>CM044438.1:92585614-92599948 GCA_024363595.1 Xenopus borealis
GGGCTTTTTGGCTCCTTTCAGTCCTTCTCACCCTAACCAGGTTCGGTTTCTCTTTTTGCTCAAATAATAACTAATACATCATTTGCATTTGGAAAAATTCACAGGTACAGTGGTGTAGCTAGATATCAATGGGCCCCTCAGCAAATAATCTAGAGAGAGGTTGACCTGTTTATCAATATGTATCAATATGTATTGAAATTGCAAATTAATTAGGGCCTCATGGGGGCCCTATACCTTCTTGGCCCCACTGCAGCCACAGGCTCTGCTTCCTCTTTAGTTATGCCCCTGAACAGGTATCAGACCTGTTATTCAGAAAGCTTGGGACCTGGGGATTTTTCTGGAAAAGGGGTCTTATCATTGTACCTATTTAAACATTCTTTAAACATAAATAAACTCAACAGCATTGTTTTGCTTTCAGTAACATTTATTTGTATCTTAGGTGGGATCACAAAGTACTGTTTTTATTACACAGGAAAAGGAAATACTTTTTTAACTGTGAATGATTTGAGTAACATAGCGTCTAAAGTATTTGGCCTTCCTGTAATTCAGAATTTACTGATAACAGATCACATACCTGGATTAGAAATCTCCAAAAACAAAAGAGGTTTAATAATCTAAGATGGACTGCTATACTGTAAAACGAAATTTAAGAAAAAACTTTAAAAAGAAAATAATATAATTAACAGTGTAAAGCAGCAGATCAAGTTAATGAACAATTTGCTCAGCACTTCATGAAAGCAAAAACTCTTCTAACATGTATTTATTAATAGCTAATTTTTCCTACAGCATTTCTTCTTCCGAATGTTGCATTATTCAATCTTAAACAAATGTCTTGCATAAAAAAAAAATAATAAGTTTGCTTTATCTTCACTTCACAGCTCCTGCAGATATATATTTTGACATATGGATTATGCCACCTGCCATTATGTGTTACGTGTCATACGCCGAAGAAGAGAGTGACGCAGACCAGGCTGACATTTACTTTCTAAATGTAATTAAAGGATACTGATTAATTAAAGGTTTTCCAAACACAGCAAGCAATGTAATGACTTCAGAAACCACAAAGTCAGGCTCCTGCGATACATTTAAGTTTAGATGGCAATGTAGCCTTGTGAAAGTGGTCCTCTGTTAATGGAGCTACAAAAGCTTTTGTGAAGTTAATTTGTCGAGGTAATTGCAAGCAACCCATTCTCTGTTATCTGTCTCCCAATATGATCTCAAGATCATACCGCAAGGTCTTGCTTCAGTAATTACACTATGTCAAGGTCCTGTATGGCTGCCAGTTCACAGGCAGCATAGGGCTATGCAAGGGTAGTTAACAACTAGTGATGAGTAAATCTGTCTTGTTTTGCGGAAAAATTAGCAAAATTTCTTTAAAAAAATAACTTTTTTTGTCCTAATGAATTAGGGGCACATTTACTAATGGTCAAAATTAATATTTGAATAAAATTACAATTTCAAAAAATCAAATTTCGATAGTACTTCGACTATCGAATAGCCCAAAATTCAATTTGAAAATAAACAATTAAAAAATTCAAATTTTCAAATTTCGATTAATGACCCTTTAAAAACCCTTCAAATTCAACTATTCGCCACCTTAAAGCTGCCGAATTGCAATTTTAGCCTATGGGGGACCTCCTAGAACCTGTCCTTAAAAAAGTCCTAGGAATTCGAAGAATGTTGCTCAAAATCGTTCGAATCGTTCGATTTGAACAATGCAATCGAACTATTCGAATGATTTTTTCGATGATCGAAATTCAAAGTTGTTTCACTTGAAATTCGACCGTTAGTAAATCTGGCCCTTAAAGTCAATGGTCATTTTTTTGTTATGTTGACTTTTTTCTCCAGATGCATTAAAGTCAATGGGCATTTTTTCTTATGATGACTTTCTTCTCCAGGTGCATTAAAGTCAATGGGTGTTTTCTGTGGCAAAATGTCCTGCTGTGATTTTTGCCGTGTGGTTTTGCAAAAAATTTGTAAAATTCAGAAATTCAATGCCCATCACTATTAACAGCATGCTGTCCTCCATCTGACTCCTCAAATGCCACAGTAAAGTATATCTAAATTTGTGGACAATAATAAATAAGTTGAGATGCACAGACCCCTACCTGTTAATGTATTGTACAGAGCTGTGAGCACAAGATATGAATAAAACTACAACTTTTTTACCTATTTGATTCATTTTAGAGTCAGGCCCCATTTAAAAGGTGATACCAGTATTTTGTCCCTATGGGAAATACATTTTTAGTGGAACAATACAAATTTTTATGCAATTAAAGGCTACACTCTGCTGAACACTTTGCATAAATAACAGTTATTCAATTAAGCGGCATGTGAAGTGAATTTTCAAATAAAATTCAAATTTTTTAAATTTGAATTTCAAAGTAATTTTGGGTGAATTTCGAAGTACTGTCCCTTTAGAAAACTCTGAATTCGACCATTCGCCACCTTAAACCTGCCTATGGGACCTCCTAGAACCTATAGACTATATAGTCTTTTATTTTAAAATCGTTCGATAGATTGATTTGAATGATTTCTATGATCGATCTAATGGTTACTTCGATAAAAAATGCCCAAACTTAAAAAAAAACTTCAATAGTCAAAGTTTTTTAATTCGATGGTTGAATTTCGAAGTTTTATCACTTCAAAATTCGACCGATAGTAAATATGCCCCTAAATGTGTCCAATTTACTGAATATCGTTTTATCCTTCTATTTCAATAAACGTTTTCAGGAATAAAACTGACTTCAAATATTAAAGTATCTCCTGCTTCTAAGTAGTTCTGTTCCCTGACAATACTGTAAAGTATGTAGGCTAAACTTATTGTTTCACTCTCCATAGATTCCACAGACAGAATATTATAGTTCCCTTATACTTTATTGCCTATTTAACAGCAAATAAGGGAAGTTATACCATGTTTTAAGGTGGGCATTATTTACTTTATATTCTTCACATGAAAAATATGAAGTCCTAAATGACAACCCTCACAGAGAAGGAAGAGGAAAACAGAATGATCTCTAGAAGAGCTGGTTGCATTATTCCACAGGTTATACGATTAACTTCATTTCACTTTATGTATATCGTCTGGGGCTACGTCTATCTTTTTTCATAGTCAGCCAATAGCATATTTTATACTCTTTCAACTTATGTTGCAGTTTTTCTGTGATTTCTTATCTCATCCACTTATTATTCTCGACAAATTCCCACATCACTTGTCTTGAAGTTCTCTCATCTCTCTCCCCTGGGTCACTTTTATGCTGGCTGATTTCTACATCTGATGTATTTTATCTTCTAGCTGCTGCCCTTCACTTTCTCCTTACAAAATATAAACCATTTCAAATGGGAGAATACAACAGCACATTTTGCACTGGGACTAATTCACGCAACACTATTCAGAGATTTGTATAGAGATGCTGGGCTGTTCTGAATAAGAGTACTCATTATTTAAGGAATCCCATTTTGTGAAATTAGTTGTTCAACATTGAATTTCTAAAGCTTTATTTTTAAGAAACATCTAGTCACATTTGCAACATACTAATAGTCTTCTAAGAGAATATTTGATGATTTGTAGATGATTACTGCAGATTAATGTACAGCTTTGAGTTGTATTTTAACAATCATTATCACACAGTCTTGCTTACTATTGGCAGGTGCATATAAAAATGTAAGGAATTTGTTACTAGTATAGGTGCTACCTTGTATCGGTGTAATACTATGGAACTGAGCAGCAAACTCTTAGGTCAAGTTATTCTTGCTTGAAAACAACATAGGTAGCATTTTCAAGTGACAATTACCTGACCAAGAAAATGCACAACACTGGTCCAGTAAATATTAGTGATGGGAGAATTTATTCGCCAGCCGCGAATTTGCAGCGAAGTCTCGCGATTTGGCACTGGCGAATAAATTAGTGAAACGCCAGCAAAAATTCACTTGCCGAAAATTTGCTTGCGTAAAAAAAACCATCGGAAACGAAGTGATGCACGTCAAAACCATGACGCAACTTGTTTCACAAATTTTTCGCTGGAAATTCGCAAATTGTTTGGTGAAACGGGATAGATTCCCATCACTAGTCGATATTTAAATAGGATGCACTTCTGGATTTTTTTTTTGCACAGCATAAGAGCTCATACATTTTCAGGCAAGAAAACACCCACAATTGCTGCATATATCATTGCAATGAAATGTATTAAATGTAACATGATACTGACACCAAAGAAATTAAATAAAAAATATATATATATTTGCTTGTACAAGATATGTTGAGTGCTGTACTTTGTGGGACTACTTAAAACAAATACATAATTATATATGGCCTATGTGTCATGTTGATGTTGTTTTCCCTGATAGATCTGCTTTTGTAAATAATTGTTACTTGAAGTTCCTAAACCTGACCAACTTGACTGTCCCTTCTCAACACCAAAACAAAAACAAAAAGTATATAAGACTACTATTGCAGCCTCCTCTTATAGCAACATTGGGGCTTGGCTGGATAATTTAAAAGCATCAGCAAATTTGTAATGCCCATGCAAAGACAAAGTTTTTTTATCTTAATAACAAACATATGATTCAAGATAAGGAAGAAAAAGTTATACACACAAGGTCAGAGTGGGCTGGTGGGACACTGGGGAAAAACCCAACGGGTCCTGGTCCTTGTGAGCCCCCACCAACCCAGGTCTGCTTCTTCTCTTGATTGGGAACTACAAGTGCCTATCACTGAGCTCCCCCTCCTGCATGATTGTTCCTTTAGGAATTGCGTACAGTAAGTTAAGTGACGTGGGGAAGGGGGGTTGGTAGTGCATGCAGATGGGGTGGGGGCTCCCAGATGGCAGTATCAGGGGTCCCAGACTACCCAGTATGATACTGTATACATAGTCTTGATTTTTGTTGTCTTTAGTCATGTTAAAGGGTTTCATTAAAGGAATCCAACCTAACCATGCAAATCAGGAGGGGGGGGGCACATCACCAGTGCAGAGAGAGATAAATTGCAGTCTGTGCTCTAGAAGAGTTACATTTCCATTAAAAAAATGGAAATTTGGCTTTTAAAGTTGCCAGAGGCTGCTCAATATCATCTGAGGAAAGGTTGTCGGAATATTACAGTACTGTATGTCTAGTAAGAAAAAGAACATTTTCAATAGATCAGTTTGATCTATAATTTCCATTTGTTTTGGTATTTGCTTTTCTCTGAATCAGCACAATAGATTTTTGTGTGTGATTCAGGGAGGCTAACATTCAAATCCTATTTTTCTGAATCTTAGGGTTTTGTGGGATCACATATTTTCCTTGATCACTAGCATATTTATTAACAACTTGAACTGGAAAAACGCAATAACTTTGATTCACAAAAATATACTCAAAACATCACAATTATTCTAGTTTTTTAAAAAAATCTAGGTTTTTAAAAGCTCCTAATGATAAATTAGCTTGAATGCTAAAAAAATATAATTCCAGTTGTCTTTGACAGAAGCTCACCAAGTTTTTGATGACACATTTTTCTATCTGCATTTTTAAGATAAAACTGATAAATCTTTAAAATTTAAGTCTGGAAAACTCATTCAAAAATATTCAAACTTCTGACTTCTTCCTTACATTTCAAATTAAAAAAAAAACACTTAGGGGCCAATTTACGAAATTCATGTGAAATGATCGAAGTTCGATCGAATTCGATCGAATACGGATCATACAAATTTTTCGTAAAATCGGATATTCTAATTTGGCCTCTTCGATTATCGAATACCAAATTATCAAATAGATCGAATAGATTGAACGATTGGATATACGATAATTCGATCATTCGATGATCGAAGGAATCAAAATTTTTCAATTATTTGACTGCCTACTTCAGCAGATTGAACCTACCGAATTGCAATAGAAGCCTATGGGAACCCATGCTCGAATACCATTTGTACGATTGAAGCATTTGTTCGTTCGTATGAATTTTTCGAAATTTTACGATTTTTTTGTGAAATCGAACGATCGGTATCCGATCGTACCAATTCATCGAGAAATCGAAGCAAATCGAGCAAAATGATAGCCTAAAACAATTCAATAAGCATTCGATAGTCGAATGCTTATCGAATTTCGAATATGATCAAGCTAATTTTGGGGAATAATAGTGTAAAGTAAAGTAGTAAAATCATTTCAATCAGGTGTGCATGGTACTGAGTTGTGGCTTTTAAAGCATAATCAGGTGTGCATGGTACTGATTTGTGGCTTTTAAAGCATAAACAATAATATCCACGTTGTTTGATACATTTTTAAAGGACCAAAAATTTTTTATTGTTTTAAAGTAATAAAAATATAATGCAGTGTTGCCCTGCACTGGTAAAACTGGTGTGTTTACTTCAGAAGCACTACTATTGTTTATATAAATAAGCTGTTGTGTAGCCATTCAAAGGAGAAAAGTCTCAAGTTACACAGCAGATAGCAGATAAGCTCTGTAGAACATAATGTTATCTGTTATCCATTACATATCCTGTGCCATATAGCCTTTTTTCAATGTCCACCATTGCTACACAGCAGCTTGTTTATATGAACCACAGTAGTGTTTCTGAAGCAAACATATCAGTTTTAACAGCACAGGGCAACACTACATGATATTTTCTTTACTGTAAAGCACTTTCATTTTTTGGTGTTACTGTTCCTTTAATGTGTGTAACAAATGATCAAGTAGCAATTTATCTATTTTTTTTTACTTGTACCCATTAATATGCCCTGAACCCCACCCCATTGATATGCATAGAAAGATGTATTTGTATACCAAAAACATATGAGTTCTGCTAGGTATAGATGAGGTAACGAAGCATTTAAGTAATTAAACTGCATGAGTGACACCATGCAATAATTTTAAAGGCATGTTAAAAAAATTAAAGAAGAATGTAAAAACACATTGAATATAGAGCATGCTTTTTAATCAAGACATATTTCACAATGTGTTTAATAATCATGGAGCATATTAAAACATCGATAGATATATGCATTTGTCACGATATATTTCATTCAGAGAAGAAATATATCCTTGAAGCAATGATCAGTGGGAAATAAAGAGTTCCACAGACTATAATTAACAGAGAATAAAAGATTTATGGTTCTCTTACTCTATAAAACCAGCAATCATACATTAATTCAAACAGTATGAGCATTCTTACGTTTTTCATTATGACTAATCCTAGGTGGATGATCCATTTGTAATGTGAACTATTATGCTTGCTAATAACTGTTAAATAACATTCTCCATTTTTGTTTAAAATATATTTGGCAGTTTTAAGTTGTTTATTGGTACATGTAGATGGATAGCTAAAATGAACATTGTAAAGTGTATCACTGAGATTTGGAAGAAATCTCAATAGGGAGGAATTGAAATCATGAACTGTGTTCTATATGCTCTTCTGGAATTTTAATGCTGTTTTGTCTTCAGTTGCTGCATTTTGCTCATTTCAATTTTAGAAAGAAGAACAGGGGAATTTTGTGCTAGCAAACAAAGAGATGTCTACCTTATTTTCAGTATGTTGGAGATGTTTGTTGTCTTAAAGAATATGCAGTTTGAAGTTGCTCTTCAGTCCTTTTTAATTATTAAACATGTTTGATTTTCTTCAATTCATCATTTAAATTAAACCCACTAATAAAACCCTCTGCCCACTACCCTACATAGTCCCCCTCCATGCATCCCCCCACATACATGATATCCCCTGAAAGTGCCGCTAATTCATTTCTCACGTATAGCACAGAGTAACCACAGAGGACTTCATGGCCACCATCTTCCGGCTCCTCTGTATTCTTCAGGGAGTGAACACTGAATTGGCATGTTGGCAGTTGGAGCAGTCTTCTGGTCCATAGAAACTGCGCATGTGCCAAAAGTGCCGTAAATTGCTGAAGGGAAGAGGACCCAAAAAATACAGAAGAGCCAGAGGATGACACCCATGAGCTGCACTGCACCTATATGTTAGTAATGAATTAGGGACATTTTCAGAGGAAACCACCTATGTAGGGGGGGGGGGAAGTAGGGAGCTATGTAGGGTGGTGCCTATGGTTTAGTTCTTCTTTAAATTATTTTAATAATTAAGCTGGCTATGCATAGACTGATATGTACTACTATATAGGCTTTTCATATTTAAAATTCCATGAAGCAGCAGAAGAAATATTGTACCCTGATGGCTTTTTGGCTGTCCTGGCTTTCCAGTGCAGCATTATTTTCAACACAATGGGGTCCTCAGGCTAAAATAAAACTGTTTGTGAATAAGTACAGAAAAAGGGGGGAAAGCAGATCTTATATTATGAAAGTTATTTCTCAATGTTTAAATTAGATATTTTTTCCTGCAAATTACATTTTTTTAGCTAAATCTGAATTATGCTTTCAAAGACACATTAAGTAATATTGTGTAAAACTTCTAAAAGCACCTGTGTTCATGTAGAAGTCACATTTATGTTTGGCACATTGATAACTGTAATAATAAATAAGCAAACATTTAAGTTTGTTAAAAATTTGATTTTGAAGTAGAAACAAAACTCAACTTCTAACACAAATCTGAATTTTGATAAATGGTCCTTCCTTTGTCAGACAACATTTAATCTTGAAGACTGCCTTTGTTGAGGGTAAATGGAAGATAAGTTAGACTAAAAGAGTATGTTTGAGATCAGGGGAAGGGACTTTTGAAGTTTCAGCTTAGGGGTTAATGTTAGCATTTTAAACTCATAGAAGGGATAAATTATAAGAAGCATTTACCATCCTTGAATGCAGAATGTTGGTTTGATTTACTTTCACATTGACTAGTAAGGTTGGGCACTGATTTTTAGCAATAAAACTTGGCTGCTTGTACCAAGTCATTCTGCAGGTTTTTAGACAACTTTAGGTAAGAGTTATGCACTTGGTATAAAGATACCTTGTTTTCAAGCAGACAAAATTTGTAAGGAGTTTGCTTTTTGAATTAGGCATAAAATTCAGGAGAGAAGGTATATGCACCCAAGGTTCTTCACCCCATGCTCCCCATCTCCGTGGACTTACTGTTCTAGCCCTGGTTAATATTACCAACCCCACTGGTAGCCAAATTAAGTAAAGATCCACTCATTTGTAACCATACTATGTATGCACAACATATAACTTACTTGCACTTTGATAAAATTGCCTCTTAATTATGATTATGGGATGTCAATGGGGTTGCCCTGGAAAATCAGAGCAATCAAAAAAATCATCCAGGTGCAAAGTTTCGTTTGCTATTCTATGGTACTTTTAAAGATCTTAAAAGTCATTTGAAGCCTAAGCTACACACACTGATGGGTTATACACTTAAAGAAGAGACCTTTTCACAAATTGTAAGTGAACAAGTAACTTAAATGGGTGGTACAGTTTTGAAAAATAAACAGATACAGTCAATTTGAGGAAATTAAATAAATGGATCATTTTCAAAATAGCTACCTGCAAAAGTAGTACAGCATAGATCATTAGTTCTTTCCTCTCTGCCCAAGTCAGCGCGATTGCAGACACCCTGAGTGCATCAGAATGATATTACAAAAGTGTGATAAGAAGTGGAGGAAGTACAGTCACAGATCTCTAATACCCAAGTTCAATTCGTTTGTGTATATGTGATCAATGAATAGCAGATATGGCCAGAGAAGGTGTGTGTCCAGTAGCGATCATTGCTTCAGCTCCCTCCAATGTGGGTAGCACTTTGTGTAGCACTATCTTTGCAGGTAGCTAAAGCATGCCAAATATGTAGAGATTACTAGTTAGATAATAAATATAACTGAAAATAAATAACTGAAAATAGGCCCCTTTTCATTCAATATTGAAAATTGATACTGATAATAAAAATAGAGAGATAGTGAAAAAAAGTAATTTGGACCTGTTTACTTTCTTCTATTTTAGAATGCAGAGAGAACACAATTAATTATGAAAGCTGCTACGGCGCATAGGAAATAAATTCCACAATCTGATTAAAGGTGGTAATAACCCTGGCTTTCCTTGAAAAATGACCTCCAAGAGAAAGTGTTAAGACAAGCTTTCTGGATGATGGAATATTCTGTTTCTAAACTAATTTGTAAAAGTATAGAATGAAACTTAATAAAGATAAAAATAAATATATTTAAAAAGTTGCAATGCCTTGCTGAGATAGCTAGGCTGTATGTGATTATATTCTGGTTTATAAATAACTGTTTTGCATCGCATAGTGACAAAATAAAATACATTTATCATAGAATCATAACTTTTATACTGAGATTGTATCTTTTATTACTAAAAAATATTGTGCTTACTTTTTCCATAGCTGCACACATGCAGTATTACAAAAGAAAATGTACCCCATTGAAAAATCATGCACTAAACTATCACGTTCTTTGTCAATATTTTCTCACCCATATATTTTACAGATACGGTAAGTATAAATGAACCCATATATGAACATTACCCCATATGTTAACATACTTCAATATGATATGCAAGAGCCATTAATATCCTGTAAATGAGATCCATAAAAATGGTGCTTAGTGATGATGTCATCATAAGTGGGTACTTAGTTATGTCATTTCTGTCACATAACTGACACATTGAATTATTATAATAAATTATGTACACCCTTGATGTAAAATGTATATGAAGTCATGTCAGAGTTCCATGACCTTGGCGTTAAGCCTCATTCCTTTATATGATCATGGACCTCATTGGTGGCTAATAATATTCTTATATTTTATAATAGGTGGCACTTTCTGATGAACATAACTTAGATAAAATTTAATTTATTAGTGTAAGATGATTTCAATCTTAAAGTGTTACTTAATCAAAAATTCATAGAATATAAAAAAACGCTACAGATACTGGAGGTACAAAGAATCGCAGCAGTTAGTAGATGATGCACAACTTGTGCTGCCTATCTGTGCATGATACTATAGCGAACTCTCTCTATGCCAATTGGCAGAAATTGGCAGAAAGCAAAAGGATATTAGCTCTTAGTTTACACAGTAGTCATTCATGTTGCACCATTTAAAACATTAAAAAATTCCCAATTTAAAAAGAATAAAATAATACAAATCAAATCATGCCCTTAACCAAAAATTGAGCACATGATTTCAAAACTTAGCAAACATTAGTCAATGATCTCTAAGCTGTTGGGACTAAGTCAGAAGCATAGAAACACAGTGTTGGATTAGGGGAAGGGGTGTCTAATTTGGTACAGAGCACGGAACGCATTTAAACTGGACCACAATTCTGCTCCGGAAACAACATGGTTTCTGAACCAGACATGGTCCTAATAAGTCTTCTTAGTAATTGCACCGCACATGATAGAATAACAGCAAAACTATGGAAAAAAACATAATTAGAAAAGCAAATGAGGTCATGCAAGTTTGTGCAATTGTGCAATTAGGCTGCAATAACAAGTTAATTATAGATTGAAAATATGACCTCATGCAAATCAGTAATGGGCTGCTATTGCTTCAATATTAATGCTTATGCAAAAGATTAATAATAGTTGCTAATGTTTAGTTGTGTGTGAAATTACACTTTTAAAACAGAATTCTGGGTAGAAAATATGTATGATGAAGTGTATTGAAATGTCTATATGACAGAGCTGTGTTTCCTTAAAGAGATAAAAACTTTAAAAATAAATATGGATAAAAATGCTTAAAGTATAAAGTTTCAGCTTGTCTTTAGCATCAAAGATCCAGGGTCCATCTTAGAAAGTGTCTGTGACACTCACATGCTCAGTGCACTAAATAACTGTTGAGAAGCTAAGCTTAGGGGTTGTTGCTAATTATCAAGCAGGAAATTAGGTTGTCCAGTAATATAAGCTGATGCTACAAATCTGATTATTAAATTCTGATGCTAGTTGCACTAGTTCCTGTGCTGCCATGTAGTAATTATCTGTATTGATTACTAAACAGCCTGATATTGTGACATTCTATGTGTACTGTATATTTTGAGTTGGTCCCTAAGCTCAATAAGTGACTATAGCACCGAACATGTGCAGTGTATCAGCAGAAAGGAAGATGGGGAGCTACTGGGGAATCTTCAGAGGCACAGATGTTCCCTGCTAAAGGGCTGTGGTTGGACTGGTACAGAAGCCCAAAACATAATGTACAACATTTCTAGCCTACTGTACTTCTTTAGGTAAGCTTTGGTTCTCCTTTACCGAATTGCAGAGACCTAAACAATGTGAACAACATGGGTCCTCTACATTATCCAAATATCTAAATGGCAGAAAACCCCATAGCTGCTTTGTTGCCTCTCTGTGTAACTACATGTAATTGTTAATAATCATGAGTACTCTCTGTAAGAGGTACAAACATACAACAAATGAATCTGTCTACATTTCATGGTTGTGTGACTATAAACATGCACTATTATTCCATCTTCTTAACTACCATTTTAGGTGAGCAACTGAATATAAATGGGGTTTACAGTATCTTTTGAAAGCAATGCAACATAGACATCTAAGGAGATTGGCTGTTTTATAGATAAAAGGAGTGAGACTAGAAGATAGAGTGATTTATGTGTATTTGACTAAATGAAGTCCAAAAGAAGGTGATGTGTTAGTGGTCTGTACAATGGAAACTTTTTGTAGTTGTAGTTGCTCTGTGCTGCAACTACACTTAGTCAGTTGCAGCACAGAGCAAACCATTTATTTCAGGTAGTGGTTATGTAACCAATACCTGTAATAAATAGTTTGCTGTTAGGCAGAACCCTATTTTAGGCAGATTTAGTATAGAATTAAATGGGGAATATATAGGGGAAAAAGAGCAAGCCACTCAAAAACCAGAAGGAGAATGGGGACACAGAATCCTGGAGATAAACCAAACTTACTTTTGCCTTCTTCTACTGTATTTCACTTCCTGTGTCTTGATTGAAGTAACCATGAGATAAGCACATTTTCATTGATATGTTGGCCTAGTTTACATTTACTTCATATATGTCGTTTGCACACAGGGAGGAAGACGAAGGAGGGGAACAGGGAGGGCAGAAGATGGAGGGAGGGGACACAAACAGGGAGGGAGGGGTGTATACAGGTTGGGAGGAGACGCAAACAGGGAGGAAGATGGAGGGAGGAAACACGGAGGGAAGGGAGGCGGGACTGGATTTGGGGGGCCCACTAGTTGGCTCTTTTCCCAGGGCACACCAACGCCTTAAAACGGCCCTGCGTAGGACTCTGCTATGTAAAAAGTGTTATTTTCTGTCTTCAGCCATGACAGTGAGCTGCTTAAAAATTTTTTGGAGCCAAATAAGAAACACAATAATAACAAAAGAATTAATGTTATAGTCACTAGTTCTAGGAGAATCTGACCCGTTTCACTTCACTGAAAATTAGCGAAACGGTGAAAAATTTGCCAAATGCAATCAAGTCTATGTGTTACCCCAACCCTGAGGGCAGCAATGAAATAAGAAATCTGCAACAAATTGAGCCCTTAATGTGGGCAACATATTTCAAGAGCAACTTCTTACAGGTGCAGTAATTTTTTTTTAGGCAAAAAAATGCATTAACTTGCATTGTATCTCTATTAACAGTCTTAATAGATAAAGAAATTGGGCTTCCATGCCACTTTTGCTGATGCATTACCTATCTATCCTAAATGACAGTTTGCCCTGGTAATGATGAAGTCGTAGGGACTTTACTGGCTTTGGATTCAGCAGCAGATGGTGCAGCTCAACAGAATGTTCAGATTATGTGGCAGCTGTCCAGATAACATCCTGTCTGCATACAGCACAGTTTAAATTTAACAGGTCGCATCAATTTTCTGTAATTTCACTTCTGCATTTTTTATAAAGATGGCACAGGAGTGCTCAAACTGGTAACTATGGATGTTTTCAAGGAAAAAAAGCAAGTTATTACTGAATGAGATGTGAGAAAATTGTATCTCTCTTATTACTGTATATTGTTATCAAAAAGTTCAGTTATATTTTGGAGGTTTGTATTCAGGTATAGATGGGGCAAACAAGCAGGGGCAAAAGCTCTGATTGTTCACCTTGTTCTCTCATGTCACTTCATTTAAATACATTATTATAATATTTTGATGTTGTGACACATTGTGCCCTGTACATTATATGAGTTGTTTATAGTGATGGGTGAAAAAATTTGCCATGGTCAGATTTGCACAGAATTTCTGTGTTTCGCCACAGGCGAATTTTTTTGTGAAACCGCAGTGAAAATTCACTGCGCATTGAATTTTCCGACGTGCATCGAGGTCGACACTGTTAGTTTAGTGAGCTTTATTTTCTGAGTCAGTGCAAGTGGAGGTTGTGGATTTCAGTTTACTGTTTTCCCTCTTCTGCTTGCCTGCTCACCAGGGCTACGTTAGGGCTACGTGTCTTTGTCTGTCTGTGCTTGTGTGTGTATCCCTTGTGGGTACACACTT
>CM044438.1:92602030-92641594 GCA_024363595.1 Xenopus borealis
CAGGCAAGGCAGTGGCCCACACTTCAGCAGTGTGGGCATTTTTCACGTGCCAGGCAGAGGGCCAAACGGTAGCAGTGTGCCAGCTCTGCCTACAGAAGGTTCTAAGGGGGCAGGCAGGGTCACATATGGGAATGGCAGCTTTAAGTTCCCATATGAAACAAAATCACAGGATGACCTGGGAGCAGCACCAAAGTGGCAGGGCACCGGGGGGCAGTGGTACTTCCAGTCTACCTCCTCCAATTTCTCAAGGAAGAGGTGCTAGGTCCAGACCCTGCAGCAAGGGAAGAGGATTCTGAGGCTCACAGTCGGAGGCGGCCACTGTGGAGCTCAGTCTCTTCTGCAGCCTCCTCCTCAATTCAGCCCCTGTCCCACTAGGTTTCCCTCCCCCAGTTCCTCACCTGCAAAATGCCTCTCTCCCCAGCCAACCCAAAGTAAGTGAAGAGGCTCAATACTTCTGGCAGTGCATCTTCTGCCACTATCAGCTAGTCGAAGCAGCCCCCTTCCGAAAGCTGATGGCTTGCGCTGCCCCTAACTGGTGGATCCCCAGCCACCATTATTTTGCCTGGAAGGCCATCCGTGTCCTCCACCAGCAGGTGGTGGAGAATGTGTCCCTGTCACAGGATCATGCTGTCGGCGGCAGGGTGCACTGCACCACTAACACATGGACCAGCAGGCATGGGCAGGGGAGATACATATCCTACACTGCTCACTGGGTCACCATGATGAGTGCTGGGGAGAGTGCAAGCAGGGGCACTCCCCTCATGCTACAGGTGCCTCCCTGTGGGGTACATGGCAAACCCCACATGCCCACTTCCTCCTCCTCCTCTGCTACGTATGAGCTACCCCTGAAGCATACCCACAGTTACACTTCAGAGAAGCAAAAGCGATGTCAGGCTGTGCTGCAACTCCTTTCCCTGGGCAAGAAGAGTCATACTGCACCTGAGCTCATGGCTGCCTTCAAGACTCAGTAGCAGAGGTGGTTCACTCCCCGCCAGCTCCAAGCAGGTAACATTGTTTGTGACAATGGTTGCAACCTGCTAGCAGCCATCCATCTAGGCCACCTAACCCACGTGCCTTGCTTTGCACATGTCCTCAACCTTGTGGTGCAGCACTTCCTCAAGAGCTACCAAAGGTTGGGTGACATGCTGGAGAATGCTGGAGAATGGGTATGTGCCCATTTTTGCAAGTCCCCCACCGTCAGTGATACCCGGCGCTGTTCCATCAAAGACCGGGATGATTATTAGGGATGGCGCGAACTGTTCGCCGGCGAACTTGTTCGCGCGAACATCCGCTGTTCGCGGTCGCCAAAAGTTCGCGAACGTCGCGCGACGTTCGCATTTTGGGTTCGCGTCAATTTGCCGCATTTTTTTTTGCCGCTTTTTTTTTGTCCTCTCACCCGAGACCAGCAGATACATGGCAGCCAATCAGGAAGATCTCCCTGGACCACCCCCACCCTGGACCAAAAAAAAAAAAAATGTGCATACCTCCCAACTGTCCCTTTTTTGGAGGGACAGTCCCTCTTTTGAGAGCTCAACCCTCTGTCCCTCATTTGTACTGGAAAGTCCCTCTTTTCTCTGCACTGAACAGCCAGAAAAAGAAGCAAAGATTTGAACTTAATTGGCTTTTGGCAGAGAGTCCAGAACAGCTAACAGGTGCAGGTAAGATACTTTGTAACACTTTTGAGATAAGAGTCCCTTTCTTTTGAGAGCTCAACCCTCTGTCCCTCATTTGTACTGGAAAGTCCCTCTTTTCTCTGCACTGAACAGCCAGAAAAAGAAGCAAAGATTTGAACTTAATTGGCTTTTGGCAGAGAGTCCAGAACAGCTAACAGGTGCAGATAAGATACTTTGTAACACTTTTGACATAAGAAAATAATGGATTTTTCTTTTCCCTTGATCCCCCTCTGGCATGCCACTGTCCAGGTCGTTGCACCCTTTAAACAACTTTAAAATCATTTTTCTGGCCAGAAATGTCTTTTTTAGCTTTAAAAGTTCGCCTTCCCATTGAAGTCTATGGGGTTCGCGAACCGTTCGCGAACCGTTCGCGATTTTGCGCAAGTTCGCAAACGTGTTCGCGAACTTTTTTGCCGCGGTTCGCGCCATCCCTAATGATTATTGGGTGGCCACTTTGCTTGACCCATGGTACAAGGGAAAGTTGGGGGAGTTCCTTGTACCCAGCCAGAGAGAGAGGAGGGTGGGTCAATTAAGGAGGGCTCTGTGCTCAAAACTAGTGTAGGCTTTCCCCCAGTCTGATGCATCTCAGGCCTCCACTACTCCACACACACGTGGCAGAGACAGGGGCCTAGCAGCAGCAAAGAAGGAGATCTCATGGGTGTGTGTAGAAGAGTTTTTTCGAGCCTAAATGGGCAGCAGCAGGTCCAATCAGTACCCAAAGCCACCACCAGCAGCGTGCAGGACGCCATTCACCCTGATGATGACCCCATGCAGTTTTGGGTATCAAGGCTTGACCAGTGGCCAGAACTGGTACAGTACGCTCTGGAGGTGCTGGCTTGCCCCCCTGCCAGTTTCCTGGTGGGGTGGTCACTTTGAAGCGGACACAGCTATCCACTGGCAGTGCGGATATGCTGTCATTCATAAAAATGAATGAGGCCTGGATAAGCGGGGATAACCAAGTGCCCATTACAGACAGCAGAAACTAGCCTCCTCCTCTTCCTCCTACTTTTCACAGATGTAGCCTCCTCTCTCAATTGCTGCTTATACTCTCCTCCTCAATAGTATTGCCTATTCCCCATCTGTCTGCACCTGCTGCCCTTGCTGCTGCTGCAGCCTGTTACTAGCCCTAGTAGCAACAGAAGGAATTCCAATGGCACACAGGTCTGTATGAATACTTCAAAGATTTATTGTGCGGAGTGCAGATGCAACGTTTCGGAGAACAAACTCCTTTGTCAAGCATCAAAGGAGTTTGTTCTCCGAAACGTTGCATCTGCACTCCGCACAATAAATCTTTGAAGTATTCATACAGACCTGTGTGCCATTGGAATTCCTTCTGTTGCTGCTGTTTGTGAGGTGGCCGAGCCTCTACCTCTGTGCACCAGGAGTCTCTACTGATTTCCAGGGTGTGCGAGATCCTGTATCCAGTTCTACTAGCCCTAGTAGTACTGCTGTTGTGCTGCATTGTCAACAAATTTTTTTTCTGGTGGGGGCCTATCAAGGCTCCTACTGCTATTGCAGATTTTTTTTTTTTGTTTATGGAAACAGTCCTAATTTGAATGGTTGCAACCTGAAACCTGCCAAATTCATATACAAGTCAATGGCAGAGGTTTTTGAGCTATTTGGAGATGTTAATATGCTTCTTGACATTAGTACTAATTGAATACAAATGTTTGGGTCAAAACCATTCGATTTTTACTTAAAGAACCTCCCAGTTGCATTGTGAGTAAATTTGAATTAAAACAAATTTACATTAATTCAAAATTCGAACTTTGATAAAAGGGCTACATTCTGCATTGATGTAATTTCCTGAAAATTCGTAAAAAAGTTTTTTGAAAATTTATAGAACATTCATAGAAAATGTTAGCATTGATCTTGCCTCCCTTGTTTGGGCCATGAAATTGTTCCACAACAAGAAGCTAAGCAAACACTACAAAAAATATTTAATTGCACAATGATAAAATGTGAGACATATATTAGGATATAAAAAAGATAAAGAAAACTGGCTAAAATGCAAATGAAATAAACAGTGGTTGCTACTTGTTACCATAGTGCCAAGCCCCCTGAGATGACTAGTATGCACCTAGAAAAGTACTGAAAAGATGAGTATCAGCCAAAAATGCAGCAAATACATTTACCACCAACAGCTTTCAGATGCAATGTAACCCACGATGCATCACATTCATGACATAAATATATTACTTTTCTCCTGACACAACTTTGATTCCTCCCCAAGTCATAAAACTTCCATGCTAACCATGAGAGAAGTTAATTTTGCCTGCCACACTCAGATTGATGATTGTGGTGATTTCCAAGCTAACTAAAATTAACTATTTTAGAACAGAACTGCTCCATAGTGTAGTGTAGTGTAGTGTAGGAGTAAAGATTCCTGAAGTTGGATGTAGTTGTAGATGAGGGTATATTTGCCTTTTGGAGAAAGCTATTGCTCATTTATCATAGACACAGCACTGCTCATAAAATGTAATGACCCCAACCTTGTGTCCCAAAGTAGGATGATGGATTACCAGAGCCATTGCAAAAAGACACAATTAGGATCCACACACATATAATGATGAAGGGTACCTAACCAATTTATTTACAGTCACAGGATGCAACAATAAATAGCATTTCAAGTATAGCCCCCAATTTTTTTTTCAAGTATAGCCCCCAATAGCATTTCAAGTATAGCCCCCCATTAATAAATGTCTAGCCTGTGATACTGGCTATACTGGATAATTAAAAGCAGTTTTTATATTATTCTCTTTGAAGTGATGTTTACTTCAAAATCGTCAAACAACCCCATTGTAGATGTAGTGAATCAGTTGGTGATAAAATACTTTCCAAACATTTCTTGCAAGAAATACATTCTTAAACTTTTTTTTATCTAATGCTGTAACATAATAAACCCAAGTGCCACCCCTTACATGGTGGGAGTAAGTTTCTTGCCAGTGGGCCATTGGCAATTAAGCACAATATTTAGAAAGGTTAACAAATGAGCCCCACTGACTGAAATATAAACATTTACCAATACTCTACAAATACAGTATATTTCCTACTGAAAACATGTGACAATGTAACTACTTTTAGTAAATATGGGTTACTGTCTAACCCAGTGACCCCCAAACAGTGGCTCATGAGCAACATGTTGCTCTCCAACCCCTTTATGCTGCTCCCATTGGTCCTAGAAGAGGTTTTCTTTTCTGACTTGGAAGTACATTTTATAGGCATAATTATGTACCATGTATACTGCCAAACAGAGTCCACAAGAAGCTACCTAATGCAATTGAAACCCCTTATTAGGTGCCCCAAAGGAACTTCCTTCATACTTTTGAAGACCCCTGATCTAAAAAATTTTAAATGTAAAAGTACAGAATGTTCAATAATAACAATAATAATAACAATATCTAGTATAAGTAATGCTAAAACACCTGGACTGTTAGAATTACTTATACTAGATATACAGTACCATGACCTGCATGGATGTAAATCTTCATAGTCATGTTCAGTAACAATGAATATACAGAAAAACAGGCAAACATGAGAAACTGAAGCAACTTTATGGTGCAAATTCACTAAAGTGAGAAGCGTGTAACGCTAGCACTAATTCGCCAGTGTGACGTCAATTCGCAACTTCGCCGATTCACTAACAGTGTCCCTGGTGAAAATTCGCTAGCGAAGGACATCATCTTGCTCAACTTCGCACCCTTACGCCAGGTGAAGTTGCACACTGACGAAGGGACATAACTATGCTAATTCACTAGAATAGATCCTAAACATATTACACACCTTTATAAAAAATCTCCCTATTAGGTACTGTTAACCTGGGGCACAGAACAGATTGATGTGATTGAAATTAACAGTAATGAGGTTATGGAATTAAAAGGCAATAATTTGCCCAGGAGCAGTAACCCACAGCAACCAATTAGCAGGTAGCATTTATTGTTTGCTATTAGTGATGGGCAAATAAATTCTCCTGGCACGATTCGCAGCAAATTTCTGCAAAATTCGCAATCCTCCTGTGACAATTCACTGGCAAAAGTTAGCAGACATCAAATTTTGTGTCCATTTGGGATTTTCAAGATTTTTTTGTGAAAATGTCCGAATTTCACAAATTTTATCGTGAAACTTTCTGATTTCACAATTTTTGATACAATTTTTCTCCATTTTGTGAATTTCATGGGAAAAATTAAGCGAAATGGTAGAAATCCGCCCATAACTAGTTGCTACAGGTTACTCTTCCTGGGCAAATTTAGTTCCTTTGATTAGATATGGGACTATTAGTCTCACAGAATTTGAGAATAAATTACAACTTTTAAAGTCATATGAAAACATCTGGGAACCCCTCTAAGACTGCATAATAATTAACTCCACTTTCAACAAAAAAATATAACAGTGGTAGGTCTTTCATTTCCCAGGAACATATGAGTGCTGGGTTGTTTTCTGAACAAAGATTATTAGTGAACTAGTATTCAGTTGTATGGAATTAAATAAAATGTGAAAAACTGGCTGTGCAAAATGTGGGTACCCTTCTAATTTTGCTAATTTGAAAACATGTAACTGCCCAATACTGATTACTGGCAACACCAAATTGGTTGGATTCGCTCCTTAAGCCTTGAACTTCATAGGCAGGTGAGTCCAATCATAAGAAAGGGTATTTAAGGTGGCCAATTGCAAGTTGTGTGTCTGTTTGAATCTCCTCTGAACAGTGACAGCATAGGACCCTCAAAGCAACTCTCAAAAGATCTGAAAACAAAGATTTTTCAGTATCATGGTTTAGGGAGAGGCTACAAAAAGCTATCTCAGGGGTTTAAACTGTCTGTTTCAACTGTAAGGAATGCAATCAGGAAATTGAAGGAGGATTGTGAGAATAGTTACAACCCAATGATCACCTCCAAAGACCTACAAGAATATCTTTATTGCAGATGGTGTATAATGTTCAAGCATCAATGACAAAGTTGAACTTATGCAGGGGGTTGCATATTCCAACAAGACAATGACCCTAAATACACTTCAAAATATACAAAGGCATTTATGCAGAGGGAGAAGTACAACATTCTGGAATGACCTTCACAATCCCCCGATTTGAACATCATCAAAACTTTCTGAGATTATTTAAAGCAGTATGTCCATGCTCAGCAGCCTTCAACTTTAACTGAACTTGAGAGATTTTGTACAGACGAATGGCCAAAAATGCCACCATCTGGAATCCAGACACTCGTCAAAGGCTATATGAGGCATCTAGAGGCTGTTACGTTTGCAAAAGGAGGCTCAACTAAGTATTGATGTAATATCTCTGTTGGGATGCCAAAATTTGTCTAATTTTGTTATGATGTATAGTGCATATTTTCTGTTAATACAATAAACTGTATGTCACTGCGGAAATACTACTGTTTCCATAAGGCATGTTATATATGTAACGCCCACTTGGCCACCCCCCTGTGCCAGAGGTTATACATCTCACAATTACCAGTCCTGAGTCCCCTTTGCAAAGTGAAAGGGGACTGAGAATGCTTCTCCGGCAGTGCCTCCACCTAATGGGATCCGGGAATACAATCCGGGAATACACCTGTGGTGGCCCCATTAGGACAACAAATAAATCACACACTTTATTATATAACAAATATAACTTTTATGCAAATTTAAAGGGTAAGTAAACCTTTCTCATTTATAAAAATGCCCCATCTTTCTGGGAACCTGTAGCAGTCCAGTCCTGGTAATTCCCTGCCAGGAAAAGTCCTGCACTTCTCCTTTTGGTGGATAAAATAAATCTCAGTCCCTTTTCCCCAAAACAGTACCAGTCCTAGCTAGCGCTACCTGCCCACATACTTTCCCGCTGGAAAGTGCTGCCTCTACATATTGGCAACCTGAATCACTATTTCCTCCAGTGTTGATTGTAGACACACGGAGCAATTCGCAGAGGCTAAAAATATTCCTTTATTGGTGTAACCCTTTCATGGCAGGAATATCCAGGGCCACACTGTGGCGCTAACAGTATAGATCCCAAGCCTCCGCTAAGTGGGAGATTTGTGGGGTTTGAATAAGTTAAGTGCCTCCACCCAGGGCTAAACCAGATATTGGTGGCATACAACTCCCTGGGAACTGCAATAGCAGTGAGTTTGGTACCAATTATGGCAGACAATAAACCACACAATTGGCAGTTAAGTAGATATTTGTAATATTAGAAATTTAATATATGCAATGCAATAAGAAGTAAATAACAACAACAACAATGTTATACAATATAATAAGTATCACCCTTTTATGAAAAGGTCCACTGTCCCTTTAAGAATGGGGTCTGCAGGGATATACCTAAGTAGTATGATCAGAGTTATGTGTTGCAACACCAGATTGATGCACCTCGGGGTGGGTGTGTTAGTAAAGGTCTCACCAACTCCCAGTTGTAATGAATAAGAAAGAGATCCTGTGAGGCAGAACAGATGCAGGGGAGCAGTCTGGCAGCTTTAATCCACACTGAGCATGAAATACTGGAGTAGGAGAAGGCTTCCTGAAATCCTGAGGAGATCCACTGCAAGTGTCACGGAGGCTGATAGGAAATCCACAATCTGGATCCGGTGTACACACTGGCAACTCACTATCCTTCAGGAATTACTTCCCTAGCAATAGCTCAGGCAGCTGCACTATTTCCAGTCACTATGATGGGTGACTGGAAAGGGTTAACTAACTCCTGTGCTCTGACTATGGGATTCCCTATATGGGTAAATATTCTACAGGTGAACTCCCTAGCTTCCTACAAAAATAGATCAGCAGAAACACTCACAGCGGAGAGGAGAAATCTCAGGCTGGCTCTCAGTCTTTCTGTCTTCCTGGTAAAGATCTGCCTCACTTTCATTTTGGCTCCAAACCTCCTTCAGAGAGGTCACAAGGTCATAAGCAAATCCTTATTGCTGATTGGCCAGGTTGTGGCTGAAAACGGTTTCACTGTAGTGCAGCAGCAGCCATGTTTTTGGTGGCACCAGATTTAAAGTCACAGGGTTATGCTGTCAGAGAAAAGGCAAATAACACTTCCCTACATTGGTATAACATTAAAATCATCGGAGCATGCAACAGTCACATGCTTGACGCGTTTCGTGGTTCTCACCACTTCCTCATGCTTTTGAGGAAGAGGTGAAAACCACGAAACGCTTCAAGTGTGTGACTGTTGCATGTTGCACTGTTGCGTTCTTGGGCGATGGAACAGTGAGTGCTCCCTTTCCCCTCTTTTTCACTATCTCCTTCAGGAAACAGTATCCAGAAGTCCAGAGATGATGCAGATTAAGATCCAAATAAAGATGGATGTGTGAGCACATGGCATCCCTTTTTATAGTGGTGCAGCTGCGACACTGTGGGGCTCATTTATGAACACTGGGCAAATTTGCCCATGGGCAGTTACCTATAGCAACCAATCAGTGATTAGCTTTTTGAAGTCAGCTGCAAGTAGAACAATGAACCCATTGTGTCACCCTCCGGTAATGCTACACCAGCACAAATGGTCAAAGCTCAGCCCAAACACAGGGGAATTTTCACACTTGATTTAGACGATAGGATTAACCTTATGGGTCCCTACATATATTAAAAGGAATTTGCTACTTTGATAGTTCAGTCAGTGATAACCAAAACTCCAAAGAATTAAGAGGGGTTCCCAAACGTTTTCATATGACTGTAATTGTTTCTTTCTGTAGCCTCCACAATAATAACTTTTCTTCAGCAGTATAATCATGGACAAAATATAATATTGCTTCTCACACTTGCCTCATATGATACCATATGAAAGCTGCGTTCACTGGTCATTTTAATGTCTAGGTGTTTTTGTATGTTATTGGTACAGATGCAGTCACTTGGATTTGTAAGTTAAATGCGTCGTGACTTAACTCATCTAACCCATTCATCCCACTTAGCACAGAATATTGTGTCACAGCATCCCATCCAATTAAAGAGTTCACCATTGAAAACAATGGTGCTTTGGTTTGCTAATGAAAAGGTTAAATGCATTAAATTAGTTAAGATAACTTTAGATTTTCTTCAATTAGCCCTGAGTCACGACGCATTTATCTTACAAATCCAAGTGACTGCATCTGTAATGTATAAATTTATGTTTTGACACTTGTTAAGCATATTTGCAATGTAATTTTGTAAAGAAAAAAAAAAACAAGTTACCTTAACATTTAAATATATTATGGCATAAACAGTTACATTCTAAGACCTGAGGGCTCATTTACTAGTTGGGCACAAACTGCAAGTATGCATCCCCTGCTCATTCTTATTTTTTTTACTTTTTTAAATTATTTGACATTACCTTCAGTCTCCTTCACAGCTCATATTTATGAAGTTATCTGTATGCCAGATTGTAATTCAAATCAATGAGCCTGGCAGCCAGATAGAAGTTTGAATTCATAACTGGAAAGTGCAGATTAAAATGTCAAATAATTCAAAGACTAAAAAAAATAAAAGATCATGAGAATTTGTGAATTGTTTTAGAATGTTAGTCTACACTATACCAATATTTTTTACTACTAATTTTACAAGATCACTTTCTTCCCATGATCAGATTTTTATAGAAATGGTAGTTAATCAGTGTTGTAGCTACCAGGGTGCGGGGTTTGCTATGTCCACACCTCCTTGGGGCCCACCAAACCTGCAATAACATTTTTGCATTCATATTGAGGGGCCCGAGTACATATCCTGCACCAGGACTCGCAAATTGTTAAATAGTTATGCCACTGGAAACAATATGAATAGTGATGGGCAAATTTACCCAGTTTCGCTTCGCCGAAAAATTTGCGAATTTCCAGAGAAATTCGCAAATTGGCAATAAATTCGCGAAACGAGTCGCGGCACGCTTTTGACGCGCGTCGCGCCATTTTCGTCACATCACGTCAAAAACGACGCGTGACTCGTTTTTTTCGGCAAATTTTCACCAGGCAAAATTTTGCTGGCGTTTCGCGAATTTATTCGCCAGCGGCGAATCGCGGGAATTCGCCACAAATTCGCCACTGCCGAATAAATTCGCCCATCACTAAATATGAATGAAAGATTGCCAGTGAAGACACTGGGGCTCATTTATTAATGCAGTGCAGCAATTAAATTGACACAAAAACTGTATGCACCATTTTTGTGCATTTTTATACATTTGCTTTGCATTGCTCGTAAAATATTTTTTTGAAGGTTTTGTTTATGCACATTTCACAAATATATGACATTTATTTAATTAGTAATGACATCTGTCTAGTGGGCATGGCTACCAGGTGCAAGTATTGCAGGAGTTAGAAATAAGATCGGACATTTGTGCAAATGTGCAACTGCACAGTGGCATTGATATTTTTAAGACTAGGGTAGGGTAAGGGTGGCTTGTGGCATACATTTTGTGGTCAGTAGAGCTGGTATTTATGCACCATTTATTACAAGTCTTGCAACAAAAAATGCTCTGTTCCAAAGTAGCACATAAATTGTACTTTTAAACATTTGTGCGCTATATTATTAAATATCCACATGCTAGACAAAAGTTGGACCCCATTTTAGTGCTGCATTATCTTGATAAATGAGTACCAGTGTATGAGTTTGGAACTGTTAAAGTGTGATCCTAGCATGTACGCAGACTCCTGATCATTCATAGGAATAGCAATGGCTGTCTAGTCCCCTACCTCTTCTGCTTGATAAAGAGTTGCAGCAGCTAAAATAACCACTAATATAAGCCAATCACTTGCTGGTTGCTGAGAAGAATCAATCACTACTACTTGTTACTGTAGTATAGAATGCACCTACAGTAGTGCTGCAATAGAGAGTATCAACCAAAATGAGGCCAAATGCATTTTCGGGTGACAGTTTTTAGATCCAAGGTGACCAACAATTCTTTATGCTAATGTAATTAATATATCACTTTTGCTTTTTAAATTTAAAAAGGCACAACTACAAGCCATACACACATAATGTATACTGATAAAGCCACGTATTGCCAGCCATAGGGTGCAAAAAAAACCTCCACATTTGTAGTATGACTACCAAATATTATTTTGTTACACTCTATGAATGATAATAAATTGGTTAAGCACCCATACCTAATTCACTTATGCATGGCTCCTAAATGTGGCATTTTGAAGACTTATGGGCGCAGGATGTGCATAGCACTATGATTAGTGATAAGATTTTTTTTTTGTCAGGTTTCATCACAAAAGACACACATATACTCAAATAGGTGGAAAAAAAATGTTGCGTGTCAAGAAAAATTTGTTGCGCTCCAAAAAAAATCGTTGCCAATAAACTTCGATGCAATTGGCAAATTTCTTGCAAATTTTCAGCAATGTGAAACAGGTTAGATTGCCCATCACAATCTATGATATTAAACTGCTAGATTGCCTGCTGTAAACATTTTTACTATGATCAGTAGTGATGGGCGAATCTCCCGAGATTCGCTTCGCCGAAAAATTTGCGAATTTCCAGCGAAATTCGCGAATTGGCGAAAAAATTCGCGAAACGAGTCGTGAGTCGTATTTGACGTGCATTGCGTCAATCGCGTCGCGTCAATCGTGGCGCATCGTCTCCGACGCGTGTCGCGTAGTTTTCGACGCGTCGCGTCAAAAACGACATGCGACTCGTTTTTTTGGGCGAATTTTTTTTGGCGGATTTTTGCTGGCGTTTCGCGAATTTATTTGCCAGCGGCGAATTACGGGAATACGCCGCGAATTCGCCCCTGGCGAATAAATTCGCCCATCACTAATGATCAGTAGAGCAAGCGGGCAATGTTTAGGCCCCTATCTTAATGCATATCAAATGATATTTTGTATCTTCAGAGATTTCCAAAATTACTGCATTCCTGCTTTAGTTCTTTGCTCCTGGCTTGATAAACATATTTTATTTTTATAGCTTTCTTCTAGTACATTTCTGGTTCAACATTGAATAGGCAAATGCTGCAATAATCACACAGATTTCCATTAAATTGATTAATAAATGTGCCTGTGATGCTGGAAAATACCAGATAATTAAAAGCAAAGTTTTTATATTATTATCTTTGTAGTATTATTTACTTTATGACTACCAAACAACCTTGTTGTAATAAATCAATTTTCAACTAATCAGCTATGAAATAAAATTAACACTTTTATCCCTTCAAAAGTTATAACAGAGAACAGTGAAATATATATATATATATATATATATATATATATATACACAACACACAAGAAAAAGTTGTGCTCACCACTAATTTTTAAAACCATTAAGCAGGGGTGCAATGAGGCTGTGACCACAAAATACATAGACAAAGACAAGAGGTCCTCTGCACTCAACCCATTATCAATATATTTAAGACATTGAGACAGATATGGGATGACTTTGATGTAGTTGGCCAGCTTAAATATATTGCAATATATGGACAAACAATCCCTGTTGTTTAAAGGGTAAGGCATTTTTTAGTAGCTGTATGCACAGAATGTCTCAATGTCTTAAATATATTGATAATGGATTGAGTGCAGAGGACCTCTTGTCTTTGTCTATATATATATATATATATATATATATATATATATACATACAAAATGCAACCGACGTTTCGACCCTCATTAGGGTCTTTTTCATCCTTGAAAAAGACCCTAATGAGGGTTGAAACGTCGGATGAGCGATAATAAACACATTGATTCTCCACGAGACATGGAGTGCTGGCCCTTCTATTAATATGGATGTGTGATTATTGGCTTCAGCACCCTGCAGTTGGTCTAGATCTGGTAAGAGTGCAGACACTGAGAGACATATATATATATAGTGTATATATATAATTCCTAATGCTACCGTCATGCTAAAATACCACCCCTTACAAGTAGGGTGTGAGTTGCTCCTGCCAGGGTTCCACTCTCGTTGCAAAGTGCAAAGGGAGGAGAAAGGTGCATTTGAGCACGGAACATTGCACGTTGCCCTACTAACTGAAATATATAATCATTTATTTTCTATTCACTAAAAATGACTGACACTTTAAATAAGTACCATTCCCACTGAAAAAAATTGCTGTGTTTCTTAGTAAATTTGGGTTAATGCCTAACGTCTATATAAAATATTATAAAATATCTGTTTGATGTGCATGAAGTTTCCTAAATTAGTCTAAAATGTCTGAAAATGTCCAAAATGAAAATTCTAGAATCCAAATACCCAATCCCATTTATTTCAGGAACTAATACTACAGAGTGTTCAATAGCATTGAATACTGATAAAACCTCCTATTACAACTATGAGAACTTCATAAATTAGTCCCAAAGGTTTATTTTTTGTAATGTTCTGGCTTTTAATTCACATTTTAACCCTATCCACTACAACAAGCTCCCAACAGCAAGACATTTTTGTGTCTTTTGGCGCATGCGCAGCTGTTTCGGACTGGAAATTTCCTACAAATGCTCATGCACCGAAAACGTTGCTGTGATTTCGAAGAAGATCGGAGAAATAAGATGGTGACCTTGAACTCCTGAGGCCAGAATCTGCATGGAGGGGTAAATAAAAAAATTGGGACATTTGCCCAGGGGGCCCGGCAGGCTGGTTGGAGGAGGGGTTTTACCTAGGGTAGGGGGTAGGGTTGTTCACCTATGAGTTAACTTTTAGTATAATGTAGAGAGTGATATTCTGAAACAATTTGCCATAGGTTTTCATTTATTATTCTTTGTGGTTTTATAGTTATTTAGCTTTTTATTCAGCAGTTCTCTAGTTTGCAGTCAGCAATTTGGTTTCTAGGGTACAAATTCCCCTAGCAACTCTGCATTGATTTGAATAAGAGACTGGAATATGAATAGGAGAGGGACTGAATAGAATGATAAGTAATAAAAAGAGGCAATAAGAATACATTTGTAGCCTTACAGAGCATTTGTTTTTAGATGGTGTCAGTGACCCCTATTTGAAAGCTGCAAAGAAACTGAAGAAAATTGCAAATCATTAAAAAACTATGAAAAATAAATAATGAAGACCAGTTTAAAAGTTTCTTCGAATTGGCCCTTCTACAATATACTAAAAGTTAACTTGAAGGTGAACCACCCCTTTAAGAAGCAAGGTACAGCACAATAGAATGTTTTCAGTCACTGGTCAGTTTATAGGGAGATCCAAAGAAAATCATTGGCACACAGGAATGGCTAGCAAGTAAAACCTTGCTTATTAATTGAAAGTGCAGCATGCAACATTTTGGGGTAATTCCCTGTATCAAGCTTGATACACTTCGATCGTTCGATTCAATGTTCGATTTTGTCGGATTTTACTAGGGTTGAGAATTCAACCCTTAGTAAATCTGCCCCTATGTGGTGTATATATATATATATATATATATATATATAAATACACAGTCCAGGAACCCAGCACTCTCGTATAGGTACAAAAAATGCCTGGGTGCAAGATGCCAATGAGCAGGGATAAGCACCATAGAAAAAAAGGCTAGCATTCACAGGACTTACCAAAGGAAAATATAATTTATTTGCAAAAAAAGGTCTAACGCTTCGGCTAGCAATCTAGCCTTTCTCAAAGTGCCTAACTAGTGAAAGCATCTCCCTGATAAACCCCCAGTGGCGGGAAAACTAGTGCCATCACTCTAGTGAATACACCAGCAATATACAGAAAAAATGGACAAAGTCAATAAAGGCAATCCATAAAAACAATATATATACATTGAGTTCATTGCTAGACATGATTTTATCTCTGAACAGGAAGTAACCTCATCAGTGGCTTAAACAATGTTGAAACACATAAATGGCAAGACCGTAACAAAAAGTAAATCAGTATGGAAGCTGACAATTAAACAATATCATGGATTCTAAATGAAACATCAATTTGAACGCGGCAGACTTTACCGTATGGAACGAGGACCGCTTTCATGAGAAGCCGTGGCGCGATCACCCTCCTTAGTGAGTGCGCTGTGTTACCGGAACTATGTCTCTCCCGTCCGCGCTGATCAAGGCAGCAGCACAATGTTCCGCACAAAGCGCAACACTGTTTGCCTTTAGATGTAATGTGTGTTTCTCAGCGATAGGTGGCGCGCGGCTCGCTCATCGGTCACCACAGGGTAACTACATGGATGGTGACTTAGCAACCCGGGAATCATAACCATGGTGCAGTGGTTTGGCAAAAAATAAAAAATAGAAGTTGGCCATGATGGGGCATACAAATAAGCTTAAATGGCAGTAAACCTTACATTAATACGAATAATTTGATGTTTTTTTAAAAAAGAAGAAAAAATTATGAAAATGAAGAAGAAAAAATAGAAAAGCGCAGTTAGAGATCAAATTAGAGAATAGAAAATAAACAATAAAAGATACAGAATAAAAAAGATAAAGAAGGACCAGCTGGAGAAGAGAAATCCTTATAGTTAGGCACATACTCCTTGAGAAATCCATTTGTTGGACAGTGGGGCCCAATCACTACTTATCGTACAATTAGCTCACAATAGTGAGACCCTCATTTATAGTACGGCGTGCCCACAATAGTGAGCCAAACTTACAGACTATTTGGCAGTTTTATGCCCAAGTCTTCAAAATCTCTGAGGTCCCTACAATAAAAAACTGGAGGTGTCAGACCTGACCTAGAATTCCATTATGCTAAACAACATTTGTACACCCTCTGATTTTGAAGACTTGGGCATAAAGAACAACAGAAATGCTAACAAAGACATTCAAAAACGACAGCAAGATGCTGAAAGACAATTAGCAAGGAGAGCAAATAGAACTCCAGAGGAACGAAAAATTCAATGTCAATGACATGCCACACTAGAAAGAGAAAGGTTAACACATCTGCCTCCAGATGAACGGCAATTACCGAAACAACAATTAACACAGAGGAAAAGAGAATTACGACAGAGGGAAATAATACAAAAGCAAGAGTCAAGGCCTGCAAGACTAACAATGACACTTATGAATGAAATGGAGAACTTTAATGAGGACATCATTAAAACACACACATGTGGATATTTAGATCACATATGCCACTTTTGTAGTGCAAAACATGTTGTTCAAAAGGAAAAGTAAATCTTACCACAATTAGTACAAATCCATTAATCCAGCAGCTCATGACTGGACAGCATTACTACAGCAAAAATGTCTTCAACAATATTAGATCTATAAATAGTGCATTAGCATTTGCCTCCATGGGAGCAAACATTACTCCATCCCTGGTAATGGGCCATATTGTTTCCGGATCCATGGATCAATTTGTCACAGAACAGGGACAAAACAGATAGTTTCCTCAATTATATATTTTAGATCCTTCTGAAGCAGCAGAGCAAAGAATGCAAAATTCAGCAAATAATAGAATAAATCCAGAACTTATGAAAATATTAAGCACACTCATTGCTCAAACAAATCCATTTGCAGAGGCCTGCAAAATGTTGTACCAAGTTGAAAAAGAATATACTGCAACAACTGGAAACGTTATTAAGGAAGTGTCCATGACAATAGTGCAAGATCGTAGAAATGACCAAAGACGCTATAATGCACCAAAACATAATGAAGTTGCTTTTATTTTTCAAAATGATGATGGCGAACCTCCACTAGAAAGAGATCTTCTAATACACTGCAAAGCAACTACAGATGATATAAATCAAAGAAAAACAGAAAGGATTAGTGTACTTGACCCCAATCTGGAACCCATGGTTTATCCATTACTCTTCCCTTATGGTGATCAAAGCTGGGGAATTGATATACCTTTGCAACACAGACCTCAAGCGTTACACAGTTTAACAAATCAAACACGAAACCCTAGAATTCGAGTTACACAAATGCAATACTATGGGTATCGTCTTTCCATCAGAGACGATTTCAACCCCTTCTTAAATACTGGCCACCTTACACAACTATATATATAGGGTTGCCGCCTCACCCCTTTAAAACCGAACACATATGGAATACACAGCCTGCATGGCTAATTAGCAATTCATTTAGATGCATGCTGCAGACTGAACTGATTTATGTGCAGCCATGCATCATGCATCTAAATGAATTGCTAATTAGCCATGCAGGCTGTGTATTCCATATGTGTTCGGTTTTAAAGTGGTGAGGTGGCAACCGTAAGTATATAGTTGATGCATGTGTCAAAACTGAATCCAACAAACTCAACTACGTACGACTCAATCAGCCAAAATTGCGAGTTGAAAAATACTCAGGATTGATGAACCACTTAATTAATGAATCCAATGAGAAAGGCCTTATTCCTGGAAAAACATATATTTTACCATCCTCATTTGCAGGTAGCCCAAGAAACATGCTTCAAAATTATATAGATGCAATGGCAATTGTTAGAAAATAAGGTAAACCGGATCTTTTTATTACAATGACGTGCAACCCCAAATGGGAAGAGATTGTTGACAACCTACAACATCGCTAAACTACTGATGCTCGACCTGATTTAGTTGCAAGAGTATTTCATCTAAAACTGAAAGCTTTAATTGATGATCTGTGTAAAAAACATATTTTTGGAGTACCAAAAGCAATTGTCTACGTAATAGAATTTCAGAAGAGGGGTTTACCACATGCTCACATACTACTTATTCTTCAACATGCCTGGAAACCCAAAACTGAACAACTGATAGACAAAATTGTATCTGCTGAAATTCCAAATATCACCAACACTCCTCGCTTACATGCAATTGTTACAAAACATATGATTCATGGACCATCCGGACTACTCAATCCTAATTCACAATGTACAGTATGTCAAATGACAAATGCACTAAGGAATTTCCAAAACCATTTCAAGAAAAAACGTCCGCAAATACAAATGGTTATCCAAAATATAGAAGAAGAAACACAAACAACATTACAATTGTGAATGGCAGGACAATAGATAACCATTGGGTTGTACCATATAATCCACATCTTGCCCTCAAATACAATTGCCACATTAATGTTGAAGTCTGCGCTTCCATAAAAAGTGTCAAATACCTTTTTAAATACTGTATGTGTACAAAGGTCATGATTGTGCAAATGTTGTCATTCAAGAACAAGGCACTTTAAATCATGATGAAATTAAGACCTTCATGGATTCCAAATATGTCAGCGCTCCGGAAGCAGCATGGCGTTAGAATGGGTTTGAAATGCATTACCAATCACATACCATATATAGGTTACCAATGCATCTACCTGATTAACAATCTGTATTTTTCAATCCAAATGACTTTAATACAGCCACCCAGAGAGCTTCAGCAAAAAATACTCAATTGACGGCTTGGTTTAAATTAAATCAAGAGCAAGAGCAAGCAAGGAATCTTTTATTTTAAGACATTCCTGTACACTATGTATTTGACTCTGAAACCTGTACATGGAAATTATGACAGCGGGGTGCAGACAAAATCATTGGAAGAATGTATTCTGTCAATTTATCATCAGATCCAGAACGCTACTGCATGCGTCTCCTATTGCTACATGTTCCCGGTGCAATATCATTTCAAGATCTGAGAACTGTCAATGGAAATATCTATCTCAGTTTCCAAGATGCTGCAAAAGAAAGAGGCCTCATCAATGATGATCAAGTGTGGGAGAACACTTTAGAAGATGCTATCCAATACAGCATGCCAAAACAATTTAGAGAGCTATTTGCGTACATTTGTGTATTTGCCTCCCTACAGAACATAAATGATCTTTTTGTAAAATATGAACAGTACCTCACCGAAGATATTGTTCAAAAACATATAAATCACAATGATGAATGCACAATATGCCGTTCTATCGCGTTACAGGTAATATCTAACATTCTACTACTCCATAGGAAAAAATGTGAAGATTTTGGATTACTACCTATACTATCAAATTCAGACTTACTTGCAGATAACTATAACCAGGTCTTTCAAAAACAAAAAGCGGAAGAAATGACAAGTACATTAAACAAAGAACAAAAAACAGCTTTACAAACAATATTACAAGCAACTGAAAATGACAACCTTACCAACCATTGTTTTTTCATAGATGGACCAGGAGGTAGTGGTAAAACATATCTTTACAAAACCCTGCTCAGCACAGTTCGTGGCCAAGGAAATATTGCACTACCTGTAGCCTCCACAGGTATAGCAGCCAATCTTCTTGAGGGTGGAAAAACATACCACTCCCAATTCAAGTTACCTGTGCCTATAGTTGAGAATACAACATCAAATATACGACTCAATTCTGTGGATGCTGAACGTTTAAGACATTCAAAAATAGTAATTTGGCCCCCTCTGTAGCTCTTGCAGTGGTTAGCAGACTGCTCCAAGAAATAATGGACAACAACAAACCGTTTGGAGGAAAAGTATTCTTACTTGGAGGAGATTTCAGGCAAACACTTCCCGTGCTACCTCACGCTGACCGGACAAAAATTGTTGAGGCCTGTGTTAAGAATAATAGACTGTGGACTAATTTCCAAGTACTTCAACTGCAAAACAATATACGCTCAGTTAACACTGATTTCAGCAATTGGCTGATCAAAGTTGGCAGTGGTGATACACCACACATTGACGGTTTGCCTGAAGATGTTATTGAAATACCTTCCCAAATTTTATGCACAGGAGATATTGTCAAAGACTTTTTTGGAGACAAAATTCCTATTACAGATGTCCCTAACTTTGCAAAAAAATCTATTCTTTGTCCAAAAAACTCTGATGTCAACTCAATAAATGAAGAGGTGCTTAACATTTTAGAAGGAGAGACAGTGACATACCTCAGCTCAAACTCAATTGATGACTCAAGTGAGGAAGATATTCAAAACTATCCAATTGAGTTCCTCAATGAATTAACCCCAACAGGTATGCCTAAGCATAAACTGAACCTTAAAGAGGGCGTTATAATTATGCTCCTTAGAAACCTAAACACTAAAAAAGGATTGAGCAATGGCACCCGTCTCATCGTCAAACAACTTAAGAAGAACCTCATCATTGCTCAAGTAATAACAGGTTCAGCGGAAGGAAACATAGTATGCATAGTATGCATTTGGCTCCATCAACAACTGATTTACCATTTATCTTACGAAGATGACAATTTCCAGTAACATTAGCCTTTACCATGACAATTAACAAATCTCAGGGACAAGCATTGGAAAAAGTTGGCATTTACTTGCCAGAAGCGGTATTCAGCCATGTTGCATTGTCAAGAGTAAGGAGTTTTACTGATGTCATGGTGAAGGTCGTAGAAGGTCATGACCAAGGCAAACTGTTGGAAAACTGGGACAGAATATTCACAAGGAATGTTGTCTATAAAGAAATTTTATAGAAATTCAACATAACCCCCCCCAAAAAAAACAAGAACAAATATTCAAAAGAAACCTTTACTGATTTTGTATATTTACAATTGTTTGAAAAGGTTTGCACTTAAGCAAAATTTACCGTATCTTAATTGTTTTTATTTACTACATCAAAAACAAAAATAGAAACGTGAAATTTTTCACATTATTCTTTTTTCACATTTCTAAAGAATAAATACAATAACATAGAAATCAGCTGCATGGTTGTCCACTTTTTTTTGGACTGGAACAAGTCTGTTTTTATAAATGTTTCACTACATATGTTCTAGCGCCTGTTAATTTAACGGGCTTAATGTCTACTATATATATATATAACTTGTATAGAATTGTGTGTACAAAAATGAATAGCAACAAGGGTAAAAACTATTTGAAAGGAGGAGAGTTATTATTTATATCTGTGCAATAAGATGCCATCAACTTATTCTGTCCACTGGTATCTGTCAAGTTTCATTACATCTCATAATTGAACTGAACAGTGACTCACAGTGACTTGTTATTGCGATCAAAAAAGACACCACCACAGATATTGCCTAGATATATCCTGCTTTAAACTGCTTTAACCTTCTGTCTACTGGGATAATAAATTAATTTCCATATAAAGAAGAGCACCCTGGATCAAACATCATTATCATGTTCGAACATGTATAGTAGGTTATTTTTCACAAGTACTTGTTGTGGCACTCTTTTAGCTTTAAAATAAATAGAACATGTTGATAAGCAGATGATATTAGCTGTCACAGAAAGGATTTGACACAATTTCATAACCACTGTCTCTAGAAAACTGAAAGGAATTCAGTACCCTAGGCTTTGAATGTAATATGCATCCTGCTCATCAGCATACACAGTAGATAACAGATGGTGGAATATTTCCTTTACTATCAGACATGTGGCTTCACAATCAAACGACAGGTAGAAAACCCTTTTAACCCCCTTGACTACCAAGCAAGTAAAATATTTGGCATATGAAAAATTCCACACCTCCATTTCAAGTACATTATTTTTCACACATATTTCTATATATAGTTGTAAAAATTCCCCTATTTTAAAAAAGGGAGCTTAAAAAGGAACCCCACATAAATGGCTGCCATCTAGTGTTTAGTGTATATGTAAATGAATAGAATATTTTGAATAGGATTTGCAAAGACAGTGATAGTAACATGTTTAATATGCAATTGCTCTTTTTGTCTAACTACTTGTCTAACTATTGTCTCCCACTCTCATTTCTTCCTTGTTTTATGCATATCTTTTCTCTTCTCTCTCTCTCTCTTTGTCTTACTTAACTGTAAGAAGAAGGCATTAAAAATAAAGAATAACATAGCCCTACCAGGAAATCAACAAATTAAGACCTGCAATGGGGCATTATACCCTGGTTACTGGTGTGCTTTCATTTTGAATTTCATGCCAACACATGGCTTGATGATGCCATCATGCTCTACAGTCAGAGCCTAAGTGCCAGGAACCTAGGCAGCCTGAAATAATTTACGATGCACCAAATCCACTTTTTGGGATTCGGCCGATTCCTTCATGGAAGATTTAGCTGAATACCGAACCAAATTTGAATTCTAATTTGCATATGCAAATTAGTGACGGGGGAAGAAAAAAAGTGACAAAAAGTCACGCAATTTCCCTTCCCACACCTAATTTACATATGCAAATTAGGATTTGGATTCAGTTCAGCCATGCACAAGGATTTGCCAAATCTGAATCCTGCTTAAAAAGTCGAATCCCAAACTGAATCCTGGATTCAGCGCATCCCTACCTGATATGCTCTTTTTAAAAAAGTATTTTCATATTTTGTTTTTATATATATTATGTAGGGGATCTAATTTAAGACTGTAGTTATTATATTAAGGCTATATAGATGTTATTACATTAAGTATGTATACATTGCTGTTAATGTGTACAAACATTTTTGTAAGCCATCAAGCAATGTTGCACTTTCAACAAAACACTTTTCATAGTTTTCCACAAAACACTTCTTTTTATTTATTTTTTAATAAAATGAAATGGTTTTGATGAAATAGCATGCCTTTAAATGCCACTGAATTTGCTCTAATGATAAAGCAAACAGTGTAAAACTGCAGCCTGGAAAATGCCACACTCTGGCAATATTTGCATGACTTTTTAAACTGCATATCAATATTGCTCAGCTTGATTCAGCTGTCAGTTTTGCACTGCGAAGGCTTATTTCAATAAGAAATAAATTAAATGGAACAATGTAAAAGGAAATAAATTGTCAATTAACATAACTGAAATATGTCACACATGACATACATGCATAAAGCAAACTCTTTCTCTAGCAAAATGTTTTTTTATTTTTCATAAACTCTGACTAGTGAAGGATGAAATATTAACTATAAATAGTTTCCTATTACCCTTCAAGATTTTAAACTGTTCCTATTTTAAGCCATATTCCCTTCTTTGCTTGACAGTGCACAAAGTCTGTCTTACATATAAGTAAGGAACAAAAGACTTTATATTGGACAAATAGCTCAGAAAGATAGAAGTGTGACTGGATGCTGAGGCAAGATTCTGTAGTATATTTATACCACTGACATCTCTCTCAAAGTGGCAGAAAAATCTGTATCAATTTTGTAATCTGCTAGGTGCCTCTAAATCAGATGCTGTTAATAAATCTCTGTCAATAATGCCTAGAATACAACAAAACTAATTACCCAGGAATTAACTGTCCTTACTCTCTAACAATACCTCCACACTCACTAACTAGTGAACGGTGAAATAGACACATTTTGTTTGTGTAAAAGTTTGTCAAATCATAAAATTTCACTGAATTGCTTTGAAGTGGAATGGTGAAATGACATTGCAGTGAAGGCATTCTGATGAATTGAAATTTTCACGATTTGTGCCAAAATTCCGCATTTCAGCCTCTGAATCTTATCTTTATCATCTTTATCAATCTTATCATTTCAGCATCTTAGCATCTTAAGCAAAATTGCTGAAAATTATTTGATAGACCCAAATGTATTTTGTGCAACCACAAAATAAAAGCCCATACACTGGAATGTATTTTGCATGGAAAAACATAAAGGGTAAAGTTGTGTTTTGCAAATATTCATTGTTTTGATAATTTGTTAGCCAACATTGAGAATTTTTGGGCAAAATTTTGTGGTGGTTTCTTGGAAAAGATGGAGAAATTCTAAGATATATTTGTGAAAAACTTTGCTGATAGCAAAACCAAAACTTTACTGGGCAAAACTGTTCACTCATCCCGATCTACAGGACTTGCATCAATCATTGTTGAAGCATATGGCAGAAGACAGTAAAAATTGGAAAGAAATCAAGATACAAAGAGACCAAGAAAAATCAGTCTTCCATTGACGTGTAAGTAGGATCTAATCCCAAATTACAGTGCTAGAACAGATAAATAATTAATAAGTAGGGGGAAAAAACTTTAATACTCGCACTCAGTCACACAGCACCATCCTCACATTCACTGTGGTTTAGACGATGAGGGAGCTGGAACCATGCATCAGACCTGTGAGTGTTCAGGCCTCCTCCTCCTTGGGGAATCTGCTGTATATTAGTTACATCACTGAAGGTTTTTGCACATGCCTCTACTTCTGACTAGTGGCCACATGCTACAATTGACACTTTGGAACCCTGGAGTAATCACCATCCTGAGAGGTTTAGAGAAGTTTCCCTAAAGAGTCAACATTAACATAATCTTACCCACTAGAAAACACAACTGCCCAACTTTGACAAACTGGGTGCACTTGCATCTGCAATTACTTTGGAATTATGGTAAAATGATTGTTATTTACACCCAAAAGAGCACTTGCAGATGTTAATGACTCATTTGAAGAAAAAAATAATCTGTTTTATGTTTTCATAGCCGAGGATGAGTAGAGTATAATAGTGTTTTATTAGCAGGTTCATGCAGCCATTACACTTCAACAGGAACTTCAATTCTAACACTTAAAGCAGTATAGAAAGTACTATGTATGCACAGTATAACTCTTGTGCACAGTGACACCTGCAGGCATTTTGTAGAAACACCACATATTCCCCCTATAGTAGGAAAGCATTTGGGCAAATGTAACAATAAATCAGTATGCATCATAAAGCAATATTATGCATTCTTCACAACACATAGTCCTTGGTTCATGCAGGTCGTTTTCTGATTCTCTCAATACACCTTATAGGTCCACTTTCTTCAGGCTTATTGCAGTTGACATCAGTAGTAGGAAAATATCCTTCATCAAATGGAGCTTCTCCAAAGTCATACCAAGCAGAAGCAAGACGACTTGCATTCCATATGGGTCCATCACACAGTTCTTTTGTGTATGGACCTTGCTGGTGTCTCACTTCAAGTGGTGCAGTTATTTTAAATAGTCCTTGTTTCAGTAGTCCTGGTTTCTTAATTCTGACTAGGGATCCTGGCGGAAAGTGAACTTCTCTTGCACCACATTTTCTGTCAGTATAAGCCTTACATTTGCCTTGTTGACATTTGACAATGTCAGCAGTAGATGATTTTGTAGGCCCCGTATTTTGTGGAAGTTTGATGTCATGTAATAATTCCGCTGGAGATGCTTGGGTTGTTGCATGGAACGTTGCTCTGTAGTTATGTAGGAACTCTGTTGTAAATACTTTCCAAGATTTCCCAGTAAGGTTTGCTGTCTGTAGTGCTTTTTTCAGACTTCAGTTGAATTGTTTGATTTCTTCATCTGCTTTAGGGTAATACACTGAAGATTTCCTGTTCGAGATATTCCTCTCTCTCAGAAGGAATTCAAACTCAGATGAAACAAACTGTGGTTCATCGTCTGATATTAACTCTTTTTGATCACCTTTTCTGCTGAAGACTGTATACAGAAATGTTATTACTGTAGCTGATGTTATATACTGTATAAACAAATGCAATTTCTGGCCATTTGCTGCCAGAGTGTATCAGAGTTATAGCATATTGGCAGTCTATGGGAGGATCTGTAAAAGGACCCACAATATCTATAGCAAGTTTTTCCCATGCTGAATCAGGGAATGGCACTGGCTGAAGTGGTGGTGTATGTGTTATAGCTATTTTGTCATGATTCTGACAAGTAACACAGTAATGAATGGAAGTTACCACATCTGCATCCATTGCTGGCAGCCAGTATAGTTCTTGTAGGAGCAGTCTTTCTCTAATGTGAGGTGAGTTTGTTTTTTTCCACTATTTGGTCTCTTAGCATCTCATTTGTTCCATCTGATTCCCAAAGTCACAGGTAACCAGCTCTCTCAAAGCTGCTACAAATTTTTCTGTCGATTCGCCATTACGTTATCTACGTTGGTAGAATTTATATCTTTCAGCAACCACTGTTTTCCCGTTTCAGTTTGCCGAAAAAAAATGTCAATTTTCCTGCGAAATTAACGAAAATGCGAGAAATTTGTAAATCACTTTGAAGACAGTGGGCATTACAATTATTTTGTCATGTGGCAATTTTGACACGTGACAATTTTTATACGCGTGCCTATTTTGTGTGACTGTTGTGACACACGCAAATTTATGCGTGCGACTATTCTGACGCGCAACAAATTTTTTTGCCCTTTGTTTTTCCTTCTGCCCCTTCCTCACTTCACTCAGCTATAGTGGGAGTGGGAGGCAAAAGGAAAAACACAGAGACAGAGGGTAAGCCTTTGAGCATCTGAGTTGAACTATGCTGTTTTGCTGTCCCCTTTTTCTACTCCATTGTGCAAAAGAGTATTAACTTATTAATCATCCAAATGTCTCCTACATTTTACTAGAATGAGCATGACTCCCCATTTTTGTTTAAATATTTTCTTTTCCCTATACCTTATGAAGGTGGAATATGGACTATTCATGTTGCATGCCTTGAACACTGTGCATAACAAGAATATTATAGAGCAAGTGGGAATTAATATGAATCATGATTGCCTCCCTGGGATTGAGCAAAGTGGTGTTTAAAATTGGTTGGCTCATATGACTCAAAGTAATGTCATGGATACTAACAATTAGCAGTATATAAAAATATTAATATTTCAAATGGTCAACATTTTCATGCATTATAAGTCCAAAATGATAGTACACTGAATGAAGACTGATGAGATATCACTCCCAACTTTAGTTTGTATACAAAAATCATGGGGTAGGGCGCAACACAAGGATTGTGACCTTGTAATATAGCAGTTAATTATATCAGTAGTATTGAGATTTATGTTACAAATAATCTAATATCATTTAAAAGCAGTAATATTGGTATAAAATTTTGAAAAATTAATCACTGGGATCAAAATCCAATTTAGTATCCTAAATGAAGAACTCTTCTTTGGCCTCTACCTCCTGAAATATCTGGTATGGCAAATTATTTATTTATAAACCATGCAACTGTTAAATTTTAAATTACATTTTATATGAGAGAGAACCAGTTGAATGTGCCAGAGGCAACAAGTGAAGTGTGTTTTATCTTTTCCTCATTGTCAAGTACAAAGTAATCCACAGAACAAAATAACCATGCATTGCCAAGAATTTATAATTTTTATACAAAGAGGTACCACTTTTTTCTTTCCTTTGTGCCCCTTGAGTGATGAATGCAGAACCCCTTACATTTTTATGTGACCTTTTGAAATGATATATACTCTATAGGCTTTTAATGATCAAAGCTGACACACTTATGATTCACCCCTAAACACACTTAGTAGTTTTGAAACAGCATTTTAGATGGTAATTTAAATTACCAGCTAAAAGAGAAATAGTTTATTACATTTTATACATGTGTTAAGGGAAAGCAACTTTACTTAAACACTTATGGGCAGATTTACTAATGGTCGAATTTTGAAGTGAACTAATTTCGAAATTCAACCATGAAATTTTTTGAGGAGGGCATTTTTGATCAAACTATTTCAGCCAAAATCCTTTGAATTCTCAGGACTTCAAAATTCAAATTTTCAAATTTTTTCAATTCGAATCGAATTTTTGGCTATTCGATAGTCGAAGTAGCCCAAAATGACTTAGAAATTAAATTTTTAAAAATTCTAATTTTATTTGAAAATTCACTTTGACCCTTATTAAATGTGCCCCTTAAACAGTGTGACATTAATCCATAATAACATAGTAAGCTAGGTTGAAAAAAGACACATGTTCATCAAGTTCAACCTTTTAACTTTATTAACCTGCCTAACTGCTAGTTGATCCAGAGGAAGGCAAAAAAAAACCCCATCAGAAGCCTCTCCAATTTGCTTCAAGTCCCTTGATCAACTTGTACTATTTGCTATCTTCCATAACCCTGTATTCCCACACTTGCTAAAAAGCCATCCAATCCCTTCTTAAAGCCATCTAATGTATCAGCCTGTGCCACTGATTCAGGCAGAGAATTGCACATCTTCCCAGCTCTCACTGTAAAAAACCCCTTCCGAATATTTAGGTGGAACCTCTTTTCTTCTAATCGGAATGGGTGACTTTGTGTTAGCTGGAAAGACCTACTGGTAAATAAAGCATTAGAAAGATTATTATATGATCCCCTTATATATTTATCCATACACTGTAGTTATCATATCATCCCTTAAGTGCCTTTTCTCCAGTGTGAACATCTGCAATTTGGCCAGTCTTTCCTTATAGCTAAGATTTCCCATACCTTTTACCAGCTTAGTTACCCTTCTCTGTACCCTATCTAATACAATAATGTCCTGTTTGTGTGATGGAGATCAAAACTGTACTGAATATTCTAAATGGGGCCTTACAAGTGCTCTATAAAGTGGAAGAATGACCCCCAACTCCTGTGACTCTATGACCCTTTTAATACAGCTCAAGACCTTATTTGCCCTTGATGCTGCTGACTGGCATTGCTTGCTACAGCCAAGTTTATTATCTACTAGGACTCAAAGGTCCTTTTTCATAATGGAATTGCCTAGTTCAGTCCCATTAAGGGTAAAAGTGGCTTGGATATTTTTATATCCCAGGTGCATGATTTTACATTTATCAACATTGAATCTCATTTGCCACAGATTTCCGGATTCTGTTGTAAGAATGCCACATCCTGGATGGAATTCATTGGGCTGGATAGTTTTGTGTCATCTGCAAACACTGATACATTACTTACATTACCCTCCCCTAAATCATAAAATGAACAAGTTAAATAAAAGTGGACCCAATACAGAGTCCTAAGGGACCCTGCCAAGAACCTTATTAGAGAATTTACCATTAACAACCACCCTCTGTACCCGATCCTGTAGCCACTATTTGGAAAAATACAAATAGATCACATCTACTGCCCCCACCCCCCCTCACAGTCCAGCATCTTACTTACCTCATCATAAAAAGCAATCAAACTTGTCTGACATGACCTATCCTTCATAAAGGCATGCTGATTGCTGCTCATAATGCCATTCACTAGGACAAAATTGTAAATGTAATGCGTAAACAAGCCTTCAAATAATTTGCCCACCACAGATGTCAAACGTACTGGCCTTTAATTGCCAGGCTGAGAACATAATCCCTTTTTAAATATTGGAATGACATCAGCTTTTCTCCAATCCATAACCAACATACCAGATGAATGTGAATCTGAGAAAATCAGAAATAGGGGCTGGTCTAAAACTGAACTAAGCTCTCTTAGAACCCAGGGGTTTATGCCATCAGGCCCCAGAGCATTGTTTACATAAAATTTTAGCCACTGACTAGATTGAGCTGAGCCATCAGTGCAGCTATGAAGTGAGCCTGAGAACCCGGACTTCTCTGTTGTATACACTGAAGAAAAGAACTGATTTAGCACATTGCCTTTTGTGTATCTGTTACAACAATACTGGAACTGTTATTTAATGGAGCAACACTCTCAACCTGCATCTTTTTACTATTAAAGGGGTGGTTCACCTTCAAGTTAACTTTTAGTATATTGTAGAAGGGCCAATTCTAAGAAACTTTTCAATTGGTCTTCATTATTTATTTTTCATAGTTTTTTAATGGTTTGCAATTTTCTTCTGTTTCTTTGCAGCTTTCAAATGGGGGTCACTGACACCATCTAAAAACAAATGCTCTGTAAGGCTACAAATGTATTGTTATTGCCACTTTTTATTACTTATCATTCTATTCAGTCCATCTCCTATTCATAGTCAAGTCTCTTATTCAAATCAATGCAGGGTTGCTAGGATAATGTGTACCCTAGCAACCAAATTGCTGACACTGCAAAATAAAGAGCTGCTGAATAAAAAGCTAAATAACTATAAAACCACAAATAATAAAAAATGAAAACCAATGGCAAATTGTCTCAGAATATCACTCTCTACATTATACTAAAAGTTGACTCAAAGGTGAACAACCCCTTTAACATATTTAAAAAAACGTTTTATGGTTAGTTTTTTTCCTGTGCTGCAATTAACTCTTAATTTCCTTTCTTTGCCTTCCGGATTACAGATTTACAACATTTATTATAGTGTTTATATTCATTAAATGCAGCTTCTGTCTCAATAGATTTGTAGTTTTTTAATGCCTTTCTCTTCTTTCCTATTAACTTCTATACTTCTGTATTAAGCCACATAGGGAGATTCTTACATTTAATCCTTAAGGGAATAAATTGAGAACAGTAATGATCTATTATCATTTTAAATGAGAACCATTTCAGTTCTGTGTTTTTAGCTGAAAACATAATAACCCAATCAATATTCTGAAGGGCAGCCCTCAAGGCTCTAAAATTAGTTTTTCGAAAATTCATGGTTTTTGTTGCCCCAATATATAGTTGTTTTTTGAACCAGACATTTAGGGGCTGATTTACTAGGGGTTGAGTATGGGGAGTATGTGGGGACTTTTTGGGATTGGTCCATGTTTTATTGTTAGAGTGTTGTGATTGGTGCACAATTGTTTAAATACTAATGTTTGAGCTTCACCTACTCAGCCTATGATTAAGTGTTTGTAACACAAAATGCATAAGGCAGAGGACACAAATACATCTTTTTTACTTGAACTTTACTAAAATATGGAAGATTGCCTTTATACGAGTGCCTACCACAACTGATTTTCTAAGGGTCGAAGTGAAAATTCGAACAAAATTCAAATTTTTTAAATTCGAATTTTGAAGTAATTTTGGGCTACTTCGACTACTGAATAGCCAAAAATTAAATTCAAATTGAAAAAATTGGAATATTCGAATTTCAAAGTACTTCGACTGTTTGGCAGCTTTAAGCTGACAACTTGCCATTTTAGCCTACGGGGGACCTCACAGAACTTGTCCTGAAATTATTTAAATTCCGAGAAATTGAAGGATTTTGGTAAAATAGTCATTTTCGCTCTAATATGGCCGTTTTCAAATGAAAAATTGTTCGAATGATTCATTTTTCGTTTGAAAACGGCCATTTTAGATCGAAAATGACCCCCCCAAAAAATTAGATGGTCGAATTTCAAAAATTTTCACTTCACAATTCGACCATTAGTAAGCCTGCCCAAATTTTTTTAAAGTGTTGCTTCCTATGAAAATGGACTGTTTCCAAACGAATAGGTCTGTTTTTGATTCAAACTATTTTCAAAAAAAATTTAGATTTTCAAATATTTTCAAAAACAGTCCTTAAAGGTTCTAGGAGGTCCCCCATAGGCTAAAACAACAATTCGGCAGGTTTAAGGTGGTGAAGGGTCGAATTCAAATTTTTTAAAGAGACTGTACTTTGATTTTCTAACGGTCAAATTTTAAAATTCAAATCAAATTCTTATTCAATTCTAATCAAATTTTAGGCTATTCGATAGTTGATGTACCCAAAAATGACCTTGAAATTCGAATTTTCACTTCGACTCTTAGTAAATCTGCCCATAATGATACAACTATATGGCCACTATTACGCAGGGTTTCAATGACTTCCACATTTGCTAGGTCATTTGAGATCAATAGATCCAGAATAACATTTTTTCTAGTAGGCTCCTCAACAAACTGTGCTATAACATTGTCTTGCAACAAGTTTATAAACTTGTTCCCATTAACTGATGTGGCAGTACTGTTGCTCCAGTCAATATCTGGATGATTTAAATCCCCCATTCTCATTGCTTTACCCAATACTTGCAGTCTTTTCTATTTACATCAGGAGCTTAGCCTCCTCCTTTTCACATTAGGGGGTCTATTGCATACCCCATACAATTAATTTGCTGGACTCTTTACAATTGGTGAAGAACTCCACCCAGAAGACTACTTCTCCCTCATTTTCTAACATAACCTCCTCTTTTATATATGCTTTTAAATCCTGCCTAAGAAACAGACATACCCCTCCTCCTTTTCTATTGCCTTTGTCCCTCCAAAACAAAGTATAGCTGCTTATATTAACTGCCCAGTCATGCAACTCATTCAGCCATGTTTCGGCCAATCCAATTACATCATATTTTACTATATTATATATTGCCCGACATCATATATTGCCCGACGGAGACGAAACACGTCGGGCAGTGACGTCACACACAGGCGTCCCAGGGAACACGCGGCAGCTGAGACGCCGGCTAGTACATCACACAGGCTGCCTGTTTTACCCGGAGAGCGACGAAGTGGTGACATACTTTATATGCGATCTTTCACTATAACATTGTGAGTGCGATTTTGAGTGTTTTTTAGCAAATACATTTTCAATGGTTTTACACTGTCAGCGCGTTTTTATAGCCAGGTGGAGATTGAGGCTGCATGAAGATACCAATGAGATTATGCTTGTATGCTCTTAAATATTTGTGAGTACCCCACTATACAGTCCACCATATTGTATGGAAAGAAGAGGCACTATATGGGAATGAAGTGAAACATACAAAAAAAGAGCACATAATTAATATTTAACTTTCACTAAGCAGTGTACTAGTATTGTTGAAAAGTACTACACTATATTGGATTTATTATCTATTTTTCTTTTGTTGCCTGACCTCGAGCTGCTAGCGCTGGTTCAACAAACATTAATTGGAATTTCTGCTGAAGGTCCTTGGGAGACAGGACAAAAAAACAACCGGCAGAGGAAGTGGACTATAATACCATAACACATCCTTTTTGCTACATGTACACAAGTGCAGATGAGAGCATGCAAGAGAAAAAGTAGCAAGCCTGGGGTGGAGGTTGCAATGAGTTAAGTCCAGGTCCTTGAACTAGGGGTAGACATCAGTAGAGGTATGTTCCTAGTAACCCCACAGAACCCTAGCCATGCGGTGTGTTCCAGTAAGGATCTAAACACTGCAGGATGAAGACCCCCTTCAGATGGCAAAGAATTTGCCACTGTGCCCAAGGTTTTAAACAAAATAGTAATATTGTGCACTATTTATAGATGGGTGCTCACAAACTCACCATCAGGTATAAACTGTGGGACAATGTGTAGCAGTAAATAGTATAAAATATCATCTTTAACAGTGAAAACCAAATTTAAATAAAGTCACTGCGCACTTGGGCTCACATGTAGGAGGGCCTTGCAACTTCCTGAACCATGTGCTCAAGCACAGATTCAGTGGTGCTACATGCAAGGCTCAAAAGTACATTTTTGCAGGTTTGCCATTTTAATTACGTACACCAGGTTAGTGTATTTTAAATTAATTTTTTCTATTACAGATGGTATTTTGGCTTAAAGATTTTTTATACGCAAGTTGAAAGCCAATGTTTGTGAGTACCCAACTATAGATAGTGCACAATATTACTATTTGGTTTAAAACCTTGGGCACAATCAGGGGCACTCTGCCAATTTCCAGTTTTTAAAATTCGGCTTTACTAGCAATTGCACTCTCCGCACTAGCATTGCTGCATCCCCCCCGGCAATGTAATCCTGGCATTATTGGAGCCGCCTCAGGCCGCACTGTCCACAGAAATTGCGCTGGGCACAATGGCAAACTGTTTTACATCTGGAGGGGTCTACACACCTGCAGTGTTTATACAGATCCTTATTGGAACACACTTACCACTGAAAAGTTCTCAAAATTTTCTGAAAATTTCTTGTTTGAAAAAACTCAGTAAAATAATTAATAAATCTGAATATAACGACTTTTTTCTATTTGACGCCCAAATACTGCAACTTTTTCAGATTTGACATTTGAATACAGCAACTTTTTCAGATTTGATGCCCAAATACAGCAACTGTTTCAGAAACCCAGCAAAGTTTTTGCAGAATTGGTACCGTTTATTAAATGGAAAAAATACTCAAGATTTTGGATATAACTGAGCTCATAGCTAGCTTTTTCATAAATTGCTTATTCTTTTTTGTAAAATTACTAAAATACAGTGTGAATAGCATTAAACCTCAGGAAATGTGGTTATAATGAATTGGTTTATATATATATACTTGTATCAGTGAGCCCTTGGGTTCCACCATATCGGATACAGTGCTTTATTAGATTTTCAGATTTTTTTCTTCATAATATAACTTTTAGTAAACTTTAGATGTGGAGTCTAGCTTTGAAAATGTGCGTGAAATTGGTTTTGAGACCTATGGCATGTCTTTGTTCATCAGTTGTATATGTGACAGTTCCTCTCTGTTCATTTCTACTACAATGCTTTTTGCTGAAAGAGAACTAATGTATTACTTTCAGGAAATTTGCACCCTGTTAAATAGATGAGTGATCCCCATGCAACAGAAACACAGATAAAGATGGACATATATGCCCCATAAAAAAGGTCAAAATTACAAAGGCACATTGAGGTGGATTATGAAGCATAAATAGAGTTTTTTCTGTAATCTGTGTATGTTTTGTGTTCATAATTACCGTTAAATCCACAGATGCACTGCTTACAACAAGAAACCATAGATATCTTGTACCCTATGGGACATCAATGTACAATTGTTTTCAATGGTGAACTCTTTAATTGGATGGGATGCTATGACACAATATTCTGTGCTAAGTGGGATAAATGGGATCGACGCATTTAACACACAAATCCAAGTGGCTGCATCTGTGTGTGCAAAGTTAGCAAAAATGATAATGAAGCGCACACTTTATTATAGAATAGGTCGGCACAGATATATATTTATTTACAATTACTAGATGCATATTAATCTTTTAAGTGCCAGCAGAATTTGACATTTTGGTTACACAAAATGCCTGCTGTTTTTTATACATTTTGTGCTCTCTCAATTTAGGGGCATTTTCTGAGGTGAAACCTATAATTTACCTAAGAAAACTATTCATTGTTTTTTTCGGGAGAACCTGAACTTTCTAAATCTACCTGAATTTTCATGTATTTCCAGATCAGCAAAAATATTTATAGCGCTAAATACCAAAAAAAAACGAAAACATTCTTATTTTTCATAGTATATGAATTTATTCCAGAAAAATATTTCATTTTATGCATGAAAATCCAACTGATTTGGAAAGCCTCGTGTCTCTCAAACATGCTAATATTAGATATGTATAGTTTTAGGGAGATTTAGGACTTCTGTACAGCAAAAACTCCCAGTATATTACCGAATGTTGAAAGTATGAAGGCAGAAAAAGAAATACTTTAGATTCCAAAGCCAAAAAATCTTGAAACATTAGGTTTACCCCAGAAAACCATATATTTTTTAAAAGTACACATTCTGCTCAAAATGGGCAACTATTTCTCTCTACTCCTAGCTACCAAACATCAAAGCTTGTCTGAACATAGCAGTTTTTCAAAAAATGTATCAAAATTCTGAAAAATCACTTCAAAGGTTTTATTTTGCTGCTCTCCATATCTCATACTTTATTAGGCACCAAGAAAAAGCACCCTGAATATGATTTCCAGGGGTCCAATGAACAGTTTATCAAAGTATCTGGCATTTAGGGGCCCCCAATGTAAAGTAAGCACACCCAAATTGTCTAGGACTTTACTTCAGCTACTGAAAAATCAACACATTGAGTGCATTTTTTGTTAGGTAAAAACACAGAAATATAGGTTTACCCCCCAAACCTTACATTTTTAGAAAGTACGCATTCTACCAAACGAAACATCTGAAAATTGCCTCAAAGCTTCAACTTTCCAGCATCCTATTACCCATAGAGGCGCCAAAAGGATAAAATTAGCTAAAAACACTTAAAAACCCAATGAGTAATTCAGAGGAGGTAGTAGTGGACTTACCTCCTCCAAGCAGACACCAACGAAAGTGGTAATTTTCAGTAATAGTTTATTCAAAAAACAGTATTGCAGAGGCTCCTGGTGTGTTTATACAAAGACACTGTTGTTTTTTCTCCCGTTCCACATTGCCTGATGAAGCAGGAAATGCCTGCGAAACTATTACTGAAAATTACCACTTTCGTTGGTGTCTGCTTGGAGGAGGTAAGTCCACTACTACCTCCTCTGAATTACCCATTGGGTTTTTAAGTGTTTTTATCTAATTTTATCCTTTTGGCACCTCTGTTTTGTCTTATTACTATATCGAGTCCACCCCGAGTGGACGGGTGTCATCCCCTTTTTCTTCCTTCTACAGAGAGCGACTTCTTATTCCTGAGTGGGGTCAGGATAATCTCCCCACCTGCCTATACAGTGGTTGCCTATTGGTAACCCTGGTTTGTGAGTATTAATTTGTTTACTCTACCATCACTCCTTGTAAAAACATATTACACTATTGGGGCTCTTGGTGTTCCTTTTTGTCTTCATCCTATTACCCATGTATCATTACATTCCAAGAAAAAGCACCATAAAAATTAAATTGGCAGGGGTCCTCTTATAAGGTTTGATGCCCATTTTACATAGGTTTACCAAAGTATCTGGCATTTAGAGGCCCCAAAATGAAGTTAACAAATAAAAATACTTCTGTGGGTAACATCAGCTAATGAAAAATAAACATAACTGCATTTTTTGTGGGGTAAAAACACAGAAATATAGGTATACTCCCAAAAACCATATATTTGTGGAAAGTATACATTCTACCGAATCCAAAATTGGTAGCCATGACTTTCTACTCCAAACTACAGAGTCACAAGGCAAGGCTTTCCCAAAACTATCAGTTTTGGTCAAATATTTGAAAATTGCCTCAAACTTTCAACTTGCCAGCATCATAATGTCCATGTATCATTACCAGCATAAAGCATTCCAAATATGAGCATGGGGGTCTGCTAAACAGTTTTATGCCCAATATGCATAGATTTACCAAACTAGGTGGGATACAGATATCCCCAAGTCCAAATAGTACATATTAATTTTTACATATGGCAGTCTGGATACCACAATATCAGCACCTGGTATGTGGAAAATGTGTTCATCCCTACATATTACTATAAACATTAGATTCAAGATTACTTGAACATACTACTTATACATTTTGTTAAATTTTTCATTTTACTAAACCTTTCCCTAAACAGTCAATTTCAGTCCAAAATCTTTACTTGAACCTTGCAGTACATTTGCTCATGTTTTTTTTTTGTTACCTGAACATTGTTTAGCTTATGAAAAAATGGCATTGGCGAGCTCACCTTTCTACTCATCATCACTTAAATGTATGTGTCCTAATCCATCATTGCATTTTATGGTAGCAGTGAAGTTGCTTACAACTACAGGAAATAGCAGGCTGATATTATGCTTCTTTTCTCAAGCCTATTTATTGAATAATTCATACTCTGATCCATTTAATATCATGTTTACTTGTTGTCTGAATGAAGGCTATTTGGGAAATGATCATCTTAATAACAAACAGGTTTTTTTTAAGGAAAATGTGTTGAGGCATTGTCTTAAATTTCCCCATTATGACAAAACATAAATCATATGAGTTATACAGATGACCAAAGAAATGTCCCTGCAGTCTGTAAGCACATTGCATAAATATTTACATAAGTGTCTAATCTCTGAAGCTATATATTAGCATATAAGATTGATTAAACTACATATCTTTATTAAAATACCATTTTATTTAGAGAAAATGTATTTTTCTCTCAATATAAAAGAGCATCAACTTCTTCACAAGAATCAAGTGAAGAGAATCAATTTGCTTCACATTTTGCTGTCAGCACAATATTCTGCTTGACATATCACACAGACACGCAAGATTAGTTGGGGTTAAAGTGCTGCAGATGTCTGGATGTTTATTAGCAGCTGACAGTAATACTGAGAAGGTTGACAGCTTGATGAATGTTATCACAAAGTGAGAGTAAGATGATTATTATTATAATGCTGGTACAACCCTGGGTATCTTTGGGTTTATTTGCCTTGGTTTGTCATACAGTACAGAGATATTTCTACACACACTTTCATCCTAATTGGATTTTTCTATGCAGTCATATTTAAATTCAGTAAATAAATTATTTTGTGTTAGTAGGTATTTCATCCTTAATATATACATAATTCACATACAAAAAGACCCAAATTTTAAGTGTTAAATATATATATATATAACTATTGGTCACTATGCTCTTGCAGCACTCACTCTCTTATACACTTAAATGGGGCTTAAAGAGAACTTCAAATTTCACCTCCACAATCACACAACACACCTTTCTATAATTCCCAGATTCTATATACCCTGATTTATAGATTTAGATAAATAAGGACAGACACACCTTATCAATATTGGCCTTAAACTGTTAAATGCAAATATGCTCTCCATTGGCCAAAATCAATGCTTTATTTCAGGGTTGTAAATCAGGAATATCCTGTGTAACTAGTACAAGGGAAATATAGTTACATAGTTACAGTACATAGTTAAATTGGGTTGAAAAAAAACAAAGTCCATCAAGTTCAACCCCTCCAAATGATAACCCAGCATCCATATACACACACACACACACACACACACCCCTCCACTATTTCACACAAACCATATACCCATAGCTATACTAACTGTAGAGTTTAGTATCAAAATAGCCTTTGATATTATGTCTGTCCAAAAAATCATCCAAGCCCCTTTTGAAAGCATCAACAGAATCAGCCATCACAACATCACCCGGCGGAGCATTCCACAACCTGAAAGTCCTTTGCTTCTAGTCTGAAGGGGTGGCCTCTGGTGCAGTGATCCTCTTTATGGGTAAAAAGGTCCCCTGATATTTGTCTATAAGTCCTCTAATGTATTTGTAAAGTGTAATCATGTCCCCTCGCAAGCTATCCAGAATTCTTGGGTCCTCGGGTTTTCCGGCTAATGTATATTGTGTAATTTGGAGTGTCATACTTTGTCTACTAGAATATCACATAAACATTAAATAAACACAATAGGCTGGGTTTGCTTTAAAAATAGGATTCATTAAATCTTAGTTTAGATCAAGTATAAGGTATTCTGTTTTTATTACAAAGATAAAGGAAATAATTAAAAAAAAATTGTATTATTTGTATAGATTGGAATCTATGGGGCAGATTTCCTAACAAGCGAATATTCTGGATAATGGGTTTCCAGATATTTGATCCCATACCTGTACTATGTACTACCAGTTTAATTTAGAAACATGTGGAACTAGATAGAGTGTTCTTTTAAATGGCACAACTCTGCTTATGAACATAAAATGATCAATCAATGATATTTCCTCTAACACTACATTATACTTATTGCTGTCTCTCTTTTGCCCCCATTCTAATAACTCTTACTTATTCAGAGAAAGTAAAAATAATTCCTTCCGGTTTCTAAAAGGGCAATTGGACCAGTCCCTGGTCACCATTCAGCTATAGGATCCGTTATCCAGAAACCCATTATTCAGAAAGTTCCGCATTACAGGAAGCCCATCCCCTATAGACTCCATTACTTGATGCCATCAAAAATACAATTATATTGAATCGAAACGTCGAGTTAAATAAAAAGTTTTTCTTTATTCGCCTGAAAAGCCTGTGAGTGCTGCCATTCTTCACCTATACATTTACCCTGCTGGCTT
>CM044438.1:92641788-92733426 GCA_024363595.1 Xenopus borealis
CCACTTAAATTGTGCTATTATATATATATATATATATATATATACTCCCTGACGAAAGTTCCTGTGAGGAACTGAAACGTTGGTTTAAATAAACCTCCACTTTCTTTAACAAGAAATGTTTGTTGTTTTGATGCTTTGGTGTGCCGTCTCCCTGCATTGCCTTATCTAGTTTATTCGATTAGCACCCAGCTTCTGTATTTTTGCCGAAAGGTGTTCGCTCCGACCTGTGAACCTTTTAAATTCGATCGAAAAATCTATTTGAATATTCAACTATTAGACTATAAAATTACTTCCCCTTTAATTTTTTATTCCTAGTTCGCCAGTTTCAACTTACCGAAGTGCCTTTGGTGAATTTTGATCGAATTATAAAAATTAAAATTTTTATAATTCGATCGATCGACCGATCGAATTGCGGTAAAATCCTTTGAATTTGAATTTGAAGGATTTTAATTCCCTACCTATTCACATGCTCAAATTTCAAATTTTTTCAATTCGAAATTCGACCAATAGTGAATCTGCTCCTTAAGGTATGGAAATCAAAATTATGAGAAGAGTCCTTATCCACGTACTGAACATTCTGAATAATAGGTTCCATTTCTATATACAGGTATGTGATCTATTACCTGGAAACACATTATCCAGAAAGCTCTGAGTTACCGAAAGGCAGTCTCCCATAAAATCCATTTTTATCAAAATTATATAATTTTTCTTAAAACGACCTTACTTGATCCAAACTAAGATGTAATTAATCCTAATTGGGAGCATAACCAGCCTACTGGGTTTATTTAATATTTACATAGTCTAATTTTAGACTTCAGGTATGAAGGTCCAAATTACGGAAAGATCCCTTTTCTGGAAAACCATAGCTCCCGAGCATTCTGGATAACAGGACTCATACCTATATATCATGTTATATATTTGGAGTTTTTTAGTATGTAATTAAAACCATGACTCAATATATTTCTACCCTGTTTTGCATCACATTATTACACTCACATACATAAATATATTATGACACTTTAACTGAGCTGAACTGAATTGCTTGACATTTAATGTTTGTTCTATTTGCCTATCATTTTACTAGCTAAACTTTGGAAGCGTGTGCCATTAAATACCTCAATCAGTACAACAATAATAAAATGCTTATGTGCTAATTTTTTATTATAAAATGAATTTGGTCGGTCGAAGGTCCCATGTCAAGGTCCTAATGAGGATTGAGTAAGTCAAGCATTGACACACTAATACTGCTTACTAACTGTTTTCTTATTGTAACAAATGCATTGCAGCCTCTCTTAATGAATATTGATGTGACCTTTGCACAGCACTTCTTCTAATTTAAGATGAGTACAGTACATTCAATGACCCAGAGGCACCTTACCAAATTAGGATATAATGAAACTACTAATTGCTTAGAGAAACAGACAAAGAAAAGTAGATTTAAAAAATGCAACAAGGAAGTTACTCTTTACATAGTTTATAGTTTTTGCCCATAATTTTAGACATGCTTTAGTAAATAAGTTAAATACATTAATCTCAAGAAAACGGAATAATTAAAAAATTGACTTATATATTCCCGTATATTATTTATGAAACAAATAAATGAGCTTCTCACTGACACCTTAATGCAGTGGTTCTCAACCTTCCTAATGCTGTGACCCTTTAATACAGTTCCTCATGTTGTGGTGACCCCCAACCATAAAATATTAAAATATTTTTGTTGCCAGCCCAGAGCGGAATGTTAGGAATGTACAGGAGACAAAATATGTTGCCACACCCCAATTACCATGTTAATTTTACGAATTTTAAATGGGCAATGAGAGCTTTATGGCAGTGCCTACTAAGGGGACATAGAAAGTTGTAGTGCAACTGGCTTCCCTACACAGGTTACTGAACTACAACTCCCAGCACCAACACCCGAAGAGATACAACCTTGCCCCAGGGCTAGAGGGGAGAGAGATGAACCTGCTCCTGGAACCCCTTAAGGGACCCCTGTGAAAGGGTCGTTCGACCCCCAGGTTGAGAACCACTGCCTTAATGCATTTAACTTGGGAAAAATCTATAGTAACTCATGGGTGCATAAAAATGCAACAAGGAAGGAAGTTACTCTTTACATAGTTTGTAGTTTTTGCCCATAATTTTAGACATGCTTTAGTAGATAATTTAAATACATTCATCTCAAGAAAATTGAATAATTTTAAAATTTACTTCAGAAAATATATTACCGTATATAATTTATCAAACAAATAAATGAGCTTCTCACTGACACCTTAATGCATTTAACTTGGGACAAACCTATAGTAACTCATAGGTGCATAACTCTACAGTGTCACTGAACTTCAGAACCTTGTCAATATTGTAAAATGGATCGGTTTTTAGGGAAGATTCTAGATTTTACTTATTTTCAGAACAGCAAGGGAACTGGGTGCTACTTTGAGTTGTTTTCCGTTTCATATTGGTAGAATGCAGTTTTAAATTATGTGTTATCGTCATATTTACACAAGCTAATTAATGATAAATAGATTAATGATTCATTCTCATGGCTCCAACAAAAACTGAGCCCTACTTCTGTAGCATCTGTTTAACCACGCTTGCTACCATGTCCTCATTCACTGAAACATCATCAATATATTACTATGCAGTGGCTGATATTATTGGGCACTCAGGAAGAAAATTTAACACTTTTAAATGCTTGTAGGGATTAACTTGTGATGAATAGCTTGGTAAATGGTTAATGATGCATGTACTCTAGTGATGTTGAACCTCTATTAAAAAATCCACACCCTGTACCTCAGTCATTTCCAAATTATGGAGCTAACCCCAGAGATATTGTTGGAAGTAAGCATACTTGCTTACTAGTGATGGGCGAAACGGGCGCGTTTCGCTTCGCCGAAAAATTCGCGAATTTCCAGAGAAATTCGCGAATTTTTTGCCATTTGGCGAAACGAGTCGCGTGTCGTGTTTGACACGCATCGCGTCGTTTCCGACGCGCGTCGCGTCGTTTTCGGCGCGTCGCGTTAAAAACGACGCGCGACTCGTTTTGACGCGGCGAATTTTTTGCGGCGAATTTTTTGGGTCGTTTCGCAAATTTATTCGCCAGCGGCGAATCGCGGGAATTCGCCGCGAATTCGCCCCTGGCGAATAAATTCGCCCATCACTATTGCTTACCAATATGCTTTGGTAAATATTTAAAATTAGTAAAGGTGAGATTTGGAGGTCCTAGATATTCCTAGAAGTACGTCCAAATTGCTGCTACAGTCATAGGTATCTGTATTTGTGTTATAATCTAATGGGGACCTTAAATAAATGTTGGAGGGCTTGAACCAGAAAAGACTTAAAACCACTATTGTAAAATGTGTGTAAGTGCAAGATATTAATCAGTAGTGATGGGCGAATCTCACCCGTTTCGCCGAAAAATTCGCGAATTTCCAGCGAAATTCGCGAATTGGAGAAAAAATTCGCAAAACGAGTCGCGCGTCATTTTTGATGCGCATCGCGTCACGTTGTTTCCGTCGCGTCGCGTCATTTTCGCCGCGCGTCGCATCCTTTTCGACGCATCGCGTCAAAAACGACGCGCGACTTGTTTTTTTTGCCAAATTTTTGCTGGTGTTTCGCAAATTTATTCACCGCGAATTCGCCCCTGGCGAATAAATTCACCAATCACTATTAATCAGCAGACTATTTCTAGGTGAGAGAATATATATTATATAGTCAGGCCCTTCCACAAATAGATATTCAAGCAACATAAATGGCTACAGAATATGTGGGGAATGTATTTAGTACTGTAGGAATAAGCTAAACTTCAGAAGTCTGCCCAAAAGGGTATTGTACTGTACAGTGGATTTTCTGAGGCAGGATTACAGTTTTCATAGTTTCTGCTGTCTCCAAAGTTGCAATTTCTACTACTTACTCTTACTTCCACTGTTATCATTGCTACCACACTATTTGTTTCAAAGTTCCCATTTCTTCTATGGTTACCTTTGCTACCATAATAACTATTGTTTCCATTACTTCCATACTTACTATTGATTCTATTTTTATTTTCTATTATTTATTATAGTCAGTGTCATCAGTACTACCGTAGTTACTATTAAGTTATTAAAATACAATTCTTTTCATAGTTCCTGTTATTTGCATAGTTGCCATTCCTACCCTAGTTACTATTATTTTCATAATTGCCATTGATCTCATAATTACTATTGTTTCCACTGTTACAATTACTACCACAGTTACTATTGTTTTCATAGCTACCATTTCTACCATGGTTACTATTGTTTCCACTGCTACTATTGCTACCATAGATACTATTTCCATAGGTGTCATTGTTATTGGCAACTGATTGGTACTAATTAATATAATATCCATCAGAACCTGATGTGATTAAACTAAAATAGTGGGAAAATTTATGTACACATATATATATTTTTTCGGTGCCAGTGTTCATCTTAGGGCACATTGTGATACTTTACCGTAGAGAGGTTTTAGATCTGTTGAAAAATTGATATGCAAGCAGCCTATCATTTACTCACACTGCAGTGTGTATCTGACTGTTTATTTTTATTGTAATTACTATGTAACAGAAGGGCATACATTTAGTTTAATTTGACTTAGCAAACCACCATTAAATTCAGAAAGTAGAATGTTCAGTGAGTTTAAATAGCATCTGTTGTCCATTCTTAAAGACAATACATTTTCTTCTAAACATAAATATTCATTGCAAGCTGTATTTGGGTTTGTATCCTAAGATGGTAAACATTTATTGGAATAGCACACACTACAATGCTCAGCTGTAAAAGCAAATAGGACAATATTTGCTTCCTGTTTGAATATTAAATTTGATGCTATGCTGTGAATAGGACAAAAGTCAGAATGAAGAGCATGACTGATCATTTATAGAATGGTATTTCTATAAAAAAAATAAATATCCAATATTTATAACAACAAAATAAACTTATTTAATGCGGCAGTAGGAAAAATTGAGCTTCCCTTTACACCAATATTGCTTTTCTAAAAGCCATGGTGCATTTATTTATAAATGGATGTACAAGAGCTAGAATTTACAAAACATAAAAAACTTTAAAGACATACCTGTATATCTTAATCTTAAAAAGTATCTGCAGGACACATTTCTTTCATCAACTATATAGTTGCTTTCACAGCCTCACCCTCAGCCAGAGTACAGTAAGAAAGAGACCAGACTATATTCCTGATAATTCCTAAATTCCTTCCTTTGGCAGTAGCCTTACTGAAATCAAGAGAGTCCCCATAATGTATACAGTACAAGCAAATTTTGCAGTTGCATAATATTCTTAAGGTTCAGAAGTGTTACAGAAGATGCTTTGCATTATTGTTTTAAATTGGTGCAGTAAAACACAGTTTATATTGAATGAAGCCCAGTGTTTTAAGTCTTGCAATTTTCCCCATTGTTTAAAGGGGACCTGTCACCTTAATGAAGTTGATTTCCAAATGCAATCTTACAATGAGAGTCAAGCAATAAGAGTTTTTTTAGTCTTGGAATTCAAAATCACAGCAATCCAGCAGCTGCAATTTTGTAGACACAGTTATTAAGGGGAGTGCAGTGAAATCTAGGAAGGACGAAATGTAAAGGGGAAGTAATATTTTGCCCTGCCCCTATGTCTAAGGCATAGAGGAGGGGCAAGCAATATGTTATTGACAGCTGAGACTTTTATTATACGGCTGTTATTATGCGGCTTTTTATGTCTGGGTGAAAGGTCCCCTTTACTTAACCTGACCTACATTATTTCAATGTGTATTAGTGATTTAATTTAAAAAGGTACAGATGCAGCCATTGGGATTTGTGAGTTAAATGCGTCATGACTCAGAGTTAATTGAAGAAACTGTGTTATCTAAAGTCATCTTAACTCATTTAATGCATTTAACCTTTCATTAGCATACCAAAGCACCTTTGTTTTCAATGGTGAACTCTTTAATTGGATGGGATGCTGTGACACAATATTCTGTGGGATAAATGGGATAGATGAGTTAAGTTTTTCTGTGTCAAATGCACAATCCAAAGTGGCTTCATCTGTATCTAACTTACAAACAGAAGGGAAATGTTCATTATATAATTTACAAAAAAAGTACAAATTCTTGAACATAAGAACACTATTTAAAGACATCTCTTCAGTTGGCTTAAGAAATGGGCCAAACCTGTTAAATGTCAAAGCTCTAAAGCCCTTCATCTGAACAAATATCTGAATAAAAAATTGCAGTCAAAAACATATATGGCTTCCGATTTAGGTCTAATACTAATTTTGAGGTTATTTCTCTCTAAATAAGCCAGGTGTTTAGAGGAGTTTTTTTGTCAAAAAAATAAGTGTCTTTCAAGACAGGTCCATTATTTCAGTGTCATATTGTATGACCTGTTTGTGGCATGATGGGCCTGTAATTAATCAAGTGAATTTAATCTGTTGTTAAATTAAGCTTTGTGCCATCAATCTGTTGAAAAGCACATGGTACAGCTGAGTAATGTGCTGTCATTTTGTGCACAGGAGCAAATGTTCAATAATTAAATAGCAGATTTAACTGACAAATCAACTAAAGTGAAATTGTTTTATGGCTTATAAACTTTTATTTATATCACCAAAATGTTCCCAGATTGTAGGACTAATGATTTGAGATTGATGATAAAAATCCTTGTGAACTGGTGTAATAATGAAATATATGTATTAATAAAATAAAGTACTCAAGGTTTTTTTGAATTCTGTAGATGAATAGAAGTCTATAGAAATGTTCTTGAGTTCCCCATGTTAAGGATAGTAAATCTGCCCCTAAGGGATGAAACAGTTTGCCCCCCAAAACACTTGTTTTAGAAATGCTCTTGTGTTCCCCATGCTATGTGTTAAGGATAGGGTTCACTTCCACTTTCTGATGCTACACTCTGGATTTAAATCTGGAATGAAGAGCAGAGTGCAGTATTTCCAGACACAAGTGTTTTTGGGGGGGCAAACTGTTACATCCCTTAGGGGCAGATTTACTAAGGTAAAAAAAGATTCAAAGTAAAAATTCGAATTGAAAAATTCAAAATTTTAATTTATTTTGGGCTTATTCGGCTATCGAATAGCCCAAATTTTGATTAGAATTTGCCGAATTTGAAAATTTTCATTTGAATTTGATTGTCGAAGCCCTTTAAAAAAATTTGATGTAACAATTCGGCAAATAAAACCTACCAAATTGCTATATATATACCTATGGGAAGCTCCCATAGGATTTTTGCAAGTTTTTTTGATTGTATATAAAAAATTTGATCGAATGGTTAAAATCGTACAAATCGTTCGATTCGAACTATTTAATCGATTGATCAAATATTTTTATATTCGATCGTTCAAATTGCCTTAAACCCCTCAAATTCGAAATTTGAATTTGAGAGGTTTTAATTCTAATTTAATTTGAGGCCTGAAATTCGACCCTTAGTAAATCTGCCCCTTAGTGTTCTAGTATTCCTGGGAAATGTCAATGACTCCAAATATGTTCAGTTTATCATTCAACTAGCCTGCAGGTGTTATACTAGGGAAACCCATGCAAACATTGCACATATTAACGTTTGTTGGAATTAAACCCTGGACTCCAGTATGATTTAAGTTGAACACAAAATGGTACTACAGCTAATTACAGGTAGGGACATTCCCGACAATCTATTTGGCTGTGGGAGTTTAACCCAATGAAATAATTCTTTCATTTGTGATTAGATTAGATTAATATCCACATGGTCAATTTAACCTCAGTGATTTAGGCACTAAAGCAAATCATATCGATAGAGAACTACAGTTGACAGGAGCACCCGAGGAGATCAATAGATCTGTCATAAACAAACAAAATAACAGTCAAACAAAGGGGGTTATTTAATAAAGTCCAAATGTTAAAAAAAAAAATTTTATTTATTTTTTTTTTACTATAAAAATTTTATTGGAAATAAAACTAGACTTTTACAAGATTTATTATGACAAAAAGTCAGAATCTGAATCACAGACCTATGGAGTTTGTATGTAAGTCAATGGGAGAGGTTCCCATCAAATTTGGAAGTTTCTGTGGTCTGCCCTGGAATTAGCCCGATTCAACTATTTTGAGCTTTTCTGCAAAAATCCAAAAACTTCATGCTTTTTGGGAACAAGCCCCCAAAAATTGAGAGATTCTGGAAAAATAATCAGAAAAATCGTATGATTTGGGTTTTCAATCGATTTATCAAGCTATTCCACAATAGGATTAAATCAAGCTTTTTAAATAATGAATAAGGCCAAATTGTGAATTCTAGTTTGGTCTGACTTTTTTTTTTATAATTATCAGAAAAATTTGGATTTTGATAAAGACACAAACATATGTGCATGCTATTTTCCTGAAATCATGTTAATGATCATGCCAAAAATCCTTTTATGTTTATTATTCCCTTATATTCTTTTCTTGTACTTTAGTCTAGGCAGACAGAAGTTTGAGTGCCTGGTCTTGACAGCATGATCCATGGAGGAGGTAGTGAAGATTGCTTTGCTCTGCAAACCACTGATATCCTCATAAAACAATTTCCCCAGACTATGCACTTCAAAAAGCTAGTTTTATACCATCAGGAAATCCTACAATCCATACATTATTGATCTGCAATTTATTTTGCCGACCATCTGCCTAGTGCTCACAATTTTGATTAAAACCCAGTAGATATGATCATGGTCAGTTGTCAGAGTCTACAAATCAGTGCAATAAACTACACTGCACAGTAGTGTCCTATGCTCATCAAAATAACATTCTATGATCACTATAATTTCATTTTTACTATACAGAATCCATCAATGACACAGTGTGGACTAATGTGTACTGTAAATGAGAAATATAATAGCAGGCAGAATATATAAAACAGCAAATGAAAAAGATGTGACATAATATCCACAATTTCAGCTCAAATTGTGTGACACAAGAAAATAGTATGAATGCAATAAACTACTGAGCTGCGTTCTTCTTCTTCTCCTTTCCATGAGTAGTCACATTTATGTCGCTTACGCAATATTCACACCTATATCCAGGGTATGAATGACATTCATACAGTATTGTACTATAATCTATAATTCCTTTGGCAACAGCCCAATGACATGTGTCTGTGTATCCATGTGTATGTGTTTTGTATGCCACAGAGTGTTATAGCGGTTTTTGAAAAATCTGAGCTTGAAAGAATTTTTTTTTGTACTTTAATGATGCACAAAAATCCATTATATAAAAAAAAGAATGCATTTTGGTTTTTATATAGTTGCAGTTGTCATTGTTATACTGTAATAATGATGTTAACATAGAACTGTAAAATTAGGCATTCCGCCATTGAACGTAAAGTGTAGCAAACTCCATGTTGGTCAACTCATGTTCTATCACAGCTTTTCATCTGGGTTATTAGGTCCTGCCTTAAGCAATGGTGACATTGCTGAAGCCCCTCGTTACTATACCGCTAAGGTTGTAACTGTACAGGCATTTAATTGTAAATAAAGAATACCATAAATACCAAATACTTTGTTTCTAAAACCAAGATTACATGATTAGAGTAATTTAATAACTGGACAATTTTTGTTCCAGATCTAGTAACCTATAGCAACAAATCTGTTCCCAATTGGTTCAGCCGAGTGGTATGATGCAGTATAAATGCAGAATGCAGCATAGAGAGAAACAAAGCATATTATATATTCCATATTGAATATAATAATAATTGAATCACATTCTATCTAATTCGCTATTGCTTCGATTCAAACTATTAGAATCCGATCGAATATGGACCGATTCAATCAAAAACCGACCTATTTGAACAAAAAAAACCTTCAATTTAATTTCAGTTGGTCTTTTTGAATTCAAATTTCAAAGTTTTTGCACTTTGAAATATGACCCTTGATAAATCTGTCCCTAAGTGGTCTTTAGAAAAGGGAAAGAGCAGGACAGGACAACCTGAGAGATATTGTATATGCCTCTAAATACCCATAACAAGAACACATAATATAGACATATTGAAAACATATTTTTAAGTGTGAATAATATATACTGTAGGTATTATTGATATTTCTGACTTCAATAGATCTAATATGCATTCCATAGATACATACAGAGTCAAATATTTCTAATAGTAGGTTTACCCTAGGGAACCATATATTTTGGACATATGCATTTTGAAAATGGGTTAATATGTCGATATGTCTTTCTACTACCAAACTGAAACTTTTTGCTAAATTTAATACAAATTTCAGAATTCTGCAGTATCTTATCTCCCATATGTCTCTATATACCAAGCTAAAATAATAAATAGGAACGTCAGTGGAGCCATTTGATCCCAAGTAGCGATGGGCGAATCTATCCCGTTTCGCTCCGGCGAAAAATTCGGGAAACGAGTCGCGTCACATTTTTGACTTGCATCAAAAATGACGAGACGTGCGTCAAAAACGTGACGCAACTCGTTTCACGAATTTTTTGCCAATTCGCCGTTAATAAATTGAGTGTCACGTCGTTTTTGACGCATGTCTTGTTTTTTTTAACGCCAGAGAATTTTTGGCAGGCGAATTTTATTCGCCCGTTGCGAATCGTGGGAATTCGCCGCAAATTCGCGCCTGGCGAATAAATTTGCCCATCACTAATCCCAAATATACATAGGATTACAAAATGATCTGTCTGAAAAATAGTGCATATGAACTGTCATTGTCTGTGGCCCCTGTAGTGATGAAGATTCACTCAGCCTCATTGTCCGGAGGTGGGAGATAAATGAGGGAACAAATTCCAATTGCCTCAGATTAAGGGGTTATGATCTGTGGCCCTTCACTCCATTTATCCACATATTGTGAAATCTTTTATTTGTATTTTGTATTTCTGAATTACACTAATATAATGCACATTTTACCACACATAATGTATTTGATAAGACATTATATCTTTTCTGTGGGCGTCAGATACTTTTATGAACGAATGTTATGATATACACTGCACTGCCTCAAAAGCTATACTAAATACCCATAAATAATTAAAAAGTTAATAGTAGAAAAATAATTCCCATTGTTCATTAATGTTTTAATGAAATTCTCCAATAAGACAGAAAAAACCCAGATGTTTATGTTTTTATAACTCATTAATTGTTTACATTTTGCAGATGCGCACAAAAATGCTGACTAGTCAGAATTTCCCAGAAGGAAAGATTGACAAAAAGTACAAATGCTGTGTATCACTAGAATAAGTGCACTGAAAGCATTGCTGTTTTACCTATTACCTTGCCCATTACTTTGCCATATGGTGCGTAATAAACCGTAAACTGTCTTTGCATGGATTTAATTTGAGGGATGCACAGAATCCAGGATTTGGTTTGAGATTCGGCCTTTTTCAGCAGGACTCAGATTTGCCTGTATCCTTGTGTCTGGCCAAATCAAATCTGAATCCTAATTTGCATATGTAAATTAGGGGCAGCGAGGGAAATTACCTGACTTTTCATCACAAAACAAGGAAGTGAAAAAAATGTTCACACTTTTTCCTCTGCCGCCCCTAATTTGTATATGCAAATTAGGATTTAGATTCGGTTCAGTATTCAGCCGAATCTTTCACAAAGGATTCTGGGATTCGTCCAAATCCAAAATAGTGGATTTGGTGCATCCCTATTTAATTTTCTCTTTTTGTGTTATTTAAGGATCTGATCAGACTAGTCCCTGAATACCAAAAATTGCTAGTGAACTACTCAAAAATGAAATATTCATTTTTTTGTTATATCATTAATATAGAATATATTTATTCCTTTAGGATGAAGGGTTGAGAAAAACAGATGCTCGACAAAAATTATGCCAGAATAAAAGATGGGAAAACCCCCAGAAAAATAGGGTGTCATTAAAGAATAATGTTTCTTTTTACCTTGGGCTATTTTTGGACCATATTTATGTTATATAGAAGAGCACTCATTTTGATGCTCATAGTAAGCAGATTCTATTGAACACAGCTAGCATTATCTAACTACTGCTGAATTTTTAAATTGTTGGTAAGAATTATAATAAATGTTGAATGTTTTTTGCTAAAATGAATCATAAATAAGTCTACCCATCTGTATGAAATTATTTATTTCTCAATAAGGAATATGGACACTTAAAAAACCCAGGCTCTATAAATGTTTGAACATAATAGAACAAAGCTGTACATTTTTCTATGTACAGAACAAAAGAAAATCTCCAGCAAAAACCTTGATTTTATGGTTAGTTTGTTGGTAACCCAACTAGCCCAAAAAGCAGGCTTGTTTGCTGATGATGATACTTTTATCTATATGACATCTCCATCCCACTCACTGAGAAGCTTAACTGCCTTACTACAATCATATTCTGAGGTATCTTACTAAGCTTAATGAAATTAAAACTCAGGCACTGTGTGTCAACATACCAAAGGGAGAAGCTGTACTCTTGAAACACACATACCAATTTGAATGGTGACATGACTCCATAAAATACATGGGCATTGAACTCACAGTCTCTTACTTAGCTTAATGAAATTAAAACTCAGGCACTGTGTGTCAACATACCAAAGGGAGACCTAAAGGCATGGATGACACTGGACTTTGATAAATGCTGGGTGCAAATTGAATAGCGCTCAGTTTCCCCATTGTTACTACCACAAATATTGGGCACTCCACTCCCACTCAGACAGATTACTCTACAAACTGTTCCTCCTACAGTGATACATGCATGTGAGATATGGCAGCAGCATAAAAATTATTTGGTGACTTCCCTTCATCTATCCCCAGTGATACCAATAGCAGCATTGGAACTTCTTAAACCTAACCTCAAATTGTCAAATTGGGGACCTATCCACTACCTCACTAAAAATTACCATTTACTATCATTTGAGAAACAACAGCTACAACTTCCCAAAACAGCACTTTATCAATAACTTCAAATCAGGCACTATATGGGAACAATTAATACTCTAATACCGCTAACGAAACCATCCTTTCTAAAAATTGGTTAACAAACCTAACTAGAGGGAGTTTATCTCTATGGTATAAGACTTTAATGCCACAATCACCTATAGTACAAAGATGGGAAAAGAGACTAAATCTGAATCTTACAACAGTGGAACGGATAAAAGTGTATTCCAATCCCACTAGATTTTCCAAATGTATTACCCATCTTGAAACACTGAGGAAAATGTTATATGACTGGTATATGCCTTTAAACAAACTAAACCGGATTTATAAGAATATTCCGAACACGTGCTGGAGAGGATATCACCAGAAAGGGGATATCATACATATATGGTGGAGCTGCCCAGTGTTACAGACATTCTGGATACATATGGAAACCTATTTCAAAACATCCTGGGACTTGCAACTACTTATTATGCCTAAACTTTTCATTTTGGGACTAATACCACCAGATATACTAAAGACTTTCCATGCTATCATGTATGCGACTAGATGAATAATTGCTAAGAATTGTAAACCTACAGAAATTCCTTCAACTCAAATGATTGTTAGGAGAGTGCAGTATCAATATGAGAAATGGCAGCAATAGCTACTAACAATATAAAGAAATTCTATAGGAACTGGAAAAAGTGGTTTGGCACTAGATAGGGGGGTCAAGGCTGTAATAATCTATGATCTGAACTGTTGGGGTAGTAGTGCATGCCTCCCCTCCCTTCCAATCCCTCCCTTCTGTTTGTTTTTCCTTTGTTTTATCTCTTATTTTTTCCTTCTGTTAATCTCAGAAAAAACTAATAAAAAAAACTATTGCAAAAAAAAACCTTGATTTTAGTATGCACGAGACAATAAAATGTTTCTTGACTTAGAGAATTAGAGAATGGACAACAGACTAAATGACATTATACTGTACTTCTCCCTAGATAATTTCTTAAAGGGTTCCACTCACTGCAGTCTTATTTGATAAAAATAAAGTACTTGACCTGCTAATTGCAAATATTTCATTTTACAGAAGGGAGCTTGCTGTGAGAAATCACATTGTTCCAATGAGCACTGATTCCTCATATCTACATATAAGTCAATTTAAAGTAAATCTACATATAAAGAATAGTGATGGGTGAATTTATTCGCCTAGGTCGAATTCGCTGCGAATTCCCGCGATTCGCCGCTGGCGAATAAATTCGCGAATCACCAGCGAAATTTCGCTTGGCGAAAATTCGCCGAAAACGAGTCGCGCGTCAGTCGCGCGTCGTTTTTGACGCGGCGCGACGAAAACAACGTGACGCGCGACGAAAACGACGCGACGCGTCAAAGTTGACGCAACGCACGACAAAGTTGACGCGACGCGCGACAAAATCGTCCCGCGACTCGTTTCGCGAATTTTTCGCCGATTCGAATTTTTCCGCGAAGCGAATCGCGGGAGATTCGTCCATCACTAATAAAGAAGAATTATTAAATGCAGAATTTGAGGTGAGTGGTTAGAATTTTTATTGGCATATTACATATATTTTTGAATATTCATTAAATATAGTGAGGCTAAGTATCATAAACCAAATGTTAAGGGGGAATTAGTAAGTTATATTAAAGGAAGTGGTGTTGTTTTTAACTGGTTGGGCAGATGCCATGACTTTTTTGCCCATATCAATGGGGCTAAATTAAGAAAAACTCCCCATTGCAAATTAATTCTTAGAACTAGCACTAATTGTTAGCGCATAACTAATTTACAAGAGTAATAAAGAGACCCCACAAAACATACAACAATAGAAATATACAGGAAGAATTGATTGATGGGGATGCCATAGAAAAAATTCTGAGGTCTTATCTGACAAATTAATCTCTTTCTGAAGCTAGTCTGGATAATTTGAATATGTCTTCTAATTCCATTTCTTTAACAAGGCATGTACTATGACTAAAACAATGGCAGGCCAACTACTCAAAACTTCTACTCTACTTCTAAAAATAAACTGCTTACCTTATGAAAGTGGAATTCTATTTGGAAACAATCATGAAAAACAAAATTACTACAGTATCTGCAGAGAAACCTTCTTATTCAAGTAGGAGGGGGATGAAGGAGATTCTGGAGTAATTGGGTTCAAAACATTTCAAAACATTTCAGACAACTTAGTCTTAAAGCGTGCCAGTCACAGAAAGGGGCAGAGGGTTTACTCTCACCTGTTTTTAAGAAGGAAATAACAAGGGGAATATCAAGTAGTTTTAAATCTGAAGGAATTAAACAAAAGTATGGATGTGCCAAGTTTCAAGATGGGATCTTTAAAGAGTGTGCTGCAGGAAATAGAGAGACTGGTTAATAAAAATAGATCTTACAGACACAAACTGACATTCCAATAAATAAGTGTTTTCACCATTTGGGCTGGTGACGACCCCTTTGTATTTTCACAAAATATTAGTGGCTCTAATAGCCCTTGCAAGTAGGGACAAGAGACAAATTTACATGTACCTTGACAATATTTTATTAAAAGCAAATCAGTTAGAATGCACAGAGAATGGCTCATCTCAATTCTTCCTAAATTCAGATGATTGATAAATCTGTAAAAGTTTCAGCTGCAACTCTCTCAGAAGATACAGCTCTTATGGGTCTGGATAGACACAGTACTAATGAAAGCTTGACTACCAGAACCAAGAAAATTTCCGGAAATTTATATATATTTCAGAGGAATCATTAAAAGTTTACTGCTGGAGAGCTTCAGAAAGACCTTGAATTTCAAAGACAATAATAAGTAATGCACATAACAGACAAAATCCAATTGCTTCTAGAGGAGTTGTTTGTGAACAGCGAAGTGGTGTTGTTTTTGAAAAAAGACGGGTTCCCCTAAGGAAGTCACAAAGGAGTGATGAAACATGTTGGGCTTGATTATCACTGTCACACTGCCAACCGAATTGATATTCATCAAAATTGTAAGTGCAATATTTTCTAATAAAGACACTTTTAAGAAAGGATTACATGAGGGGAGTGTGCCCTTCTTTCATTTTGTTTTTTAGACACAACCAACATGACCTCTAAGCACAATCACTGCAAAAGACACCACTGCAGAAGAAACAACATGTTGAAGCTCTTTAAAGTTTGCTGCACAACATTTGGACAAGCCAATGAAATTCTGGGAGAATATAGTACACTCAGATGAGACAAAAATTTAACTAGGATGTCATTACACACACCATGTTTGGAGGAGAAATGGCACTGCACATCACCATAAAACATCATACCAACAGTGAAGTTTGGAGGTGGGAACATCATAGTTTGGGGCTGTTTTTCAGCATATGATACTAGCAGACATCATTAGTGATGGGCGAATTTATTCGCCAGGGGCGAATTCGCGGCGAATTCCCGCGATTCGCCGCTGGCGAATAAATTCGCGAAACGGCCCAAAAAATTCGGCAACAAAAATTCGCCGCGTCAAAAACGAGTCGCGCGTCGTTTTTGACGCGACGCGACGAAAACGACGCGACGCATCGGAATCGACGCGACGCGCGTCAAATACGACGCGCGACTCGTTTCGCGAATCGGCGAAAAATTCGCGCATTTCTCTGGAAATTCGCGAATTTTTCGGCGAAGCGAAACGGGGCCGTTTCGCCCATCACTAGACATCATATTATTGAAGAAAGAATGAATGGAGAAATGTACCGGGACATTCTTCATGAGAATCTGCTGCCATCTACCAGATGCTGCAGAAGAAAAGAGGGTGGACATTTAAAGGGGTGGTTGGCCTTCAATTTAACTTTTAGTATATTGTAGAAGGGCCAATTCTAAGAAACTTTTCAATTGGTCTTCATTATTTATTTTTCATAGTTTTTTAATGATCTGCAATTTTCTTCTGTTTCTTTGCAGCTTTCAAATGGGGCTCACTGACACATCTAAAAACAAATGCTCTATAAGGCTACAAATGTATTGTTATTGCTACTTTTTATTACTTATCATTCTATTCAGTCCATCTCCTATTCATATTCCAGTCTCTTATTCAAATCAATGCAGGGTTGCTAGGGTAATTTGTACCCTAGAAACCAAATTGCTGACACAGCAAACTAGAGAGCTGCTGAATAAAAAGTTAAATAACTACAGAACCACAAACAATAAAAAAATTAAAACCAATTGCAAATTTTCTCAGAATATCACTCTCTACATTATACTTAGGGGTAAATTCACTAAGATCTGAAAAGTCGCTAGCATTTGCCACACTTCGCCAGGTGAATTTTCGCCAGCGCTACGCAAATTCACTAAAGTGCGACTTTACGCTCAGGTCAGCGAACGGTAGCGTAGTTGCGCTAGTGTTACTTCGCTAGGCAGAGCACTGTTACGATAGCAAAGCCTAATTTGCATGCGGCGGGAACTTTAAGTTATAATAGAAGTATATGTTACAGCCACTACATTCCACTACACAAGCCCAGGAAACCTTTAATAAAAAAAATAAAGTTGTCCTATTGCCCTAAATGTGTGCCCCCTGTATAGTTGTGTTGCCATATGTTAAGAAATGTAGGGGGGAAGGAGGGTAACCCCCTCAAAAAAATATTGATCTTTTTCAGACTATCACCCTCCTATGCTAAAATACGCTAGCGTTTTTTTGGGACTTAGAAAAAATTTTACATTTTTTTTTTGTCAACCTCCTATCTATTGTATTGAACTTTGCCTAGTCTGACCAGGCGAAGTAATGTCTAGCGTAAGTGCTAATGTTCTGGAAAATGTTGATCTTAGTGAATTTGCGTAATTACGATCCTTCGGTCAGTACGCAACTTCGCCTGGCGTAAGGGTGCGAAGTTGCGCAAGTCTATCTACTTCGCTAGCGAAAATTCGTCGGTGTTAGTGAATTTGCAAAGTTGCGAAATGATGTCACGCTGGCGAATTAGCGCTAGCGTTAGATGCTTCGCGCTTTAGCGAATTTGCCCCTAAAAGTTAACTCAAATGTGAACAACCCCTTTAAGCAAGATTTCAGCAATTTTATCCATTGTGCTACAGAGTTGTAACTCTAGTTATAGATTCAAGTGATAATCCCTAAAAATGTACACTGCTGTAGCCATGGGGGCAGCCATTCATGCACAGGATATACAGAACATAAAGTTATGAACACTCCCATTGTATACTACAGTGCTTAGCTATTATCTGCTGCATATCCTGTGCCTTTTCTCCTTTTTAGCTTTGAGTGGCTGCTCCCATGGCCACACAGCATGGCTATAATTGTGGTTCTGAAACAAACATGCAGGCCAAAAGTTCATTATGTTGGCATTCCTTTAAAACACTTTCATTTTTGACTGTTACTGTACATTTAAAGTACAAGCAAAAGTGTAAAATATATAGGCAGGGACAACACATTGCTTCTCTGGAATCATCTTTTAATTTCACTGGCTTCAGTGATTCAGTTAATGTGCTTTGGGCGCAAGTCTAGAGTACATATTTACACAATGGGTCAAAAACGACGCGACGCGCGTCAAAAACGACGCGCGACTCGTTTCGCCAAATGGCGAAAAATTCGCGAATTTCTCTGGAAATTCGCGAATTTTTCGGCGAAGCGAAACGCGGCCGTTTCGCCCATCACTAGTGTTGAGACCTACTGAGGGAATATCTTTCATTCTGCAAATATGACATGAGAGTCAACTCTGAATAAGTTTACGTGATAATATCTGAAACAATTTGGCCTTGAGTTAAGTAAACCTTTACTTACAAAAGTCATTTGAAACAGTTCAACAGTGCCGTTGAAACTTAATAATTACTTAAATAATCTTGAAGGTGCACAATAAAACATAAGCAACTTGCATTGTGTTACTTGACAAAGACACTGATAATAACTTATCAGTAATAATAAGAGACAACTCAATATTTCTGTTGAATTGATTTGTTGTTAAAGCCTTCACACTTGGATGTAAAAACAGGTGGCAAGAGCAATGAGTAGAAAATCAATCTAAAAGACAATGAAAATGTCAGAGCAGCAGAGCTCCTTGCTAAATTCTAGAATGAGCTGTTGAAAATTTCAATAACCGTGTAACAAAGACTGACTGAAAAGTGGAAAGTGTTAGTATGTGAAGTAATTCATTGCATGTGAAGTTTGATATAATCAGGTTAACCTCCTTTGGATGCTGTCAGTGAAAATGCTTAATGCTTAATTCATAGATTTTAATTAATATGTTTCTCTTTAAAAGATTACCAATATAATGTGAAAGTTCCTTGTAAGAAGGAATAAAAAGAGTTGCCGGTTTAATTGTAATAATTTTATTTTTATCCTTTGTGTGGTAAAAACTGGACTTTCATAGAATATATTAGAGTATGATATTTAAAAAATATTTCCCTTTGCTTTGTAATAATACAATATTAGCTTGTACTTGACTCTATCTTAGCTGCACACATCCATTTTGGTGCCAAAACAATTAAAATGTTTAAGGAGCAGATTAACTAAGGTTAGAAGTGAATATTCAAATTAAATTTGAATTTTAAAAATTCAAATTTCACAGTAATTTTGGGCAACTTTGAATAGCCCAAAATTCGATTCAAATTGAAGAGATTTGCATTACTGTCTCTTTAAAAAACTTCAAATTTGACACTTCACCACCTTAAAGTTGCCAAATTGCCATTTTATCCGATGGGGGACCTCGAAGTCCGGGAAAATTAAAGGATAAAAAAAAAAAAAAAATGTAAGTTTTTTAACTTCGAAATTCGACACTTAGTAAATCTGCCCCTAAATGCTAATGTTTCAATTAAGTTTTTTTAGCAGATTTAAGGTAGTGATCCAAATTACGGAAAGTTCCTTTATCTGAAAAACCCCAGGTCACAAGCATTCTGGAAAATAAATCCTATACCTGTAGTAGGCTGTTTCTTCATATTGCTGGAGTCTTAGGGGTTTATTTCCAACAAGGGCACTTTCTGTGTAATAACTGTATGCTCTCTGCATACTCTGCTCTCAGACATACTGTAACTCAGTGATCCCCAACCAGTAGCTCGCGAGCAACATGTTGCTCTCCAACCCCTTGGATGTTGCTCTCATCGTCTTCATAGCAGGTGCTTATTTTTGAATTCCAGGCTAGGAAGCGTGTCTTGGTTTTGACGCGCGTCGCGCCGTTTTCGACATGGCGCGCCGTTTTTCGGTGCACGTCGCATCATTTTGGGTGAACGCCGCTTCGCTTCCAGCACGTGTCACGTAATTTTTGCCTCACGTCTCGTTTTTTTTTCAGGCGAATTTTCGCCAGGCGAATTTTTGCGGGTGTTTTGCAAATTCGCCAGCGGTGAATCATGGGAATTCGCCGCAAATTTGCGGCTGGCGAATAAATTCGCCCATCCCTACTGCCAGTCCTAAAGGTGCTACCAAATAGCCAAATAGACTTTATTTGGCAACCCAAGGGGCTTTTTCATGCTTGTGTTGCTCCCCAACTACAAAAGATCCTGTTTCCAACCCATAAACCAATACACCATAATATGCATCTTGGCACTGAGAGGGGGGAACATAGCCAAGAATGCCCAACACTGCCAAAGGATTATAAAATACATACTGTATTTCATCCTTAGACTGGCAACATTACTGAAGTTTCTATAGGTAGTTTGCAGTGGCATAACTTCGGGGGGTACAGGGAATGCAATCATACCCAGGCACACAGCCATATGGGGCATGTCGGAGTGTGACTGGCAGAGCAGGGAACATTCTTAGGCACATGTGTTGGCATGGCATGGTGCACCATTCCATTAGAATGAATACAATAGTTGCTAATATTCCACAGATACTGCTGAGAAATGTACCAACTAATTGTATCAACTAAATGTAGCCAATTGTAACCAGTGAGATGTTCCTAGATCACTGAGCTGCCAGACTAAAACACTAGAGACAAGAACATTAAACTTAAAATTTGGGAAAACAGTAAAAATGAAAAGATGGAAAATCATTGCAAAAAAATCTTTGTTTATAGTGAACAATCTGAAAACAACTAAACCGAAAAAAGTGTTTGGAAGGTGAACAACCCCTTTAAAAGAATTGTTCAGTATAAAAATAAAAACTAGAAAAAATAGATAGGCTGTGCAAAATAAAAAATGTCTCTAATACAGTTGGTTAGCCAAAAATGTAATGGGTAAAGGCTGGAGTGGCTGGATGTGTAACATAACAGAACACTACTTCCTGCTTTTCAGCTCTCTAACTCATCCTTAGTCATCGACTTGAAGGGGGGGCCACATGAGACATAACTGTTCATTGGATTTGCTTTTGATCCCTAGCATACAGGTCAGATTCAAAAGCAAACAGTTTCGACCCATGTACCTCCCTTCAAGTCACTGATTGGTTACTGCCTGGTACCCAAGAGTGATGCAATGCAGAAAGTAGTGTTCTGTATATTATATTAGACATCCAGTCACTCCAACCTTTATATATTACATTTTTGCCTAACTAACTATATTAGAAACATTTTTATTTTGCACAGCCTATCTTTTTAGCCAGTTTTTATTTTTACACTAAACTGTTCTATTCTATAGAACTTTTAAGTTGTATGCTTTGTAACCTATGCCTTTCTCCTTTTTTCAGACTGAATGGCTGCCCCCTTGGCTTCACAGCAACTAGAGCAATCTTTCTGAAGCAAACATGCCAATTTTACCAGTGCAGAGCAGCAATACAGCATATTTTCATTACTTCAAAACACTTTCTTTTTTTTGTATTACTGTTCCTTTAATGATTCAATTACACAGAATTAGCAGCATGCATGCATGTCATGACTGTTGGGTCTGTTGGTTTTCGATTACGCTACTACTTCTACTAGTAAATTATTTGCCATGTAGAAATGTCATTTCTACCAAACATGGTGATTGATGAGGTTAGTGATGTCAGACTGCTATTATTCTGAACACAACTGTAGGTTAATCCCTGAAAGAAAACACAATATGCATATATATCTGTACATTGAAAGCATTACCCTCACATTGCATGCTGTTAGTTCCAGTTGTGCTTCTAGATATAAGGCTAAGTCTGTCCACAATTAATGAATAGAAAAACACGTACCACCCCGTTATACCACCATTCACTATTTTCTATTCAGCAATTATATTTCCTTGAGAGCTGCACAACACTCTCATTTGTTTTTTGACAAATATAAAAATGCTAGAAACATGAACCTGAGGTTTTTTTGTGATTTATTTACATGGAATTCAATAGATTTGTACATTCATTACATTAGTTAAATGTAATGCTTTTGCTATCGGAGCAATTCAAAAAAGATAAACATTTTAATACTTCTGATTTAGAAGATGCACTTTTCCCAGATATATGCAGTCAAGATTTATGAATTAAAATCCAAAAGCTATGAACATTATTGTATTGAGATAAGATTTACTTACTGTTTAGCATTTAGATGATATTGTGATCCTTCCCATTCTCCCTACCTACCTGTTAGGCTCTTTACAGTACCGAATGATGTGCATTAAGCTTCCTTTCATCTTCGGCTAAAGGGAAAAAGAATAAAAAAGGTCACAGGAATTTTCACACATTGGTAGACACTGTGCTTTTGCATAACAATTTCTAATGATAAGCAGTACTAGCATTTTCAAGATCAACAAGAAGGTTATGCATGCTGATAAAGAAGTGACTTGCAGCTTATATAGTCTTGAAACCAATTTCCCTCTAACATTTTATTTCCAATCAAATATTATGTTCCTATTGAAAAACATTGATGTTGAAAAGATTTATAAAATCTAGTATTTCCATTTTGAGTTCATGTGAAAAGCCTGTATTGGCACAAAGCAATAAACTGCAGCTTTCCTGTAGCCTCCAAGTAACATGTTGGCTCAGTTTAGAAAGATAAAACTGAGCTGTGAATCTCCCTTTAGCTCCTGGAGATACGGTCAGTTCCATTAAAAACATTTCTAAACCTATTTCTGTGACCAAAAAAACCTAAAGCAAAACTATTGTAATTTTTCACAGAACTAAAATGTAAATACTTATACAGGAGATACTATTCAAGCATCTGGGGAATTCTGGGGTGCAGGGAGTAGTAACATAGTAAGTTAGTTTAAAAAAAAAAAAAAAAACACATGTCCATTTAGTTCAAACTTTTAACTTTTTTTTTACCATGCCTAACTGCTAGTTGATCCAGATGGAGGCAAAAAACCCTTTGTGACTCCAAAATGTCAGACTAGTCCCTGGATCAACCTGTACCATGAGCTATCTGCCATAATCCTGTATTCCCTCACTTGCTAAAAAGCCATCCAACCCTTCTCAAAGCTATCTAATGTATCAGCCTGTACAACAGTTTCAGGGAGAGAATTCCACATCTTCACAGCTCTCACTGTAAAAAAAACCTTTCCAAATATTTAGGTGGAACCTGTTTTCTCTATGGGTGACCTCATGTCAGCTGGAAAGATCTACTGGTAAATAAAGCATTAGAGAGATTATCATATGATCCTCTTATATATGTATACATAGTTATCATATCACCCCCTTAAGCTCCTCTTCTCCAGAGTGAACATGCCAAATTCGCCAGTCTTTCCTCATAGCTAAGATTTTCCATACATTTTACCAGCTTAGTTGCCCTTGTCCTGTTTGAGTGATGGAGAGCATATACTATATTGGGCTTTACAAGTGCAAGTACAAGTGGTAGAATGACCAATGTAGTAGCCTTAGCTGGAGGGATATAAAACAATATGGGGCAGATTTATCATTGGTCGAATTTCGAATTAAAAAAATAAAAAATTCGACCATATGAATAAAAGGGAAGTAAAATCCTTCTAATTCGACTATCGAAATCGAAGGATTTTACCGCAATTTGATCGATCGAACGATTGAATAAAAAAAATTTGATCAATCAATAGTTTGAATTGATTCGAACGATTTGATCAAATTTTTTTTATTCAATCAAAACTAATGATTCCCAATTCAGTAGCTTGATTCTGGCGAAGTAGGTGGTGGAATAAAAATTTAAAGTGGAAGTTATTCCACCTTCATAAAATTTTATTCGAATATTCAAATTATTCGAATTTGAATATTCAATGATAGAATTTGCCTAATTTGCATATTCGAAGATTCGAATTTGATTCAAATTTAGTAAATCTGCCCCTATGTGTAGCTATTAAATAGTGCAGAGTAAAAAAAAGACATATGTTATCAACTACTTTTATCTCTTATCCTGTCTCTATACCTTGTACTGATGAAGTGCACATTTTTGTGCTGACCCCACTGAATTCCTCAGTGGAGCACAAGCTATTTGGCTGGCTGGCCTATTCCTGGCCTATTAGACTTACCATTCTTATATTCTCAAACTCTCTCATCTAAATGCTAGATGGTCTACTTACGTATTTTTGTCAGGACTTTTGATTCAGTGCCATGTAAGCATTTACTATACTTTCTAAACTAAGGTCTGTTGACTGTGCATAAAAATACACCTGATATTGACCCTATTACAAACCAGTTCTCTGTCTAATGTTGCAACATGGGCATTGCTATGTTGAAGCAGTAGAGGGTGCAAGAGGGTATACATACTGTTATGGTTAATGCAATTTTGGTAAAATAACTGTACTTTGTCACTAGATAGAAGAGGGATTTCAGGAATCCTTGAGCAAGAGTTTTTTTAGATAAAGTAATCATGTTTTTTTAACCACAATGCGGTGTTTTCCCCTAGAATGCAGGTATATTTCCTGAGAGCATGCATGGCTGCAAGTATCTTCCGTAACTGCATCAGTACATGTTAATTTCACATGTCTATTTTAGCCCTTTGCACTAGCACTTTATTTCATAACTGAGCTTAAAGGAAGTTCAAACACTTCAGTTCTTTTGGTTTCAGACAGTTCACCAGAAAATACTTTTTCCAGTTACGTCCTATTTTTTATTTGTGTCCATTTTTCTAATATTGACATGTAAAGTTTCATTTTACACCTGCTAAAGCAGCTCTGGGGTTGTCACAAATCAACAGGCAGAAAATTAGGTTTATAAACCAAAAAAGAGATTGAGCTACATGTAGTTTTTGTGTTCCACTGTACCACAAGCTTGTATCCAATAACCTCTGCCCCTGACGAAGCCGAGGTTATTGGTGAAGTGCGTAAGGCGAGTGGAGTGCTTGGCTCCCACGCAGTCCCGACGTTGATAAGCAAGTGCAGCATGGGGGAAACTGCTTGGAAGGGTGGGAGCAGGCTGACTATTTCTCGGTTTATTTGGAGGGTTGAATTGGCAAATTATAAGGAATGTCTCTGAGAGACCCCATCAATCACCTTTGCATACATATTTTTTATTATGTTGTTTTTAAGGACAATGTCCAGCACTACCAACAGCTTGGTTGGATAGTGGGTGTGTGTTTCAATGAGCTTGTTTTATTGGCTAATGAGAGTAAAAGTTACGTTTTAACTTATAATGCATTTTTCAGTGTTACCATTTTCCAAACTGGCTTGTCTTGTGGTGAGGATTGGTTACTTGTAACTATTAGCGTCCAATCGATCATTTACATTGTTGTTTAGTCTTGAGAGGAAATGAGGTTTGCCTGTCAAATGCATTGATGCTGCAGGGCTAATTATTAAATTCTGATGCTAAATGTGCTGGTTCCTGAATTTCATTTGCCTATAATTATTTACAAATCAGCCTCAGCCTTGTATTATGACATACAGTATATATTATATATATATTTAGTATCTTGTACGTTGGCCCCTAACTCAGTATCTTACAGCGGCACAGAGCATGTGCAGTGAATCAGCAGAAAGAACACGGGGAGCTACAGGGGCATATTTGAAGGCACATATATTTACTGCTAAAGGGATGAGGTTGCCTTGGGATGGTAGAAAATACCACAACATAATGTACAACATTTATGATCTACTTTAGTTAAGCTAAAGTGTCCAGATGGTGAACAAAACCATCTACATACCTCAAACTAGGCTAGAGTTAGGACAGATTCTGTTGCTCTCTCTTTGTGTGAAGCCAGGAATAAGTCAAAAAGCAGAGCAGCTTGTGTTCCACTGAGAAGTTTAGTGTGGTCATGACACCAATGGGCACTCCATTGAACAAGGAACGGAGACTGGGTAAGAGACAGAAGAACTTGAACAGCAAATGTCTTTTTATTTATATACAGTAAAGTATCTGAATGTTTTAAATAATATAGCAGTACTAAGGGAAGAAAAATATTGTCATGTTCACAACATTTTCTTTATGAATGTGTTTGGGGAAACTGATGAAAAGTAGTTTAAAAATAGTGATGGGTGAATCTGTGTGATTTTCCTGAGAAATTAGTGAAACTACAAAGAATTCACAAAATGCCGCCTTTTTGGACGTAAGCGTCTGTTTTTGCACATTTGCCGGCTTCGAAAAAAATGGACGCCGATGTCCAAAACAAGACATCAGTGAATTTTCGTCAGGTGAATTTTTCCAGGCATTTCGCTAATTTATTCGCTGGCAGTGAATCGCGGGAATTTGCCTCAAATTCTCACCAGGCTAATAAATTCACCCATCACTAGCTCTAAACCCTGTAATTTAATGCTTTTAATGTAAGGTTGCTTTCCTAGCACATGGAAAACACAGAACTGAATCTGTAATATAAATTTAAAGGATATGTGGGCTACAGGCTATAAACATTTTATGTTTTACTTTAATTAAATCTCTAACCAAAGTGTTTCATTTGAGTACAATAACTGCAGATCTCTATGTAGTGTACAAATAGACTGTCATTTCATAGATGGATATTGTGATAAATATAAGGCTATGTTGGCACATTACTTGGGGCTATGTGAAGTCAGGGTCTGTTTTCCAAGTTTAGTTCTCTCTATTAAATATAATATTGCACATTTTATTTTATCTTCTAGTGGTGTTAATTAAAGATTGAGGCATTAACTTTCACAAGGGTTCATGATTTAAACATGAATACAAAAACACAGATTGTGATTCAGTGTGATGCATGAAGGTTTATGTGGCGTTATTTGCTGAATAACAGAGCACTAATATTTTTTCTTACTGTAGTTCTAAGCACCATTTCTTAAAGCTACTAAAAGCCCTTAGGATAGTTTTGCCTTCAACACTGATTTCTGCTAACTTGCTAGCTTAGTTAAAAATACTACTACAACCTAGTGATGGTCGAAAATTCGCCGAAAAAATGAATTGCGCCTCGTTTTTGACGCGACGAAAACAACGTGACGAAAATGACGCGACGCACATCAAAAGCGTGCCGCGACTCGTTTCGCAAATTTTTTGCCAATTCGCAAATTTCTCTGGAAATTCACAAATTTTTCGGCGAAGCGAAACTGGGGAGATTCGCCCATCACTACTACAACCCTATTTTGACACCACATACATTGGGGCAGACTTACTAAGGGTCGAATTCGAGGGTTAAAAAAAACATCGAATTCGACCACAGGTTCATAGTTCGATTGGTCGAATGATTGAATGGCGAAAATTCGATTTAACGATAAAATATTTTATCCATTCGATTACATTTTTTTATATAATGAAAGCCAATGGTAGGTTGCAACTGGCGAATTAGGCAGTCGAATAAAAATCTAAAGGGGAAGTTATTTGACTGTCGAATATTCGAATATTCAAACAGATTTTTATTCAAATTATTCGAATCACTCGATTTGATCAAATTTTCAAAATTCACTGGTCCAAAATTCGAATTCAAATCTTTTTGAAAATTCGATCGAACTTCGAATCCTTCATGTGAATTTGATAAATCTGCCCCATAGTATGTACATCATTATCTTACCATGCCCTTTGCTAAATGAAAAGGTACTGGCTAATTCTCTTAATAGTAGAAACTCCACTTAGTGGGATCTGGGATGCACTTTACAGGCAGCCTCAGTAAGAAAACAGTAATAATAAAACACACAAGTGCAGCAAAAAATTTTACTTTATATAACTGGAAGAAAAGCAACATTTAATTATAAGCAATATAATCCTGCCCTGGGGTACGTGTGTGGTCCTTTAACTCCTGGCACAGCCTCTACCCAGGACACAGTCCCATACTCCTCTACTAGTTGACAAACACAGTCACAATCCCAAGAACTGTTTATCCCAGATAGTGCTTCCTGTCTCCTATACCTCTCCTTTAAATAGAAGCAGTAGCTCCCACCAGGGTCGGACTGGACCATTAAGGGCCCACCCGGTTCCAAACCTCCAGATCCCTGCAGCACACAAGACACGCATGCTCAATTTGCACATATATGTACGCATGTGTATGATCACCACCTTGCTGGCCAGTAATTTCTTTTTATGGGCCCAGCTAAACGGGGGCCCAGGCAGCTACTTTACTTTCTGTGCTGCCTCTGAGCTCCAGACTAGTGATGGGCGAATCTACCCCGTTTCACTGAAAATTTTGCGAATTTCCAGCAAAATTCGTGAATTGGCGAAAAAATTTGCTAAACGAGTTGCGGCACGTTTTCGTCATGTCGCGGTAAAAAACGATGCGTGACTCTTTTATTTTTGCAAATTTTTGCCAGACGAAAATCGCTGGCGTTTCGTGAATTTATTTGCCAGCGGCGAATCGCGGCAAATTCGCCCATCATTACTCCAGACAATTATCTCAGGTTCAGCTCTCTCACGATTACCAAGATCTTGGTATCACTACGGGCCTCACCATCCATGTGGCATCTCTCTGCTCCAGCTGCATCCAACCCCAACTGGGGTAAAAAGAGTAAGAAAAGGGCCCTAATCATAATTAAATTATAGACAGAAATAATGATGGGCGATATGCATTAATGTAAATGGTCGTCTGAATAATTGTGACGTGTGACAGTTTTGACAAGTGATGATTTTTTACATGCACAACTCTTTTGTTCAAATACATTAAAGTTAATGGCTGTCTGAATCATTTTGACGTGTGACAACTTTTACGAAAACATTTGTCATCGGCGAAATCCAGTAATTTGGTACAAATACATGCCTGGTTAATAAATTCGCCCATCACTAGACAGAAACACTTTTTATAATGTACAAGTATGGGACCTGTTATCCAGAATGCTCGGGACCTGTGGGTTTCCAGATAAATCTTTCTTTTATTTGGATTTTAGTAACTTACGAATGCTAGAAAGTAATTGAAACATAAAGAAAATCAAAAAGATATTTTTACGTCCAATTCGCATTAAGTATATGTTAGTTTGGATTAAGTATGTATGTATGTATGTATGTATGTATATTTTTATTTGTATAGTGCTCCTTAAGGGCAAAGCACTGTACAGCAACAATAAATTAATAGTAACAAACAAGGTATCACTGCATTAATAAGTAACAATAAGTGCATTATTATAAATACATTTCGCATACATATAAAATATAATTACACAGTGTCGAGGAGACAAAAGGATGGAGGACCCTACCCCGTGGGGCTTACAGTCTAAATGGGAGGTTAACTTACGGACACAATTTGGAGGGGTAATAAAGTGCTTTTACAGTGGGTGAAATGTGCCAGTTGTATAAGTGCCAGTTCCCAGTTCAGGTGTTATCCAGGTGCTCCCAGAGGTAGTCTCTGAGTTTTGTTTTAAAAACATTGAGGGAGGATTCTCTCCGGAGAGATGCAGGAATGGCATTCCAAATATAAGGAGCTGCAAGAGAGAAGGGTTTGACACATGGGAAACAGCAGTAGAAGTGGAGGGTACAACCAAGTGGTTACTCTGAGAGGAGCGGAGGTTTCGGCCAGGAACATATAGAGAAACAAGAGATGAGATGTAGTTAGGTGTAAAGGAATGAAGGGCTTTAAAGGCTACGAAGAGAAGTTTATGTTATTCTTTTTTTTTATAGGAAGCCATAATAATTGCTTCAACAGGGGAGGGGCCTGTACCCTTTTGGATGAGAGGAGGATGATTATGGCAGCAGAGTTTAATACAGACTGTAGCAGGGAGAGATGGGAGTTAGGGAGGCCAGTTAGTAGAAGGTTACAGTAATCTAGTCGGGATAGGATGAGAGCATGCATGAGTGTCTTGGCTGTAGCAGGTGAAAGGAAGGGATGGATTTTGGCAATGTTATATAAGAAAAAGTGACAGGTTTTAACAGTGGCGTTAATATGATCAGAGAAGGAGAGAGAGGAGTCAAATATCACCCCCAGACAGTGTGCTGAGTTGACCGGGTCAATGAGCATGCCATCAATAGAGATAGTAAAACGGGGAGTAGGGCCAGGCTTAGGTGGAAAAATTATTAGTTCAGTTTTTGTTAGGTTGAGTTTGAGGTGGTGCTGGCTCATCCAGTTGGAGATTGCTAGTAGGCAGTTAGAGATTTGAGTGTCTGTTTCAGCTGTTAATGAAGGGGTGGATAAATATATTTGGGTATCATCAGCATACAGATGATAATTAAAGCCAAATGATCAAATTAGATCTCCCAAAGACAGAGTGTATGGGAGAATAACAACGGACCAAGCACAGAGCCTTGCGGCACCCCTACATTAAAGGAAAACTATAACCCCCGAACAATGTAGCTATTTATTAACAGATATTGCATAAAACAACTCATATGTAAAACCCTGCTTCATGTAAATAAACCATTTTCAGAATAATATACTTTTTAGTAGAATGTGCCATTGGGTAATCATAAATAGAAAATAGCCATTTTAAAAAATAAGGACAGCCTCCTGGGATCCTAGGATCCAACGGTGCACACAATCATACCAAGCAAACTATAAAGTTAGGTCACATGAGCCAATTAACAGACAGAGTTCTGTCTTTTGCTTCCACACTTCTTCCTGTTACAGTTAGAGTTGAAATATTTCTGATCAGGTGATCTCTGAGGCAGCACACAGACCATCATGAAATGGGGGTTCAAGGCAAGAGATGTAAAAGGGCAATAATTACTTAAATATATATAACAGGTAGGTAAGATTCTTGAATATGTCATTTGATTTGATATCTGTTGCACAAAAATTCATTTTAGGGGTATAGTTTTCCTTTAAGAGGAATCGGAGATGAGGTTTTGTTAGCGCAAGAGACAGTGAATGTTCAGTAAGAAAAGTATGAAGAAAGCCAAGATGCAGCCTGGTTACGGATGCCAAGAGAAAACAGAATCTGCATCAGGAGAGAGTGGTCAACCTTGTCAAATGCAGATGATAGGTCAAGGAGGATAAGGATGGAGAAGTGACCTTTGGCTTTGGCAACCTGAAGATCATTTGTAACTCTGCACAAGGCAGTCTCGATAGAGTGAGCAGGCCGGAAACCAGATTGCAGAGGGTCGAACAGATCATGGGTGTGTAGAAAGTTAGTAAACGGGAGAACACAATACATTCTAGGAGTATAGAGGCAAGCGGTAGAAGGGAGAAAGGACGGTAATTTGACAGACAGGATGGGTCAAGTGTGGCCTTTTTAAGAATAGGCTTTACACAGGCCTGTTTGAAAGGAGAAGGGAAGGTTCCAGAAGCTAGAGAAGAATTGAAGATGTAAGTGGTGGTGTTAGCTCTGCCACACAGTGTTTGAGCAGAGAAGAAGGCATAGGGTCAAGAGGGCAAGTTGTGAGTGGGGAGGACAAAAGAAGCTTGGAGACTTCAGACATTTTTACCGGAGGGAAGGAATTAAAACATGCAGAAGGGGGCATAGGAAGGAGAAGCTGGTTTGCACTTGTAGAGGTAGGGATCTGATTGCAGATGGACTCTACTTTGTCTTTAAATAAATCAGTAAATTCCTGGGGGGAGTGCGTCAGGTTGGTCGATACTGTCGATGAGGGACGGAGAAGAGTATTGAATAAGGAAAACGGGCGTCGTGGATTGGATTTGTGGTTGTTAATAAGGGTACTTTAGTACTTCTGCTTAGCCTTTGACAAGGCAGAATTGAGGCATGAGAGTAGAAATTTATAGTGAACAAAGTCTGCTTGCATACAGGATTTCTTCCACATTCAGCCGATCTTGTACAGGAGCGTATGAATCTGGTTTGTGAATCCAGCCAGGGTCTTGGGTTCTAAGTCAATAGTTGAGGAAAGAATGTGATTATACTCGCTTACCAGGGTATCAGGATCAGACATCTCCTTAAAGGAAGTGAGACTGGACCTGAAGGTCTGAGCTAAGGCTGGAAGGTCAATGTCACGTGTATCCCAAACTAAGACAGTGGTAGAAGATGCAGGTGGAAACAGAGAGTGAGAGATGGAAAATGTAATCAAATGGTGATCAGAAAGGGGGAAGGGTTCACTGTTAAAACCAGAGAGAGAGAGTTTTTTAGTAAAGCCTAGATCCAGAAAGTGGCCATCCTTATGAGTAGGGGTGTTTGTCCACTGCTGGAGCTCAAAGGAGCTCAAAGGAGGAGGTCAGGCTGAGAAAAAGAGAGGGCCAAGGTTGTGAAGCATCATCGATGAGGAAGTTAAAATCCCCAAGGATGATTGCAGGACTGTCAGTGCAGAAGAAGAAAGCCAGGTGTCAAGGTCAGAAAGGAAGGCAGCAGAGGAGGAGGCTGAAGGGGGTCTGTAAATAGCTACACGTACAGAGAGAGGGTGGAAAATCTGAAGGGTATGGACCTCAAAAGAGTTAAATGAGAAGGCTGGAGGAATAGAAATAGGTTTGAACCGGCAGCGAGAGGAGAGGTGAACTCCAACTCCTCCACCACGTCTAATGGTTCGGGGGGTGTGAGAGAAAGAGAGACCTCCATGAGAAAGTGCAGCCTCAACGGCGGCGTCATTCTGTGAGAGCCAGGTTTGTGTTTGTGTCAGAGCAAGAAGAAGCAAGTGAATTAGAGCAACAAAAATCATAGATTAATGTAGATTTGTTAAGTAGAGAGGGGGTGTTAAGGAGGGCACAAGAAAAAGGAAGACAGGGAGAAGGAATCTGAATAAGGTTAGAGAAAGTAGAGGAACGAGATTTGTGCAAGTTGGCAGGAAAACGAGGATGAATATGAGTTGGAATGGAGCAGGGTCCAGGGTTTGGAGAGATCCCCTGCAGGCAGCAAAAGTAGGTAAAAGAGGGAGAAGGGCGAAGATGTGGGAAGAGGATTTGTTAGTAACTGGATGACAAAGGTGTTGTAAGTAGTTATAAAGTGTATAAGAGCTGGAGTATGTGGATGGGAGCAGAGAAGAAGATATGTAAATAAAATACTGATAGACAATAGGACAGTTAAAGGAAGTAACTACCTTAGAGGGCACCATGCATGCAAACAGAGCAAATACAATTAGCTTTGTCATCTTTATTTTCAGCAGGTAACTTGTAGCTTATGTCCTCAATGGAGTATGAATGCAGTAGGTAGTGGCTCACAGTGTCCTCTAATTTTGAAATCAGTCCATGTAATAGAGTCCACTGTGTTGTCTATCCATGTAGCCCTCCTCGTTGAACTCCTTGATAAACTCTTTCAGATCACTTGTAAATGAATCACTTCGAAATGAAGCACCCTTGCAAATGCTCACCACAGCAAATGCTCTCCCCTAAAGAGGTCTTAATAAATAGGGAGAGTAGAAGTTGGAACTGCTGCACACAGGTCTGGGGAATCACAACTGATTCTAATTGATCAAACACCAAACTGATCACCCAGCTGTTAAGTACAAGGTAATGTTTTATTATTAGAGAAAAAGGAAATAATTTAAAAAGTTTTGGATTATTTGATCATAATGGATTCTATAGGAGATGGGCTTTCCGTAATTTTGAGCTTTCTGGATTACAGATTTCTGGATAACTGATCCTTTACCTATCTAACACAAGTAACTTGAAATAACTGGACTTGCTGAGAAATTTTAATCAAGACATTTCACTGCTCATCCGAATAGCTTCTTCAACTGACTGGTGTAGGGGAGTTCTCGGCATATAGAATCTTACAACAATCCAATAACAATGGCACATTGTATATCTTCACAGAGGTGGCATCTGAAACACATCACATCTCATGTGGTATACACAGTCCAATGTAGTGGTGAGTACACTGATCTATATAATGGGGAGACAAAACAACTACTCCCTAAGCGAGTGGTTTTGAGTTACTTGTGTTAGATATACTGTACCATGACCTGGATGAATGAGAATCTTCATAGTCATATGATCCCATACCTGTATAATAATAATTTAATGTATAACTCACTTTCCTGATAGAATGGTATAGAAATGTTTCTGAAACACAAGAAAATATAACATTTATGATTAGTGATGGGCGAATTTATTCGCCAGGGCCGAATTCGCGGCAAATTCCCGCAATTCGCCGCTGGCGAATAAATTCGCGAATCACCAGCGAAATTTCGCCTAGTGAAATTTCACCTAAAAAATGAGTCATCGGAAATGATGCGTCAAAGTTTACGCGACGCGCGTCAAAAGCGTCCCGCGACTCGTTTCGCTAATTTTTCGCCGATTCGCGAATTTCTCTAGAAATTCGCGAATCTTTCGGCGAAGCGAATCGCGGGAGATTCGCCCATCACTATTTATGATATCCAGAACACCATGTCGGATCTTTTCAAAGGCATATGCAAAGGCCAAGGTTAAGTGTAACAAATGATTTATTCTGGAATGAAGCTCAATAAGTATCATATCTGCTTAAGCCAGTACTTCTTGCTAGTGATGGATGAATCTATCCCATTTTGGCGAATCACGGGAATTCGCAGTGAATTTGCGCCTGGCTAATAAATTCGCCCATCACTACTTACAGGAAAATATAACAACACTGAATGCAACAAATCCGATTTAATATTATCTTTCATAAAGATTAGAATGAGCATGGGGTGTTCTTTGGTGTGGGTGTGTTTCTCTGTACAATATATTTCACACATTAATAAATCTGCCCCAAAAGGAATATCTGTGCTTTCCAACTACCTAAGATTAATGAAACCATATACAAATACCCTTCTTTTCCAGAAGGGTGTACCATATGGTGTGATCTGAAATTCTCACCTCCGTGACATTACAACTGCTACAACATACAGAACATTAGGCAGCTGGATGCAACTGTTTTATAGAAAAAAACATCAGAAACACTATGGGAAATATAAAATGCATATGCATAGCCCACACTTGTATTATGACCCATGCTGCTACATTAAATACCAATATCTGTGCTAGTAAAATACATTATTGAATCTGGTGACTGTGTGAAGAGGGCAGCTGTGGGAGAAGAAATGTCAGTGTGCCCTTGCGGTGAATTCATAATAACACGTCCAAGTACAAATGAATGTTTCCATATTCACTTAGATGAGAGATAAATGAGACAATAGTAAACGGCATGTTTTGCAATGGCCCTGTGAAAATCTTTAGCAAAAGAAATGAGAATATAATATAGCACTCAACATGACATAATGCATCTCACAGAGCAAAACAAAAAACTTCATTATACACTGATTTCCCCACATACTTGTCATTTTCATTTTATTTAATTTTATTTAAGTTAATATAATACTGCATTTCGTGGCCCTACAGCCTGACAATTTTCAGCCCTGAAATATGTAATATTTGTAGAGAAATTCAAAGAAAATGCAAAGGGCACAAAAAATTATTTTGTAGCTAAGGCTTCATAGCTCAAAGTTAAAAGATCTAGGCAACCTTTGAACAACAAGTAAGTGTAGCAGATCTATTTTGCCTGTTTGCATGCTATTAATATTTATTCTGCTGGCAGTTTATTCCCTTGAATAGTGTGTATGCAATCCATCATATATATTTAAAAACATGAAAGCTCACAAGTTATGTGACATGACAAACTGAAAAATCAAAAAAACTCCTACTAAAAGACAGCAAATCATCCCAAAAAAATGAGTAATGAAAAGAACCAGAAATAGAGTTCTGACATGTTTACTAAAGAACAGGTTTATATTTCCCTGCGGTACGGATCTGTAAAATAAATTATAATCCTTCATGAAGTTTCAGAAGTAAAAAGATATGATTTGGGATGGCAAGGAGAGTTTTCTAATACAGTATGTAAAAGCATAAAGTACATTCACAGATATCCACTAAAAGGCAAGATGTCAAACTGGTTGGCTTTAACTCTATGGAACTTGTTAGATTAATAGCAGGAACTTGTGTTCCCAGATCTTGAAGTGTTTAGGGTAGTGTAAAAAGGATGCCCAACATTAGCCCTTGCATCACTAAGGCATGTAGAATATAGTGAAATCCTTCAATCATTGACTACAACAATGAGCTTCTTCTTGGTTCTCTTGACTATTTCTTATCTCTAGAAATGGAAACTGGAGCATAAAACTGTTATGAATATCAGCCACCAGAGCTGCTTCTTCAGTAGGTTCACATGAACTTACTGATAATGCTTGAATGGATACTCTACAGACATCTACGTAACCAGAAGTATTTTTGTTATATTTTCACTTTGATCAAAAATGTTTTTTGATATTCAGAAGAATAATTCCTACCCATTACCACCACATACTCATTAGTCAGAATTTGCTTTAGATTTTAGGAAAACCCTAATGTATCCAATAACAGGCGTTATTACTGTAATGTTTTGTTCTCAATTCATTTAGGAGTAATTTTTTTGGTGAATAAAGACAATTTTTTTAAATTTTTAAATCAAGACTATATTTTAGTTGACAGATTGTTTATTCCTTTTGCATAACTCTTGCTACTGTTGTCACCAGTATGACTGCATAATTGAAAACTGTTTTATCACAACATAGTGGCCCTCCATGCAATTATTACCCAATATTACTGTATGAAATATTGTCATTTTATTCTAACTGTACTATGATAAATATAGAAAAACTATAATCTAGTTAGTTTCAAAATGACTTACAAACAAAGGAAAAAGGGACCACATGTTAAGAAAGCACCATATGTTTGTACTTTGCACTTTTCTTGCCAGGAATTAGCAAGCAGCTGCCATTTTGCATAATAGAATTAATAAAGGCAGGTATAGACACAAGGTGCAAATGCATGTACCTTATTAAATCCCTTGCTTGAACTTCTACAGATTTGATGCCTGAAAACTCAGATTTTTTCTTCTTATTACCGGAAAAGCAGAAATTATTGTATAAAACTGATATCTTCCAGTTATAAATGGGACATCTGCATTGACTTCTACATGACCTTGGCGGGTTTGAGACTTTTGTTGTTGAGACTTTTAGCAGCCTTGGGGTTAAATGAATCATGAAAAACTTGAGTTTTGTTTCCCTCTAAAGATATAGTGTTTCCCCATTAAAATAATTTAACCCCCGTAGTCTATTTTATTACATATGGGGGGGGGAGGGGTTAGTCTTTAATGGAAAAGGTCCATAAATATTTCTAAAGAAATATTTGCCAAAGATACAAATTGTAGGCTTGAGCTTGCACATGTGCAATGTAATAATACTTGAATATGCCACTATACAGCCCAAGCCTGTTATTACCAAGAATATAAGTAAAATGGCAGTTCTTCCTTAGTAAAATCCCACAATTCTTTTTCCAGAAAGGAGCTCCACCATCAGGAAAAACCTAATAATTTAATTGACTGGGGCTGCCTAAGATTTTGACACTTAGGGGCTGATTTACTAAGGGTTGAAGTGAAAATTCGAACAAAATTTAAATTTTTTAAATTCGAATTTCGAAGTAATTTTGGCCCACTTTCAAATAGCCCAAAATTCTATTTGAACTGAAAAATTTCAAATATTAGAATTTTTAAAATTAAAAATACTGGCCCTATAAAAAATCCTTCGACTTCGACTATTCGGCAGCTTAAAGCTGTCAAATTGCAATTTTATCCTATGGGGACATCACAGAACTTGTGCTTTCCTAGATATCAAAATATTTTTGTGAAAATTGTTCGAATCGCTCAATCCAATCGAACTATTTGAACGATGTTTATTCGATCAAATACGGCCATTTTCGATCGAAAACTGCCGTATTCGCTTGAAAATTAAAAAAATGTAGTGGTTGAATTTTGAATTTTGACCCTTAGTAAATCAGCCCCTTACCCTCAGTGAATCAGCCTTTTCTTGTGTTTTACAAAACAAGTCTGTTTTTCTCTAAGCTGAATGATATTGAAAAGTAAAACGGATATTGAAGAAGTGCAACAATATTTTGGACTAAACAGGCCAAACAGGGTTAATGTCCAGCTAGTGATTAGAGCATGGGTTACATGTGACTTTAGCACTTAAGGCAGTGCCTTCACTAAGTGGAAGAATAAAGGTGTGGTGTACTGGAACTACAACTCCCACAGGCTACTGTGAAATAAAAATGTAAAAGAATGGACACCAGGAGGTTCTTGCATTAAAACAAAGTGATAACAGTTTATTTGTCCAAGACAAATGACCCACAGGGTTTACTTACAACAAGGAGGCAAATGCAGAATATATTATTAGCAGACTAGTACAGGTAGATGAGGCAGCTGAATGTAACACCCCTGAGGATGTAGTCAAGTAGTAAGGCATACCTCCAGGCAGATAAACCTCAAAAGTGGTGAAGATTCTACCCAGTGGAGTGGTCAGGAAGAAAAATCTAATGCCTGACACCCTATAAATTGTGTTTCCTTCACAACAGGCAATCTAGGAGCCTTGTGAAGCTACTTCCTGATACAGATCCTTGATGGAGCACAAAGCTGCTCTTTCTCTCTTCCCTCACCACCTTACTCTCCTAGACAGTCTATAACAGATCTAATCCTGTCTCTAACTGGCCTCATTCATGGGGTCCCTGCTCCCCAAATTGTGTCACTAGAGGTGCTGATCCCTCTAGCGAAAAAGGGCTTTACTAGACCTTGGTGTACCCAGGCTCAATGGGAATATCTAGATGGTTAGGACACCAGGAGCAGGAAGTGGTCATGATACCTCTTGGTCAATAACTAATATGTAACTGATCAAACAAGATATGTGTGTTTTTATCCAGCAACTAGGGAATTGAGGAAAGGTATGTATTTAAAGCCATAGGGGCATATTAACCCTATGAGTCCCTACAGAATATTGAGGTAAAATGAAATATTTTCCTTTAAAATTCACCACCAGTTTTATCTATTATAATTCCTTTCATACAGGACATCTTTGTTTTTTCTGTGGCGTGTTTTCTTTAATGTTTTCTCTAGTGCTCTAATATCAAGGTACATTAAATGTATAGCAAATGTTACTTACTCTGGATGCTGCACATTCACAATCCTCCTAGATTACATATAAAGGAAAGACACATGCCTTTTTAGGTCAAGTCTGTTTCACTCTATTCAACAAAATTTGTTGAGTTAAGAGTCTGTTTCTTACTGCATTATGTTTGATATATCTTCCCTTCCTTACACATTACAGCCACAAGTCCACAAATGCCACATCAAGTCTCATTTAATAAAAAAAATTTGATATTCTGTAGTGGAAATATACACAATTCAATATATTTTACTATTTTGTTTAAATAGGTGAAAACAATCTCTATGTTTATTTGTAATGGGAATAATCTGCCTATTGGTGTTTTAGAAATGAATGCACAATTGAATTCCCTTTAGACTGCAAAGCAAAAGTAGCATTAGAATAATCATAAAATCCCATGCTTAATTAAGCATAATAATGTTAGCAATAATACTGTAATAATCTAAAATTAATGTTGAATTCTTTTAAAAGCTAAGTGCTTATGTATAAAACCGAAACGCATGCTCATGGTGAATAAAATGTGAAATTAAAAAATTATGTGTGTAAATATGTTTAAGTCCTTTTATTGCTAGCCTAGCAATATGGTTTTCACTACAAAATACAAGAACTCTTTCACTCTTGTACTGTGAGTGGTATCATCATTGATTGCACAGCAGTAAAAGGGTCAATAATGGTGCATATGTGCAGGGATGGAATTTGTTTTTTCACTGCCACTCAGATCAAATCCAAGCAGGGACAAGCCCTTCCTACAGTTATTTGTGAAGGTGCAACGTTTTGGGGTAAACCCATCATGACAAAAGGTTTACTCAGAAAAATTGCACCTTTGAAAATAAACATAGCAAGGGCTTGTCCCTGCTTGAATTTGATCTGAGTGCCACTAAATCAGTTTCTACTCTACATTCTCCTGCAAGATCAAAATCAGCAAATCAGAAAGAAGTGGATCAGAGACAGACAGAAGATGTCATCTTTGAACTCTGATTCCCAGCTCTGCAGATTTATAGCAGGTCAGAATACAGGTCAAATTTTTAGAAGAATATATGCTGTGTGGAGGGAGTTTGGAGGGGGCAGTGGAGCAGACCATGAAGAGAAAAACTAATATACTGTAGTGTAGTATATTTCTTAATGTTTTAGTTTTACCACCTCATACACTCTCGCATTCCAACCCTATTTAGTCCAGAGTGTGTAAGGTTCCCTTCTGCTGCAGCTCTCGTCCAATGTCACGACGCAGGCACGTGTGCACTGAGCATCATGGCGCTGGCGTGTTTGCGCAGGCATGTGTGGTTCATGGCGTTTTCTCAGGCGTGTGTGCGGGTCACGGCGTGTTTGCGCAGACGTTCCTACACCGGAGAATTGGCGCCAACACTAAGGTATTTAAACCTATGTCTTATTATAAACTGTGCCTGGTTATCGTGGTTCTCCTGATTTACCTAGCTATTGATATCTACTGAACTGATTCCTGTGTTTGACCTATTGCATGTTCCTGACCTCGAACCTTCTCTTCATATCCTGACCTCGGCCTGTCTTCTCGTTCCTGCTACTTGACGAAAATCTGGCCAAAGGTTTCATTCAGCACTCCACAACTCCTGCTGGTGCTGGAATCTTTTTCGTTGAAAAGAAAGACCACTCCTTGAGACCGTGCATTGACTACCGTGAACTTAATAATGTAACTGTTAAAAACAGATATCCACTGCCACTTATTCCAGAGCTATTTCAACAATTGCGTGAGGCTAAGGTCTTTTCAAAATTGGATCTTCGAGGGGCCTACAATCTAGTCAGGATCCGTGCTGGTGATGAATGGAAAACAGCCTTTCGGACAAGATATGGCCACTTCGAGTATCTCGTCATGCCGTTCGGCATATGCAACGAACCAGCAACGTTTCAGCACTTTGTAAATGATGTCTTTCGTGACTTCTTGGATATCTTTGTCATCATTTATCTGGACGACATCCTTGTATTTTCCAATTCCCTTGATGAACATCGAATACATATGAGAAAGGTCCTATCACGTTTACGTACTCATCAACTCTACGCTAAACTAGAAAAGTGTATTTTTGAACGGGATTCTGAGGAATTTTTAGGATTTTTTATTTCTCCCAAAGGAGTCCAGATGGATTCTCGAAAGGTCTCTGCAATGTTGAATTGGCCTACTCCCACATCTAAGAAAGCTGTGCAGCGGTTAGTTGGTTTTTCTAATTTTTATAGAAAATTCATTAGGAACTTCTCCAAAATCATCTCACCTATTACCAGTCTTACACGGGCCAACACCAAGTTTTGCTGGACTTCCGAAGCACAAAGAGCCTTTAATTATTTACTATCCTTCATCACCCAGACCCTGCACTGCCTTTTATCCTAGAAGTGGATGCTTCCAAAAATGCTGTGGGAGCTGTTCTGTCTCAGAGGATGGGTCTTAAGGAAGTATTACATCCAGCTGCCTTCTTTTCACGTAAAAAGTAAAAATCTGAATGTAATTATGATGTCTCTGATAGAGAACTTCTGGCCATTAAACCAGCCTTAGAAGAATGGAGATATCTTCTGGAAGGAGCTAGACATCCTATCCTTATTTATACGGATCACCGTAATTTGGAATACCACCGATCAGCTAAAAGACTTAAACCTCACTTATCAGCCTGGAACTAAGAATATTAAGGCAGACGCTCTGTCTCAGATGTTTTCTACCCAATCAGATAATTTAGAAGCCTCTAAAACAATCCTGGGGCCCGACCATTTCCTACTTCTTCAAACATCTTTTTTCGACCAGCTTAAAGAGGTTTCCAAGAACATCGCTCCCTCTTCCCTCCCTCAAGATACGATCTGTAAAGATGGGATTTTTGTTGTCAAAAGCAGATTCTTCATCCCTGAGAGTCTGCGTCTTGAAGCACTCAAAATTATTTATGATGCTAAGTTAGCTGGTCATCCCGGAGTTAAGAAGACCTTTGTTCTCGCTAAGAGATTGTTTTGGTTGCCTGGTTTGAACAAGGACTGTTACGAATACGTCCTCTCTTGCGAGACCTGTGCTCGATCCAAAGCCTCTCACAGCAAACCACTTGGCCTTCTACAACTACTTCCTGTACCATCTCGCCCATGGGGATCCATATCCATGGATTTCATCTCTGAACTTCCGCCTTCCCAAGGCCACACTGCTATTATGGTGTTTGTGGATCGTCTTACAAAGATGTCCCATTTCGCTCCTTTACCCAAGTTACCTTCTGCGTCTGAATCTGCCGAAGTGTTTATTCGAGAAATTGTGAGGCTTCATGGATTACCTGATGAGGTGGTCTCAGACCGCGGTCCTCAATTCACCTCGCAATTTTGGAGAACTCTCTGTGGAGTGTTGCAGATTAAGGTGTCTCTATCTTCGGCCTTCCATCCTCAGTCCAATGGTCAGACAGAGAGAACTAATCAAACTTTGGAACAATACTTAAGATGTTACTCTTCTTATCTCCAAGATGACTGGGTCGGTTTACTGCCTCTAGCTGAATTCGCTTATAATAATTCATGTCACTCTTCAACGAAGCAGACACCATTTTTCGCCAACTATGGATTGCATCCTGTGATCTTTCCAAACTTGTCATTCCCAGAAGTCTCTGTTCCTACTGTTCATGACCGCCTTACCTTCTTGAGACATAATTTCAAACTCTTGCAGCAAATAGTGGCCAAACCACAACTGGACTTCAAGGGTTTTGCTGACCGCAAGAGAAGGAAGGGACCGGATCTCCAAGTCTGGGATCGAGTCTGGTTATCCACAGCTAACCTCAAGTTCTCCTGTCCTAGTAAGAAGTTGGGGCAGCGGTATCTAGGTCCTTTTCCGATTTGCCATCAAGTTAATCCGGTTTCTTTTCAATGGAAGTTACCTAAATCGTTTTGCATCCATCCTGTGTTCCACGCTCCCTACTTAAACCTGTGGTTCCTAATCAGTTTCCGGCCCGAATCCTTCCTCCGCCTCCTCCAGTTATCGTTGGCGACCAAGAGGAGTTTGTGGTTGAGCAGATCTTGGACTCTCGAAAACGAGGAAAGGGCTTGCAGTATCTGGTCAAATGGAAAGGTTATGGTCTGGAGGAGAATTCCTGGGAGCCTTCCTCGAATTTGCATGCTCCTAGGCTTTTGGCTCAGTTTCACAGGACTCATCCAGGTAGACCTTCTAGTGCTGGCGTCCTGAGGCAGGCATCTCGGTAGGGGGCGATGTAAGATTCCCTTCCGCCGCAGCTCTCGTCCGACGTCACGATGCAGGCGCGTGTGCGGGTCACGGCGCTGAGCGTCATGGTGCTGGCGTGTTTGCCCAGGCATGTGCGGTTCACGGCATGTTTGCGCAGGCTCGTGTGCAGGTTCCTACGCCGGAGAATTGGCGCCAACACTAAGGTATTTAAACCTATGTCTTATTATAAACTGTGCCTGGTTATCGTGGTTCTCCTGATATACCTAGTTATTGATATCTACTGAACTGATTCCTGTGTTTGACCTATTGCCTGTTCCTGACCTCGAACCTTCTCTTCATATCCTGATCTCGGCCTGTCTTCTCATTCCTGCTACTTGCTGCATGCCCCTGAACTCGGATCTGCCTTTGACTACGCCTCCTCTTCATCCTTTGGGACTTCGTTTGATATCACCTCACAGGCTTCTCTCCACTCGCGGTTCCCCTGTAACACTATCTGGTGGTGCTGTGTTGTGTTAGCCGCTTGTGGGTCCTATCTACTAAGACGATCCATCGCTAGACCTTCCTGTAAGCCTGACAGAGTGTGTATGTTTTAAAATTTGCACTCTTTAGATTCACAACCATCAGTTAATAACTGATGGGCACTCACAAATGTTAAAATTGTATTTATGCACACTTCAATTTTGCCAATGTTGTCTTGTCTGAACTGGTTTCTTACTGTTTAAGAGATACCGAGCACAAAAGATAGTGTAGACTTTTTTTTTATTAACTGTAAAAATTATTTAAAATTCAACTCACAATTGTGGAAATTAAAATAAGCATAATGAGTCCCCCTCTCCGTTTGCCCACATGGGGATGAACCAGGTTTAGTAGTTTGACTATGGCCAGCATTGTCTTCAGGCAAGTGTATTTATGTTGAGGATAAATTCTTGCAAAATACATTTTAAAGAATTATTTAAAAAAAAGTCTTACATTTTTACCAGTGTTATTTCATTTCTGAATGTGTTACCAGTGTTATTACATTTCTGAAAACATAGCAAAGAGTCCTGTATAAAAATGCATTGGTCTTTTAATGAAACCCATTTAAATAAGTAACAAATTACAAGCATTATCCCGTTTTTATTATTAGGTCTTTGAGATTGACATAGAACTCTGTTCAGAGATGTTTAAAGGATAGAAATGTAATTTTGAAATTGATTTATGTGCAAATTTTCCATGTAAATGTCAAAGTCTTTTATTGTGAAAATTTAATCTGACTTTGAAATCACACAAAACATATGGGCCCACTGCAACGACGTAGGAGAATGAAAATAATTCAGCATTTTTCAAAAACAATTACTATGTTATGAGTGAAATAAAACATTGTGTTTATTATACTGGTTGTTTGATTAGAAGGGAGCTGGCATGTGTGGCAATACTTAGGCTATACAATTAAGTCAATTTCTTACTCTTCAGGCAAATATTTACTAAGGAACCACAGTGGGTGTCTTGTTATATACCCTACACTAACTACAGACATATCAGACACGTTTCTTAACTAAAATAATTAACTACTCTAGCATGGCCCACCCAGTACTTCTGGACATTCATTCTGTGGACCTAATCATCTAATCACCTAATATATCATCATTCTGATCAACCATTAGTGCAAATCTAACCTATGTTGTCAAAAATTTGTGAAAAGTTGAAAAATTTGCCAAATGCATTGAAGTGTATGGCAAAAATGTTTTTACTTGCTAAAATTTTTTTGATGTTTAACAATTGATTTTCACCCATTGAAGTCTATAAATTTCTTTTCTGCGGCAAAACATTTTGCTCATCACTATTAATCATATCAGTGTTTACAAAAAAATTGGTTGGACTGAAAAGTAAAACATATTATGTAGTATAAATAAATCTGTTCACAGAATGTTTATGGTTGATTTATTTTTTAAGGGAATTTATTGCATTCCTTTAGGTGATGTTTCAAAAAAAGATTTTTCTTCTATTGTTAGAATTGAAGGCTAGCAGTAAAGTTTAGTCATTTCTACTGAAAACATCTGCTGGGTCAGTTTTTCTGTTTAAAGATGAACTAAATCCCCCACAGCCAAAATCCCCCTCTGGCCCCATCTCCCTACCTCCCTCTTGCAGAGTACAACACCAGAACAAATGTCCCCTTTAGCAACACCGGCCCATATATGCAGAACAGTGCAGCAGAGCAAAGGGGTACCATGTTCACCAGCCTCTGCATTTTGGTTAAGTGAGCTTCAGCTTTAGGCGCATGCACAGTTGGAGCTAGAAAGTTCTGCAAATTACTGAAAAGAAATGAGAGGATCCAGAAGATACTGAAGCTAGAGAACATGGCACCAATATGCTCCACTGCACTATTCTACATATACAGGTCAGTGGTGCCAGAGGGGACACCCATTCCAGTATAACACTATGTGTGGAGGAAGCAGGGAGGGGTACCGGTGTGTGGGGGGGTTAACAGGGCACCCCAGCTGGGTTTAGTTCTTGTTTAACTTAAAGATTTATAGAAGTAATTTCATTATCTACAGTATCTACCTTCTGTAGCATATGGTATCCCAAAACCCAGAGAAAAGGTCCTGGTCTCAGCTCACACTTCTGCCTATAGCAGCTGCCTTTGGCTTTGGGAGGAGCCCTACGCCACTCAGATGCCACCTGGACTTAAAGGTAGTTGGCCAAGAAGGAAGTTAGGTAGGAAGAATGGGGAACAGAGAGTGCAGAAGTGGAACAAGTGGGGACAGTACCAACCAGACAGTACAGTACATTTTCAGTAACGAGGAGCATAGCCAGGATAAACAGGCAGTTAGTTTCAATAACAGTCAGACAGTGCAGTACAAGATCAGGAACCAGGAGTGCTGTCAGGATAAACAGGTTGGGGTCAAAAGCAATCAGTAACATGGTACATGGTCAGTATCCAGAAGTGGTCAAAAAGGCACGGGTCAGTCCAGGCAGAGAAACAGCAAGGTAAAAACAGGCAGGGAACTGATAACCAGACAAGAATCACACCCAGGAACTATCAGGAAATAGACCTACGTTGGGCAATGAGTCAGTGCAGTGTATAGCCAGACTAATGGCTTACACAGATCACATGTGGCCAGATTGACTTTGCTTACTTGCAGTTACAAAGCATAGCTATAGGAGTGAACCAGAGCCTTAGCTGTCTACTCACAGAGAGCAATGGTAATGCAGACAACACAGGAACACCAAGTTCCAAGTTCAACTGCAGACTGGTTGGCACACCTACAGTATTTAAAGGAGACATATTGTGTGAAAAATAAGAACGTACCAGTGCATTGTACTCATTTAGATATAGAAGAATTGTGCTTTAAAAAGTAGTGTTTCAGGCTGATTTATTAAATATATCTGCAAAAATGCTAATAATCCCTCCCTTCTCTTCCACTTCCTGCTCCCTGAATTCCCAGGCTGTGCAGGGGAGCTGGTGGCTCTCAGCTCACTGCACTATATGACAGGAACCAATCAGCAGCTAGCAGGACCTGATAGGGAACTGAAACCTGCCTGCGCTTGTGGGTGTTTTGTATGTGTTGCCTATTTTCAGCCTTCTTTCAAGTTTTGTAGATAAATGAATATGGCATGTTTTGCTTTGTGTCAAAATGTGCTGAATTGCATTGGAGTCAATGGGAAGACCAATTCACATGTGCAGAATGTTTCGCTCAGTATACTGCTACACAAGTGCCCTAGAGCACTCCTATATTTCAAAAGAAAAAAGTGCTTACTTTTTCCAGTTTCTTAAAGACATCTGTGATTTTTTTTACATTAGCACTGGTCGGACTTTTTATTTGAAGCTGCGTAGGTGGTTCTTCACAGTGAGGACAGTGAGGTTGTGGAATGAACTGCCGGGTGATGTTGTGCTGGCTGATTCTGTTAATGCTTTTAAGAGGGGCTTGGATGATTTCATGGACAGACATAATATCAAAGACTAAACTTCACAGTTAGTATATATATGGGTATGTATAATTTATGGGAAAGAATGGAGGGGTTTGTGTATGGATGCTGGGTTTTCATTTGGAGGGATTGAACTTGATATACTTTGTCTTTTTTCAACCCGATTTAACTATGTACAGATGAAGCCATTTTGGATCGTGCATTTGACACAGAAAAACTTAAATCATCTATCCCATTTATCCCACTTAGCACAGAATATTGTGTCACAGCATCCCATCCAATTAAAGAGTTCCCCATTGAAAACAATGGTGCTTTGGTATGCTAATGAAAAGGTTAAATGCATTAAATGAGTTAAGATAACTTTAGATAACAGTTTCTTCAATTAACCCTGAGTCATGACGCATTTAACTCACAAATCCCAGGGGCTGCATCTGTAACTACTGTATAACTATGTACCTATGTACTCTAGCTGAATAACAAATAAAACTCCTATCTCCTAATCTATCTACTACCAAAAAAGCACTAAATGAGCAATGACAACCTCTGCACCTTCTTATGTAGACATTGGGAGGACTCAGATCTAATTTAATACTCAAATACTTGTTTGTAATGCCCCTGAGGAAGTAGCACATGCGTTGGGCTTTTTTTATTAATAAATTTGAGTATTAGGGCCCTTACACACGGGCGTTTTTACCTGCGCTCCCCTGCGTTCCGTTTTGCTGCGTTCAGCCGCAGGGGAGCGCAGGTATAGACGCACTCAATTATTTTCAATGGGGCTGTACTCACACGAACGCACGTAGGCGCCAAACGCAGGAAAAATGCAGCATGTTTGCTTACACGCGTCTCGTGGGTACAACCTCATTGAAAAGAATGAGGTGCGTCTAGACCTGCGCAGGTCCAAAACGCCCGTGTGTACGGGCCCTAAAATCTATACTGCCGTTGGAGACATTGTTTATCTTGAGTTACCCTGAAAAAAGAAATCGGACCGCCGGACAAAGAATTAGTCCAGGACTCGCAGGAAGCCGATCGGGAGGAGGCTGCTGTTTTCTCTGCTCGGTCCCCGCTGCTTTCATTCCCGCTAAGGAGGAATTCAGCACATACCGGGACCAAACGGAGGACAGCCGGGAAGGAGCGATTTTAACACGCATGCGGTACACACGCTAATTTTGAGTCCGGTAAGTAAAACCCTAGCTTGCAGGGTATTTTACTTAAGCTCCGACTATACTACCCTATATGACTTTTTCTATAACAGATGACTCCTGGCGCTGAATAACACAGGACACCAACCAATTAAATAGGTTACTGATGAGCGTTCGCTAAAGGAAAACATTTGTGAGTAGTTTAATATAGAACACACTTAATAAAGTGGAGAACATACTTCACCATATAGTGTTTTTCTTCTACTTTCAGGATACTCTTTATAGACTGAGCGCACCATCTCTACTATTGATACACTTTACTAAGTTATACAAGGCAGTTCCATGGAACTAATTCCTATCTCATTCTCATTCCTACATGTAATTCTGCTTATCCATACACTGCTATAGACACCATTCTATTGCAACTGCTTATTCTGGTAATTCTGCTTACCATACATTGAATAATTTTCAAGGGTATTAACAAATTGGTTTTTTCTGTATGTTTTTTTTTCAAATTGTATGGTTTTTGGATATTTTTTGCTATGTGTAACCAGATGGGGTTTTTCTTCGCTATTGGAGATTATATATTGTGTGAAATTACTTGTATTATGCTTGTGCACTAGTGATGGGCGAATTTATTCGCCTAGGTCGAATTCGTGGCGAATTCCCGCGATTCGCCGCTGGCGAATAAATTCGCGAATCACCAGCGAAATTTCGCTTGGCGAAAATTCGATGAAAACGAGTCGCGCATCAGTCGAAAACGACGAAAACGACGCGACGCGTCAAAGTTGACGCGACGCGCGACAAAATTGACGCGACGCGCGACAAAATCGTCCCGCGACTCCTTTCGCGAATTTTTCGCCGTTTCGCGAATTTCTCTAGAAATTCGCGAAAAATTCGGCGAAGCGAATCTCGGGAGATTCGCCCATCACTATTGTGCACTAATTGAATTATTAACCTTAATATGCAAATGTGTCACATGGTTAACTAATTGGTGATTTGTGTATTTTTAATTATTATTATTATTATGACAACCTCTGTGTATGTGTATCCTGACAATGTTTCAGAAGAAACGAAATTCGTCAATGTGGGGGAATATGTGATGTTTGAATAAATTCACTTCTGATTGTACCAGTGAGTGCCTTCAGTGTTTCTGGTTATTTAGTGTGTATACATTTTCTTTGATGCCAAATTAGCTTCTGCAAACAAAGCACCCTGACTGTATACTGTATGTGTGACAATATCCCCTACTTGAATGTTTTTGATAAATTACATTTTCTGAAAAATCCAAATTGGTTCAATATTTCTTTTTACTACAAACTGGAAATGTTATAGTTAGCAGTTTTTTTATGACATTTCTGAAAACCTTCCATAATTTTCTTCCACAATTTTTTTCATGCACATATAAAACACCCTAAATATTAATACCAGGGATCTACTGAGCAGTCTGATGCCCCATATGCTTAGATCTGCAAGTATGTGACCTGTTAGAGGAGTGCCACCATTTGATAGCAGGGGAAAGAAGTGAGGTTTCCCACCCGCCCTCACTGAGAAGAGATTTGCAGGAGGGGTCAAGAGGGTTGAGGGGTATAGGGTTAAAGTTGGATGAAGTGGGGGTTATGGCAAATCTTACCTAGTTTAAGATACTAGTCACAGCAGAAGGGGTGAGCCCTTGTCAGTCTGCTGGGTACTAAAACTGTGCCGCTAGGAGAGGCATACTCATAACGTGATGGTTTAACCCCTAAGGGGCGTGACCATTGGGGGAAATCAGAGGCAGCCAATATATTCAGCATTAATGGCGGGCTCAATTTAGGGGAGCTCCAAAGCATTTCAAGGCTGTCGGCGTATCCTCTGAGCCAGGTTGTTGCTTGGGTCAAAGAAAAAGGAGACTGATATAGGCTCAGGGGGATATTGGATACACAATGTCAATGTCAATGTTATTTTCCGATGTTCTGAATGGATAATAAAATTTGGTTATGTTATATATTACATACACATGATGTTAATGTTTGGAGGATTCTGTGGTAAGGTTACATAGTTACATAGTTAAATTGGGTTGAAAAAAGACAAAGTCCATCAAGTTCAACCTTTAAAAATTAAAACCCAGCATACACACACACAAAGCTGTGGCCAGGAACATTCCAATAAAGAAGCGTCACACTGTGGTTATTGTTAGATGTAGGAGGTGGATGCAGTGGTGAATGCCTGGGTCATGTGACCTGTTGGAAAACCAAAATGAAAAAAGTGCATAAGAATTTTCTCAGCTGCAAATTCAGCTTCTGCAAACAAAGCTTACTATCTGCTTATTTTGTACACCCCAGAACAGTAACATTTTTATACACGTAAATATTTGGTCCAAATGCAATAAAGTCAATGGGCGTCCAAATAATTTTAACGAGTGACAATTTTGACGCGGGTGACAATTCTGAAGTGGCTGATTTTTCATGGGCGAATTGTTGCTGCAGTTTTGCAAATTAATTTGCTTATGGCAAACCACGGAAATTCATACCTGACAAATTTATTCATCCATCACTAGTGCTCACATAAAGCACACATGCAATGCCATATGTATACAATGACAGGCAAAAACTGTGGCATTCCTTATTAAATATAAAAAAAATGTATGCACACAGGAGAAACCCATAAAACCTTGCCAGGTAATCATTACAATATACATAGGAATCCTACAAACCAGAACAATTGCCTCACTGTACACCAATTAATCAGTTTTATTTTGATACCCTTAAGATTTTTTTGATACTGCCTCAAATTCAGATTTGTCTGGTATGTCTCCTGCTAGATGTCTAAGTAATAAAGTTCTGTTTTATTTTGATACAATATGCTGTGCTTAGTAAGAGCAGAAGCTCACTTCAATGAATCACTGCACTTTCATTATCACCAGATATAAAAACATACACCAACAACAACAGCGTGTTCAGTAATTTCATTAATCGCATCCACCAATCATGTGAAACTGATTCACGCACTGATGAATTCTCATTCAGTTAATGTTGCTTCTGGCATCTCCACTAGCACAAAATATCATCCTGTGAGTTCTAAAAGCACTGAGAGGATAACTGTCTAATGAACATCAAAATTAGCTTTCGATATTCTTAGAAACAAAAACATAAAATTGTTATAATTATTACAGGCAGTAAATGATGATAATTAAAGGCATCCATCTGCAAGGAGTCTGCCTGGGCTATTTACAGGATGATTAACTTATTTTCTCCAAACTGTTGTTTTAGTACACTTTTATTATTTCACTAAATTTAATTAGTAATAAGCGTGGTATGTTATATTTATTTTTTTTATTCAGAGATCTCCAAATTTATTTTGCAATCATATCTAAAAAGGGTTGAAAAATGTATTCAGATATTTAAGTGACACAAGTTTATTTTATTTCCCCATGTTACTAATTACATGCCTTACATGTTATTAGTTATAGTTCTGTTATATATTGCAATAAGTATATTTAGAAAGCATGCAAAAACCAAATATTAAATCATTGTTTTTTGTTCCTTAGAAGTATTTTTTTTACAAACTCCGAGCATATCTGCTCATGTTTTTTAGATTTATTTTCCCAAACGTTTTCTTTGCGGGAAAAACTCAGATTTCCAGGATTTTTTCGGATTTCTTTTCCGAAAACCACAAATTTTAAAGATTTTTCCATGGAAAGCTCCGATAACATTGTGGAATTGCCCGAAACACAGCGCACATCAAAAAATCAATGGAACTTCTCCTATTGACTTATATGTAACCACAGGTTTGAGATTTTAATATTCTGTCGAGCTTTTCATCCTCGGGGGTTTAATAAACAAATTATCAGATGAACATTTAATTAATGGGAGCAGATGGCAGAAATTATGCTAGAGTGAATTAATTTACAGATAATTTCATTCCCCACTCAGGACAAGAAATAGTTTTTCTAGCTTTGGCCACCAATATAAGAAAACAATCACTATTTTTAGTTTTGTTTAATTTAAATTAATCTAATGTTATGCTCTTTTATTGCTCAATACATCTATATTAATATATGCAATACAGTTCTAAACCCTACAAGTACTATTAACATTTACATTATCAGTATTTCAAATGTGATTAAAAAATCCTTTTTGCATTTATACTGTAATGTATAGTCATTTTCCTAAGGAGGAAAATGGCTACAGATATCTTATATTTCATTTATTACTGACATGACATGTATCCAGAGTTCCTAGCTCTGTAAAACCCAGCAAAGTGCCAGTTTCTTCTACTACTGGCTAGTGATGGGCCAATCTCCCCAGTTTCGCTTCTCCGAAAATTGGCGAAAAATTTGCGAACCGAGTCGCAGCACGCTTTTGACGCGTTTCGCGTCAACTTCGACGCGTTGCGTCGTTTTCGGCGCACGTCGCGTCGTTTTTGACGCGACGTGCCGAAAACGACGCGACGTGCGCCGAAAACGACGCAATGCGACTCGGTTTTTTTTGCAGAATTTTCACCAGGCAAAATTTCGCTGGCATTTCGCGAATCGCGGGAATTCGCCCCTGGCGAATAAATTCGCCCATAACTACTACTGGCATCTTTACTAAATTAAGCTCCTTTTATGTGAATTTAGCCCAAACTGTTTTAAGCTATTTTTCCCTATGTCTACCCATAACATTAAACAAACTTTTATCTTATTTTCTAAATGTATTTTATCTAGGAGAATGTTTATGATGTAGTTTCTTCATTTCCTATTATATCATAATATTTATATAAAATAGACTTATGAAGTAACAGATCTTATATTCATCTTGAAGGACTAAAGCTTAACAAAGCTGTAGGTTATGATCACTACACATTACATATATTCGATATTCGATTTCGACGGATTTTACTTCATGAAAATTTCGAGGGTCGAATTCAAGGGTTTTTAACCCTCGAAATTCGACCCTTGATAAATCTGCCCCTAAAGTGCACTGAATGCAATATGCAAGAGCAACAGCAGTGCCAAGTATGCAGAGATGCATTAAAATACTATTCAATGAGTGGCATTATTTCACATAACTGCTATGCAAATCACTAAGCACAGCCTTTTAGCTGTGCCTTCTGAAAATTGGGCTCTATTTTTTGCCATACTACCTTGGATTGTATATAGAAAAAAAGAATTAATTAAAAACTCAAGGTTAATTTCTAGGATGTTGAGCAGTATTTTTGCTATTTTTCAAAATATATGAGCTTTGTTCATTATATAGCACTAAAAGGCTCTTCGTATTAGTGAATGTATTCACCTGCAGCGAATTCCCACAATTCCCGCAAAATGCCAGCGAACTTTCTTGCAAATATTATGCCGTTTTGCGAATTTCGCTAAAAATTCGGCAAGCGAAACGCAGCGGATTCATCCATCACTACTTTGTATTTCTTGCCCATGTGCAAAATTATTGAAATCAATGGGGTGTTTGTTGCGCTACATTTTCTTAACTATGCATTTGAGTCCATGGGCAGCAAAATATTTCACTCATCCCTAATTGTAATTGTTACAAATGGTTTGTGTTTTCAATATAAATAGAATTATAGAATACATTGTTTAATTAGTTAGAATGATGTTTATATACTGTATACAAGTAGTATTGTGTCTAATAATATCAAAGCACACAAAAGTGACCTATCCATTGTGGATACTTAAAATTCTACTGTACAGAATTACTACCAGCCATAATAAAGACGAGAAAGGTATTTTATCATATTTCTTATCTGTGGCCATTTAATATTTCTCTCTAAAGACAAACTTTTGTATGAAATAATGTAATTTCACACAGAGTAACCCAATTTCATGCCAGATTTGCTTTTTTATGTAACTAGATAGATTAAAGACTTTTCCCTTTTAACAATTTCAATTTGCTTTAAATATGTCAGACAGTTCTACATAAATCAGCATATTGAATTTTAAGTGAAAAAACTTTGCTGAAATAACTATTATTTAGTGAAGCTACAAAAGGTAAAAAAGATAATTGATCTTGCCTTGAGATGTGTTTCACTGAATAAGAAAAGGTTGGATGATTATAAATATTTCCCTTGACGTGTTTTGCCATCAACTATAACTGTATAATGTTGTGATTTGTTATTAATTATATTTGAATTTTATTGAAAAATAATAAGAGTGTGGCACACTCCAGTTTCTTTCATATGTACTTCTAGAATTAACATACAGATTGTGATATACAATGCATTGCATTGTATTTTACCCCTTGGATTTTTCCACATTAACATAAATTGAAAAATGAATTTCATTTTGATTTGGTATCACTGATACAGGCAAAATACTCTGCAATATCTTAAAAAAATGTATATATTAAAGATGACAAAGCCTTGTTAAAAAAAAAAAAAAGGTACTCATCTCCATTAATGTGAAACCCCTACCTAAGTTTTGGTGCAACCAGCTGCCTTCTGGTGTCACTATTAGTTGCATGTGTGCAATTAAATTGTTACACAATCTCAAAATTAAAAAAACAGTGTTTCTATAAGTCACAAAGTTATTATAGAATATAAACATCATGAAGACCAAAGAGATAAAACAATTTCCAGATAAAGTTATTTGTCTGTCTCCAGGAGCACCATTAAATTCACTATAAAAATTAAAAAAATATATGAAACAATCATAACATTAGTTAGAGAAACTACCAAGTGGCTAATGGTAACTCTGGAGGAACTTGGAGAAATCTGCAGCCTAAACAGCGACAAAGTTGTACTTTATATAAGAATGGTGACAGGGAAATCTGTTGCTGAAACCAATTTCGAATTGACTATGAAGATTCTCATTCAATTTCAAATTCCATTCGGAATTTGCTTAAGGCCATTTTGGGGACAGAGCAAGCATGTAGAAAAACATTCTCCACTTTGACATTTGTCCTTTACAAATTGTATATGTTTTAGAAAGCCAACACTGCTCATCATCAGACCCACAATGAAGTGTGTTATTTGTAGCATTACATTGGCTTTTTCAAATCAGCTGAGATAGCAAGCTGTATGCATACTATATACTGTAGCATGTGAGTTTCACCAAAATACACGTGGCTTATCAATATGCTGCTTGATACAAGTTGCTACATGTTAAAACTGACATCTGTCCTGACACTAAGGGGCAATTTATCAGCACTCAAATTCAAAATTCAAACGCAAATATCTGATGACATTTATTAAGTTCCAAAAAAAGTAAATGCTCTAAAGCTTTCTACTAGGCAAAATTCTGTGATTTTTTTTTCAGATCTTAAATTCAAACTTTTAAAAATTTTCAGAGCACTTGAAGACCCACTGAAAATACTAGATAGAATATAAATTTAATATATTTTTTATGCCACTTTTTTTTCAAAGTTTTTGCTACATGTTTTGTTTTTCATATTCAAAGTTTTAATAAATAAGCAAACATTTGAGTGTTAAAAATCGAGTTTATTGGAATTTAAAAAAAACTCAAACCAGAAATTAGAATATTAACAAATAGACCTTGAAGGATAGTATAACAGGAGATTACTCCTTGGTGCTTACTAGTTTATAAGCTTGCCAACATATAATTCTCTAAGTGAATGCACCAGATATAAGCCAATTTTATTCAAAATACTATGTCTATGTGAACACATGTTATGATTACTTCAAATTGGTGATGCTATATATATATATATATATATTGACAATGTAATAAGGGACTATGGTGTGAGTTTTGGTGCTTTTAAAAGATTTTAAATGGTAGTGTCTACCAATGGATATAATTTTATGTATGTTTTGTACCTGACTTCCCATTTCTAGTACCACCTTCTTGGTTTTAACAGTTTGAAAGAACTGTTAGGTAGTTGACAACAATTATGTCAGTATTTAGTACAAAATATGCATATAAACTAGGTGCACTTATGTGTTTATTACACAAAGGGTTAAGGAACTAATGAGGCAGTAATAACTGAAATGGTAAGTTGTCAAAGAAGAACGACTAGCATGTTATGTAAATATGACAGTAATCAGGACCATAAAGAAATACTGTTGCTAAAAGGTGTTTAGGTATAATTGATTCGGTTTCCTAAGAATTTCATTTATTCTTAAGGCGTTGGTTCTATTTCAATGTGGCTTTGTGGTTCCTGCAGAAATGACTTCCTTTCAATTCTGCTATGAAGTCTTTCTGATAAAAGAAACCATCAGCAAACCTTTTAAGACAGCTTATATTCAAGAGGGATTTGCACCAAACAAAGCTTTTGTCATTGTAATAGTAATGCAGAGTATAAATGCTGAGTGGGCAAAGTGGAATAATAGGTAATTGCCAGGCACAGAAAACATGACAGTAAAATTTGGTGACCATTTTTTACTGCTATCCATAGCTACAAAGATCATGTTAAGATAATTGTTTCTGTACTGCTCAGCAACCTGCACATTTGCATTTTAAATAACCATACACATTAGGATATCTAATACTGTTATTATATTATATCTAATATGGTTTGTCAAATGACCCTAATCTTCTCTTATTCTCTAGTCTAGATGGTAAGTCAGGTATAGGTAGTGTCTCAAGGATCTCATATAGAAGGGGGGGGTGGCATCACTACTGCTGTACAAAATTAGCATTTCTAACATATCTCTAATACATACAGTTAAGTACACTTGAGAGATTCATTGGATCACTGAATTGTTTTCTAATATTGCTATATGCCACATGATAGAAAGATACATATGTGCAGTTTGTTTCTCTTAGGAAAGAGGGTACCATAACATTGGGCTTGCATTAAACCACATTTGTTTAAGCAATGTATTAACATTACCTTTATCAAAAGTTTTTCAAAGCCACCCCAGTCCACTCATATTATTTAAATGATCAGCTGATTCCTAATGATTCCTAAGTGCTAATATTTCACAAGTGCTTAGAAATGGCAGTTGGAAAAGGTATTGCCAAGGCAAAAGGAACTGGATTCCCCTGCAATCAACAGCAAACCAGCTGGAATAAGAAGAAAACAGATTTTTTTTTGTACCTGCTAGTTTGTAAATTCTTACTCCAAAAATGCTTTCTCCTGTGTTTCTCCTCCTATCACTCTCATGCTTCATAAAACATGTTGCACTACCTCCCCCTTCAAATCACAATTCTATACAAATCTCAGCCTCTATAATTTCCTCTCCTTCCCTCTCCACACTTGAAGTATATAAAATACTCTGTTTAGCTATTCCAGGAAACTCCTTTTTCTCATATAATCTACTCCCACTTACTCCCTCCTCACCCCCTGCTTATCCCCAAACACATACTACCGTGACCTGCAAGCTCTGGATGTGTCACATCTCTCTTCTTCCTTTGACGCTCTTCACTCTAATATCTCAGCTATCTGTTGTCCTAATGTGGCTACCTCTGTCTACTATAGAACACTCACCACTGCCCTTAATGAGCTTGCTCCTGTAAAAACTAAATGTGCTAGACCCAAACCACTTCAACCTTGGCACACTGCTCATACTTAAGCACTCCAAAGACACTCACGTGCACTTGAGCGTCGATGGTGCAAATCCCGCTCAGAATCAGACTTTTGGAGCTACAAATCTGCCCTGCTTTCCAGCTTTTCCCAAGCCAAACAAACATACTTTACTTCACTCATTAACTCCCTTTCCAAAAAAACCCGCACAACTTCTCTCCACCTTTAACCCTCTCCTTTCCCCTTCTCCACCCCTTCCATGCACATGTCTCTGCTCAAGACATTGCTGAGCAAAATTGACACTTGGATCGACATTACGCTACTCAACCCCCAAGGATTCCACCACCCTCCCTCTACACTCCCCTGTCTCTCCTACGATCCTTCACCCCTGTTACTGATGAGGAAGTCTAAAAACATCTTACCATACCACCTGCCCGTTTGATCCTATTCCTTTAAAACTTCTCTGTAATACTGTACCAGTTCTTGTCTCATCAAAGCATTAACTCATCTATTTAATCTCTGGCTCTCAACTGGACTATTTCCATCTAAACTAAAACATGCTCTTGTCACCCCATTCTGAAAAAAACCCTCTCTTGATCCCTCCAATCTTGACAACCCAATCTCTCTGCTATCTTTCATCTCTAAACTACTTGAGTGCCTAGTCTGACAATAAACAGCTGGACCCCTAACAATCTGGTTTTAAACTCCTCCACTGAAACTGCCCTGACTCGGCTAACTAATGATCTTTTAACAGTTTAAGCCAACAAAAATGTCTCACTACTAATACTGCTTTATCTCTCAGCTGCATTTGACACTGTAGATCACCAGCTCCTCTTCCAGTTGCACCATGTGCTTGGCCTTCGTGATACAGTCCAGTCCTGGTTCTCTTCTTACCTCACCAATCATTCCTTCAGTGTCTCTTACAACGGACTAGTATCTTCTCCCCTACCTCTCTGTTGGGGTTCCTCAAGGCTCTGTCCTGGGACCCTTATTATTTTTCCTAGATACTTCCTCCCTCGGAAAAATTTATCAGCTCGTATGGTTTCCACTACCCCGCTACACTGACAATACTCACATCTATCTCCCCTCTCCTGATCTCAACCCAGAACTCCTAACTCGTGTCTCTTCCTGCCTGTCTGCTATCTTTACTTGGAAGTCACAATGCTACCCTAAATTAAACCTCTCCAAAATGGAAATGGTTCTCTTTCATCCAGCTAACACCAGTCACATCTTTAAAGTATCCATCATAGTTAAAAATTCCACTATCACCCGTCTCCCCAGGCCCGATACCTTGGGGTTATCCTAGATTCTGCCCTGTTATTCACTCCTCACATCCAGTCACTTGTTAAATCATGTCACTTCCACTTAAGGAACATGTCTAAAACAGGATAATTTATCACCCGAGATGCTGCCAAAATTCCCATTCACTCTCTCATCATATCATGTCTAGACTATTGTAACTCTATTTTAATTGTCCTTCCCCACCAGAGACTGTCACCTCTCCAGTCCATAATGAACAATGCCACTAGGCTTATACACCTCAGAAACTGCTTCTCCTGTGCCATGCCAGTCTGCCAATCCCTGCACTGGCTTCCACTGCCCTTCAGAATTAAATTCAAATTAATGACCCTGACATTCAAAGCACTTCATAACTCTGCCCCTCCCTACATCTCTGAGCTCATCTCTATATAATCATCCAACCGCTTATTAAGCTACTCACATGCTCACATTCAAGATTTTGCAAAGGCTGCACTCCACCTCTGGAATTCTCTCCCACAGTCTGTCCAACTTTCTCCCAACCTTTGGCTTTCATGAAAATATCTTTAAACACACTTATTTAGAGAAGCCTGCCCTCACTCTTAACTACCCAGTGCAATATCACATACAGTACCACATGTCTCACCCACTTAACTCTGATCTTGCTCACTCCCCCACCTTGTGTATCATTCTCTTCCATTTATATTGTAAGCTCTTTTTCTGTACAGGGTCTTCCTCACCTTCTGTACCGGAATTAATTGTGATGTATATAACTCCATATTTATTGCGGTGTATGTAACGCCAAATGTTCTATGTATGTAATTCATGTGATTTAGTTGTATAATCACATTTATTTACAGCGATATGAGCTATAGAAATACATGTTAATAAAGAATAAATAAATAAATATTCTTCCTTCCGTCATGATGAGCTAAGGACACAGAGAACAGTTCAAAAGGCTAAAGAATAAAAAAGCAATACTTTAGTCTGTTGAAGGATCACACTGCCCCAGTCCTGCATGCATGGCACAGCTGGCTCTTTGCATGTAAACTGAGAGTGGTTTGTCAGGCATGTTTAAAAAAAATATCAAGCCCAGTTTTTTTAATAAAATAAGCATGTTCCTATTGTTTTTCATAGGAATTTGTCAGGGGTGGTTGACCTTCAAGTTAACTTTTAGTATATTGTAGAAGGGCCAATTCTAAGAAACTTTTCAATTGGTCTTCATTATTTATTTTTCATAGTTTATTAATGATTTGCAATTTTCGTCTGTTTCTTTGCAGCTTTCAAATGGGGGTCACTGACACCATCTAAAAACAAATGCTCTGTAAGGCTACAAATGTATTGCTATTGCCACTTTTTATTACTTATCATTCTATTCAGTCCCTCTCCTATTCATATTCCAGTCTCTTATTCAAATGAATGCAGGTTTGCTGGGTAATGTAACCTAGAAACCAAATTGCTGACATTGCAAACTGGAGAGCTGCTGAATAAAAAGCTAAATAACTATAAAACCACAAACAATAAAAAATGAAAACCAACTGCAAATTGTCTCAGAATATCACTCTCTACATTATACTAAAAGTTACCTCAAAGGTGAACAACCCCTTTAAAGGGATCTTGTCATGGGGAAAAAAAATTCTAAATTGAAATCCATTTCTCAAAAGAGCGAATAGATTTTTTTATATTTCATTTTGAAATCTGACATGGGGCTAGACATTTTGTCAATTTCCCAGCTGCCCCAAGTCATATGACTTGTGCTCTGATAAACTTTAATCACTCTTTTCTGCTGTACTGCAAGTTGGAGTGATATCACCCCCTCCCTTTCCCCCACCCAGCAGCCTAACAAAAGAACAATGGGAAGGTAACCAGATAACAGCTCCCTAACACAAGATAACAGCTGCGTGGTAGATCTAAGAACAGCACTCAATAGTAAAACCCATGTCCCACTGCGTACTATTCAGTTACATTGAGAAGGAAAAACAACAGCCTGCCAGAAAGCAGTTCGCTCCTAAAGTGCTGGCACATGTCACATGACCTGGGGCAGCTGGGAAATTGACAAAATGGCTAGCCCCATGTCAGATTTCAAAACTGAATATAAAAAAATCTGTTTGCTCTTTTAAGAAATGGATTTCAGTGCAGAAGTCTACTGGAGCAGCACTATTAACTGAAGTATTTTTTAAAAAAACATGTTTTCCCATGACAGTATCCTTTTAAGTAGGTTGAATTGCACACGTATTCAGAATACGACTGCTCCAAGAATGCACATTTTAGTTTATAGCCTTTTGTTGAAATCTCCTATTATTACACTTCATGTAGGTGCAACCTATTCTTAGAGTTAAACAGTTTTAAAACAAACACCTGTGCTATACCGTGTTACAAGGCTGTGCTCAGGGTGCATCAACTATACAGAATTACACTAAATGCACTAGTGTCGATGCATCCATCTGTATCCCAACCGGACTCCCATAGTATTCCCAAGTATTTATACCAGTAATTGAAACTGCACTGACAACAATCACATTTAATAATGAACCAATATAAATGATATCAAATAATTGCTAAGTACACTACATTTTAAGTTGTCTGTTATTGTTAGCTGTTGGTAAAGCAGAATGTATATTGCACTAATAGTAGAATAAAGTACCAAGAGTTCACCAATTTTGGTTTGCAGCACTGGCATTTTTGTGCTATAGGGCATGACATGGGCAGTATATTAACATCCCTGGAAAGGCCCTAAATAGAATGGCATTAAGGATTCAATAAGCCTCAGAGGGGGAAACAAATTATTCCTGACTCCAAAATAGCACTTGGACCAGTCCCTTGGTCAACTTGTACTATGAGCTACCTTCCATAACCATGTATTACCATGTATTCCCTAAATAAAAAAGCCATCCAACCCTTCTTAAAGCTATTAAATGTCCCAGTCATAACTGATTCAAGGAAAGAATTCCACATCTTCATGACACTCACTGTAAGAAAAACCTCTTCCAAATACGTATGATTTTTTTACCATTCGGACTTTACCATAACATCCTAAATGTTGCTTTGTTATAAACAGTCCATGAAACGAAAGTTCTCTTTTTAGAAGAGTTATTGCATTATACTGTTTAGTGCAAACCAATTACAGACTCTCTTCCTTTCTAACAAAGCACCAGATGGAGGGAATATTTTCTTAACCCACTAACCATCTGTACACATTTATAAAATACTTTGTTTGCCACAGCTTTATAACTTGGAGCACACGGCTGAAATATGACTTATGTGGTGTAACCTCTATTTTATTATTAGAGGAGATAGTAACCATTTAAATCCTCTTAAAGAATCATTTTGTGCAAAAAGTAAATGAAAAATTAAAATTAGTTACATATTTTTTATTCCAAATAATTCAACAGATTTAGCTACTTGCTATTAAATAAAATTCCCATAGACCCCAATGTATTTTGCATTAAAAAAGTTACTGTGACAAAAACGGCCATACACTCCAGTGTACTATGCAAAAGTTACTGTAAAAAGACAAAAAAAACCATAGACTTCCCAAGATTGGATAATTTTGTGCATTTTTCCATGGTTTTGCAAGTTTATTAACACAGATTCACTCATCAATAATTATGAAATATACACACAATATGTATAAATACAGGTATGGGACCTTTTATCCAGAATGCTCAGGACCTGGAGTTTTCTGTATAAGGTGCCATTCAGTAATTTGAATCTCTATACTAGGGATGGCGCGAACCGCGGCAAAAAAGTTTGCGAACACGTTCGCGAACTTGTGCAAAATCGCGAACGGTTCGCGAACCCCATAGACTTCAATGGGAAGGCGAACTTTTAAAGCTAAAAAAGACATTTCTGGCCAGAAAAATGATTTTAAAGTTGTTTAAAGGGTGCAACGACCTGGACAGTGTCATGCCAGAGGGGGATCAAGGGCAAAGAAAAATCCATTATTTTCTTATGTCAAAAGTGTTACAAAGTATCTTATCTGCACCTGTTACCTGTTCTGGACTCTCTGCCAAAAGCCAATTAAGTTCAAATCTTTGCTTCTTTTTCTTTTTCTGGCTGCTTAGTGCAGAGAAAAGAGGGACTTTCCAGTACAAATGAGGGACAGAGGGTTGAGCTCTCAAAAGAGGGACTGTCCCTCCAAAAAAGGGACAGTTGGGAGGTATGCACATTTTTTTTTTTTTTGGTCCAGGGGGTGTGTGGGGGTGGTCCAGGGAGATCTTCCTGATTGGCTGCCATGTATCTGCTGGTCTGGGGTGAGAGGGCAAAAAAAAAGCGGCAAAAAAAATGCGGCAAATTGACGCGAACCCAAAATGCGAACGTCGCGCGACGTTCGCGAACTTTTGGCGAGCTCGAACAGCGGATGTTCGCGCGAACAAGTTCGCCGGCAAACAGTTCGCGCCATCCCTACTCTATACATTTAGGAGTTTATTTACCAAAATTTAAAAATATCTGTCATTATTTTAGTACAAACCCCTTTGACCAAACTCCCATCCACATTTTTATCTTATTTATCAATAAATTAACTTGAAAAAATCTGGGGTGGGAAAAGACTCAATAAGATCATGAAAACACCAACTAATAAAAATTTTCCAGATTTGATGCCTAAAAACTCTGAATTGGTTTTTGCATTGTTTAGTTTTTTTTATTTAAAAGCTCTACAGTTTGCAGTTTTAGCAATTTGGACCCTGGCAACAATGCATTGATTTGAATAAGAAACTGGAGTATGAATAGCAAATGACTTGAATGGAAAGACATGTAATACAAAGCAGCAATACCATTATTCAGTTACCCTCATTTGAAAGCTGGAGAGAGTCATAAGAAAAAGGCAAATAATTAAAAAAATTAAGTGAATCAAATAGCTCCAGGCAGTTAAAAAATTAATAAACTGCAATGTGTTTTTGTTAACAATGGGGGTTACATGTGTTATTTATTTATAAGTCCAATGCTAGAAACTCAAACAATGCTATTTTTTTCCAGAATTTTTAGTGCAAGAAAAACTCAAAATTTTCAAGATTAATTATACCCTGAGGATGCAAAAAGTCAGAATCCAAAAATACTCCATCTTCAATCTGTCAGGGTCCAAGTCAATGGCAGAGGTCCTATTTGCAGTTTGACGATATTATGGTCAGCTCTGGGTATCATGTGATAATTTGAACATTTTGGGTGTCAAATCTGAAAATTTCAGATTTTTCATGTGACAATCCAAAAAAGTAGCAGCTTTTCCGGACACGATTTTTTCATGTTTTTCATGTCATTCAAAAACTATAAAAAAAGAAAACTGAAGACTGAAATGGAAAAGTTGCTTATAATTAGCCATTCTTTAGCATACTAAAAGTTAATCTAAGGGAGAGCCACCCATTTAAACTGCCTCCAATGGGGATTAATTATACTTTAGTTTGGATTAAATGCAAAGTACTGTCTTCTTATTACAGAGAAAAAGGAATAATTATAAAAAATGTGCCTTATTTTATTAAATTGGTGTCTATGGTAGATGGCCTTCCCATAATTTGGAGCTTCTGGAAAATGGGTTCTGGATAATGGATCTCATACCTGAATTACAAAATCCTCTATGTATCTACAGTATATGCACTGTAGGCAGGCCCGGACTGGCCATTTGTGGGTTAGGGCAAATGCCAGATGGGCTGCTATAAGGTCCCATAGAAAGTCAGTATTTAGTGGGCTGGTGGGGACTGTTTGGGCCTCTATGTGGGCTGATTGGGCCTCTGTGTACCTGAAATGCCAGGGCCTATTTTGATTCTCAGTCCAGTCCTGACTGTAGGCAAGTAGCATCATGAGGGCACACTTTTTCCTCAACTAAAAAGGGTGAATTTGACTCTTAATTCTCAAGATTTATCAAGTGCAAAAAACTTGAACACGTTAATATAACAAATTACCATCTAAAAACTAACAGGTTCCTTTACAAATCAACTGGACTTTTATTAGAAAAATGTAAGCTACTTTTAATTTAATTAATTGTAGACTAATTCAGTCATTAATAGCTATCCTCAGTCTGAGAAACCTTAAACTATTCATGACAGTAGCCACTTTTCTACACTTATTTCCACTTTATATTGCATTTCATTATGGTTACATTGACAAAACATATATGGTTCAATTTGTAATATCTAATAATTTACTAAAAATAAAATCATTACTTTATGCAAGTTATATATTATCACACAATTGTTTCAAGGTGTCCATTTTGATGGTGAAAACCCAAAAAGTCACAGTAAAAAATTACACTTTTTTTTTGTGATTTATTATGCCCTGATAATCTGATAATAAGCCATGTAACACCTGCCAAGTCGTGTAAAAGTAAATGACAGATGTCCCCTTAACCATCTTGAATGTTGATATTTAGCCCTCACAACATGTTCACGGGTTTCTGGGTTTGATGCTGAAAAAAGTCAGTTTTTCTCAATTCTGAAAAAATCTGGATTTTGATAAATAACCTACTATATGTATGTATAATTTCCCTCTGTACACTATGGCTTTAGAGAGATGTTGTATATTGTAACTGAATGTTATAAAATGGGTTTCTTGGTTTTTCCGCACTTTCTAACTAGTGATGGGCGAATTTATTCGCCAGGGGCGAATTTGCGGCGAATTCCCGCGATTCACCGCTGGCGAATAAATTCGCAAATCACCAGCGAAATTTCGCTTGGCGAAAATTTGCCGAAAAAACGAGTCGAAAACGACGCGACATGCCAAAGTTGACGCGACGTCAAATTCGCGAATTTTTCGGCAAAGCGAATCTCGGGAGATTCGCCCATCACTACTTCTAACCTCTCATCACCACTGTTTAGAAGTCCTTTAATCTTAGACGTGCAGACAACTCTTAAAAATGAACATGAATTTGTACCAAAAATAAAGGAACTGCAAAGAAGGGCTAACGAGGTCGCACAGCATTATTAATATAATTAGATTGTGTGTGTAACTTAGAAACCAGGAAAGGAATGAATGACTTTAAGGATATTTTTGATATTGATATTTTTGATATTTTTTTTCATTTCCAGTACATAGCTCCCCATCACGATTATTATCTTACTATATCCTACTATCAGAGGGCATATAGGCTGATGTAACTGAATGTTACGAACCCTTGTGAATGACACATTGCATATTCTTAAAATCAGAATGGTTTACTTGCTTCAGGAAATGTAGAATTCCACCATGAATTAAACAGAAAAGCTTGCATTCATGATTTAACATATATCTTATGTCCAAAAAGATGTGTTTCTTTTAAAAGATGAGTGACTAAAATTATTCTTATTTATTTTATTAAATAATTTTTAACAAAAGATTTTAATACTCCATTTTGCAGTTTCATGCTGGCACCTTAGCAAAATTGAATGGAAAGGCATCTTTCCTGAAATAAACAAACTGCAATGAAAAAGACATGGTCAGCAATAAATGTGCACTTGGATGCTAGTTGGTTTTACGAAAAATTTGTAAATAGGACTGCATGTATTTTACAGCTATTTGAAAAGAGGAATTTCAGGTCAAGCAGACTCTGAAGTGAAAAAATATGCACCTCTGGCTAGCAGGTTAAATATGCTACTGTGTTGCTACCCAAATCTTGGAATCACTTTGACCTGAGTCTATCCCACAGATCTAAACTGGCTTGGTTGCATAATGTGCTTGTTGCTGGTTTCCTCCTCTAATTAATTTAATTAATTTTGGAGCATATTTATTTTGGCTGTTTTGACTTATCTTTGTGTGACAATCAGAAAAAGTTTTCATGACTTTACCCACACATGTTTTTTCATTCAGATTTTTTATTAAATTGTGGGTGGGAGTTTTGTTCAAATTTTTTTTATAAAAATGAGAAAAATGTATATTGAGAACAATGAGACAAAAATATTGCTGGTGAATTGTCTATAGAAATGTAATTTCAAATTTCTTTATATATTTTTATATAAGTTGACTGAAGTCTGGTGAGTGCCAATGCTTACATTAACTAGGGGCAGATTTAATAAAAGTCGAAGTGAATATTCAAATAAAATTTGAATAACAGAATTTGAATTTCGAAGTAATTTTGGGCTACTTTGACTATCGAATAGCCCAAAATTTAACAAGTCGAATTTTCAAAGTACTGGCCCTTTAAAATCCTTAGACTTCGACACTTCCCCATCTTAAAGCTGCCGAATTGCCATTTTGGCCTATGGGGGACCTCTTGGAACCTGTCCTAGGAATTCAAAGCATTTTGTGACAAATAGTGTGATATATATACTATTTGCCCCCTTCCTGATTTCTTATTCTTTTGCATGTTTGTCACACTTAAATGTTTCTGCTCATCAAAAACCATTAACTATTAGTCAAAGATAACATAATTGAACACAAAATGCAGTTTTTAAATGAAGGTTTACGTTAATAAGGGAGAAAAAAAACTCCAAATCTACATGGGCCTGTGGGAAAAAGTGATTGCCCCCCTTGTTAAAAAATAACTGAGAACAAAAGTAATTGAGATCTATCAGTCTGGTAAAGGTTATAAAGCCATTTATTTCTAAAGCTTTGAGATTCCAGCGAACCACAGTGAGAGCCATTATCCACAAATGGCAAAAACATGGAACAGTGGTGAACCTTCCCAGGAGTGGCCGGCCGACCAAAATTACCCCAAGAGCGCAGAGACAACTCATCCGAGAGGCCACAAAAGACCCCAGGACAACATCTAAAGAACTGCAGGCCTCACTTGCCTCAATTAAGGTCAGTGTTCACGACTCCACCATAAGAAAGAGACTGGGCAAAAACGGCCTGCATGGCAGATTTTCAAGGCGCAAACCACTTTTAAGCAAAATGAACATTAAGGCTCCTCTCAATTTTGATAAAAAACATCTCAATGATTGCCAAGACTTTTGGGAAAATACCTTGTGGACCGACGAGACAAATGTTGAACTTTTTGGAAGGTGCACGTCCCGTTACATCTGGCGTAAAAGTAACACAGCATTTCAGAAAAAGAACATCATACCAACAGTAAAATATGGTGGTGGTAGTGTGATGGTCTGGGGTTATTTTGCTGCTTCAGGACCTGGAAGGCTTGCTGTGATAGATGGAACCATGAATGCTACTGTCTACCAAAAAATCCTGAAGGAGAATGTCCGGCCATCTGTTCGTCAACTCAAGCTGAAGCGATCTTGGGTGCTGCAGCAGGACAATGACCCAAAACACACCAGCAAATCCACCTCTGAATGGCTGAAGAAAAACAAAATGAAGACTTTGGCATGGCCTAGTCAAAGTCCTGACCTGAATCCTATTGAGATGTTGTGGCATGACCTTAAAAAGGCGGTTCATGCTAGAAAACCCTCAAATAAAGCTGAATTACAACAATTCTGCAAAGATGAGTGGGCCAAAATTCCTCCAGAGCGCTGTAAAAGACTCGTTGCAAGTTATCGCAAACGCTTGATTGCAGTTATTGCTGCTAAGGGTGGCCCAACAAGTTATTAGGTTCAGGGGACAATTACTTTTTCACACAGGTTTGGATTTTGTTCCTCCCTAAATAATAAAAACCCTCATTTAAAAACTGCATTTTGTGTTTACTTGTGTTATCTTTGACTAATAGTTAAATGTGTTTGATGATCAGAAACATTTTGTGTGACAAACATGCAAAAGAATAAGAAATCAGGAAGGGAGCAAATAGTTTTTCACACCACTGTATACTGTATATTTATTATTTTATGTGCACAGATATTATTGCTTGTAAATACAAACATGCAATGTATTTTTGCATGCATTTGCATGTATTTGTGCATGCTTGAATTTTTTCAATGATTAAGAAATAAAATATCAGGAAACACAATTACATTCGATTTAGAAGAGCCAATAAACAATGACTATAAGTGTCTGTTGTTTTAATGCAGATGCTTTGACGGAAAGTCTTTTCTTAATTTAAAGCACTCTTTGCTCTGTAATGTCAGGCTCAATGATGCAACATCCTGGTTTTGTAAAATCTCATCAGAAACAGTGGAGACCAAAGTGGTTATTCCACAAGGGACAAGAACAGATGGATTTTCTACCTGCAACAGCCTTTCAGCATACTGGAAGGAAGTAGACAAATAATCTATGGAGTATATTACAGTTCTTAACAAATAAACAGGCTGCCAACAGGGTAAAGAAAATAGTTTATTTTGTTTTATTTAAATGAAAAGAACAGGTGGACAGCATCATATATCTGATATATTGGAATAATTTAAAAAAGACATGGCAGAATGACAAGCCTTATAAAAGTGAATAAGATTCCAAGGTACCCTGGAGAGCCATTACACAGACCATCTGACAGAAATCTTTAAAGCATGTCATTTAAATCTGTCAAAAATGCTAGGAAATACATGTATTTCTTTAACTCTATCTGCTGGTATACATACTAATCCATGATGGTGAATATTAATAATTAAATTGTCCCTTTTTTATTGTTCATGTAATTTTCTACACAGTGATATGTGACGAATAGTGATGAGCGTAATTTTTTGGCCATGTTTCAAATGGGTCTGATTCTCCCATCACTAGCGGTGACTTATTCTGCTATTATTTACACCACATAATAAGTAGCATTTATATTTTGTATACCAAAGTGCAAACCTTGCACTTCTCAACATTAAACCAAATCTGTAAATCTGCTGTCCAGTTCTCCAGTTTAGTCAAAGTGGCAGAATCCTGCATAAACTTAACGCTTTTACAGTTTAATTTTACCTTAGAAAATATCAAGGTTAAGATTAACACATTTTGGAAGAACACATTTAGATACTTGTTACATTTTACCCTGCAGGAATGTTATGATAAATTGAGAATATTTAGCAGAACTTCTTATCTCGCATAAGTCCTTTAGTAGGAGTACCAGTACCAGTTCATGCCATACAAAGTGTATGCTAACTGAAGTTATTGGTTCTGATTAAGTTCTTTTCATTTTCAGAAATCTTTTGTGTTCACATGTGAAAAGCAATGTGTTCCTTTGTCAGAATGTGCAAAGCCTTTAGCATTCTGGTTGCCTGCTGGAAGAGCTTATGTACAATCTGGCTCCTTACAAGCTGACAATAAAATATTGTAATAGCACTTTTTAGACTTTGTTGAAACTATGATAATCATTGCATTCCTCAGAACCATTTTGTTTGAAGTGTTAAATTGAAATTTGTTTGTGACAAGAACATGCTAACAACCCCAGAAAAAATTACAATTGTTTTTATTTAAATAATAACATGGAAAAAGGGAACTCCCTTTAGCCACATCTAATGCAGAATTGACATCCTTGTCACAGTTATTCTACATTTTATTCTTGTAAACTGACCTTGCTTTCCTTTATTTAGTTTTTTTTAAGGATATGTGTATTTCAAGTATTTAAGTCATTAAATTTCCACTGCTTATCAAGGGACATGGGCCACCGTGTTATACTTTAGTAAATGGCTGAGAGAGAAAATTATTATCTTTTTTACTATTGTTAACTATCAGGGATTCTGTCTAAAATACACTGTTCACATTGCAAATAATTCTCTCTACAATATAAAATAAAATTTCTGAACCAGCAAGTTTATTTTTTTAGTTGTAATATTGGTATTTAGGGAGCCAGACTAAGGTCATTTTTCCTGGTCATGTGTTTTCAGAAAGAACCAGCAATTTAGGATGGAATTGCTTTCTGAAAGTCTGTTGTTTCTCCTACTCAATGTAACTGAATGTGTTGCAGTGGGACCTGGATTTTACTACTGAGTGCTGTTCTTATATCAGCCAGGGAATGGTTATCTTGTGTTAGGGAGCTGTTATCCCAATGTTCTGTTGTTAGGCTGCCCGGGGGGAAACGAAGGGGGTGATATCACTCCAGATTTCAGTACAGCTATAAAGAGTGACTGAAGTTTGTCACATATGGACAGACATAATATCAAAGGCTATTTTGATACTAAAATCTACAGTTAGTATAGCTATGGGCATATAGGTATACGGTTTGTGTTTGAAAGAGTGGAGATGTGTGTGTGTGTATGTATGCTGGGTTTTTAATTTGGAGGGGTTGAACTTGATGGACTCGGTCTTTTTTCAACCCAATTTAACTATGTAACTATGTAACTATGTAACATGACTGGAGGCAGCTGGAAAACTTACAATATGTCTAGCCCAGATTTAAAAATTAAATATAAAAAAATGTAATTGCTCTTAAGAAACAGATTTCGGTTTAGAAATCTGCTGGAGCAGCACTATTAACTGATGCATTTTGAAAAAGAAAAACATTTTTTTCCCTTGACAGTATCCCTTTAACTATACAATTGTTTTTTTATACAACTCTGAGATTGGCAAAGGAGTTTCCAATAATTCCCTCTACTGTTCTAACTATCTTCTGCAAAGATGTTTGTTCTGCAACTGTGCTATTTCTATACACTGTGATATAGCAGCATTAAACACTCTCAATTGTACCACAATAGAAAGAAGTTAGGATAGAAGGAGAAAGATTAGCTTTTCGTAACTCCTGTAAAAGGTACAAACATTGATTGGCTTTCTTAGTAATTAGGGCAGTATTCAGTATTATTTTCTCTGTAATAATGAAACAGTACTTGTATTTGATCCAAACTAAGATATAGTAAAATATAATTAATCCTTATTCGAGGCAAAACCCGACTATGGGGTTTATTTAATGTCTAAATGATTTTCTCGTGGCTTTATGGTATAAAGATGCAAATTACTGAAAGATTCATTATCCAGAAAACCCCAGGTCCCGAGCATTTTGGATAACAGGTCTCCTACTTCTTATCGTCTTGGTCTCATACCTGTATATCCCTGTATATGTACAGTACTTGTACGGATATGTATTTACATTGTAGCTCCTTACTAGTGATGGGCGAATTTATTCGCCGGGGGCGAATTCCCGCGATTCGCCGCTGGCGAATAAATTCGCGAAACTGGCAAAAAAATTCGGCCAAAAAAATTTGCCGCGCAATAACGAGTCGCGCGTCGTTTTTGACGCGACGCGCCGAAAACGACGCGACACGCGCTGAAAATGACGCGACGCGTCGGAAACAACGCGCGACTCGTTTCGCGAATCAGTGAAGAATTCGCGAATTTCTCTGGAAATTCGCGAATTTTTCGGCGAAACGCGGCCGTTTCGCCCATCACTACTCCTTACATTCTATTTTTAGTCATAACTTATTGTGCTCTGCATGTTGCCTACAAGCTACAATATTTTTTGCAAAGAGATTTGTCAAGACTGATAAACCAAAACCCAGTGAATCTCAGAGAACCATTTATTCGGACATTCTTCTGCCTTTTTGAAGGAAAACTAAGGTGCATAGCTGCCCCTTGTACTTCAAATGTACAGTTCTCCGGGATTCCAAAAAGACAAGCATGGTTGCAAGGCAGAAACGGTATGTAGTGAAAAAATCTCAGCAGGAGAAAGCACCAAATCACCAAATGAAAATTAATAGAAGTCATTAGAAGACAAGCGTAGGGAAAGACAGCATCAAATGATCAAATGGCCAACAGGACAAGCCAGAAAACTAAGCTGTAGAAAAAAGATGCTGGAAAGGAAGCAAACTGGAGTTGGAAGATTTGGTGGGTAAAGGAGCATGATTATGAATAGAAGGAAAGCACAGAACAGCACATATAGTAATAGTATAGTAATACTAATTCATGTCAGTATTTCTCATGAGAAAGGACTTCTCTATGTATGTTTGCCCCATTCTTTATAATTGTGTGGCTTCTGTCATACAGTTTGTGATCTCCCCACTTTATCGTACACTCGTACAGCATTGTTTAAATGGTGTGGATCCTTTATTTTAATAATAATAAAAGAAGACAATTATGGTAGCATGATATATTTCACAGTGAAAAAGGACACACTGAGCTAAATACTGCACACCCTCTGTTGCAGAAGGTCATGCACATTGTCACACAGTTTATGACTTTGGCCTCTGTAAATAACCTTTATTGTTCTTTGTTTCCCTTGTAAAATGTAGATCAATGCATTTTAACATGATTACTAAATGTTTGCCAGCTTTTCCCATAATTGTTGACAATGGTATTTTAAAATGCCTTTTGGGATATTTGAAATTATTTCTGTGTTAGTGTTCTGAAATTTGTTACAGAAGAATTGTTTAATATATTTTCCGGAACAGGCCAGTATGCAAGTGCCAGGTTTTTTTTTTTGGTTTTTTTTTTTAAATAAACCAAGAAATAAAAAAACTTATTAGCAGCACAAATTTGGAGAGTTTAAAATTTGGAAGTCAATGTGAATCCAATTATATCAGGAAAGAACATAAAACTTTACCCCCAACTGCTTGAGGAAAATTCAAGCTAATAAAACAGCTTCATGGTTTATTACATTCATAATAGCTTAATAAAAAAACAGTAAAACTTATGTTTATGAAAGTAAGACTTGGCTCTTTCTCTTTCTGTTTGATTTTATAATATTTGGTTGCATTCTACTGTGTTTAATATGTTAACACTGTTTCTAGTACACTGCTCTGTACATCTGAAGTTTGATTTTAAATAGGCATTTAACCATGTTAATAGAGTATATTGATGCTGTGAGTTATCACTGTAGCAGCAACAATTGCAGTTGTGTGCAAATTATTTAACGAAACAACAGCTGCATTATTGACTGTTCAAACAAATTAAAAAAAGGTCCTGATAAAGCTTCTGTTTGGCAGAAGCTATTTTGCATCAGAATACCCTTTGGCAATTACATTTTATCATGTATAAGTTCCAAAATCTCCTTGTGTCCTGGCATAACTGGTGCAACAATTTCTGTAGAAACCCAGTAGAGTACTTTGTGTACCATTGGAAAACAAATGCTATATATAGACAATGTCCTTTCCTTTCCCCCCTCTCTTGTGTGTAATCAGTAGAACTTGAGTCACATCCACTGATGAGACTCCCAGTGAAACTGATATACTAATGAGTCCTACAGTAAAAGCACTTCCGGGATAACATACTGTAAGATTTGGTTTACACACAAAAATAGCACATTTTATATAACAATTTAAGAAAAGTATTTTGAAGGGAAATAAAGTACACAACTTTAAAGCCAGTCATTTTCTTGGTACTACTATTGATCAGACGGTCTCACACCACTGCATACACATTCACTGTATTTCACGTTCAATTTTTTTTCTGTTTTTCCTGCATTCATCTGCCCCAAGGTTTATGTACATTATCTAATATACAGTAAATTCCACCTGGATGATGTGTCAAGCTTCCCAGCTCACCATAGTCAATGTAGATCAAATTCATCCTAAACATTTGTCACATGGGCACTTCTTTCCACAATTCAGACATTTAAATCCATTGCTATAAATGGAATCATCATTAATATTTCTACAAACATCAAATTAAATCATAACTTCAAAGAAACATTATGAAGACATTCAGATTTGATGTTGTATAGCACACAATTTTATGAATTGAGAGAGCACTTGTGTGTTATCTGTAGTGATCTGTATCTGGCGCGAATTTGCAGAGAATTCCCACGATTCGCCGCCGGCGAATAAATGTGCGAAACACAAGCGAAAATTTGCCTGCAAAAAATTCACTGGCATAAAAAAAAACGCGACGCACGTCAAAATAAACCACGACGCGCTCCGAAAATGACATGTCAAAAACGTGATGCGACTCGTTTTGCTAATTTTTCGCCAATTCGTTAAATTCTCTGGAAATTTGCAAATTATTCGGGATAGATTCGCCCATCACTAGTTATTTGATGTGTAGGGTCTGGATGTTCGTCTGGGCTCAACTATTTTGTAATATAAATAGTCAATCTCTTTACAGGTATGACATGTACACAGCAGGGACATCGCTATAAACTATATAACTATAAATATTTCTCAGGACAATTATGGGCAAATTTATCAGGGACACATTTTTAATTCATGGAAGTTTGTAAAAAACGCCCATAAACTCCCATTAACTTGAAATTTGACAAAAAAAACGACCAATTGAAATTTATCTTGGGGGAATGGGATCAACCCAAGAATTCAATTCAAGTTTATTCTCCGGAAAAAAATAGATTTTCAGGAAATCTGCAGATAACTTCATTCTAGGATGTCCCCCATGAAAAATTCCAATTTCAAAAATAAAAATTTGAAATTAAAATTTTCACTTCGCCCCCTTGATAAATTTGCCTTCTTAGAATGTAAGACAACTGTGGTAAATAATGTAATAAAAGTATATGTAAGTAACAATGCTTGCACCAGGTTTATTTAATCATTGCTAAATCTAATAATAAACTAAATCTTATAATAAATATATATTACATAGGTCAGTAAACCGAGTTTCTTTAAAATAAAAATAACTTAGCTCTATAGCTGCATTAAAGTTCTACATTAAAAAAATCCAATATTGCTATCTCTGCAGAACTCTCATGCCCATCTCTCTTCAGTAGGGTATTCTGTACCACTTCAATAACCTGAACCCGTATGCCGCCTGGATCACAGACATGCTCTGTATAAAAATGCTTTTGTAAATTTTGTAAGTGTTTGCCTTTATTAACTAAGGGGCATTTAATATACCATTTATGGGTTCCAAAACCTGCTTCTCAAAGTGATAGTTGGTTTTACCAATATACTGATGACCAAAAGTACAGGTTACCAAACTCATTGCTACCAATCAAGGTAATTAGTAATTGCTACTATCTTATTTACTGCAATGGATTACTAGACCTGATGCAAGCTTTGCAAACTTGCCCCTATAGAATGGCCAATCTGTATTGGCATGGGTCTGTTCAGGCAGAAACTGACTAACTAAATGTTATGCATTTCTCACCAGTCAATGCATTATTTAATGATGTTTTTGTGAAGAGTTTTGTGGGACATGTTAAGTCAACAGCATTTGCAAAAAGGAGGTGCTGCAGCAAAGGGACCTGCAATTTAATTGTGGGGATTTGCATCTGAAACTTGTGCAGTTTAGGGAAGCTAGCCATGATAGGTGGCACAGTGCCCCATTCAATAGTATCGATAAAAGAAATTTTACCCTGAGTGATCAAAGTAAGAATAAAATCAGGAAAAGTAGTCAAACAACATAGTTACATAGTTATATAGTTAAATTGGGTTGAAAAAAGACCGAGTCCATCAAGTTCAACACCTCCAAATTAAAAACCCAGCATACCTACACACACACACATCTCCACTCTTTCAAACACAAACCATATACCTGTATGCCCATAGCTATACTAACTGTAGATTTTAGTATCAAAATAGCCTTTGATATTATGTCTGTCCAAAAAATCATCCAACAAGCATCAACAGAATGAGCCATCACAACATCACCCGGCAGTGCATTCCACCACCTCACTGTCCTGACTGTGAAGAACCACCTACGCTGCTTCAAATGAAAGTCCTTTTCTTCTAGTCTGAAGGGGTGGCATCTGGTGCGGTGATCCTCTTTATGGGTAAAAAGGTCCCCTGATATATGTCTATAATGTCCTCGAATATATTTGTAAAGTGTAATCATGTCCCCTCGCAAGCGCCTTTTTTCCAGAGAAAACAACCCCAACCTGGACAGTCTCCCCTCATAATTTAAGTCTTCCATCCCCCTAACCAGTTTAGTTGCACGTCTCTGCACTCTCTCCAGCTCATTTACATCCCTCCTAAGGACTGGAGTCCAAAACTGCACTGCATACTCCAGATGAGGCCTTACTAGGGATCTATAAAGAGATATAATTATGTTTTCATCCCTTGAGTTTATGCCCTTTTTTATGCAAGACAGAACTTTATTTGCTTTAGTAGCTACAGAATGACACTGCCCAGAATTAGACAACTTGTTATCTATAAAAACCCCAAGATCCTTCTCACTTAAGGAAACTCCCAACACACTGCCATTTAGTGTATAACTTGCATTTATATTATTTTTGCCAAAGTGCATAACCTTGCATTTATCAACATTAAACCTCATTTTCCAGTTTGCTGCCCAGTTTCCCAACTTAGACAAATCACTCTGCAAAGTGGCAGCATCCTGCAAGGAACCTATAGCTCTGCACAATTTAGTATCATCTGCAAAAATAGAAACCGTACTTTCAATGCCCACATCCAGGTCATTAATAAACAAGGTGAAAAGCAAGGGACCCAGTATAGAGCCATGCGGTACCCCACTAACAACACTGGTCCAATTAGAAAATGTTCCATTTACCACCACTCTTTGTAGTCTATCTTTTAGCCAGTTCTCTATCCAGGTGCAAATGCTATGCTCAAGGCCAACATTCCTTAATTTAACCAGTAACCTTCTGTGTGGCACTGTATCGAATGCTTTAGCAAAGTCTAAGTAAATCACATCCACTGCCATCCCAGAATCGAGGTCCCTGCTTACCTTCTCATAAAAAGAAATTAAGTTAGTCTGGCAAGATCTATTACGCATAAAACCATGCTGGCACAAACTCATAGTATTGTTATTTGCTATGAAGTCCAGTATCCTATCCTTCATTAATCCTTCAAAAAGCTTTCCTACCACCGACGTCAGACTAACTGGGCTATAGTTTTGAGGCTGAGAATGGGATCCCTTTTTGAATAGCGGCACCACATTAGCAATTCGCCAGTCTCTCGGCACCATGCCAGACCTCAAAGAATCCTGAAAAATTAAGTATAGAGGTTTGGCAATCACAGAGCTAAGTTCGTTAAGTACCCTGGGGTGAATCCCATCTGGGCCTGGACCTTTGTTTATCTTAACATTTTCTAGTCTCTTTTGAATTTCCTCATGTGTGAACCATACATCATTGGATGTATTAGAATTGGGGCTATTAACAAGGAAACCTTCATTAGTTGGTTCCTCATTTGTGTATACTGATGAGAAATATTCATTCAGAATCTGAGCTTTTTGCTTGTTCTCATCAACCAACTGACCCCCCTCTGATAATAAAGGTCCTACCCCTTCCGGTTTCATTTTTCTACTATTAATATATTTAAAAAATAATTTTGGATTCTTTTTACTGCTTACTGCTATATCCTTTTCCATATCGATTTTAGCTTGCCTGATTGTTTTTTTGCAATACTTATTGGCCTTCTTGTACCTTATAAATGATTCGGCTGTCCCAGTTAACTTGAAAGCCTTAAAAGCACGTCTTTTCTTACCCACCTCAATACCAACACTCCTATTGAACCAAAAAGGTTTTGTTTTGCAACAACGTTCTTTGTTTACAAGCGGAATATGCTGACATATATATTTATTAAGCAGTATTTTAAAGAATTCCCATTTTTGTTCGGTGTTTAACCCTGTGAAAAGCATTTCCCACTTAATACGTTGCAGAGATGCCCTTATACTGTCAAAGTTTGCATGCCTGAAATTCAATGTCTTAGTCACTCCCTTATAGAGTTGGCTCTGCAACAAAATATCAAAGGAGATCATGTTATGATCACTATTCCCCAAATGCTCACCCACACAAATGCTTGAGATAAGATCAGTATTATTAGTTATTACAAGATCCAAAAGAGAGTTATTCCTTGTAGGTTCTTGAACGAGCTGGAATAAAAAGTTGTCATTTAGCATATTTACAAACCTACTAGCTTTTTCTGTCTTGGCAACCCCATTACCCCAGTCAATAAGGCTTAATGGAGACTTTATCAAGTGTCTGATTTTTAAAAAATCCAAATTGGAAATCCTAAAGAATCTGAAGAACATCAATTTAACCTAGTTGGCTTAAAATTGTCCTTACAATATAATAGATTAATATTTTTATCAATATTTTTATCAAATCATTATGTAGGTTTGCCAGAATATGTACAATTGTTTTGAGTGCTAAGCTCAAACATGTCAACAAACAGTTAATCCCTAGGTTTTGCATTCATATCAATTAAATATTAGTTAATGTTTCATTGTTTAGTTGTTTATTTTTCAGTTGGTCTAAAATCATTCTAAACCTGTGTAATTGTTCTGTTGTATTAGTATGCTCTTGTATCCCACTTGCTTACAGATGAAGTCACTTTGGTTTGTGTTTGACACATAATAGCTAAACCCAGATATCCCACTTATCCCATTTAACACAGAAAATTGTGTCACAGCATCCCATCTAATTAAAGTGTTCACCATTGTGAACAATTGTGCTTTGATGTGCTAATGAAAAGGTTTAAAGCATTAAATGAGTTAAGAAGACTTTAGATAACAGTTTTCTTCAATCAATCCCGAGTCATGACGTTTTTAACATAAATCCAAATGGCTTCATCTGTATTTCTTCACATTTTACTCTCTGTTCTGCACACTCACTTTGCCATAATGTGCCCATTCTACTATGCTCTGACATTCCATTAATTTAGTTTATTGGGCTCAGCACAACCTACTGTATGTTTCTGTAATTTTAATCTTCTGTTTATCTTTATTGCTTTTATATTAATGTGGTTATCAATAAAGCTGTCGCTATAAGTCATTTACGGAGATTCATTAGAGAACCAGACGCAGCCCTCGTGTGGTTTTCTTTTGGATATTTAGGAAGAAAGCACACATTTATTGATTTAAGAGATTATTTACGTGGCTTAGCGGATCTTCATTAGGTTTCAGTGTTTGCATTACAAACAAAATCCTTATCAATGTAGTAACAGCAAATACTGATCCGGTACTAGTTTTAATGATTTAAAGAGAAACCTGTAAGGACAGGGCCCTGTTGCAGCCTGTGCCCTCTGCCAGTTCTGAACTTGTGCATCTGAATGACACGCAAGTTAGAGTATGTCTACAGATGAAGCTATCGGGATTTCACATTTTGTTGCACCATGTCTAGACACAATTTTTTTTTTTTAGTGCTAAATCCTGTCTCTAGATGGGGCATTTCATTGCAAGAGTGCAATGGCCTTAGTTCATTAGAAGCAATGCGCTGAAAGAATTGAAATCCCAATGGCTTCATCTGTAGTTGCCTTCCTACCCATGCCAATGATAATTACAGCACTGCCAAATGAGCCATCACAGTACTCATGGAGGGGGTAAGTACAGGTTTCTCTGCTCCTAAACAGATCACATAGAATTGTGCTTTATCTCTATACAAGAAAAATTATGTGAATAGCACCTTTGTTTTGCACATTGAACACTGCATTCCTTATAGACCAGTATGGAAAGTATTGAGGAGTAGAAGGTAGTTATTCATATTACCAGCATATAAACAAACCTGCTGCATAATCCATTCCTCCTTATTTGTAAACACAACCATTTATCTCTATTTACCTTTTCATCTAATTACAAGGAGATGGAAGTAGGGTATTATTATTATTTATATAGGGCCATTGTCCTCTACAGTATCTAGTTACCTTCCCATTGTTCTGTTGTTAGGTTGCTGGGGGGAAAGGGGAGGGGGTGATATCTTGCAGTACAGCAGTAAAGTGTGATTGAATTTTATTAGAGCACAAGTCACCTGACTTGGGGCAGCTGGGAAATTTACAATATGTCTAGCCCCAAAATGAAATATACAAAAATCTGTTTGCTCTTTTGAGAAATGGATTTCAATGCAGAATTCTGCTGGATCAGCACTATTAACTGATGGATTTTGAAAAAAAAAAATTGTTCCCATGACAGTATCCCTTTAAAGGTTTCCTGGGCTTGTGTAGTGTAATGTAGTGGCAGTAACATACACCTCTATTATACGCTTAAGTTCGCACCGTATACGCTTAAGTTCGCACCGTATGCGCTTTGCCTTGCAAAGTAACGGTAGTGCTACTTCACTAACATTCGCTGCATTGCTTGCATCTTAGTGGATTTGCATAGTTCTGGCAAAAATTTGCATGGAGAAGGGTGGCGAATGTCAGCGAAGGCAACCGCTTTAGTGAATTTGCCCCAGTGTGTAGTATTGGTCTGTCTAGGTAGAAACTGAAATATAGAGCGAACAGCGAATCATCAACAGAAATTGAAGCAGGATAGTGTGCAGAGTCAGATAAATTAATCCGAAAGAAAGGAGAGAAGAAAAATAACCCATATACTTGCACCCTCCCATCCACAGGATCCATTACCATACGAGTAAAATAAAACCTAACATTTAATGATTATATTAATAAAATATTACGTCCAGTGTGTATCAATACATTAAAATGACACTAGGAAAGCAGGGTGGCGTACTGGCAGAGAATTATGGGCTGGTAGACCATATACAATTCGATTGTTTCTAAATCTGGAAACAATACAGTTAACAGGTGATAATCTGCAGATACCTAAATAAATCCACTCCCGTGGTTGGATTACATACAGACCTGCTGAACAGCTGTAACCCACACTATCAACCACTCTTACAGAGGCGACCACCTGCCTGTCTGGCTCAATTGCGTCTCAGGCATTCCCGATTGTCATTGAACCTGACTGTCTGTCTATCAAAGCTATGCTTTAGGCATAAATTAGCAAAGAGAAGATAAGCACCTAAACCCACTCATATCCTAGGATCCACAGAGATTTCCAACCCTTTCCAATCACCTCCCAATCCATAGGAATATTAGGATTAATAAGGCACTATTAGCCCCCTTCGAGTGTATTATCCACAGAGATTCCAACCCCAGGCACTATTTTAGTTTTGCTAGTCAAGGTGTTGCACACAATGGCAGCTAATAAGGGCAACCATATTCCTACGACTTGGGAGGGGACTCTTTGAGGGTGAAGGGGTTGGAATCTCTGGGGAAAATACACTCGAAGGGGGCTAATAGTGCCTTATTAAGGGATAACTTAACCCAGACTTTTTAAAAAACATGGATCTGATTTGCTACTTAGGGGCAGATTTATCAAGGGTCGAATTTCGAATTTCAAAAACTTCAAAATTCTAATTCAACCAAAATAAAATTTTTCTAATGTTTTTGAAGACCACTCCAACCAGTGAATTTTGTGATTCGAATAAAATTTCATTCGAATATTCGACCATTCGACTGTCGAAGTACTTCCCCTTTAAATTTTTATTCGACCATCTAGTTCACCAGATCAAAGCTACCGAATTGGGTTTCATTCATCGATCAATTCAAACAATTCAAACAATTTGTCGATCGATCGAATATTTCCTATTGAATTGCTGTAAAATCCTAATGTCATTGGAGAACTGACAAACCTGAGACGTCTGGTAAATGCAAACCACACAATGCACTCAGCACTGACACGCTTGTTAAATGTGCGGAAACTGCAAACCTTACTCAGGGTGTCCATTCTCAGTCATGTTGATAACATTTATGTAAAAAGGGCTGGTGTATAATCCCTATTGAGTCCTCGGGACCAGAGTGTATTCAGTTTGTGGATCCAGAACATCTCCCTTCGTTTCTTTTGGAGAAGTCTATCACCCCCCCTCCTGGGGTTATCTACTGTGTCAATAATTTGAAATTTCAGTTGACTGATAGAGTGTTTCACTTGGTGAAAATGAGCCGGTACTTGTAAAACAGTGAAGTTTCTACGTATGGTTGATTTATGTTAAGAGAACTGGTCCCTCATGTGCTGTGTGATCTCCCCAATATAAATGAGGCCACATGGGCATTTTAATTACATAGGAGGACTCACATGTGAAATACTGTTTTATTTCATATTTCTTGCCTGTATGTGGATGATGGAAACAATTTCCCTTAATAATGGAATTACATTGGGTACAATGTAGGCAAGGAAATGTGCCATATTTAGCATTTTGTAGGACACGTTGTGTGCCAACCTTCAAGCCCCCAAATGTCTGCCTTGATTAATTGGTCTCGTAAATTTTTACCTCTTTTAGAGGCCATTAAAGGGATTGTTTGGAAAGAAGGTATATGTGGTGAACATGACATGTGGTGAACATGACAGAAATATGCCAGAGCTTACGTATAATACTAATAATATATATTAGAAACATGTCGACTGGCTGTTGTGTATTTGCTCACAAACACTAGACCAGTGGTTCTCAAACTGGGGGTCGGGACCCCTTTGGGGGTCAAATGACCATTTCACAGGGGTTCCAGGAGCAGGTTCATCTCTCTCCCCACTAGTCCTGGGCAAAGGACTAGTATCTCTCCGGGTGTTGGTGCTGGAAGTTGTAGTTCAGTAACCTGTGTAGTGAAGCCAGTTGCACTACAACTTTCTATATCCCCTTAGTAGGGACTGTCATACAGCTCTCCCTGCCCATTTAAAATTTGTAAAATTAACATGGTAATTGGGGTGTCATGGAAAACAAACCTTTATGCAGCCACGCTGTCTCCTGTACTTTCCTAACAATCCACTCTGGGCTGGCAATGAAAATATTTTATGGTTGGGGGGGGTTCACCGCAATATGAGGAACTGTATTAAAGGGTCTCAGCATTAGGAAGTTTGAGAACCACTGCACTAGACTGTTGTCATTACGTGACCTTGTGCCTTTTCCAGTCAGTAATTCATTTCTATCTGTGTTTTCAAGTTTCTGTAGACCTTGTTGTTTTACTTCCTTAGGGTATCCCCTCTGCTTGAAACGTTCAGCCATTTCTGATAACCGTATTCTGATAAGTATTCTCTTGACTCACAATTCTCTTTACCCAAGTGAACTGTGTGAGTGGTAAAGATACTTTAATTATATAGGATGAAAACTAGAATAATTTAGTAGACTATTCTCGTCAGTGCTTTTGCGGAAATTATGTCAATCCTACTCATGTCTGGTTAGATGTACATCTAAAAAGTATAAATTTTCTGTACTGTATTCACAAGTGAACTGTAAATTTGGATCCATTGTGTTCATAAAGTTGTGAAATTCTGTGTTTCCTTTGTGCCGTTCCAAATAACCAGTAAAAAGTATGAACGTTTATTAAAAGTTCTTATTTCCTCTTTTGTCATACCGACACTTTCCTCTAGTTCACTTTTCTTTAACTCGCTCTCTTTGATCAGGCCGATAATTCACCAGGTACACACGTTGGGCTTATGTTTATCACACTTTCCTATTATCACGATATACACTTCAAACAACATCGGGATACGTAATATAGGTTGCAGTAAATCTGATAACCGTAGATGGTTCACATTTCAATAATGTGATTGTTATACTATTATACTATTGAACAATTTCTTATTTTTGTGCTATGTTTATGTTACGATGACAGTATGATGTTTGTTTATGATATGCTGTCAGTATTACGTCATTTCCTTTGCCTCACGGCCCTTTTCGAGCCACATCACGTATTTAATCAGTTTGTTTGTCCCCGCACTTCACTTTGAGAAAGGCTGCTGTATCAGCCGAAACGTCAATGTGACTTTTGAATTGAATAAATCTTTTTCAATACTTTTAGACTTGCGAGTGTGGACGTCTTTCACTACGTGTATATATATATATATATATATATATATATATATATACACTGTATATGTGCAAGTTTTTGTATGGGTGAGCTTGTCAATATTTGGATTCTTTTTTGTGTGTGCCCCCTTCCAGAATACAACACTAGCAAAGACGGAATATATTTTTAGCTTCACTTTCCTGACAAAAATCGTTATTCTATATGAAAAATAGACTAATAACAACCGTATTGGATTTTGTGAACACAGCCTCCAGCACAGTAACCTAGGTTATAAGGTAAAAATAGTCACAAACTTAAAGCAGGCTGTAAAGATTTCAGATGAGTTGATTTGCTAGAATCTGCTTTCAAAATGAGACATTCTCAAAGCTGTGTTCAATATACTAATTGGCTTTCTAATGACATCGTCAGGATTATTTGAGTCAGAATGGCTTGCTCACTGTGCAATATAAGGAGCTCATGTCACGAATTCTGTCCTTGAATAGCACAGAACAATTGATGTGCTAAATACAATGTTACCTGGAATAGGAAGTGTTCTGAAGAACCTCATTACATGGTAAGCAGCTGCTTCCTACAAGATCTCTTTGCTTACCGCTGTGCTTATCAGCTAGCTTTTCTTCTTGACAGAACACAGACCTGTCCATAAACCTCAACATACTGTTTTTCCCATTATTTGTCTCTGTCTTGGTAATATCAAAGGGGATATGTTTAGACCGTAAGATGCCCAGTGGGGGGGGCTCACAGTACTAGTGTGTTTCACATCAAAGAAAAATAATAAAATTTTTGCAATTTAAGTCAATGCAAGAAATGTTCAATTCAGTGGTTTCTGTCTAGGATTCCTGTTTTGTGCTGAAACAGTTGTTATGGCTCCTTTTTTTCACAAATCACGCCACAACTTAACATGCAAACTTCTATCTGTTTCTACAATTGCATGAATACAGCATATATCAAGTTTATAATTTTTAATTTTTTTCATGTGGAAAAAAAAAGTTACCTTCTAAAGCTCCATGTTGTCTAAGCTTTCTATCAACATCTTCTTTGGCTCATCCCAACCAATCAAAGGTTCTTACTTAAACACCATGTCCAGATAAAAAGAACTTTCTGTTCTGGAAAATGTGTGGGACTGCTTTGCCCTCCATGCTACCGTTGCTTGCATGCTTCAAGTCCACTCTTCCAGGTATGTTTGGCCTTGCAAAACATACACCCATGTGCATTCTAACAACCCACATGCCAACAGTTCATACACAACAACATACACTTCACTATGTAAAAAAACAAAATCCTGATTTTACATTTTTTTTCAATTATGCACTTAACCATATACTCAATATTACCTTATAATGTACATCACACCAGCTGAAATGGACTTTTGCCAGCCTTCAAAATAGATAATTTATCTTTCATTATTGGCAAGTGTTCACATCTTCTCTAATTTTTTTTTTCTACATGAGGTTTATTGTTGACAAACTAACCAACATCTAACTTATTTAACATATTTTTAACATCCATCATATCCAACAATCCAAACCAACATATAGTTATTTTTGTTTCAAACATTTACTGGACATGTCTAATTTTTTCACTTATTTTAACACAAATATTGAACTAAATATAATTAAGGTTCTTCAAAATGTGCATTTAAAGGGTTAAATCACCCTGTTTAATGAAAAATATGTGATGATTAATTCAACATAACGTCATGTTTCCACAATTGGTGATTACCAATTCACACAATTTTGTTGTCTCAGGTTTGATTTGTTTATGTTTATAACGTTTCCAATTCCAGTCTGCCATTACAAACCCGTACTGCTTGCTAGAGTCCCATACTTTTACAACTAGATAGTAGTTATGAGCAAAATATTTTGGCAGGTCTCGCCACGAAAAAGACATCCATAGACAGGGGCCATCCTGGTCATTTTGCTGCCTGAGGTGACCTTCCTTTTGCTGCCCCCACCCCTCCTTGTGGCACTCACCACCTCAGCGCCGTAGGGGGATCCACGTCACTCTGGAGGGGTCAGGGATAGTCCACAGTGCTAGTGCAGATAGAGCAATTACGCTCTCTGTACTAGAAGAACCGAATTCCCAGGTTGAAATGCATAAATATGGCTCTTAGTTACCAGGAGCAGCATTTTTGCTGCCCCTGGCAACTAGGGGGGCACTGCCGCCTGAGGCAAGTGCCTTAACTTGCCTCATTGGTGGAGTGCCCCTGTCCATAGACTCCAATGGGTGAAAAAAAATATTTTGCATGGTAAAAAAAATTTTGGTAAGTAATTGTTGCTTGAACTTCCCAAACCTGACTGTTTTGCCAGCCTGACTGTCCCTTCTCAACCTGTCATCAGTTAGAGTTTCTAATGCCAACAGACTGCTGCTACACAAATATTGCAGCCCCCTCATAGAGGGCCATGGGGGTAAGAAAAGTAATGTAAAATCACCAGGCAAAGCAATCAAACATAATGTTATCATAGATATAGAAAAAGTTTATTTTCTGTCAGTATCTTTTTAATTTCAAGATTTTCTAGATCAACTGTAATGTAATAATACCCCCCCATGTGAATGGGGTAATTCACCTCCTACAGACAGGGTCAGCCCTGGGCCAGTGGGACTGTGGGATAAAAACCCAGCTGACCCAGACTGGGTTCCCGTCTGACACAATAGCCTCACTCCATTACTTCTGGGGGGGCCTGGGGCTATATGGGGGCTCCCCCATATAGCCCCATATATGGGGGCTCCTAAGGCAGCAACGCCAGTGGGCTCTGGGCCCCCCAGTCTGATGCTGCCTACAGAGGTCTCATGAAGAGAAAGTGATTATATTGTATAGAGAGAAATTCATTCAATTGAACAACTTACCATGGACAGATGTGGCACAGAGTATATTGTGCCATGTTTTAAGGACAAATTCTGAACAATTCAGGACCATTTTCCATTTTATGCATTATACTGCGTCACAAACATGTAAAGCAGAAATCAGAAGGAGAGAACAAAAGAACAAAGAGAAAGGGAGAAAGGATGAAGGCAAAGAGGAAAAATAAATCATAATCTCAGCACCAGTTGTTGATAATATCAGTCACTGTCAAATTTCTCATTATTATGGTCACCTCGCAATAAACATTGAGACTTCTTCTTTAACCCTGGCTAATCTCAAATCTCTTTGAGAATTACTCCAGCAGGGGAAACTGTTACACAATTATAATTTGAATCACAGTTTAGATTACCTTCCTTCTGTACGGTATATAGTTCATATATGTAGTTGAAATGCTTTAAATTACTTCAAAGATGCTGCAGATCATGTCTTTGCTTTCAAAGACAGGATGCCAATGAATCGGTTTTCACATTTGCGAAAACGAAAAGGAAAAATCATGACAAAGACTTGAAAGACTTTTTATTTTTCATACAATTGAATGGGGTAACACCAATGCAGATGCTGACAATGTCACATCTGAAGTGTTTTTTGTTTTTATTTTTTTAGACATACAGTATATAGTGTGTTTTGGTGTTTATACAAATGACCTGTAGGTGTCACTGTACACACACAGCATACACAGCACTTTCTATACAGCCTAAAGTGTTATGGTCAAATTCACTAAAGCGTCTAACACTACCCCAAATTTGCCAACCGTTTGCCAACCTGAGCGTAAATTCGCACTTTAGTGAATTTGCGTAGCTCTGGCGAAATTTCACCTGGCGAAATGCGGCGAACGCTAGTGAAGCCTGTGCTGGCGATTTTTCGGATCTTAGTGAATGTCCCACTTAGAGTTGAAGTTACTGAAGTCTGCATGAACCTGTTAATAAAGCACTGTTAAACTCTACTCATCCACGGCTACGAAAACATAACAAATTGTCGATGAGATGTCTCTTCTACCTCTGCAGCAGCCTGCAACTTTTCTTCCAAACCCTGGTGAGCCGACCATACCTTTTACTGCTTGGATCCATATGTTTGAAAATTACATTTGTGCTGCTGACCAAGGGGAGATTTGTGCTGCTAGAAAGAGTGCTTTACTTATTCACTGCCTGGTAGCAGAGAGACAACGTATACTCTATACATTACCATTAATTGATGATACTTATGAAACTGCTCTTAGGGCCCTTACACACGGGCGTTTTTACCTGCGCTCCCCAGCGTTCCGTTTTGCTGCGTTCAGCCGCAGGGGAGCGCAGGTATAGACGCACTGTACGTGCTGTACTCACATGAATGCATGTAGGCGCCAAACGCAGGAAAAATGCAGCATGTTGCATCCGAATCTGCGTTCGGCGCTTACACTCGTCTTGTGGGTACAACGCCATTGAAACTAATGAGGTACGTCTAGACCTGCGCTCCCCTGCGGCTGAATGCAGCCAAAAGCAACGCAGGGGAGCACAGGTCCAAAACGCCCGTGTGTAAGGGCCCTTACTGCCATAAAGAACTTTTTCATGCAAAGAGTAAATTTGATTTCTGAAAGATATAAATTCTGCCAACGTGGACAACGTAATGGCGAATCCACAGAACATTTTGTAGAAGCTTTGAGAGAGCTGGTTGTTACCTGTGTGTTTGGGAATCTAACAGGTGAAATGCTAAGAGACCAAATAGTGGAAAAAACAAACTCACCTTGCATAGAGAGAGACTGCTCCTGGAGCAGTATTTAACCCTTGCAAAGGATATTGCAGTTGCTAGCCAAATCAAAACAGCAGTGGCAGAAGCTGGAACTCTCAGTCAGGGATCTGCTGGAAATGTACAGACTGTAAATCCAGTACTGGGGCCTAATAATGCAAAGTCACAGGCAAAATACAGTGCTAAGGAAAGGGATTCACCTACACTGCAAAAAAGTGCTGCAAAAACAAATAAAAAATACTGCTTTTGCTGTGGTTCAACACAACACACCGCAAATTATGCTACATGTCCAGCAAAAGCTGTACAGTGTTGCAAATGCAAAAAAGTAGGATATTCTGCTAAGATCTGCCGTAGTTCTGCTAAAGATGTTTGTGAAGTTACCGCTTCAAATGTAAAGTGTGGATAAATCTGATACATTCAGACAAATTAATATACACAATGCTGCTTCTGCTGACAAGGGACACTCCATTAACCTGATGCTTGATACAGGTTCTAATGTTTCTATACTATCAAAGGATATTTTTTTTTAAATGCTTTGCAAAAGATCCACTTGTTGCATCTGCCCTGAGATTGGTCAGTTACTTAAATGATCCAATCCCTGTGCTTGGTTGCTTGCCAGTTACAGTGTACAAATTCTGCAAAATGTGACTTTTACATTGTGAATTAGGGTACAGCTATAGTGATGGGTGAATTTACTCACCTGCAGCGAATTTGCATTGAATTCCGGTGATTCGCCCCAGGCGAATAAATTCACGAAATACCAGCAAAATTTTGCCTTTTGAAAATACGCCAGCAGCGTTTCCGAATTTCTCTATAAATTGGCAAAAAATTCAGTGAAGCACCACTGATTCGCCCATCACTATACTGCTATACTTGGAAGGGATCTCTTTGCTGCATTAAACCTACATTTAGTTGATGGTCTAATTATTACTAGTGATGGGCGAATCTCCCCAGTTTCGCTTCTCCGAATTGGAGAAAAATTTGCGAAAATTTATTCGCCAGCGGCGAATCGCGGGAATTCGCCGCAAATTCGCCCCTGGCGAATAAATTTGCCCATCACTAATTATTACTGCCACACAACCAATGTCTAAAATTTCCCTACAAGCAACACTTCACTGGGTTGTGCAAAGAACTTTGTGCACACAAATAACACATAAAATATTTTTAGAACAGCAAGCAAAATTATTTTCCACCATGGATCTTCAGACTGCTTATCATCAAGTATTACTGCATGAGACCTCACTGCATTTATTACTCATGATGGTTTGTTTTGGTTTGACGCGTTGTGTCGTTTATGACGTGCTTCGCGTCGGTTTTTTTTCTGAATTTATTCGCCGTCGGTGAATCACGGGAATTCGCTGTGAATTCGCACATGCCGAATAAATTCGCACTATTCACTAGTGATGGGCGAATCTCATGCGTTTCGCTTCGCCGAAAAATTAGCGAATTTCCAGAGAAAAAACGACGCGCGACTCGTTTTTTGGGCGAATTTTTCAGATGCAAATTTTTTCTGGCGTTTCGCGAATTTATTCGCCAGCGGCGAATCGCGGGAATTCGCCCCTGGCGAATAAATTCGCCCATCACTACTAGTGAACAGTCCAGCGCTAGCTTTATTTGATCCTACACTCCCCACTATGGTTACTACAGATGCTTCAGACTATGGGGTTGGTGCCGTTCTCATACAGATCCATGCCGATCATGCAGAGAAAACTATTGCATTTGCATCCAGAATACTTTCAGAGGCAGAGCGTAAGTATTCAACTGTGAAAACGAAGCTCTAGCATGTGTTTGTTGGGATAGAGAATTTACCTTATGCACAGACCATAGCCCTTTAACTAAACTGCTTACAACAAAGGGACTAGGAAAAGCTTGAGTGTGTGTAGCTAGAGGGTCAGCTAGGTTACTGAATTTCAATTACAAATTGCGATACAAACAAGGTCTGAAAAATGTTATTGCTGATTGTTTGTCACGTTTACCTTCTTCTGATACACTGGATAATAGAAGTTGTAGCACTGACTGATATATTGCCATCTACAGTTACAGCTGTTGATTTAAGCAAGCTTGCCTTACATGTCCAATTCAAGTAAAACTATGGGACATCTTACAAAGCCAATAGCCAAATGCTAAGAAACTCAGTCCTTACTAAAATATTACACATGAGCTGTCTTTTGTAGATGGCTATGTTGTCCATGGAGCTCACCATTTACTAGTACCAGCGACCTTGTGAAAAAAGCTCATAAAACTTGCACATGAGAGTAATCAATGAATTGTACATACAAAACAAAGACTGCGAGAACCATACTGGTGGGCAGCAATGGATGCCGATAATATTCAAACTTGTGTTACTTGTCAGAATCATGACAAAACAGCTATCACACATACAACACCACTTCAGCCAGTACCATGCCCTGATTCAGCATGGGAAAAACTTGCTATTAATATTGTGGGTCATTTTACAGATGTTCCTATGGACTGCAGATTTGCTATAACCTTGATAGACTATTACAGTACATGGCCAGAAATTGCATGTGTTTTTCATATACCATCAGCTGCAATAATACCATTTCTGTCTACAGTCTTCAGCAGAGAAGGTAATCCAAAGGAGTTAATCAGTCAATGGACCACATTTTGTCTCATCTGAGTTTTAACTCTTTCTGAGAGAGAGGGATATTGTGCATAGGAAATCTTGTATCCTTCTGAGGGAATCCTGAGGGAATCCTCATAAACTTGCATATGTCCAATCAAAGTCTTATGCTAAAAAATGTCCTGTCTTTGTGGACATAATCTAATACTGTATGTGTGCTGTGATTGTTTCTCCACATAGATAGTTTAGAGTGATGTAAAGTTAAAATAACCATCCCATTTATTTATTTATTACTGCATTATTTAAACTATCTTCAGTTCAGCATAGCAAAATCTTATAGATAATAGCATTCTGCCTTATAAATGAGCATACTGTTTTATTTCAAGTGCAAACACAATCCCTTTTCAATTCAGTGACTATTTAATAATAGATTTAACAGATTTAAAATGCCACAAAAGTAAGAACATCTTTCCATACCCTGAATTATAGCACTTTCTTTGCTTACATTTGTAGAATAATATATTGTGTCAAGTTATATTTGATTAGCTCTCACAGTAAATGAAACGCAGCATGTACTGTATGCCTACTTTGATTTATGACTCAGAATTTATATTCTGGAGTTTGCAGTTTCTGTATATTTCCTATAGATTGCTGAATGTGGTTTGATACCAGTCATGTCATGTCATTTCATGCAATTGCTAAATAAATTCAATACTATATACTATATACAGTATGTATATATAT
>CM044438.1:92736262-92801438 GCA_024363595.1 Xenopus borealis
CACCAGCGAAATTTTGCTTGGCGAAAATTCGCAGAAAAAACGAGTCGCGCAACGTTTTTTTACGCGACGCGTCGAAAACGACGCAACGCGTCGTTTTTGACGCGATTTGACGCGACGCGATGCGATTTGACGCGACGCGCTCGAAATTCGCTAATTTTTCGGCGAAGCGAATCTCGGGAGATTCGCCCATCACTACTTATATATACTTTAAAGCCTTTAGAGTGCTCCCACAAACCCCCGTTTGGATATTATATCATATAAGGCTGAAATTAAGGTATTACCAAACAGTAGGTCCTAATTGTTTAATGAAGTGAATTTGCAAATTGAAGATTTGCAAATTTGTTTTTCACACTGTGAGCTTTTTAAATACTGTATGTCAAAAATCTTAAATCGTGGATACAGTATTTATAAATAGCATAGCAAAACAACAATTTGTGAATAAATATGTACTGTGTAAACTTTATAAATAACCGCCACTGAACGTTACCTCTTTTGTCAGAATTTCCTTTGCCACCTCATTCTGATGTCAGTGACAACATATCCTGTACCCCAGAAAGTGTAAAAAATATAGGCAGTGGTATTGCCTTCGAAGTCCCAACTATAACATTTTTGTGTGAACATTTTTTTAACACATTTGATGGGCCTGCCACATATATTTTAGGGTGGGCTCATGCATAGGTAATTAGAGGAGCTTTTAGGTCTTTATTAAGCTCCCTTGAACATCTATAATAAAGACGTCCATACAACTTTAATGAACCTGCCCTATTCAAATTGACCTAAGTAGAATTTTCACTAGGCACAAACGAACGCTAGTGAATCTTCGCTATGAAATTCGCCCTTTAGTAAATCTACCCCCAAAATGATGATCGGACTAGTTCCTGTATCAACATATGCTATAAGCTATCTTCCATAACTATGTATTCCCTCACTTGCTAAGAGCCTTCTGAAAGCTAATGTATCAGCCTATACAAGTGATTCAGGGAGAGAATTCCACATCTTCATAGTTCCCACAGTAAAAAACTCCTTCCGAAAACTATGGCTGAACCTCCTGTTTTCTAATAGGAGTGGGTGACTTTGCGTCAACTGGAAAAACTTACAGGTAAATAAAGCATTAGAGAGATTATTATATTATCCCCTTGCATATTTGTACATAGTTATCATATCACCTCTTCTCCAACATGGACATCCCCAATTTGGCTCAGAATTTCCATACCTTTTACCAGCTTAGTTGCCCTTAGGACCTTCTCTAATTCAATAATGTCCTTTTGGAGCACTGGAGACCAAAACTGTAGTGCATATTCTAGATGGGGCCTTACCAGTACTCTATATAGTGGAAGAATGACACCCTCCCATGCATCTATGCCCCTTTTAATACAGCTCAAGACCTTATTTGCCCTTGATGCTGCTACTGGCATCATACTGGTATTAAATGTCTATGTATTGTTGTGACAATGACTGTGTCCTTCTTAAGTTACGAGATAACAGAGAAGCTTCCACACAAAGAAATGGTATTGGAGACTACAATGAATAGCAGCAGCAAGTATCTTACCCCTCACCAAGCTGTGTAAAGCTGCACACATTTTAACAAAAATATGAAAATATGTATGAAAATAATATGAAAATTTATATCACAGTACAAAGAAACTACCCACAGTATGCATTTTTCAAATGTGGCCACTATTAAAGGGCCCACTACCTAAGGTTCTTATTTGGGTAAGTAGTTAGTTTGCTTTACTGTGGAACATTTTTGCTGCAACTGTTTTCAAAAATATTAGCACCAATTGATATTTCATAGGGACTGGGGCTCCTCTACCAGTAGGGTATTTTTTTCTCAATGGTGTCTTTTCCCCTGTTTTAAGACTATACCATGATCTTTGGGGGCTGCTTTTCTCATCATAATCACTCTAGAAAATTACTTTCTGAATAACCTTTGTCAACAGAGTTTCTAGAAATTACAAGAATGCTTTCCCACTCTGGACTTGCACATATATGCACAGAAAATGTATAAAGTAAGCCTCTTAATTTTGATTGCTCCAAATTTCTGCTGTCCAAAACTATGTCACTTCACTGACAAGCATTTTCCTGATCCACAGAGCAGTACCATGGTATTTATACTGCATTGTCAAGCCTTTCTTTTGTTTTCTAATGTGGGTTAATGATGCAAAGTGAGTTAACATGCTTACAATATGTTGGGTGGGTATTTTCCAGTCACCTCCCACATTCCAAAAACATACAGACATTATTATTATTTATTATTAACATGTATTTCTATAGCACCAGCATGTTTCGAAGTGCTTTGAAGTAAATGTGATTATACACCTAAATCACATGATTTCCATACAGAGAACATCTGGAGTTATAGACAGCACAATAAATATGGAGTTGCATACATCACAATAAATACCAGTACAAAAGGTGAGGAAAAGTGCAGAAAGTGCTTACAATCTAAAGTGAAGGGAATGATACACAAGGTGTGGGAGTGGGCAAAATAATGAGCTTCTGATTAAATTGATCATAGTGTATATGAATGTTATAGGAACCTTAGATTGCAAGCTCCTCTGCAGCAGAGAATGATGTATAATCTCTAAAAAGCACTGCTGAAATGTGTGAGTGTTGTATAAACAAAATTAAAAAATACGATTAGAAGTGTTGCAATTATGTTAAATATACTGTAGGTTTGAATTAAACAGCCCTAATACTTCATAACTCCAGTTATCTGTAACAGATATTTGACTTACTTTAATACAGAGTAGAACACAGGTTAACTTAATGCTTACAGTGGTGTATCCCATTGTAAGTGAGCAGCAAGTAAGCAGAATAAATGCCCAATCAACAAGCATCATATAAGATACTATAAATGCAGCAAACTGAACAGAGCTCATCTGCTCTGCAACATGACTGGAAAATATTCACATAATCTCCTTTGAAAAAGGTCAGCAACATAATTAAGAATTCTGTATGACTCTGAGGATCGCAGTCAATGAAAAATAGGAAAAATTCCACTACACTTATTAGACAAGGTAAATCTTAACAAGTACAGCTGTTTGATTCATTACTTCCCAATGAAGCGGTGCAAATGCTAATGATGTGTAGAAAATTAAACAGAATAACAACTTTTTCCCCCTATCTTGCCAGCAGACCCACACTTGTGATTAGGAACAAGTCAGGTTGTTGCTGTGCTGTAGGCTGTTCAACAACCAAATAATCACAAAACTGTCTTTTGAAAACATTAATCCATGACAAATCAGTTAGTCATTATATTATTTATAGTCAACTTTGTTTCAGCCCTGACTCGGTTGCATTAGACTCTATTCTTAAACAGGTTAATGCTTTTAAAATGTTACATTTGCTATTCAGTGACAAATTTACAATTTATCAAATGTGTGTTGCATAAACGGAAAATGCTATAATGGTCAACTTGCGATAGCTCAGTAATAATTGCGTCACTACTTGCTATATTTTGCAAAATCCTATTGTTATTGAATACTGGTAGTTAGCAACATTGGACACTGTGCATAACACATGTATACTGTATATGTGAACAATGCTACCTATATGTACTGTTGGAAAACAAATCTTAAAAGGTTAGATTGCACAACCTTATTGTTTAAAGGGATTCTGACATGATTTTTATGGTGTATTTTATATTTCTAAATTACAATGCAAATATTTCACTCTACCATGTAAAATGTCTTTCCTAACACAAGTGTATTTTTTTAGTTGTAATATTGGTGTGTAGGCTTCCATCTAAGGTAATTTTGCCTGGTCAGGCTATTGTTTCTGCTACCCTGTTTAAGGTGTCTCAGTGGGACATGGAATTTTACTATTAAGTGCTGTTCTAATATCTACCAGGCAACTGTTATCTGGCTACCTTCCCATTTTTCTGATGATGGGCTGCTGGGTGGGGGGGGTATAATGTAACGGGGCATGGGGGGGCCTGACTGACAACGGAAATCCTGGAAACCGGGAAGCTGCTGCCATGAACCTGCTGCCCTCAAACCCCCATGGGAACGGCCTGCTTTACTCCCGAGTTCAACTAGGACCATGGTGAGGACAAAGTGGGCGTGAATGGAGGGGGCTAGTTTGCAGCGTGGGGTGAAGAGTGTAGGGCAGGAGGGGTGTATGGGGGTTTGAGTTGGACTTGAGTTATACAGAGAAGCAGCCTGGCCATGTGTGTACAAGAAGCACCCTGGTTCCCACTGACTTGCTCTCCCTAAGGCTTAGGCCACGACTAATCGCCTCGACTAATCTCCCTGAATGGCTTGCCACCCGCTAGCAAAGACACAGTGATTATTCGCCAGGTGACAAATCTCCCCAAATCTTCACGTCTGGATGAGCCCTAACAAGCTAAGTCATTGAGATTGTTTTCAGAGCTGATATTATCATCAGTTGTTCAAAAGGCAGGCCTGGGCGAAAAGTTTTTAGTTAATGGAATATTACATATTGTTTTTGGCCCTTACCATTGAACACCAGAGTTCTGCCCTGAAGGGCTCGCACTCTATAGACAAGGGAAGGAGAAAAAAAACTTGAAGCAATGGGCTTGAAGTAAAAAGTTGGAGCATTATTGCATACTTTCAACATTTTGGAAATGGAAAGAGGAACAAAAAGATTTGCCCCAAAGACCTCTTCCATTTTTGTGGCCCCTAATTACCTTGTCCATTTTACAAAATATGGCAGGTTATGAAAGTTTGAACACATTTCTGTGATTTTTATGTGTTATTAAAGTTTTGCTAATGAAGGTGAATTGCCCTTTAACCTGCAAGTCTCAGTTCTCCCAATAGAAAACTTATTATACAAACTTATTATAAACTCATGTATTATAAGGGATAATGTACACCCTACTGTAAATGATAAGGATATTAGAAGTCACTGAGGGGTGTGACCATATAAAGGCACAAGGCTGCAGGCTGAGTTATACAGGGAACTCTGAGTATCACTCATGTATTATAAGGGATAATGTACCCCCCTACTGTAAATGATAAGGATATTAGAAGTCACTGAGGGGTAGTTCTATGACCATATAAAGTCACAAGGCTAAATAATTTTTAACATATTTACATTAATTAAACTTAAGTGAGAAAGGTAGCCCTTTATGCATCATCATTTGCAGTTTTACCCCAATAAATGAGTGGATGTGTACAAGACCATCACGTGTTTACATGTGGGCTGCTTTGATGTTTTTGCCCGGTCTGCTTTTTACTCCCAGTCCGGCCCTGCTGGGCAGTTTCTGGGTTCCACTTGTGGGGTGCATCAATAAGTACCACCAACATGTGAAAAGTGACAAACCTTAATGCTGTTCTTAACAGAACTGGTTGAATACCTGAAGCCCACAAGGTGCAAAAAACTCACCGTGGACTGTTTGTGGAGGATCCAGAGATGCAGCAAGACAGATAAGTTATGAGGGGGTGGCACTGACACACAAGCAGCTAACATACAGTAGCACCACACTCAATGATGCTGGATTTCTGGAGAAGTTTTTGCAACCTTTAAATACATATGTAACACGTATTGTGGTGCTGCTAAACCATTCCCTAAACACTTGGCAGATTGTCAATGTACTCCAGGGCACATACCAAATTGTCAAACTGCCTCTAAGCCTTTTGTTGTTATTTTGGATTATCATTTTCATTTCAGTTTCAGTTACCCCCCGCCCCCCTCACACCCCATGATGAACACTGTTTATCACACCTGTGGCTATTATTAAAAAGTGAAAAGGCAATGTGACATTTTAATGTGTTTTCAAAATTCTGGAATGCTGGGGAAAGCACACCCCTATGTCTAAAAAGTATGACGAAATACACACCACAGAGTGCATTTTCTAGTGAAGATTCTTTAGTAAGCACTGCTCAAATATTCTAGATAGGAAAAGGCTTAGAAATGAAAACATTGTAGTCTTATAATCATGCAATACTTATCATGTATATACCTGATATACTTTAGGTGTCAGTTCCCTTGTCAGCAGTTCTTGTTCTACTAGGGGTCTCTAGTGTATGGCATCTAAATACTACAGTGCTATTTAATATTATGTTTTGTTAAACAAACCTGTCCTTTTGGACTTCTCTGTTTTTAACTGTAATAATAAGACATTATCTTGGCATAGTGCTCCACATTAAGTAATAGATCCTAATCTTTGAAACCCCAGGTTTTTTGGTGTGAGGGATTCAGGTTAATTTAGGGAGAGCTTAAATGGATCCTGTCATGGGAAAAAATTTTTTTTCAAAATGTATCAGTTTAATAGTGCTGTTCCAGAAGAATTCTGCATTGAAATCCATTTCTCAAAAGAGCAAACAGATTTTTTTATATTTCATTTTGAAATCTGACATGGGGCTAGACATATTGTCAATTTCCCAGCTGCCCCAAGTCATGTGACTTGTGCTCTGATAAACTTCAATCAGTCTTTACTGCTGTACTGCAAGTTGGAGTGAAATCACCCCCTCCCTTTCCCTCACCCAGCAGCCTAACAAAAGAACAATGGGAAGGTAAACAGATAACAGCTCCCTAACACAAGATAACAGCTGCCTGGTACATCTAAGAACAGCACTCAATAGTAAAACCCATGTCCCACTGCGTACTATTCAGTTACATTGAGAAGGGAAAACAACAGCCTGCCAGAAAGCAGTTCCCTCCTGAAGTGCTGGCACAAGTCACATGACTGGGGCAGCTGGGAAATTGACAAAATGGCTAGCCCCATGTCAGATTTAAAAACTAACTGAATATAAAAAAACCTGTTTGCTCTTTTGGGAAATGGATTTCAGTGCAGAAGTCTACTGGATCAGCACTATTAACTGATGCATTTAAAAAAATCATGCTTTCCCATGACAGATTCCCTTTAAAAATAGCTTCAGCTAGAATTTCTATACACCAAGAGTTTTTTTGTGAAATATGTGTTTTTTTTTTCTTTGTTAATTAACATCTAGGACTTCTCAGTATAGCCTTAGAACATATAACATCTAATAATCAATAGGGTTAAGGTCAGTGCAGAGGAGATAGACACATCTAAGTGCTTGTGGAAGATGTATAATCGGGTTCATTAGTTTAAAGAATTTCTTTAGCATGAGTTTCATCACGAGTGTATCTCTAATGTAGGGTAATACCATTAAGTCTTCTGATATTGAGAGTGTCTGCTGTGTGAATTCAAAGCAGGATGCTAGACATATCTTCATTTGAGGGCATAGAATCAAAGAAAACAATTATTCTGAATAGGTGAACAAGGAATTGATTTTCTTTATCCCTTTAATCCACGATTGCATTCCATGACTAATTGAATCAAGTTTGATCCACAAAAAAGTTTTTTTTATGCTCCAATGTTTATACAATATACCAGCCTTGGGCATAATTTATTTCACTAATGAACTCTGTTTGCTGTAACTCAAATAGGAAAATAAAATGCTTGCTTCCAACAAAGAAAAGAACATCTTATAAACTTTTGTAGCCAGAGATATATATTGTATAAAATATATTTTATGTGTATTTTGTATATGTATGTGTTCCATGTTGGAACTTTGAATATGTATGGGATTATGATAAATAACACCTCAAAGAGACAACACTATTTTGGTCAAATGAGCATAATCAACACTGTAGAGTCAATTAATGTTGTTGCTTCTATGGACTTTTGATGATTGCATATGTGTAAATACTGTATGAATGCACATGTGTGTGTAAGGATAACTGTACATACACATAACGCACACATGAATACTAGTGATGGGCGAATTTATTCGCCAGGGCCGAATTCGCGGTGAATTCCCGCGATTCGCCGCTGGCGAATAAATTCGCGAATCACCAGCGAAATTTCGCTTGGCGAAAATTCGCCGAAAAAACGAGTCGCGCGACGTTTTTTGACGCGACGCGTCTTTTTTGACGCGACACGATTTGACGCGACGCGATTTGACGCGATGCGCCGTCAAAATCGTCCCGCGACTCGTTTCGCGAATTTTTCGCCAATTCACGAATTTCGCTAGAATTTTTTGGCTAAGCGAATTTCGGGAGATTCATCATTAATGAATACAAATAACCAACTATAGTTCTGGATATTTTGCCTGTCCAAAAAAGCACTTTTGTCCCTCTGAAAGATACTGATGGAATACACCACAATACCATCATCAGACATAGCATTCCAAAGCCTTATACCTAAGGAGAAGAACCATTCACTGTACATGCCTTTTAATGGAAAAGCCATTTCTCTTGTTAAAGAGGTAGAATTGTGACCTTTGTTCTTTCTGTGTGTCAAATTATTCCCCATTATTTGACGTACTGTAACCGCTTTGATTCTTTCCTAATTTAGTCCTCATTTTCACAGTTTACTTCCATGCCCCTGCAATTTTCCAGCTAATAAATATTATTCTAATCAGAGCACACAGATGCATTGCATATTGAATGTGATGTGTTACCTAGAATCTATAAAGAGCTACCACTGAGTGACTCTGCGTAGAATTGCAGTGTCTATTATACACAAAAATTGTGAAATTATTTTTAATCTTTCAAAACACTTTGCAAAGTGAAAATATGGAAACGTGCTGCACAATTTAATATGCCAGGCAACACAAATATACTACATTTAAAACTAACCTCATTGTCATTTATGAATAACTAAAAAAGATGTGATGGACAGAGCTCATTGATACTCTGCTAACAATGCAACTTATTTTTCAGCCAGTTCTCAATCTAAGTACAAATAGGATATTCAAGGCTTATTTAATTAATTCAATCAACACTGTTCTTTGTGGTACTGTACTGAATGCCACAGTACCTCCTATTAGAATGCAATAGGATTATTTCTGCAGGATATATTGCTGACACTTATTTATAGGGACCAACTTTTTTTTTAACAATTGATAGTCAAAACAGCAAGGTTTGAAGAGGTCTTTTCTGCCGTGGAGCAATTATATCCAGGGTGGAGAAAGGATCTTTTTCAGAAACTGCAATTATCTTCTTGCATTCTGCTAAATTAAGGAAAATACTTCTGACAGGGAAAACTTATTCCCGAGTCCAAGATGGAACAGTCCCTGGATCAACATTATAATAAGAACTAACATATATTGCAGAAAGGTTAGATAAGCATTGTATTTTTGTGCTAGGCAAAAATTGATTTATAAGCAACTGAAAAAAAGAGAGGTTATCAATAAAATAAAAAAACAAACACTTCTTTAAAGTCATTTTCCTATATGAGGGCTTCTCAGTGATTCTGAAGGTATAATTTAATTACTAAATTAGTAAACATTCTTCAAAATTACCAGAAACAGTAATTTTACAATATAAACACAAATTAACCATAGCCATTCCAGTATATAATAATAATAAGTACAACTCTCATTGACTCTTACATGACCTCGTAAGTTTTTAGGTCTCGACTGTTATTTGACTTTTTAACAGTCTGTTAAATAAACATTGAACATTTGAGTTTTTGAAAACCAGAGTTTCCAGGTTTTTTTAATGCTTGATTTCAAATTATAATTTCATATTAGCTTGGTGTTAGCTTGAGTCTCTCCCTGCTCATTCATACTGTAGTTCTGGGCTTAGATTACAGCAGGAAGCGGAGTTGGGAGGGGGAAAAAGGAGGGGGAGATGGAGAGAGGAGCAAACTGAGCATTTTAAAGACCATTCTGACACAGCATACTTAATTTTAACATTTCCTTCTCCTTTAGGGTTGGGACAGACTGGGCGATTTCAGGGATTAGTATCCTGGCCGCTTCTTTGGGGCGACATATCTCCCTGAATGGTTTGCCATTATCTCGCACCCGCTAGTACTAAAGTCGCCTGCACCTATTCACACTCAGCGATACATTTTTCAAAGTTGCTCGAAATTGCCGCGTTTCCACATGTGAACAGGCGCAGGCGACTTTAGCGTAGACAAAATTCTTATACAAGAACAATATTTGGCTAAACAAGTAGTGCACCAAATATAGCATGAAAGTAGTATATAATAATATGGGTTTATTCTCTTTTGCACTAGTAGAGACACATTTCCCTTTTCAGAAATGGAAATTAATCTCTTAGAGTTACCCGGAGCAGCTTTTTGCCACACTTGGTGTCTTCCATGCTTCAGAGTTTTTCAACTTGCCTAATTGGCTCAACACCCCTGTAACTATGCTATATATAACTCTTCCACATTATAATATAACAATTTTTAAAATCCGCAGGAGCTAGTCATTTGCATGTGTAGGCCCAACATGCAAAGAGGAACATTTTAATACAAGCATCATTCTAAATAGTTTTGTGATTGTGATGGATGTCATTTTGCCCACAATTTTACTGTACTTTAGTGTACTGCACTGTAAATGAGCAGTGCATTGCCAAATGAGCAGTGCATTGCCATAGTGGGATTTTTTGTGTTTTTTTTAGTTTTAGGCTACAACACTGCCTGGTACCAAGTTTCCTTACACAGATATCAGTAGACCTTCAGGACTATCATCTATGTGTTATAGTGTTTAGCTGCAATCAGGATGCCTAGAATATTCCAAGGAGAAATACTTTTATTATTATTATTATTATTATTATCGTTATTAGTTCTTCATCAAGTTATCATAACAGTGGTATATTTAATGATTTCCGAAGACACCTGTTAATATCTGCTCATTGAAGTGCAGCCAAAACTTGTTTACCAAGGCTCTTAGACCAATTAGCAGTCTCACATTTTGCATATGCAGTCAAATAACAGATGTTCACTGTTTGAAACTCACAGGCTACTGCTGTGTTCCATGTAACAAGGTAAAGCTTAATCAATTTAAAAGTGAACTGTGTGTCAGATCTGTTTATTATAAACCAAGAAATGACAATTGGCAGTGTGAAGAAATGTTTGTTTTTGACACACCAATACATATTCTAAAAGTTTAAATATTCTTAGAGAAGAAAAATATAGGCACTGTATCAACTTGGATGCTGCTCAAGAGGGAATATACACTGTGCATAGCTCATCTTGAACATTTCTGGGAGAATATTCATAGTTACATAGTTTCACCACGGAAATGACACCCATGGACTTCAGAGGGAAAAAATATGTTGCGCATGAAAATAAATTGTTGCCCATAGACTTTAATGCATTTCAATGAATTTTCGCTGATCGCTAATTTTTGTAGAAGCGAAATGGGTCAATTTTGCCTATCCATGCAAATTAAACATTTCCAGTGTACATACAGTACATACATACACTCTCACTCTAGTCCCAAACCTGTGTTAATATTTAAATGTTCTAGTGTCTTTTGAATTCCCTCTTGCACATCAATGCATCATCGTTGTATTACTAGAATTGGGACTATTAATAAGGAAACCTTCATTAGCTGGTTTCTTATTTGTGGAGACAGATGAATAACAGTTCAGAATCTCTGCTTGTTCTTTCTCCTCACCAACCAGTATCCCACCCCTTCCTGCTTCTTTTTTTTTTTTTACTATTTACATACTCCTTACCATCTATACATATCCTTTACATACCCTTTTACATTTTTTTTACTATTTACATACTCCTTAACATCTATACATACCCTTTACATACCCTTTTCCATCTCAATTTAGTTTATCTAATATATAATAATAATAATAATAATGTATAATAAAAATAAGACAAATACATTGAAGTCAATGGGCAACAATCTTTTTGATGGTCGACAAATTTTTTCACCTTTTGGAGGCTGTGCATTTAATACTGGTGAAAAATGTTGCTCATCACTAACTCTGACATGTTACAAAGGGATACTGCCATGATGTTTATGGTGTAGTTTCTACAGGTGTGGGACGCCTTTTCCAGAAACCCATTAACCAGAAAGTTCCAAGTTATGGCAAGGCCATCTCCCCTAGAATCCATATTAAGCAAATAGTTCTAATCTATAAAAAAAATCCATTTTCTCTGTAATATTTAAATAGTACCTTGCACTTGATCTTAGATAAAATATATCAATAGCTATTGGCAAAGTACAGGAGCTCAGTTAACTAAAATGCTTTGAGAAAAGCATGTTTTCTGCCTGTGCCTTTTTTTTTTTACATAAATTGAGGATATTGTTACCATGAGAAAAAGTACGGATTCAATGCCCAACCATGTATGCATGACCTGATACTCCTTAATTTTTATCAACCAGCTGTTGCTATTAAATGTATCAAATGCTCCCGTATGATTCACCATATTACAGTCAGATTATGTCAAGAGTAAAATGCTTCCCACACGTTTCTTAACAGAACATTTTTTGCACCAGATCCCCTAACCATACAGATTTGTGTTTGATAATAAACTGTGTACAGATTGGAGCATGATGCACCCATGAAGGTAGAAGCAGTGAGCAGGAAATTTGGCATACACCTAAATGCAATACAGGTGTATGTGTGTTACTGAGGGCCTGAGATTCTGCTTTCAGGGAAGGTGATGAAGTCACCCTGAGAACAGTGAGAGCCAAACTTTCCTGTGCCATCAGAGTAGCTAACACTCAGAGAATACACAGCTTCTTCCAGGAGAATGGCGACACAGTGCATGTGGCAGGGCATCCAGGCTATCACAAACTACAGGTTAACACCATCTGCCTGTGACAGTGACGCCTCCATAGGAGATACATTGAACGACTTCTATGCATGGTTTGAGGCACAGAACAACACAGGAGCGAGGAAGACCATCACTCTGCCTTTGTGACCAGATGGTGGCTGATGTAAAGATGACTCTGGAAAGAGTAAAGATATAGGAACGATAAAGACCAGACAATATCCCTGGCAGAGTACTAAGAGAATGTGCAGATCAGCTGGCAGTTGTTTTCACTGACATCTTTAACATCTACCTGATCAAATCCACTGCCCCAAAGTGCTTCAAAACCATCACCATTGTCCCTGTACTGAAAAAGTCATTAGTATCCTGCCTCAACAACTACTGCCCTGTGGCACTCACCCCCATCATCATGAAATGCTTTGAGAAGCTTGTCAAGAAACACCTCCCTCTGCAGATGGGTTCTGGAATTCTTGAACGACAGATGTCAGACCATCAGGATTGGAAAGATCATCTCCAGAACCACAACAATGAGCACTGGAGCACCACAAGGCTGTGTGTTTAGTCCTCTACTGTTCACTCTGCTGATAAAAGTCTGTGCAGCCATGCACAGCACAAATCAGATGATAAAGTTTGTTGATGACATGACCGTGGTTGGTCTTATCAGAAATAAATACAAGTCACCATACAGAGAGGAGGTGCAGCGGTTAACAGATTGGTGCAGAGCCAAAAAACCTGTCTCTCAATGTAGAAAAAATAAAGGAGATGGTTGTTGACTTTAGGAAGACTAGGAGTGACCACCGGCCATTGTACATCTACGGCTCTAATGTGGAGATCATCAAAAGCACCAAACACCTTGGTGTCCACCTGGTGGACAACCTCACCTGGTCTCACAACACCAGCTACTTAGCCAAGAAAGCCCATGGTGTCTCAACTTCCTGCACAAGCTGAGGAAATCCCATCTCCCACCGTCCATACTCAAAACCTTCTCAAGAGCATCCTGAGCAGCTGTATCACTGCCTGGGCTGGGAACTACACTGTCGTGGAGCACAAGACCCTACAGAGGATAGTGAAGATAGCAGAGAAGATCATAGGTGTCTCTCTTCCTTCCATCACGAACATTTACACCACTTGCTGCATCTGTAAAGCCACCAGCATTGTGGCTGATCCACAACACCCCTCACACTTACTGTTCACACTCTACCATCTGGAAAAAGGTACCAAAACATTAGGGCCCACACTACAAGACTGTGTAACAGTTTCTTCCCCCAAGCCATAAGGCTTCTGAATACTCAGGGACCAGACAGATCTCCCACACACACACACAATCCATATGACCTTATTATATACCAGAACACAGCCACTGTACGCCATTAAAAGAGCTACTGACACCTGAAATTAAACTCTTTTTTACATCTATTATAATAACTGGCTTTGAAAGCTACTTCTTAATTTGCCATAAAGTATTTGTATGATGCTTTTACATTACCTGTCTGATCCCCCATGTTCCTGTATGAGGGGGCTGCCATATTTGTGCAGCAGGAGTCTGTTAGCATTAGAAACTGTAACTAACAGACTGAGATGGGACTGTTTGGTTGGAAAAGTCAGAGTGTCAGAGTGTCAGAGAGTCAGGCTTAGGAAATCCAACTAACAATTATATACAAAAACAAACCTCTCAGCAAAAAATGATCAGCATGACCTATAGGTAACATGAAATGTACATTCATATGTTAAAATTATTTTTTTAGTGTCAGAATCACTTTAATAAATAAATAGCCATTGGATATAATTGTTCACTATGAGCACATCTGCAATTTACATGTTCTTACTACTATCATATCACAATGATACACACCTCATGTCTGATGTTTAGCATTATTTACTTTACATATTACATCTGCTGAGTGTGCACTGTCTTGTGCTGTCCCTGCACTGTGCTGTCCTGTCTTGCAGTAGTTGCACTTTTTTGTCTGTTGTACTTCTATGTTGTGTGTAACACCACGGTCCTAGAGAAATATTGTTTCATCACTGTATACTGTAAAAATGTATATGGATGAAATGTCAATAAACTCTCTCTTGACTTTTGACATCGAATATCTGCGATGTCCAGTGCTTCTCACTAAGTCAAGGCAGGTGTTAAAGGGGTGGTTCACATTTGTTACAGAATTAATGAAGCAGCACTGGAGTGGGTGGAGCACCACAGGAAAATCTGGGACCTTCTCAGGTCCTTGTCCTGTCCAGGACTTGGGATTCTGGTGGTTCTGATGGGGTAACAGGTGCAGTGGGAGGCCTTGTGTTAGGTATAGGAGGGGTTTGTAATAGGGGTAGTGTGGTGGGGCCCTGAAATGTTGGGCCAATCACACCTCAGTTTGACACTGGAAGGAGGTAAATTGGACTCATTCAAGACTCAGACATCCACCTCTCTTGAATAAAATACTGCCAAAACCAGAAAGTGTTTTATCCATGTGAGTAACTGCAAGTCTCTGTGCTCTGCAGTGGCAAAATTGCAATTTGCAACCTACAACTATGTTGTGCATTTTGCACATTACCTAGGAAGACATAAAAGACTGTATGATTTATGACATGGAACAACTAAAATGGTAACAAATGGATGAAGATATGGAACAAAGAATGCCTGACTGTATTTCATGGACAATATACGTAAACACAAGTATTCCAATAAATACAATAGATCACAATATAACTGTCAATGTGACAGGGGCAGATTTACTAAATTCACACGAAGGATTCGATCGAATCGAATGATTCGAATAAAATTTCATTCAAATATTCGACTATTCGACTGTCAAAGTAATTTCCCCTTTAAATTGTTATTCGACTGCCTACTTCACCAGATCACAGTTACAGAACTGGGTTTAGTAATTTTTGATCGAATAGGAAATATTCGATCGATCAATAAAATAGTTCAAATCGATCGATTCAAACGATTTATCAACCAAAAATTTCCTATGTGATCGTTCGACCAATCGAATTGTGGTAAAATCCTTCGAATTCGATATTCGGATTTGAAGGATTTTACTTCCCTGCCTATTCACATGGTCGAATTAGAGGGTTTTTTACCCTCCAATTCGACCCTTAGTAAATTTGCCCCTGAGTGTTTATGTCATCACCACTCCAAGCATAATTACAGTGCAGAACTCAAAGTGAAACGAAAAATAAATTGCATTTTGCATTTTTCAAAGGCACCACCTTCTGTCTTTGATCATTTTCTGTTAGAGCAGTGACACTGATCTTAGATGTGCATACGCAGTTGAATAAGCCTCTACTGCACATGCTCCCATAAGACCTATATCACAATGGATAGAAGAGGATCAGAAGACAAACAGAAGATGGTCCCTTTAAACTCCACTGCTCAACTCTGTAGGTTTATAGGACTTTTAAGCTTGGAAGAAGCTGGGAAGGGGGAAATGGAGCTGTCAGTGGAGGAGTTCTAGGGTTTAATTCTCCTTTAAACCTTACCTACGGGGTCTCACCATTTTCAGGTTTAACCAAGGCTGTTGCAAATGGAAGCAAATACTTTAGTAAATGGAATTTCATAAGATGTAGCCTTTTCTCCATCTAAATGAACCTTGGCTGAAACCAAGAAGTCAAGGGTCCCAGCCCTGCTTACAAAAAAAATAATACCACAATGTAACTAAGCATAAATAGTTTATTTGTGTTAATAGTATTATTTTGGTTCCTGGGCATAATGTCCTTAGAGAAAGGCAATATAAGGAAGAGAACAGTGTCCTCAATTATAGAGGATTACTCCTTACAAATAAAACCTTGAGCAATCATTGGAAGAAATGGGCCATTGCTTGATTGACCATGGCTATGAAACAATGCCAGTGGAAGAAGCAAAACAAGAATTATAAAAGGGCAGTTTTCAATCAGAAGCATTGTTTTTCCTACAGGATGATTCTGCGTTACACCGCGAGCAATTGAAGTGAAGTCATCAGTGAAAGAGGTGCAATAGAAGAGGAACATGATTGTGTGGACCTCCAGTTATTCTCCTCAAAGTGTGCAAATCGATTCTGAATGTTAGTGTGGTGCATATCTTACAGAGCTAATTCGGCCAGTTAATACTTGGGGCTTGGATATTTGGGGCAAATTTGTTACATAAACATATAGACAGCATTGAAAGAGAGTTGTAATAGTGCTAAATGTTTACAGATGTCAGGAATTATGAAGAGAACCCTGTGGTAGATTTTTAGCATAACCAGACAAATCCTCTTTTTTCATAAATCTAAGAAAGGCATACAAACATCTGTGGTCTTTTTTCTTCCAAGTATTCCTTATATTCCAATATGAATTCTAAAAAATACAGATTGATGGTATGATGTATTTCCTAGCGGTAAATCCATGTTGTTTTTTTTTAATGGATATTATTTGTGGTATGATTTGGGAAAATCCTTCTAAAATAAAGTTTAAAGGCCAATAGCCTTAGATGGTAAAAATTATAGCTATGACATTGACTTATTTTAACAATCATGTGAGGTCAAGGTGTAAAGCCAAGTACATATCTATTGTCACATTCTAACATTCTGTGCTTCTCCTAAACGTCTCACACTGTAAGGTCAGCTGGGAAGCGGTTAAATTATTTACAGTGCAGTTGTATTAAACCTTGCTATTTCTGGTTCGGTATTTTATAGCAGTAATGTGTCACCACAGCTACATCTGTCACATTCTATTATGAAATGTAACAAGACTTGACTGATACTACTGGACAGTATAGGTTGGATGGTATGTAACTGAGTAAATATAAATAAGAAATTTCCCTCATGTTTTTCTCACTGCCTAGTTTTTGTACCAATTTACACTGCAGACAGAATCCTATACATTTTTATTATAACCACAACTAATATTTCATTCTCTGTCTTTGTGTTTCCCTAGGGACGAATATTTAATGTTGCATATGCATTGATGTGTCATCTTGATATGGAAAAAGTCTACAAGAATATAGAATATATGTGACTGGACTGCTTAGCAAAAGATCATTATGCACAGATATATGGAAATAAGAGATAACAACATCTACAACTATATATTAAAGGGGAACTATACCCCTGAACACTGCCAGCATATACTGTATTTAAAAAAAAAAGTCTCAAGCGTAAAAAAATTGTCAGGTGTAAAAAAATGTTATCTATTGACTTCAATGTCTTTCACAATTTTTTTTTACCAAAATGAAATGGTATAGATTCTCTCATTACTATTTATAATCAATTGTCAAACACACACACACATATATTTATATCAGGCAGTTGAAATTGCATTATAAGTTAAGTTTAAACAGTCTTGCAAGCTAGCCCCTATTAAAGCAAACATAGTAGTCAGTTTCTGATTCCCCAGAAAGCATGTAACAGAGCACACAGGGACAGTAGCATTGTAGATGTAGCATAACTTTAATATACAATAGAAGCATTCATAAAGCAACCCATAAAAATAAGTCTGTCATAGGCACACAAATGCTATTTGTCTATGTTGCTTTATGGAGCTTGAGCTAGCTTGAGGAAAAGGAAGGGCAGAAGTGTCTACTTACTTTAATATAAATGTGAGAAGATTTTAGAGTAGAGGAGGAAATAACTCATGCAGCAAATAAATGATGTGTTTATTTTATAATTTGTGGTTTTAAAAGTTAATAATCCCTGGAACAACAGACTGCCATTAACATTGTGTTAACAAAGTTATTTTATTAGACAATCACAACTTAATTTTTCCCAGTACTATTCAGTGTTTTTTATTTCTTTGCATTTGTATTGCAATGTCATATAATTTTTTATTGTACCATCAAAAGTATATACTTAGAAAATTGAAGCCATTCTACAAGTTTATTTTGTGCCCCTTAAATATATACTTTTTTGACAACTTGTTCAATTATTCAGTCAACACCTTGCTTAGCTGGGCAATTTATTATTGTATGTACAGAGAAAATAAAACATAATTACATTATTGACTTCTATAACAGGACACCATTGCTATTTCAGATAAGAGCAGTAACTAGATGGTGCTCTCCACGACACCATATCCTGAAATGGTTTCTAGTTATTTTAACATATGAAATTTAAACTTGAAAGAGATTTCCATTTACTTCTCAGTGGGAAGAAAATTGCCTAATCTAACTGATCTTGTGGTACAGTAAGTCAGTTTTGGCTTGTTTTAAAAAAAAATAAAAGTAAAGCCCAGTCTCTTCCTTTGTGCATAGGGGAAGGCTTACCGAAGCTCAATGCTTTCCCTCTATTCTTTTACAGTGTAGATCAGTTTGATTCAATTTCCAAGAAAGATTATTCAATTTTCTTGTGCCACATATTTTTCCATTTAGGGATAGAGATATCAAATCTATTTTTTTTAAATATAAAGATGGCCCTCTTGAAAGACAATACCTTTGTTTTATTATTACCATCATCAATTTTTAATATAGTCCCAGCAAGTTGCTAGGTGATTTAAAAAACAGAGGGCCTTATGTTTACATATGAATTTGTTTTCTATAAATAATGCTGATTAAAAAAAATCACAAGCTATGCCTAATATTAAGCAAGAACCTTTAATAGGCAAGATCCACTTAAGAAACAAACCAACATTTATTTTACTGTCTGCTTCACATTTAATGAACCTCATGGGGAAACAGCTAATAAACACGGTCTTTTATTGATTCTGGGACTACACATCCCAGAAAAATGTTACATATAATGAAGGTTGAGGCATGCTGTGAGCTGTATTCTAACAACATCAGGATAGTATTCTTAAAGCAATATTGCACAATGAAAGTTTTCCAAAAACTTTTTCCCAAATCTCCATGGTCAGTGGCTGCATTAAAGTGTAAGAAACTCTTCAATGAGACTCCCAGCTGATACTGAATGTGCAAACCCACCTCCATGTTTTTCTTTTCCTGCAGCTGGAATCGGAAGCTTTAAGCACAGAATTCTAGTACTGTCCCATGTCTGAATTAGATTCAAATTCAACCACACTCAAATAAAGTTTTTTCTCTGAATGCCAGGAAGGCTACTAACATCTTCAAATGGTCACTGGACTTATACAGTACATCAATTGACTTATACATGAATTATACATGACTTATAAATGAATTCAGCAGGTTTTAGGGGAAAAATAGTTGAATTTGAATTCATTAAAAATTTGAATCCAGTTTGGATAATTCACTAGTCAAAACTGATAGTCCCTGGATCAACATGTACTATGAGCTATCTTCCATAACCCTGTATTCCCTCACTTGCTAAAAAGCTATCCAACTCCTTCTTAAAGCTATCTAATCCATCAGCCTGTACAACCGATTCATGGAGAGGATTCCACATCTTCATAGCTCTCTGTAAAAAAAACCCTTCCAAATATTTAGATGGAACCTCTTTTCTTCTAATCGGAATGGGTGACCTCGTGTCAGCTGGAAAGACCTACTGTTGATTAAAGCATTATAGAGATTATTATATGATCCTCTTATATTTTTATACATAGTTATCATATCACCCCTTATGCACCTGTTCTCCAGCGTGAACATCACCAATTTGGCCAGTCTATCTTCATAGCTAAGATTTTCCATACCTTTTATCAGCTTAGTTGCCCTTCTCTGTACCCTCTCTAATACAATGATGTCCTGTTTGAGTGATGGAGACCAAAACTGTACGGCATATTCTAGAAGTGGCCTTACAAGTGCAAGAATTACCTCCCTCCACCCCGTGAATCTATGCCCCACAGCTCAAGACCTTATTTGCCCGTGATGCTGCTGACTGGCATTGCTTGCTACAGCCAAGTTTATCATCTACAAGGACTCCAAGGTCCTTTTCCATTATGGATTTGCCTAGTACAGTCCCATTAAGGGTATAAGTGGCTTGAATATTTTTATATCCCAGGTGCATGACTTTACATTTATCAACATTGAATCTCATTTGACACTTATCTACCCAGATTGCTAGTTTGTCAAGATCCTGTTGCAAGGATGCCACATCCTGGATGGAATTAATTGGATGTTAGGTGTGTTTCTGGCACCAAATGCAATGGAGTCAATGGGTGTTTTTTTTTGTCTTTTCTTGTGTTATATGCATTGAAGCCAATGCACGTTTTTTGTGCATGAATATTTTTTTTAAATGCATGGAAAAATTCGAGTAAAGATGTAAAAATTCACATCTAACATAAATTAGAATTTTAATGCAAATCTGTCTCCCTAATGGCAATTTGCACTCAAAATTGCATGTGCACTTACTTTCAAATTCACTCATCAATGAGCATGAAACCACCACTTTCATTTTACATGTAAACAATAAAATTATATATAGTGAATATATCAATTAAAAAAACAATGCATTATGTATTAAATAGATCTATGTAACAGAGAAATTGTATGCAAAAAAATATAATGCAGATTTATCAAATGTCGAATTTCGAAACAATGGGAGTTTTTTTGCCATTACTTTGAAATTCGAATGAAAAAAGACCAATTGAAATTTATTTAAAAAATGTAATTTTTGAATTGAGAGGAATAGTCTGTATTCAAATTTTTAGCACATTCATTCTAATGTGACTCAAACGGTTTTCCCCACAACAATTAGATTTTTCAAAGTCCAACAAATGACTCTAGATAGGGTCTAGGAGGCTCCATAGGCTAAAACAGCAATTCACCAGGTTTTAGATGGCGAATAGTCGAAGTTGAATTTTTAAAGAGACAGAACATGATAAATTTAAAAATTCAAGAGTTTGTACACAAAAATAGCTTAAAATCTGAATTTTTTTACTTCAAATTTTCAATTCCATCCTTGATAAATCTGCCCCATAGTCTAAATTTGTATTGCCTCTGTAAGAATTCAGTGATACTACTGCCACCAGTTATTCACTTATATCTTCCACTTAAAGGACCAGTAAACATCAAAACATGAAATTGCTTTAAAGTAATAAAAATATATTGCAGTGTTGCCCTGCACTGGTAAAACTGCAGTATGACTATTTTTTTATATAAATAAGCTGTTGTGAAGCCATGTGGGCAGCCATTCAAAGGAGAAAATGCTCAAGTTACACAGTAGATAGCTCTGTAGAACATAATGTTATCTGCTATCCATTACTTAACCAGTGCCATATAGCTGTTTTTCAATTTTCGCCATTGCTACTTAGCAGCTTGTTTATATGAACTATAGAAGTGTTTCTGAAGCAAAAAGATCAGTTTTAACAGCACAGGGCAACACTACATGATATTTTCTTTACTTTAAAACAGTTTTATTTTTTTTTATAGCCATGGTTCTTTTGAATAAGCCAAACCTTTTCAATCATCCATGATGGAGCTTAAAAATAATATTCTATCTCTATCTCGGGGCCTCTTGCTATTAAAATTTCTAACCTAACAATAACTGATGATGAATGTCATTAAATGTCATAAAGCATATCTGTCTATGTAACAATTTTAATTTTGCTTATTATGTCACCTCTGAATTTTTATGCCAGAGGGTCAGTGTGAATCTTTTTTAGAGTGAAAAGCTGAAAGACGAAGTTGAAAAGCTGAATTTTATTTATAAGGCTTGCATTTTAATTACAGACCTTCATAATGATCTCATTAGATCTTTTCATTGCTCAAAACTGCTGTTAATCTTTAAAGAAATGAGAAACGTGTCCTACATAGAATATTAATTACTACTTAATATGCAATTTAACTGGTTATGAGCTATTTTCAATCATCGAGCACAATTATAGTTTTCCTAAATATGATTAATAGCCACTTGCAATATCTGCCTTATATAATCTGTTTGCCCTTTCATATATTTGCATATGTGCCATCTTGTTAAGCACAATTATTAGAACCTTTCATACTCTTCAAACATAGGTCTGCTCTAAAAAGCAAAAAAGGAAAGGCTCAAGGGACCAACAAAGGAATGCAAAACTTCAGCAAAGGACAAAGAAGTCAGTAAACTTTTAAATTTAATGAACAAATTAATGAATGATATTGTAAAGAGTTATTTAAACAACTTTGGGATAATTACAAATACTCCTTCTATAAATACAGGATTCTTATTATAGAACAAAAGAATAATGAGTCACACAAAGTAATTGGTAAGATCCATTTGGACAAATATTGTCTTCATACCAATCATTCTTTACCATTTTGCTAAATTCACAATTCTTGTATCTTCCCCAGAAAGGTCTGAAGTAGCATCTACATTAGAATAATATCCAAATAAACTAAAAAGGTAATTTAACATAACAAATGAAAATTTGTTTTTCGACCTCACATGCCAGAAGTCTTGTAAACATACAACAAAACAAAAAACTTTAGGTATACATTTCAGTTACAAAATAAAAATATATGCAAAAAATGTACATGGGACAAGGCTCAATATGAAATGAAAGTATATTTATTTTTAAGTAGCAAAACAAAGCTTTTTTTTCTCAATCTTGCAGAATTTTATAATAAAATGTATATGTCAAAGTATTTACTTTCCATGACTGGCAAGGTACATTTTAAAAAGTAAAATATTTGAAGAATTCCAGTTAATATTAAATCGGGCTGTTATTTCATGCTTTTCCCTGTTGAAGACCAAATTATGGGTAATCCAATAGAATTGTTCTTTAACTGGTCTTTGAATATTAAGATTTACTATTGGATGAATTCAAGGATGAATTTACCTCGAATTCGACCAATCGAATTGTGGTCAAATTGAAATCGAATTGTGGTTGAATTTAAAACCTTCAAATTTAAATATCAAATTTGAAGGTTATTACCGCAATTCGATCAAACGAATGGTCGAATAAAAAAGGGTGCTAGATAAAGGGGCATTCTATCCTTATTCACAAATTCTAGGGCTTTTAGCCCTCGAATTCGACAGAAATTCGGTAGAAATTTGACTTATCTAATGATAATCAAAAAGTTTTAGGCTATTTTTTGTGCGGTATTCAATTTCACAAAAAAAAGTACGATCGAAAAGCCATCATTCGATTTCACAAAAAAATTATGAAATTTTCTTCTATCGTTCGAAAAATTCGTATGATTCGAACAATCGAGGCGTTCGATCATACGAATTATATTCGAGCAGTTGATAGAAAAAAAGCATATGGGGGTGTTCGCTTAGGCTTCTATTGCTATTCGGTAGGTTCAATCTGGCGAAGTAGGCAATCGAATAAAATGTTAAAGTTGGAGTACCTTTATCATCGAATGGTCGAATGATCGACTATTTGATCTATTCGATACGCTCGAATTTTGCGTATTCGATGATCGAAGTGGCCAAATTTGCATATTCGAATACCTGATAAAATCGTACAATCGGAATTCGATCGAATTCAATCGAACTTCAAATTATTCACATGAATTTTGTAAATCTGCCCCTTAATATATATATATATGTATATATATATAATACAAATTCCTGCACAATAGTCCTGCCTCCCATGCTCTTTCATACAATGTGTTTATCCATTTATTGAAGTATATATAAAGAATGAGCAGTAGAAAAGGCACAACTAATGAGTATGGTCTTGTGATGCTGGCTTTAATTGGACAGTAAACAAACTAAAGGTACTGATAGTGTTCCTCAGTGTTACATTCTCTACTCTTAGCAGGGGGGAGCAGTTTGGGGAGATTTGTCGCCTGGCTTTAAACACATTAAACCCTGAGGGTATGAATGATAAGACAGAAATTAGCTTTCTCATGCTATAAGTGTTGTACTTTCCTTTGTGTGAACTACTGAGCAATCAATATACTGTAGCAAGAGGTCCTTAAAAGGCTAACATTGTTCAGAAATGTTCATTTTGAAAAGATTATAGAGTTTCTTCTTTAAACCACTGGATGTGCAAGTGTCATCCAAACTGTTTACTTGTGCCATACAAATTTATAGGACTCGGAACAAAAATACAATATAAAGGGACATCAGCCTGGAAGCACTAGTGGTTTATAATTACAACACTCTTTCATAAAGCTATATAGTGCATATGCAACATATACAGTATCACCATCTTGGAAAAATAAAACATACTGGGACTCACTTATAAACACTGGGCAAATTTGCCTGTGAACAGTATTCCATGGCAACCAATGAATTTGTTGCATTCATTGTTCCACTTGCAATTGGCTTTGAAAAGCTAATAACTGGTTGCTATGGGTAGCTGTCCATGGGCAAATTTGCCCAGTGTTAATAAATGAGGCCCACTGTGAAGTATACCTGGATAGAGAACTGGCTAAAACATAGATGACAAAGATTGGTGATAACATTTTCTAATTGGACCAATGTTATTAGTGGAGTACCACAGGGGCTCTGTACTTGGGCCTTTGCCCAAGTTTATTAATGAGGTTCAATGTTGATAAATGCAAGATTATGCACGTTGGCAGTAATGATATAAATGCAAGTTATACACTAGAGGGCAGATTTATTAAAGGCTGAATAGTACGTTTTTTGGCCAAAACTCAAATTCCAATTGTGAATTATCAAAACTCAATTTGAATTTGAATGTCAAGATTTATCAAACCTACACCATGGAAATAATTTGAATTAGATTTGCCACCTAAAACCTGTCAAGTTCATGTATAAGTCAATAAGAGAGATCTAGTGATCCATTTGAAGATATTAATAGCCTTCCTGACATTCAAGTTTTTTTGGAGAAAATTATTGATTCGAGTTTAGTCTAATTCCATTAGAAATCGATCTGACTTTTTGGGTCAGTAATATAAGTTTGAGTTTTAAATATTCAATAGTTAGAATATATTCAGTGCTGCAATTGGAGAGGGATGCACAGGGATGCCATCCCTTCACTTCTTTATTTTTGTGAAATAGCATCCCCTCAGAGGGGATGCAAGAGTTTTGTATCCCAAACTGTCTTTTGTTCCTCCACTTTTCCATGCAAATAAATGCAGAGGTAAAATTAAATATACTTAAATAATAGAAGATAAAAGGAGGAAAAGATTGCTGGGAGAGAAATAGAGCAGATATAGAGAAGTATTAAACAGATAAAGAAGGTGGAGGCATCAGAGAGGGTTATAGAGAAAAAGAAATAAGAAAAAACAGGGGAAGCAAAAGGAGAAAATGAAGGTATTAAACAGCAGAGGGTTATGGAATAGCGAGAGAATGATATACATGAAATAATCTTAGATAATATAGAATATAATAGGGTTGTGCTATGTTATGAAACAATACACAGACAGAAGCTGAATTGACAGCCAAGAAAAGTTATATGCACAATTTAGAGAGAGTTTAAAGAAGGGCAAATAAGTTCGTAAAGGGTATGGTAATAGAAAAGGCCTTAAGGGGAGATTTGATAACTATGTATAAATATACAGTATAAGTGGACCATATAAAACAATCTCTGATATTGTTGTCATAATATTTAGAAAAGGTTTTTTTACAGTGAAAGGTGTGAAGTTGTGGAATTTTCTCCCTTAATTACTTGTACTGGTAGAAACATTAGATAGCTTCAACAATTTAATCTTAAATTTAACCCACTACCGGCAAGCTGATGGAACAGAGTTTATTAGTATATCAGGTGTACAAGTTATTATTATTATTATTAGTATCAGTGCCAAGAACTTCAATTAAGTCTGCTTTACCAGTATTACCATTAGGTATCTTTGAGTACTTTTTCTATTCACTGTAGTAAAGGGTTTCCTCTTATCAATTGTATATTCTTCATAACCCTAATCTTACCAACCTGAAAAATATCATGTGGCAAACAAAATAATCAGAAACATTACCTAGACCCTTTGGGTCATGTGTTGGGGGTGATAATTTAATTGTTATACTGTTTTCTTTCCTATATTTACATGCATGCATCAGAACTAGAAAATAAGAGGAAACTGAATCCAGAGAAACACAGTAGTAAACACAATTATGGTCTTTGATTTCTGGTAGTGAGGAAAGTACATAATATAATGATACTTGAATTCACTTCACATTTTTTTGCTGCATATTTATCATGAGCTGCCATTACACCATGGGATCCTTTGATGTAAAAAAAAAAGATACAGTAAGTATTGTTGGGGAAAAATCCAAAGACCAGAGATCACTTGAGGTGAAAGGGTTAATCCAAGTTTATTATTTATATAATAAATATACACGAGCTCCGTGGGTTCTGATACACAAGTAGGTAAGAACTGAGAAACAAAAGATTGACCACACATTATATACCCTCTAGTGGGGAACTTCATGGGAATGGTATGTGAAAGTAGTAAGGAAGGGAGTACAGGGAGTGAGGAGGAGTACAAATCAGTGTGATTAGCTAGTTATGTGAAAACGAAGGGAGTACCACTATGTGTGAGCTTCAAAGCTATTGCACCTTGTTACTGGGAATCAAAACATAACAGAATAGTGATACTGTAAGAACCTTCTCAGCAGATGTTACACATAACCTTGAACAGTTTCTAGAAGGGCCTCATGGGCACTTAGAAACAGTTCACTCCATTAAGGGGGGCCAAGCAGGGCCTGCAAGACTTTTCCTCTACAGTAGTAAAAACTGGCTAAAAAGTCAGAGTCTGGTTGGCCAAAATTGTATCCGATGCAAGAAACCCACTGGTGAGTCATTATTGTATATAATAAAGTAACGTTTGCTAGAAATGTGCGGTTCTGCGTGTTTTCTTTCATTAAGATCCGTATGAGGATCATGATGATATGAAACGTGTTGACATATATCTATGTATATAAATTATCAGTTTAATAATACACTGGAATGGCACTGTAGTGATTACTTTTAGCATTAAATAAGATTAAAAAAACAAAACTGATGGATCCTAGACATGGTTATCAGAGCTTATATGGATTGCTTTTTGCTGGATCCTAAGGATATATATATATATATTGTGGTAGAGTGACTGGGAAAAGGTGGAAAAAGGTCACTCTAGCCTTTAATTTCTTCCCAGGTGCTAAGATAGACTCCAGGAAGGGAGTTGTCTTTAAACAGAGAACAGATTCTCTGTTTAAGTTTAGTAGTCAGGTACTCCATTCCACAGAGCCATATTGTATATTGATAATGGGTTGAGTGCAGAGGACCTCTTGTATTTGTCTATATATATATATATATATATATATATATATATATTATATACACATACATACATAGTTCGTTTAGGCCGCACTCCATAAAGTCAAAACCTGGGTGCTAATCCAAGTAAGGTAAGTATATATGCAACATAAAAGCATTCCAAGGAATTAAAAATACAAAATAAGTATCAAAAAACAGGTGGGTTAATTGACTCCAATGTTTCAGTTCCATATAGGTACTTTCCTAAGGGAGAAACCATGACAAGTGTAAAGGAGAACATTTAAAGACACAATTTGGCACCAGTGAGCGTTGTTAAGCAATCAATACAGCGTGCAAAAAAGAAATAGCAAAAACGTGCACACATAGAAATAAAGAAGCCAGTGTACGGGTAGTGGGCAGACCTACTTGTAGTGACACCGATATGCCAAGTCGCGGGAACATAACTACATTGTTGCGGGACAAAGGCATATTTACTCCATGGTGGAGGCTTTTCCAACACCCCCATATATGGTTCTGCAGAGGTGAGGATTACTCTTTCAGATTGGAAGTACAGTACCTCCAATCTGAGCGAGTACTCCTGACCTCTGCAGGACCATTTTAGCCTATGGGTGACCTTCTGGAACCTTTAAGGAGTGTTTTTGAAATTTTTTGAAATTCGAAGGATTTTTGTTAAAATCCAAAAATGCATTCGAATGATTCAAATTATTTTTATTCTATCGAAAACTGATGTATTCAATATTTAAAAAATTTGATGGTCAAATTTTTAATTTTTTGCAATTCAAAATAAGACCCTAAATCTGCCCCATTATGTTTTAAAACTCTATATCAAAGGTGACCCCCGTTTTCTTTTCTGATAATTCACACTACATGATATATATATTATGTAGACACTTAACAGCTGCCCAGAGCATACTGAACATGTCAATGACACTCCAAATAAAGTTCAAGATGGTAACCCTCCCATTTCCAACTTTGTAGGCCTGAATCATTACTGTTACAGAGAATCCTCCCTCAATGTTTTTAAAACAAAACTCAGAGACTACCTTTGGGAGCACCTAGATAACACCTGAACTGGCACTTGTACGACAGTTTCACCCACTATAAAAAGCACTTTATTACCCCTCCAAATTGTGTCCAGAAGTTACCCTCCCATTTAGACTGTAAGCCCCAAGGGGTAGGGTCCTCCATCATCTTGTCTCCTCAACACTGTGTAATTATATTTTATATTTATGCAAACTGTATTTATAATAATGCACGTATTGTTACTTATTAATGCAGTGAACCCTTGTTTGTTACTACTAAATTATTGTTGCTGTACAGCGCCCTCAAGGAGCGCTATACAAATAAAAATATACATACATACATACAATTTGAAACTTCAGCTTGGTGTAGTAAGTTCAATGCATAAAATGTTATTTACACCAATATTTGTTTTTACAGTTTAGCACTCCTTTAAAGGGGCAATAATATACCCCTTAAAGGGGAGTTCAATATGCATTCAATGAAAAGGGCTTATGCTGAGCGTACTTTTGCTATATGTTTTAATCAGAAAAAATCTATTTTTTTCATTGTGCTAAACAGGGCAAATAGGAAAATTAAAGTTACTCTGCTTGGGCCTTGTGAGACAGATATTTATATCACCAGTGCATAGATTATGCCCCTTGCATGATGAACCCCTACTAACAAAACAGTCACAGTAAATAGTGAAGGGTGAGGATTGTATAATGGTAATATAATTATGTAACTAAGAAGGTTCAAACATGGAGGAGATACAGTTTCCCTGCATAGCTTGACAAATGACAAGAAACATAGATTTTTCATTATTAAAACAGTAGGCAAAAGTATGCTTAGCAAAAGCTCTGTTCATTGAAACCAAGTTTAACAAACGTTTGTACAGTCCCTTTAGCAAAGCAAAGACAATATGTCACATTTTAAGTCAAATTTATTTCATGTGTGTACAAGTATACAGCCCCAGGACTTCTAAGCATCCTAGGCAAATGTATCCTAGAAGTTTGGGAACTGGGAAAAATATTCCTGTTTTTTTTGTTGGTTATTTAAGTGAAAGGTTTGGTGGAATGAAGAGCAGCATAGTATTATAAAGAAAAAAATAATATACTTGTAATTGTATTCTACAACAAAAACTGTAGGAAATAGATATGATGAACAAACATCACAAAACTGATAAATGGAGCATATTCAGTATTCTCAGAAATGTGCCAGTGTGACCAGTACATTATTAATCATAGTGCTCAAGCATATTGATTGAACTACTTTTCTTGTTGCAGTTTCCCAAATAAAATATGCATCCTGTGATTAATATGGCCATTTATCCCTTTAATTTATTCTAGGGAAAATCACAATATGAAGACTAGACCCTTTAGCTATATCAATAAAATGCTATCCATTAATAATTATATGCAGTTAATAATCTAAATTATATTGGGAGAGAAGGAAGTAGAATTATGACTTTATTAATTGTATTTATAGTATTTATCTTTAATACATATCTTTTAGAAATATGACTTCTGCATGATTATATTCTATCCAATAGGACCTAATGTACTACACGTTAGCTAATTTAATTGATACAGTGTATATAAAATAGTTCCAATATTTCACTTCTGTATTTATAGTATTTCACTGTAGTATTCTATGAGGTTTAAAAGCTAAAAAAAAGTTATGAAGGTCCAAATTACGGAAATATCTATTATCTGGAAAAGACCAGGTCCCGATCATTCTGTATATTAGATCCTATGCCTGTATTTGCATTTTTTAAACTGGTTAAATAGTTTTTTATTTATTCGCATTTATTCATAAATAATCAGAGGTTTGAGGTTTTGTTATTTTTTATTGTGTTTATTTAGGGTAGTAAATTGCACAAGTTTACATTTTGATAAATAGACTTAAGTCTTTTAAAAATATTTACATGTTAAATACACCAAAAAGGTTTGTTTTGCCACAGATCACTTCCTCTATGCACCAGTTCCAATACCCCATTAAATAGTTATAGCTCTATCTTGAACACCATTGGCGAAAATTACATTGATTTTCCATTGAATTCAGGTAGGTTTCTGTCTGGACTTGAATATAATTACATTTTACCCTTTTATTGCTCATCTGCTTCTGTTGTCTCAGTAAAATACAACTCCTGTACATGCTGCAATAGCATTATATTATTGTCAAATAAAGATCCTCTGTATATGATCACCTGAGCGCTATATGTGTCAAATGCAAAAAATTATCCTTATTGGTATGTATTCTATACAGTTTGCAACTATTTCAGTAGACAAACCTTATTGAGTTGAAGTCGTTCACACTAAGGGGGTAATTTATCAAAGTTCAAATTTCGAAGTTATGTGAATTTTTTCAATGTGCTCACAACTCGAATAGGAGGTTATTTATTGAAAAACTCGAACATCTAACATTCGATTATATAGAAAGTAACCGAAAATTCGAATCAAATTCAAATCAAGTTTTCCCTTGAATGTCAGAAAGGAAATTAACTTCAAATTGCTCAATGGACCTCCATTGCCATTGACTTCTACATGAAGTCTGCATTTTTTTGGTGACAAAGTATCAATCTCACTCGATAAATCGAGTTGGTGGGTTTTGAAAAAAAAAATTTTAATCAGACTTTACTGCACCATTCAAAATTTTGTAAATCTGCCCCTATATATATATATATATATATAGAATGCCAGAAGGAACGCACGACCATAAGTAGATATAGTACCTGGGTGCTAATCTTGTAGAAGTCTGATATAGAATGCAGGGGTGTGACAGCACTCCAAGGTTCTTTTTCACAGAATACAACACGTCAATTGTAGTGGAAGTTTATTGTGGTCCAACGTTTCGGCTCCCCACAGGATTCCCTGACGAAGGCTCCTGTGGGGAGCCGAAACGTTGGACCACAATAAACTTCCACTACAATTGACGTGTTGTATTCTGTGAAAAAGAACCTTGGAGTGCTGTCACACCCCTGCATTCTATATATATATATATATATATATATATATATATATATATATATATATATATATATCCAGAAGAATCCACACTCACAGGTCTTACTAATTAAAACAAAAATAATTTTGGTAAAATAATATATAATTTGCTATCTACACTGCCCATACCTATACCTATACAGTTCCATAAATCTCTCTGCTTTCTAATGGCTTTTTGCCACCCCTGGTAACTGACCGCTCCATGCCACCTAAGGAAAGATTCTCACCTTGCCTCATGGCCGGAGCAGCCTTGCTTACCTTGTAATCCATGGCAACCAGAAGAAAAATTTACTGGATAGCTGTTTGAATACAAACATCTGATTAACTATGGGTTACTATATATGGGCAGACATAAGACAATTCTTTACATTGTAGATAAAAGCAGAATTACTTTGGTAGCATGTGTATAAACATATAAGTAAACTGCTGACCACTTTGGCTAGATTGTGTTAATTAGTGAGCACAATAAGCCATGTCACTATATCATATGCAAATTTCCATGTTTTGTTTCTGTATTAAAATTAAAATCTAATTTCCATTAACATGATGGTTTATTAATAATCACACTTTTCTACACATCATTGGCTCTCCATACCTTGACTTCCTTACTCTGAAATGAATGTCTTGCATAAACAATAAGGCAGTTTTATCTTAGCTCCACAGCACCTGCTCAGTAATTTGATGACATAATGCTGATGTTGCCTGTCTGCTACTGTTACTTGACATACTCAAAGGAAGACATTTGGATGCAGAACACATGGACAAACCTTCAAGTTTTTAAATTAATTACAGGCAGGAAAGTGTTTTAAGCTTTCTGAACATGACAGGCTTTTTTTCCCTCAAGCAACCTGAAGCAACGAAGACTGGACTGCTGAATGTTTCTTATGCTGGGAGGCAAATATATAATATATGCTTCTTCAGTAACCCCTTGTAAGAATCTGCACTGCATTCTAAATACAGTGACGGGATGGGGCAACAGCAATACATGTATGCGATCGTACGAATTCATCGAGAAATCGGATATCGAGCAAAATGATAGCCTAAAACAATTCGATAAGCATTCCGATGGTCCGATGCTTATCGAATTTCGAATTGGATTGAGCAAATTTTGGGGAATAATAGTAAATTTGCCCCTGTGTCACAACATCCCATGTGAACAATGGTAGTATCAAGTAGTAAAAACTCACACACGTTCTTTTCAGTCCTATGTGATTTTCTGAAGGATGTTTATCAATAGGTGAAAAGGAGAATTCGATAAGCATTGGACCATTGAATGCATATGATAAATACAATCCAAAGATCCAATAGGAATGAATAGAATTTGTGTAAATTTTTTCTTTCATTAAAATATTTTTTTTTCATTTAAAGTATTCAGTAAATCTCACATTTCGATAAATCTGCCCCTTAAAGACAGAATTAAGATTACCCTCAAATTCGACCATCGAATCAAATTCACAGGATTTTAATGCTATTTGACCAATCGAACGATTGAATAGAAAAAATTAGATCGAACGATATTAACGTTTTTAACCATTCAATCAAATTTTTTTAATTCGATCTAAAAAAACTTGGAAAAATGCTATGGAAGCTTCCCATAGTGAAGTATAGCATTTCGGTAGGTTTAATCTGGCGAACTAGGCAGTCGAATAAAACTTTAGGGCAAGTAATTCGACTATCAAATATTCGAATATTCAGATAGAATTTTATTTGAATTATTTGAATCATTCAATTCGATCGAATTTTCTAAATGTATTATTAAATATTACTTGACAAATTCAATTTTTTTTGAAAATTTGATCGAATTTCGAATCATTCACACAAATTTAGTAAATCTGTCCCTATGAGTTTAAAGAGATACTGACACCAGAAATTAATAGTTTTTTTTACGTCATAATATTGTCTTTGCATACTATCTGTAATTTTGCCCTAAAAGTATTAACAGCTGCTTTTACATTACACATTACACCGCTGTGTTACTTTATGAGAGGACTGCCATATCTGAGCTTCAGCAGTCTGTTAGCATTAGAAACTCTAACTGAAATCTTGAGAAGAGACAGTCAGGTTGGCAAAACAGTCAGGTTTAGGTGACTTCAAGTAACAATTACTAACAATTACAATTCAGCAGATTTTAGATGGCGAATAGTTGAATGCGAATTCTTAAAGGTATAGTACATGCTAAATTTAAATAAAAAAAAAAAATATTTAATGGAATTTGGGCTATTCCCTAGTCTAATTACACTAAAATAAATTCAAAACTTGAATTTAAAATTTTAGTTTTCAATTTGACCCTTGTTAATTCTGCCCCTAGGCTTTTTTATTAAACATTTTATTTTTCTAGTAGAGTTTTAAATTGGAAAACTCAAATTTCCAGAGATTTATTATACACCAAAGATGCTGATTATTCAAATCTGAAAATACTCCAAATAAAATCAGGCTGAAATCAAGTAAGAATCAATGGCAGATTGCCACTGTTGTTTACCTTCATGGTTCTCTAAAGTTTTAGACTTTTAGCACTGATTTCTAAATAATTTGCTTCCCTTTGCATTATCACTTCATTTTATCATTTGATTTAATAGTTTAACTAGCAATGACTTATAAGCTTGATTACCTTGCCTCTTCCAGGTGTGGCTTTGCTATAGCACTCCTTCCCCTGCCAAATGGGGGCATGTTTATTAAACACCATAAATAGACGTTGCTTAAGGGGAACTCTTCTGCAATCTGTTTATTTGTATAGAATTTTATGGGTGTATTTGTCAAAGGGTTTTCAAATTATTGCTTGTAAAAATCCTAAATAAATGAAAACAAAAGTGAAATTTCCTGTTGGAGTTCTGGCATGTCTGTTTTTACCTTTTGATCAATATGCTGCAGGTACTACCAGGACATAAGCAGGAGTCAGGCTCATTGGCCTAGAGCAAAAATGGACTGATCTCCTTACGTCTGGGAAAAAAAAAAGTGTTCAAAAGACTAGACACAATGTTTGCACCGCATGCCTCAGATCTATAACAGACTTATTAGAAGGTGATGTTTAATGTTTTTAGATGTCTCATTATTTCAAATAGGATTTTTTAGAAAAGTTTTTGTTAGCTTTATGTCTTAAATTCACCTTCAAAGCCTGTAGCTTTTTCTGTCTGTTACCATAGTCATTAATGATGACAACTAGTGTTAATGTGCTCTAAATTAGATAGTGGTCCAGTCCTGAATTTCAAACAGGCAGCAACCTTATGTCAAAGTAAAACACTTCAGCAGAACAACAAGGGACAAGGAACAGAGGTGACATATTTCATCATTTAAGGTCATAGAATAAAGTGACACCTCACAACGACTAGAAATAATTTCCCCCTGTGGCTAAATATTTCTGGTTTCAAATGTGACCTTAGTCTGTGTCAAACAAAGGGGCTGCTGAAAAGTATTCCGAAACACAGCTGTGATTTGTTGCCAGCTTGTGATCTGGCAGAGGTACAAAGCATAATGCATAATTGCTGGTGATTCATGTCAAGGTTTCATATTTGTAATAGAAGTAGGTTCAATATTTTCTTTTCAAAGTGTTCGTAAAAGATTCAGTCTTTAAGAGCAAATAACAGTACAGATAAATACCAAAAGAAAGGAAGCACAGACCTGAAGTGCATTTAATGCACTCAAATCTATCATATACAAAACTGTATTCAATGGACCACAATTAAAACCACTACCTGCTCTTGACTTAGATTGACATTTGCAGTAAAATGAACCAGAGTTGCTCATTTGTTTTGCTTCAAACTTCTAAAAGCAATGAACAGAAAGAATGTTTGAAGAATATGCACTAGTGGCTTTGCTTCAATAGCCAATGGTATCAAAGATGGCCTATTTTTTTTTTGTTAAATTTGTAATTACTTCAAGGTTACTTGCACTTCACTATATTAACAAAGTACTAAGCATCTAGGCCGGGTCTATCATAATCCTAAATACAATTTAAAATAAAATTAGATCACCAAACAATGAAGGTCACTATAAAAATATATTGAATAAACCAGTTTCAAATATATAAACTACACTAAACATTTGTGTCAACATTTAAAATTCGACCATGGGAATAGTTAGGGAATTTAAATCCTTCGAATTCGAAGGGTTTTACCGCAATTCTATTGGTCGAACGATCAAATTATAAAAATTTGATTGAACAATCAAATCGTTCGAATCGATCGGTTCAAACGATTTGATCGTTCGATCGAATTTTTATAATTCGATCAAAATTAGGCAAAGACACTTCGGTAGTTTAAAGGAACAGTAACATCAAAATTTTTTATTAAAAAATTCGTTAGTACATAACGTAAAAAAACCACCAACACATATTATACTTTAAAATCAAAAAGTCTTTATTAAGAAATAACTTACATAAACTCTGCTTCCTGTCCTCTACAGCAACGGCGAAAAGGCAACTATCGATGGAGCAGCGCTCGATTTCTCCTCACTTGCTCTCTGCTGCTTCCATGTGCAGGCGTTTCCGATGCCGGCTGCTCTTTGTGCTGTGCTCTTTGGGGGTGTCCGGCATTGTCTGTCTGTATCAGGGAGCCGGGAAAGAAGCAGCAGCGGCAGCACTGTCAGGTCTGGGGATTTGCTGGCACTCCACCCAGGCAGCAGGACTTTGGGAAAGTTAATGTTGATCTGGGAGGCTGCTGAGCTGACAGGGCTGCGGCACCGCTAGAGACCGGCAGTAGGAGATGTGGGAGCGGCAGTTTCCTAAGCAGAGCGATAGGGAATGGGTTGCGGCTTATTAACCCATTAGGTTAGTACAGGCAGCGTTATACAGCGACAGGTCCGTGTTGCTAGAAAATAAACACCAGAGATTGTCTGCCTCGTTCCACATTTAATACACTAGCAGAGGCAGCGACAGCGGGTCAGTGCGCAGTGCAAGGGAAGGAAGCTGGAAGGAGGCAGGCATAGGATTGCTAGCAGGCATAGGAATTGCTTCCAGTAGCGTGGGGGATGCGGCTGTGACCCGACGAACACAGCGCAGAAAGCAGCCGGCATCGTTCATCCTGGAAGCACCTGCACATGGAAGCAGCAGAGAGCCAGGAAAGAGAAATCGAGCGCTGCTCCACCGATGGTCGCCCTTTCGCCGTTGCTGTATAGGACAGGAAGCAGAGTTTATGTAAGTTATTTCTTAATAAAGACTTTTTGATTTTAAACTATAATATGTGTTGGTGTTTTTTTTTCGTTATGTTCTAACGAATTTTTTAATAAAAAAATTTGATGTTACTGTTCCTTTAAGACTGGCGAACTAGGCAGTCGTGTAAAAATTTAAAGGGGAAGTAATTAGTCGAACAGTCGAATAGATTTTTATTCGAATTATTCAAATCATTAATTCAAATTGGGTTTTAAGGTCAATCTTTCCAAATAAAACCCAGCATCCATACATACACTCACACGGACCCCTCCCTACGCTCACATAAACTATACACACAATTCCCTGGTCGAGGTCACCTAATTTGCATATTCGAAATTTGAATCTTTTTGTAAATTCTATCAAATTTTCGAATCATTCATGTGAATACATGTGAATTTAGTAAATCTGCCCCTTCATTTCTTTTTTTCTACAATATATCTGAAACAGTGACCCCAATATAGTTACATAGTCACAAAGTTCAATCTCTCCAAATAAAACCCAGCATCCATACATTCACACACTCACACGGACCCCTCCATACGCTCACATAAACTATACATACCAATATCGATACACAGGGGCAAATTTACTATTATTCCCCAAAATTAGCTCGATCAAATTCATAATTCAATATGCATTCGACTATCGAATGCTTATCGAATTGTTTTAGGCTATCATTTTGCTCGCAATACGATTTCTCTATGAATTCGTACGATCGATTTCACGAAAATATCGTGAAATATCGCTTCAGCGCCCAAAAAAATACTGAACACCAATGTGTGTTTTTTTATTTTTTTAATCCTCTGGCCACTAATGTATTATTTTGATACTCTATAGACCCCTGCCACCAATGTTTTTTTTTTTTTAATATTCTCTGGGGCCCCAATATTTTTTTAGCTTTTAAAGGGGGCCCAATATAAAAAAAAAACTTTTATGGGGGGCCCTGGCACCATTTTTTTTTTTACTTAGAGGGGGGCCCTGGTCACTGATTATTTGTTTTAACTTGTAGGGGGCCCCCAACCACCAATTATTTTTAAAAATAAACCTTTTATGGGGGCCCTGGTGCCACAGTTTTTTTTAACTTATAAGCAGGGTCGGACTGGACATTGGGGGACCCACTGGGTTCCAAACCTCCAGGGGCCCCTGCGCACATGCTCCAACTCTGGGCCCGTGTGCATGTGTGAATGGCAAGGCGGCGTGCTGCCCAAAAGCCAGCACAGTGTGCAAATGCTGGCCCAGCAGATCAGGCAGGGGGTCTGGGCTGGCAGAAGCCCACTGCGTTTTTTGCCGGTTTCCCACTGGCCCAGTCCAACCCAGCTTATAAGGGGGCCCTGACCATCAATAGCTTTTTTTGGGGGGTGTTTTAACTGTGGAGTGGGATCTGGGGTGGGGTTTGTGTGGTCACGGCCAAGGGGGCTCTGAAAATTTAGTTGTATGAGGTGCTGTGATTTCTATTGGCAGCCCTGAAGGCAAGCCTTGCATCATCTCAGAATCTTTTTTGTACACCAGAATGGGGGACCTGATGTCCATCCCCATGCACAATTAAATGGTAAAGAGAGAGGGGGGATGAGGGGAGTGCAGTGAGATCTAATAAGTGCAGATTGTAAAGTGAAAGTAATTGTCTGTTCTGCCTCTATCATAGAGGAGGGGCAGACAACATTTGATTGACAGCTGTGATGTTTAAATGTGTTTAAAACAGTTATGAATGCTTTAATAAAAAAACAGATTTGGATTTCATGTTTAATTTAAAAAGGAATTGTATACAGTTTTTTTTATGTCTGGGTGACAGGTCCACTTTAAGGGCCAGATTCAATAAGGGTCGAAATTCAAATAGAAAAAAATTTCTAAATTTGACCATCAAATTTTTCAAAACATTTTTTAGAGCAAAAATTGACCTTTTCCGCTCGAATAAGTATGTTTTCAATTGAATCCCTGTATTCTTCATGAAATATGTGTGTGTGTGTAGGCCGTGTGACAGAGTTGATCCCAGCCACGGAGTGAAAGATTTAGCCGCAGCCAAGACCTGTAAAGCTGTACAAGCTATGAGATCTGCAGGAGTGCAGAAAGAGGGTTCCTGTTCCTTGCTACGCTGCTAAAGTTTCAGAGGATAAAAGTGCCATTGGTGGGAGTGATTCTGCAGCAGAGTTACTTTTGATTCCAGTGTGACCTACCTCTGAGAGAAATCGGTGAGCACGGATACAGTGTTGAGCCTAACAGCAAGATAGGCCTTGAGTATTTTTGCCTGCTCTGTGGGATGTATGCTACTTTCTAAAGGAAAAGGTACTCTGGGGAAAGGTAGTGCTACCTGGGAATAAGAGCTCTGGGGAAAGGGGCATTGCATTTTGGACTGTGTGCTGTTTAACCCTTCCAGAGAAGTGGGACTGTGAAATTCTAAGGACTGTGCTGAACTAACAGTTAGAACCTAATAGGGATTTAGGTAGTGTCCCATATTTTCCCATACAGGTGTGATTTGTGTATTAGTTATTATACTACTGTTAATATAACGTTAAAGTTCGGCAAACTGTGTGTTTTATTTTTCCTAGGGGATTCCTCTGAGGTAAGTTCTTCAGTGCTCCCTAGGTGGAGGCACTGCGCTGTAATTCCCAGTTCCCAGTACTTTTCATATTGCAAAAGGGACTCAGGGCCCCTGAATTGCCTAGGACTATTCTATTTAAAGGGACAGTAGCCAAATTAGGGTTACACTTGTTTTCCACAAGTCCCTATAGCAAAAAAAAAATTGCTGCTTAGCTTTCACTTCTCTAAAAAAAAAAGTGAATGTTTATTACTGTCCCTACCTTCCTCATTTGCATAGTCTGTATTTTATTGTCAGTCCATGAGTCATGCTATTCTAATGAGGAAGAGATGGGACCCTACTTACGCTGCATACAGTAGCTGTATCTAGGGGACTGCGCTGAACACATTTGTTTAAGTAAAGCAATGATTTTTGCTTACAAGTCTCTTTTAAGGCTACCAGTATGGCTGGACAGAAGAGACCATAACACAAGCTTAATGTTAATATATCAATACAAATCGTGTGTAGCATATGCTTATTTGTAATATCAGAGCTGGGCCACATATTAGGGAGCACCCAAGGCAAGCCATGCCCTCTATCCTCTACTCCTCCTACTGTATGTAGGACCACTCCCTCTTCTGGTCACAGGGCTGAAATAACTGAACTAATGAGTAATCTGTGCCTATGGCTGCCCCCCCCCCCCCATTCGTTGCACCAAAGCACATGTACTGTAGCTTCTTCTTACCCCTAGTTCGAGCCCTGCATAAGGGTAACAAAATAACTGTTTTACTGTTCAAGTCTTCTGAGGACTTATGGAATATTGTGTAGATTAGGGACACATGACCTTGGCAAAACTCTTTGTTATCCTGTGCTTACTCTCCTCGTTGTTTTGTAACATGTTTATTAATATCTTTATGACTCTACAGTTTACAAATGAGATCCCTGCTGGTTTAAAAAAGCTAATGTATTCAAAAAATCAACAGACTTTTAAAATAATACATTATACTTTAAAAGACTGCTATTAGACATGCTTCTCAGTGGTGTTATGGCACATTTAGCAGGAAAAAAGCACACAAAACAAACAAATCAAGATATTTCCAAAGTTTTATAATGTTAAACAGCAGTAGCTCAAATGCAATATTTATTATGTGAAGTTGAAAAACTTCTTGTGTATATTTTGTATATCCATCGTCGTGTCTCCTGGTCAATCTGAATGTGACCTCAGCACCCAAAGAAATAAATACTGGGACATATTTTACTGTGGTGTGGCATGCACAATCAATACAAAGTTTATAATCCCAAAGACATAATTAGAAGTCACAGGTGTGCTGTATTGTTTTAAACACAAAATCATATTTGCTTCATACATATACCATTTGTTTGGTGCACAAACTGTGTTTTAACATGGAATTTAGAGACCTGCCTTCACCAAGTGCATACTGTACTGCCTATATTCAACAGCTCGGTGAAGGCCTGTACTTATCATTTAGTCTGTAAATTAACCTTTTACCTGGTTTCTAGGGGGACAAAGAGTCTAACGTTTTTGAAGTACAGCATATATTTATTTGAAGTATACATTAAAATATTGACATTTATGGACCTGTCACCCAGACATAAAAAGCTCTATAATAAAAGTCCTTTTCAAATTAAACATGAAATCCAATCTAGATTTTTTATTTAAGCATTCATAGCTGTTGTAAGCTGAAAATCTCAGCTGTCCATCAAATATTGTCTGCCCTCCTCTATGCCTTAGGCATAGAGGTGGGGCAGATAATTAATTTTACTTTGCAGAGGAAAAAAACTAAAATATTTTTTCCCAGGACAGTTTTTGATTCTTGTTTTTCCATATTTTTGGGGGAAAAATATTGGTCTGTCTCATTTATGAAGTTTTTTCCCTATTTCCACAATAGATTTTTGTTTCCACAAAAAGTGGTCTCCCACTTTCAGCAGTTGAAATCAATTTTGCAGAACAGGTATTGGGCACCTTATCCGTAAACCAATTATCCATAAATCTCCAATTTTGGAGTGACGATCTCCCATAGACTACATTATAATGAAATAATCCAATTTTTTTTAAATTATTTCCTTTTTCTCTGTAATAATAAAACAGTAGCTTGTACTTGATCCCAATTAAGATGTAATTAATCCTTCAGCAAACCAACCTATTGGGTTTATTTAATGTTTACATGATTTTCTTGTAGACTTAAGGTATGAAGATTCAAATTACAGAAAGATCCTTTATCCATCAAACCCCAGGCCCCAAGCATTCTGGATAATAAGTCCCATACCTGTACCTATTTCAAATCCCGCTGAATATTTTCTCAGTTGAGGGCAAAACACCAAATTTAATTTCAAGATTCAAGTCTGAAAGATGAAGAATCTTGAATACAGATTCATTAGTTCAAACAAAAGAAGTGATTCTATTTACCCTCAGCCACACCATAAATATCTTATGTTTTGGGTATTTTTTTTCTAGCCACAAAAAATGCATTTCTACATTTTAATACAAATAAAAAGTATTATTGAATGGTTCTATTTTACAATGTGATATTAAGTTATTCATACTGTGAATTTCTGAACTTGATTTTCATCAAAGTATAAATCTTGGTGGCTTGGGAGGAAATCTACTTGAAGTCTTCATAAGGTGATTTACATCTCCAAGCATAGTGTTCATGCACCCAGCAGTGAGCTATGAGTAGAAAGACATGCATACCCAATTTGGATTCAGGGGAATGTGTACATTTTCTGGCGTGAACATACTTTTTTCTACCTTTGCTTCCCCCCCCCCCAAACTATGTAAATGTGTTGATGTTGCAGCATCTAGAATTACAGAACTGATAGCTCACATGGAGTGTCTACATGTTGGGGCCCCCTATATGCCCCCTATATGCCACATGCTTAGGCTAACCTATACATTTTGGGCATCAAACTGTTCAGTGGACTCCTGGCAATCATATTCAGGATGTTTTACATTGGTACCTAATGATGTTTAGGTGGTATACTGTTGTAGATTGGAAGCTTTGTGGTAATTTGCCAAAACATTTACCAATTTCTATAAAAAATTATAATTTTAGGAATGAATTGCAACTATTGCATATGACATACTTAGATCTATTTACACATATTTGATTTCTGAATCTGCACTTTCTTATAATGAGTAGTTTTCTAGGGTAAACCTACTGTTAGTGGAGTGTTTGGCCTTGAAATCAGAAGTACAGTATGTCGTTTTGTGGAGCGATGCTTTGGAAATTTGATAGTGTACTGCCAGGAGATTTTGATGTATACAATTGAGAAATCTCCATAAAACTATATAGGGTATTGTCGCGTTCAGGAGACATGGAACTTTCCAAATCAACTTTACTGCTGTTTCTACTGCCATGCTTTATTTAGTTGTGTAGCAAAATTTCTTCTGCTTAGAAATAAGAAAATAAAGCTATATTTTTCTTCGACAAGCAAGCTTTGGCAAACTCTTTAAAAGGACACACACCACAAGGTAATTTTGGCTACTTCACAATCATCACATTTGCACATTATCAGTCATGTTTCAGTTATGTCTTTCCACTTCAAAATATCAATACCTTGCAGGTTTGTAAGAAACTTTTGAAAATTGACTCAAAGCTTGTATTTCATAGGCACTAAAAAAAGTTTTATTTTATATTATATTATATAAATTTCATAAACTGTTTACAGGGGTTAAAATGTATTATATACATGTAGCACAATTAAAGCAAAAGTAAATTCTAAGCAACTTTGCAATGCATCATATTAATTATAATTAATTTTCAGTCAAAGCTTTTTGCAAATTTAATTGTTACTAGAAGCAGTTTGGTTAAATATTGTGAAGACTGGTTAGATATTGTGAAGGCTGGTGGGGACATTATTATTTCAACATTATTTCAATATCATATGTAGCCATCAGTGCCAGGCCAAGATGGACATAGAGCATAAACAATGTGCCAGTTACCAGATTAGCACTCCTTTATATCAGAACACACACATTTATAATAAACGTCATTTTCCAGGTGTATTTAAAGGAGACATTTGGGATAATTTTTTTTTTTTTAAATAGCCTCTTTATTAGAGCTTCATATAGATGGTCACTGGTCCCTGTCTGTGTGTCAGATGAGGTGTGGGTATGTCCTAACGGTCCCTGCCAGAAGCACAGTAGGAGGGGTACAGCCAATCACAGAGTTCTCAGAGTTCCCCTTCTAAATCCTTTACTTTTCATTTTAATATAGCACTAACTATCCCCTGTAAATAAAACAATTTACCAATATAAAAATCTTCCTCCCAGTTGGTTCTATAAGTTAAATTTTAAAACAAGGGGGCTCTGCTTCTCTGTTACCTACTGTAATTAGTACGATTTCACATCACCAAATGTAGCATCCTGTGTCACCATGCCTAATCTTCCAGCAGGGCTCAGGCAGAGCAAATTTCTATGCATTTCACACTTTTACACTTTGTCAAGGACTTAAAGGACTAAGGGTTGGCAGACAGTAGAGGTCAGTGCCTAGCGTTCCCACTACTGTTGTACCTAGGCATGTGCCTCTTCAGCCTACTCCTAGTTCCAGCCTACTCTTCCATCCCTGGTAGTCATAACAAGCTGCAGAAAATAGCAAAAGAAAATTTCTTTGTAACCTGGGCACAGTACATTTCCATTCTTGGTCAAAATTGTTTTGTCTTGCATTCAATTTTTTTGTCATGCTGCAATTTTCTTCACCCATTAGGCGCGCTCTTTTGTGGTGAAACTCAGTGAAATATTTCGCTCACCTAGATTCTAAGGATTCTGATTTATGTTTTCCTAGGAACCGTATAGAAATCAACGACACAAAAAACAGCAACTGTAGTTGATAAAAATTATAAAATACACTGTGCCATAGTAAGTAAAGTTACTTGTGTAAGAGTAGCAGTACGCTGTCATAGATGTCACTCTACTCTAAAGACATGGCTGCATATTAAATGTAGACAGGTAAGTGACAGGAAAGTGGGATGGGTTAATTAAAATGCTAAATATTTACATTTTGCTCTGTGGTAGGATATTGGGCAATTTAATGACAATTCTAATTTTGAAAATTCATCCATAGCTTCCATATAAGGAAGTTAAAGTCATATTTACTGAACATACAGTGATTCAAAGTTGTCTTTACTCATTTTTTCCTTTCCCAATTTACAGACTGCCTTTTCTGCTGTCTCCTCCTGGATGCCATAACGCAACCTGAATCTTTCAAAAACAGAACTCAAGATCTTCCGCTGTACCCCAGATATCACTCACAGTAAACAAACTACCTTTCATTCGACCACACAGGCACACTGTCTAGGAGTTATCCTAGTCTTCCATCTGCCTTTTCACCTCACAACCAAACACTTGCAAAATCTTGTATTCAGCTATGCAAAATTGCCCAAATAGGACCATATCTTAGTTCAGACTCAACTAAAATACTTATTCAGTCTCTTATCATCTCCTGCTTTGATTACTGCAACCTACTCTTTGCAGGTATTCCAACAAGTTGCCTTTTACAATTCTTATCTGTTCTAAATGCTGCTAGACTCATTAATCTATCTCACCACTCAACATCTGCTGCTTCCATGTGTATATCCCTTCACTGGCTCCCAATCTCATCTACAATCTAATTCAAACTACTACAAGGCCCTTAACAGTGAAGTCCCACCCTATTTTACATCTCTGATCTCCAAATACACTCCTTCACACAGCTTCTGACTTTCACCTCACTTTTCCTCTCATCACTTCTGCCCATTCTCATCTACAACTTCTCTTGGGCCTCTGCTTTTCTATGGAACTGTCTTCCTTGAGATGTCAGACTTTCTCCTTCTAACTTTCAAATGCTCCTTAAGGACCCACCTGTTTAAAGAAGCTTTTTCAATGTACATTAATTAATCAATCATTGCTGTATCATAAGTCACAAAATTGTTTCTAAAATCTTAATGGCTCAATTGTACCCTAACCAGTGGTTTGTATAATTTCATGTGTAGGGCCCTCTAATCCTGTTGTTCTCTTGTTTGTTATTCACCGTTTGTTATAACTAAGGTATAGCACTGTGTAACTTGACACCATATAAATAAATGATGATGAATATACTCAAAATAGCATTGCCATTGTCTGTTAGAGCTGGGACCATATTCTATTATTGACTCTTCACATGACTGGTTTCTACATTTGGCACGGAAGCAGAGTTAAAACTTACAAGAAAATATACCTCATAGAAAGCTACAGGTTAGCTGAGTCAAAAATGTATTCCCGGATGTATAACAAAACCCTCTGACACACACCATTCATGACAAGCAGTTGTCACCTTTCCACAGAAACTGATGCTTCTGACAAACACAAATGCTATGCTGGAAAGATCAGAATCCCTAGGTAATAGAAACTTTCAAAGTCTTAATCCAGGACGCTAGATTTCAGAGCAGTGCTGATGAGATGGATAAACCGGTGGGAATTACGGTTTCTTACTCTCTTGAAGATGATGTGGTGACTTCACACTAGGAACACTTGCCTTGATTTAAAGGCTTTGATCTCTTTGCAGACTCTTCTGGGAAAAAAAGAAGCAGTCATACGCAGCCCTTGTCATAAACCTATCACACTTCCATTTGTTATGATTTCATACACTTTCCAATTTCCAGACGTTCATAGCTGATTTAGCATAGAGACTTCATTTTTTCCAAATTCAAAAAAGGTTTAGCATAATGTCACAGAGGAATCTTACTTCACAGGTTTCCAGAGAGAAGTGTGCCTGGTGTGGAATGAAAACTGATTTTGATGAACATCAATGCAAATATTTTACCTTTCAGGCATAAATATGTTTTTTTTCAGGTGTCTTGAAATTGATATGCTCTTGAGCAGAGATATTAAATATTCATTTCAGTGAGAAATGGCTTTGTATTCTGTTTGGATTTTCACTGCAAAATATTAAATCAAAAGAGACAGCATATGCTATAGGGGTGATGGACACTGACAAGCTCTTGAAATATAAGCCATGACATATATTAACCCTTTTATTGCCTGAGGGGCAAACAATCCCTTGTTATACTGTTCTTTGTCAATGACATGCAGCATGCATAAACTATATCTATAAATTCCTATTCCACAAACTTTGAAAAGAATGATATTCTCTTTTCATCAATGCTTCCAGCAAACAGGACAGTAAAAGGTTGTGTCCAATGTGATATACGTATATATATATATATATATATATATATGCTTGGGACGTCCACACTCTGTCCCCATTGAAGGCGAGATGCATGATCATTTGTAGCAAAATAAATGTATATATACATATATAAATATACAGTGTATGTGTATATATATATATATATATATATATATATATATACAGTATATTGTTTTAGATGATACTGATCCAATCATAGGCCCTCTTTATGGGAAACTGCTAACTAAAGATCAAGATGCACAAGGCTCAGATGGGTTGTATTTCCACAGGGTTTACCTAATATTTTGTAGATGAGCAGGAAAAAATAGAATACCTTCTTCATAACATGCAAAATAAAATTATTTACTTTTATAAAGCAGAAATTTGTTTAAAATAATTGTCTCAACTGCAGATGAACAAAAATGCTTTATTAGGTGGGTAGAATTAAAAATATCAATGCAGTACAATTTACCGCTACACTTCCATACATACCAAATCTGACTTACGGTCTTCATGAGGTTTTGGTGAGAAGCACACAGATGGAGAATTTCTTTAGAATTATGGAGCAACAGATGTAAACCGTTCATTAAGAATAATGGCAACAAATGATAGTGTGGTGGACAATGAAATCAAACCTGGATAAGTCTATACTATTTAATACATATACAAGGCCTTGTGAGTTCACCAAACCAAAGAACACCAAGATTTTAATCCCTGACACAATTCCAGACCACTTTGCAGTAGAGCAGGCCCACATAGAGCTTATATTGCTATAGCATCTTTATAACCTCCCAGGAAGGCATTTTACATTAAAACCCTTAGTTACAGTTAAGTAGGGATGGCGCGAACCGCCGCAAAAAAGTTCGCGGACGCGTTCGCGAACTTGCGACAAACTCGCGAACGGTTCGCGACCGTCGCGAACCCCATAGACTTCAATGGGAAGGCGAACTTTAAAAGCTAAAAAAGACATTTCTGGCCAGAAAAATGATTTTAAAGTTGTTTAAAGGGTGCAACGACCTGGACAGTGGCATGCCAGAGGGGGATCAAGGGAAAAGAAAAAAACATTATTTTCTTATGTCAAAAGTGTTACAAAGTATCTTACCTGCACCTGTTAGCTGTTCTGGACTCTCTGCCAAAATCCAAGTTCAAATGTTTGCTTCTTTTTCTGGCTGTTCAGTGAGGGTCTTTCCAGTGAAAGAGGGTCCTCCAAAAAGAGGGTCTTTCCAGTATAAATGAGGGACAGAGGGTTGAGCTCGCAAAAGAGGGACAGTTGGGACTCGGGAGGTATGCACATTTTTTTTTTTTTTAGTCCAGGGGGTGTGTGGGGGTGGTCCAGGGAGATCTTCCTGATTGGCTGCCATGTATCTGCTGGTCTGGGGTGAGAGGGCAAAAAAAATGCGCCAAATTGACGCGAACCCAAAATGCGAACGTCGCGCGACGTTCGCGAACTTCCGGCGAGCGCGAACAGCGGATGTTCGCGCGAACAAGTTCGCCGGCGAACAGTTCACGCCATCCCTACAGTTAAGAAGAACAAAAGTGTATCAAAATACTTCTTACCTTCCCTATAAAGCATTTTTAGAAAGGCTGTCGACTTAGCTAATTAAGGTTGTACATACTATTGTATATAGTACTATATACATTATATGATTAATGCCCTAAGAAAGGACAATTATAAAATGATGAAGTTAGTTAAAGTAATGAGTGAATCTGTTCCATTCCAAAACTGCTAAAAAAGCCATGGAATTTGTACATTCATGAAACACATAAAAGTCAATTGGTGACAACATTTTTTTATGGGCAACAATTTCTTATGTGTGACTTTTTTTTCACTCCAAATGCATTAGAGTGAGGGACATTTTTTCTTTTGGTGACTTTTTTTCCTTGGCAACTTTGTTGCATTTTGGTCAATGGGTGTTTTTCTCAAGTTTTTTCTTAATCCAAATGCATTAAAGTCAATGGGTGTTTTTTTGTGACAAATTAATGTGAAAAAAATTGCAAATGACAAAATGCTGAATTTCGTAGTGAATCCATGCCATGTTTTGTTTTGTGACATTATACTTATAGCACTGCATATGGGTCTTTTAAACATCATTTTACTTTTATAGTCCTGCTCACAGTGCATAGACATGATGTCCTTTCATACTTGTGCATGTACATGGTTGATGTACTATCAAAATCACTAATTAAAGGCACTGTAACACTGAGGAGATATTTACTGTATTTGGTTAATAAGATTATTCCCACACGCTAGGCACCTACAATTCAATATCTAAGAAGGTTTAAGGAATCAGTAAATGAACATGTGAAAGATTGAAAACTCTAATTGGCAAGCTCTTATAACAAAAGAGAATAGTAATAAGCATCCAGATAACATATTGAGTAATCTAAAGACAATTTGAATTGAAGGGTCAGTTAATAATGTGGCTTTAATACCCAACGTCTTTGTTTTTAATAAAATAAATAATAATGCTGCAAGGCTTGAATGTGCACAATTCAACACTGTTTTCCATTCACACACAAGTAAAAAGTTGGAAATGTATTCAGAAATCACAGTTCACAACCTGGGGTCTAATGAACAGTTTGATGCACAATGTAAATAAAGGAGGTTTATCAATGTAGTGTACATGGCATGAAGGTACCTCAAAATGAAGATAAGGAAAATGAACAATCATTGCTGTCATTTCAGCTACTGCAAGATCAACACATTTACTGCATTTTATGGTAAAGCCATAAAAAAATGTAAGTTCACGCTAAGGCTGGTGGCACATGGGGAGACCAAGTGATAAATCTTCGTTGCGGTGGGTGACAAATTCGATCGAATTCGATTATATTCACATGAATACATGTGAATTTTGTAAATCGGCCCCTAACTCAGTTATTTTCAACCTTGTGCCTCCAGCTGTTAAGAAACTACAAGTCCCATAATGCATTTGCCTGACTGTGGCTGTCAGACTCCTTCATTGCATTGTGGGACTTGTAGTTCCTTAACAGCTGGAGGCACAAGGTTGAAAATCACTGCCCTAACTAGAGTTTAGTATCAAAATAGCCTTTGATATTATGTCTGTACAAAAAAATCACCCAAGCCCCTTTTAAAAGCATAAACAGAATCAGCCATCACAACATCACCAGGCAGTGCATTCCACAACCGTCCTCACTGTGAAGAACCACCTACTCTGCTTCAAACAAAAGTCCTTTTCTTCTAGTCTGAAGGGGTGGCCTCTGGTGGGGTGATCCTCTTTATGGGTAAAAAGGTCTCCTGATAAATAACCCCCTTTGTGTTTGTTAACATCAACCTTTACTTGAAATAAACAAAGAAATATGCACTGCAGGAAATGACAGCACTCCAGTGAAAACAGCAAATCAATAAATCAAATGAAGGTGGAGATTTATTGGTGATCCCACGTGTATATATCCTTGATAAAGGCCCCCATGAGGGCCGAAACGTTGGACACGTGAGTGATATTGAAATATAATCACCTTGATTGTAAATAATTGGAGTGCTGGTCCACTTTGTGAGCTATACTGAAAACTTGACCAAGCACCTAATCTTCAACAGTGGAAGAGTGCAGGTACTTTTTGAACATTATATATATTTATATATATATATATCTTGAGAAAGGTCCAGACTGGACCGAAACTTTGACAAATAAACTTCACCTTGGTTGATTCTACTATGAAGTCCTGGAGTGCGTCATTCTTTGGAAAAGGATTATCTACACTTCATATGACAGCACCCAGGCATTAACTTTGCTTTAATTGGAGTGCACCACAGCTGGAACTATATATATATATATATATATTTATTTATGTATACGTCCATGTAACGTGGGTGCACACCAGGAGCCTTTGACAAAAAAGTTTAGTAAAACCACAAAAAATATTTATTGAAGCATTTTAAAAAACAGGCCAACGTTTCAGTCTCCTTCTAAGACCTTTGTCAAGACCATAATGTTATTAAAATAATCACCTTAAATACATAAAACATGGAAGCACTCACCCAATCACAAATAGACAAGTCATGTGAGTAGGAGGAACGCCTCAACACACACACACCTAAGGGAAAATATAGATAGTTAGAGTGAATACACCTATACCAAGATGGCCAGAACAGTCAAAAACGCAGACCAAAGAAAGGGTGTAGATGTGGAGAGAAAAAACATTGTATAAAAACATGTAACACAGAAAAGCAGAGATCACTGATAAATACTTGTTGCAAAATCAGCACTATGTGGCAAAGCACAACCTAAAGAATTAAACAGAATACCAGTGATACATAATTTAACAAAGTAATTACCAGCAAATTGTAACTCTAAGAAAACTCATCTTTGTTTCAAAAAATATGTTAATGAACAATTCTCATTTAAACCATGGGGGACCAGAGTATTAAGTTTTTTTATCCAGAACACTTCTCTCTGGAAAAGCATCTTAGACCAGTCACCACTATTTCTAAGGTGGGATATGATCAATGGCAATGTATTTAAAAGTGGGGAGACAATGTCCCTGTTCCAGGTAATGCTTAGCCATTGGTTTAGTAGTTTTACTGTCTCTAAAGGCTGTACTTATGGCTGACCTATGTCCATCCATACGTAGTCGAAGAGTCTGATCAGTCTTCCCCACATATGGCAAACCACATGGACATGTAATTAAATATATTACATGGCTAGTACTACAAGTGATGTTATGCGGAATCATTAATATTTTGCCTGTTTGTGGGTGTAAAAAGGAAAAACCAGGTGTCATAAAACAAAATGCAATTGGGGCATCTAAAGCAACCAGGCTTTGCATCGGTTAGCCAAGTTTGCTTTGATGCTCCATAGCAATTCACCGGGTCGTTTTTCACTAACAAGTCCTGCAAATTGATGCCTCTCTGATAACAAATTATGGGAGGTTTTGGGACAATTTTAGCCCAATCTTTATTCCATGGTGCTCAGACACCTCACAAACATCAAACGTTTCGGGACCTCATGGCCCTTCCTCAGTGACAATTAACAAGAGAAGCTGTGCAAATTTTATAGGCAAAGTATTAATGACGCGCGACAAAAGCGTCCCGCGACTCGTTTCATTAATTTTTCGCCGATTCGCGAATTTCTCTAGAAATTCGCGAATTTTTCGGCGAAGCGAATTGCGGGAGATTCGCCCATCACTATTGGACACCCCTGATTTAACCAGTTAGTTTTAGTATCATCCCCAAGATCTTTTCTACCACAGATACTAGCATGCCTATAGTTTTCAAGCTAATGTCTAAGTATGGCATTTTGCTTCGCCAAAAAAATTCATGAAACGCCGCTGCGTCTCGTTTTCCAAAAACAAGACGCCGACATATTTTCACCAGGGTGAAATTCTCCAGCGTTTTGCAAATGTGCGGGTATTCGTGAATTCACCCATCACTACTCGGCACTATTGAGTTAGTAAATGTAAGAAGACAGTTGTGGTCTGCCTGGAACAACGCACTGATAACCTATTAATGTACTGTGTGATCCACATGGAGATATACAGTATATGCCAAAATTATGCTGGTAAAAAAACCTAGGGGTAGTTCAGCAATAGTACTATAACAACATTCATAATTTGCTCAAAATGGGTAAATACATATTTATATTTCTACTAGATACTGTATCTCATGACCTGAAAAACTTCTTTGACAAAACTAGAGTTGAATTTATAAATTCAGTAAAACTAAGGTATTGTTGCAGATATTTCTTTCTAATGTGGCCCTCACATTAAAAAAAGTTTAAAGATGAGCTGAAGCTAAAGATGTGTGGGTTCCCCTATTGCAATGTCAGTCAATGACACTTTTAAACATTTGAATTCATTGTTCTCTGTTACAAACTCACACTAAGTAAATGCCAACTTGTTCAGTATGTGCACAGAGTATGTCCTTTTTCTCTTGTGCTCTCTAACTGAATTAAAGAAACGTTTCTAAGAAAAATATAATGGAAGCCAATAGATATGTTCTTTTAGAAATGCCTAAATGCAAATTTATTCATAGAAAGTTTTCTATGACTTTTGGAAACTTTTTATCTGTTTTGAATAACTGCGGCAGAGAATAGACATATTAACATTAACATAATAACATTATTGCTTTGATTAAACTGCACTATTATCCGTTTTTTTTTTTTTTTTTTTTTTTTTTTTTTTTTTTTTTTCAAAATATGCATGGCATCATTTAGATATCATTTTTAATTCCCTAAATAGAGAAAACAAAGTTTTGGTCATGTTTAATACATTTTCTCAGAAATTACCTTCTTTTAAAGACTGTAGATCATTGTAGGCATTCTAAACCCCAGACATATTGGTTTCTTTACATGTAAGCATACCTGCTCTTAATGAGGTGTAGGTTCGATTAGTGAGGTTGGTTGGAACTCTGTAGAAAAAGCGCAAACCTCTGTTTTATGGGGCAGTAACCATTTTTTTCCATGGTGGGGATGTAAGAGTGGTAGAGCTCAAATGTATTTCACAGAAAGCAGTAGAAAATTATTTCATTACTGTGCATAAGGCAATTGGTGGAGTAAAGCTGAAATAAATGTGACATTCTGTTTCAATGAGAAAAGAGAGGTTAAATGTTACTTTTTTCGACAGACTTACCAATAAGTGCCGAAGGGAAGAACCAACACTATTTTTCAGACAGAAAGTGACATTTTGAATGAGCAAGATCTCAGATTTTATGATTATATGATTATTTTTCATTTTTCATTTTCTTCTGTCCTTGTTTGCTTTTTCTTGTGTGTTTTGTTATTGTCTTTCCTCATGCCTCCTTCTGTTTTATCTTCAAATACTTATTTTCTGTAAATAGAAAAGGGCTTGCATCAAGGGACACACTCCCCTCCATCCACTTTGGTTAAAATGCAACCAAGTCTGGAGGTTTGTAGTGCTGTGTCACATCCATTCTTCTGGTCAAAAAAGAAGCAAACACTGTTTGTGGATAAATATTCTGCTAAATGATTTCATTTGATACTTTCATCCATCAGCTATGCCTACCATTTCTATGATGGAGTTATTGATGTCTCTAGAGAGATATTGACATTCAGCCTCTGCTTCTACTTTGACAGGAAAACAAAATGACTGTATCGAAATGCACAGAACACCATGTATAACTCCTCTGTTTTGGTTAGCAAGATCCAAAACTTATTTTGTCTCTTCTGTCAGGCATCCTATTTCTGGCAGATGTGCTGAATTAAAAAAATAACATATACTTTAAGCCTTTCACTAGTGATGAGAAAATCTGTTCCATTTTTGCTGTACCAGAAAATTCGGAAAATCAAGGGAAAATTTGCAAAATGCATTGCAGATTTATCGGGCATTTTTTATGTGTACATTATTTCAAGGCAACGTTTTTCATGCAGAATACAATGGGGTCGTTGGAGTGAAAAATACATTGGGGTCTATAGGCATGTTGTGGCCACATTTGTTTTGCAATGAAAATTGTAAAGTGGTTTTACAAAATTGTGAAATGCAAACTTATGCTGCTAATCAATCATCACTACCTTTCACTGTTTAAGTGGGAAAGGATGATTGATTTAAAATGAATAATAAGTGCTGCTACATCACAGTTACAATGTATTAGAATCAACACTTGTGAAACTGGATTAGTTATATGCAGAGACCTCCATTGTTTCTTTTGCTCGTTAAAAAGCATAATTTTGAATGTGGTTACCATGGAGTTATTTTTCCCTCTAATTAATAATACAGTCCATAACAATCTCACAATCTCAGAGGTCACAGCTATTAACTTAACTGGAGAATCTAACTGATGACAATGCCACAAAACTTATATAAACTAAGTTCACAGTCCACAGTTTCAGTAAATACTGTAACTTGTGGGGACCTAAAAATCACGATGGCCCTTATAAGAGGATCTGCGCTGAGGTTTTCTGCATCAAAGACAAACTTCAGAATGACTCAGTGATTCATAGTTGCCATATGCAGTTTTCTTATTTAAGGAAGACAGAATGGAAAATTGGAAGTCATCAGTGCACTATAAGTATGACAGAGTAATTTGAATGCATTGTTAAGAAATGCAGCAGAAGAAACCTAATTTTGCAAACAGGTACAGCTTCCAGTGCCATGTACCTTCTAATTCTGGTTTCAAGCATATGCATGATTCCATTCAAGGTAAACACACCTATATAAACGGACTTACCATTGCATGATTGAAAGGACCATTATACCACTCCTGATAAAGCCCTGGGAATCTGCAAATAAATCTGAGATAGGAACCCACTGACCATACAATGACATTCTAGAAGCTGTTAAATCACAGTCAAGAGATGAAACAAAGAAGACAGTTCTATGGCCTAAAATTTAATCAGGTATAAAAATGTAATGTTTCACCTTTAAAACAGAGAATACCTACATCTGCAGAACAGGCTGAAATTTAAATTGGGGCAAGAACTACATCACAATGCAACACATTTAATTGACATACACATGTAAATATGAAAATAAATTCAAGGAATTAGAAAAAAAACTGACCCTGATGCTAGTGTAACTTTGTACATAGGGATATGGTACCAGAGTGTAAAAAATGATTTGTATGTCGTACTGCCAGTGTTGATAGGTTAATGCACCTCTAAACAATTAGCTTTCCATTGTACCATAGGCCTTTGCTTCATACCTAGCTATGCTGGCCTAACAATATAGAACACAATGCAGGATCTCGCACACCCTGGAAATAGGTAAAGATGCCTGGTGCACACAGGTAGAGGCTCGGCCACCTCCGAAACGTTGCATCTGCACTCCGCACAATAAATCTTTGAAGTATTCATACAGACATGTGTGCCGCTGGAATCTCTTTTGTTGCTAACAATATAGACTCATGTAGTCTGGGCATTATTTTTCCAGTCTAAGGCGACATCTGATCATAAAATATAGACCAGTATTTCAGAGTCTGCTTTTAAATTGTCACTCTGTGTTTTACTGGTTAAATTCATGAGCAATGAAAAATCTTTTCACTTTGTATAATTCTACATTAGCCCTTGCATGGATTTCTCCCCTGCCGTGAAGCTTGTCAGATGTATAAAGGGCTCACCTGTCATGATGAGAAATTAATAGCCATCAGTATATTACATTTAGCACTTCGAACCCATCATTATGTTTAAAAGTCAATCTAATCTGCCATCTGTCAGCATTTTTTCCACTTGCTCCTTTCCTGCTCCAGCTGTTTCACCTGTGTAGCAACCTTTCATAGAAAGCTATTATCCTGTGTGTCACCATTATCTCCCACAGGTAGAGATGTTATTTGAAGTAAATTTTTTACTAATTTAAAAGTGAATTCATCACTTCTTCTGGTTAAGGTAATGTAGCATGGTGTCATTAGGACACATTTAATCAGGTTTACCTGAAGAATATAGTGTTTTATATCTGACCCTAAGAAGCTTGCTAAACAACTTCTCTCTGTGCCTTTGAGCTGTAATTGCTACAAGACACTTATGTCAAAGTGAGGGCACAAGGCAAAAGGTTTAGACAAACGTATTTCTAACAGTACACACAAATATAATGGAGTAAGAAGGGAATGGAAAGACATCAGAAACACCAATCTAATTCCTTGCAGGCAGAATAGCATTTGACTTTCTCAGAGAAACATTCATACAGCATATAGGTGAATACCAACAGTTAGTATTCTTAAAATAGCATGCACCTGCATGTTCATTCTCTCTGTGCTGACATTAAGAAACAATATTAAGAAGATACTACTGGCAAATATATATATATATATATATATATATATATATATATATATATATATATATATATATCTCTAACATATCAGGAAGACACCACACTCCAAGGACTTTATAAAGCAAAAAATAAATATTTGTGTTCATTAAAATAAACACAAATTTATTTATATAAAGCCCTTGGATACATTTATAAGAGCACCCATGCAGTAGCACCAGTAAGGAGTGTATATATTTATGAATATATATTCTACGGGCAAATTTACAAAATTCACGTGAAGGATTCAAAGTTCGATCGAATGTGATCAAATACCTATTTTTCGGATATTCAAATATGCAAATTTGGCCTCTTCGATCATCGAATACCGAATTATCGAATAGATCGAATGATCAGACATTTTAAAATCCTTTGAATGCCCACTTCGCCAGATTGAACCTACCGAATAACAATAGAAGCCTATGGGAACCCCCCCATAGATAGTCAAATGCTTATCGAATTTAGAATAGATTCGTAGGATTTTAGTAAATTTTAACCCTACAAGTCTATTTTGCACTCTCGAAAAAGAAATGGTCACCTGGGTGCACACCTCAAAAGTGATGGTGATACAATCCTGGAAAAAAGAGGCACTCACAGATCTTACAAAAATAAAAAAGAAAGTTTTAATGTGGGCACAAAAGAACCTGACGTTTCGGCTGGAAAACCAGCCTTTTTCCTCTTTTTTTTCACAATTTGAATTTTTGGTGAAAATCGTTTGAATCGTTCACATCGAACAATTCAAATGATATTAATTTGATTGAAAAACCCTTCTAAAATTTAGATTATTCCTTGATAAATCTGCCCCAAGTGGCCTAATTATTAAACAAAAATTTTCTGGTAGTATTTAGAGGAAAAAACATACATTTTTTTTTTAGATTTATTATACTCTGAAGCTACAAATAATCCACATTCGATATAGTTCGGTATTCAGAGTGACAATTTTGTTGCCGAATTGTTATATCGAATTTGAGGGACAGTACTTCGACAATCGAATTTTTGAATTTCCCCAATTCTAATTGAATTTTGGGCTATTCAATTGTCGAATTTTGCAAATTCGATGGTCGAAGTAGCCCAGAAAAAATTTGAAATTCAAATTTTTTTCCATTCGAATCCTTCACACGAATTTAGTAAATCTGCCACTCCATGTAGACTTAGGGGTAAATTTATCAAAGAGTGAAGTTCCGTCACTAGAGGGAAATTCTGCAGCTCTCCATTCATTTCTATGGGATTTTTAAAGGTGTATTTATCAAAGGGTGAAATTTCACTTTCACCCATTGATAAATACACCTTTCAAAATCCCATAGAAATTTTTATGAATTTACCCCATAATACCTAAAACCACAGGTCAACAATTCCCAATAGTCTTATAGTTCTTAACTCAACTGACAATGGAATAAGCAAAAGTCTTATGAAAATATCATTTTCTTTAATACTAGCATATGGGATTTCTTCTTGTCTATTCCTATTAATCTTATAAGATTATGCAAATGTGAAGTAATTATTGATATTATTAGAAAATACATTTTAGCTATCAAATGCAATAGAAACTGCAATACTATATGAAGCTTCACATGCTTCAAACTCAAGGTGATATACAGTAGATAAAAGAAGAATGGTTAATTTTAAAATAAATTTTTTCCTTAAAAAATTTACATTTTGGGAAACATAGTATATGAGCATAAAATAGTTTAAATAAATACTAGTAACCCCTATATGTTAAGCAAGTTATACTGGCAGACAGAAAATCCCTTTTTTTGGTAATTTGATGAAAAAATTTAGGCAGTGGATTATTCTTTTTAAAAGAAAGCATTGTGCTGTCTAGTTTCTGTCTTATCATCCCTTCTTTCTCGCCATCTAACCTACTTTATTACCGTTTTCCCACTGAAGACTTCTCCATTTATATCCATTTGCAGAACCAAAAATTGCCATTAAGTTTAGGAAATGTCATTCGTAAGAAGAATATCTAACCATTACCACTAGTAAAAATGATCTTGATTTAAGGGAGCAATGGCATTGCTTAAGCACTAAAGGAGCAGTTCTACTGTTTGGTTAAAATAGATGTTTATTTTACATAATGTTATACATTCAGAAATACAGCAAAAAGTGCCCAGGCATGGCAAAGCCCTGTTTTTAATACAACAATATGCTAACTCTGAAACAAATGTGTAGGAAATGGTAAAACATACCTGAAAAAATATTTTCATGTTACTAAATAGATAACTGCTGTAAATCTATATAAGGATACAAATATTTTGTTGAAAATTCAGCCATTAGTAATCTCATTCTGCCAAAAAAGTCTTTAAATACAGAATTTAGGTGGTTAATAAGGAAATTGGAAATGGGCAGTAAAATTATTTGGCTGTCACAATTTCAGATTCTCTATTTCCTTTTGCATGAGATTTTGCATGAGGTTTTGGTGGGATATATGTGTACTCTTTGCCAGACATTAAACATTTGTAAATATAGGAATATTAATGCTAAAAAAGAAAACTGTTTTAAATTAATTAAAATAAATAATGTACTGTTGCCCTTCATTGGTACAAGTTATGTTTTTTTAGTGTATATGATTAGGCTGCTGTCTAGCCATGAGGACACAGCTTACTTAACAAATAACAGATATGTTCGGCAATAGAATACAATTGTATGCTACAGGCTGCATCTGTTTTCTGCTAATTTCTATATACTAGAAGGGGAGGTATTTACTAAAACTGAACTTTTTCTCACTGTATAAAAAAAAATTCAACCAAACTCCCTAATCAGAATCCCCTTAATTTACTAATAAATCTGAACTAAAATGTCATGACAAGATGTTTAGAAGAATAATTTTGGTTGGGCACATACAGGGGCAGATTCACTAAACAGCAAAGTGACTAACGTTAGTGAAAATTTGCCAGTGTGACGTCATTTTGTTTACTAATGAGCGCAGGTGCACCTTAGTAGCGAAGGTACTGCTAGCATTGCTTCGCACTCCAACGCCTGGCAAAAAAACGCAAGGGTCTTTTCATTTTTATAGGGTGAAAGGCTGCAAAAGATCATAAATTTTTGGCGTACCCGGCTTCCCACCTACATTTCCTAATGTATGGAACATAAACCATACAGTGGGCATGTGTAGGGCAATATAAAGACTCTATTTTCTTTTATTAAGGTTTCTCGGGCTTGTGTAATGTAATTTATTTGCTGCAACATATACGTCCATTGAACTTTTACTTCCCGTTGTATGCAAATTAGCAGAACTTCACTTTGATTGACGAAGCAACGCTAGCGCAACTTTGCCACCACTTGGCACCCTGGAAGCACCAGGGGTGGCAAAAATACCACTCCTTGTAACTAAGAGCCCAATTTCAGGTTTTCAAGACAGAAATTTGGCTCTTCAAGTGCAGAGCGCGCACTTGCACTCTCTGCACTAGTGCCGTGGACCCCTGTCCAGCACTGGAAAAGTGAGCACCGTGGGGAAGGGGGGTGGCAAATTCAAGGCCACCTCAGGTGGCTAAGTGGTTGGGATTGCCCCTGAAAAAGAAGAATATAATCTCTGTAAGGTTTGCCACAAAAATGGCACTCAGACTCTAATGGGTGGAAATATTCCAGAGCTTTCTGGAAAATTTATTTCTGGATAGCAGATCCAATACCAAAATACTTTGTTTTCACAGTACAGTAATTAAAGTACAAATCTCATTTGCCAGTGATTTATATATGTATCCTCATTTGAGAAACCCCAAGTATAATGTGCATTTCAAACCCATCTAAATACTTTAAACCAAAATGTCCAGAAATAGTTTTACCAGCTGATTTTTTCCTCCTGACCTTCTAGTACTGTTTTGACTGCATTGACTATGGACAGAAAAGCTTTCAGGGCCATCTTATCCTTTATAATTAATCATCTCCTTGAAACGTTGTTATAAGCATCATATTATTGTATGTGTATTATGGTTATTTAACGAAGAAGGAAAGCTACTGAAGCAGTTTATTGCCAATAGTTTAGCCACAACAGTGCAAGCTATAACACTATCTTAATTATTTAGAATGCTTTTCCATAAATGAGTAAACAGTTCTAGACATAGTCTCTTTTTTGTGACAACGGCTGCCATATTAATGTGTTGTGTCATTACTTCCTGCCTGACTCTCTCCCTGCTCGCTCATAGCTCTGGACTTAGATTACTGATAATAACAGGGATGGGAGGAGAGAGGGGGAAAAGGAAGGGGAAAGAGGAGAAAACTGTCAGGAATGCCGAGAGCTCCCGGCAGTGCATTTTACCTTCTGGTGGTTGTGGTCGGATCCAAGAGGGTGGCACCCTTTAGTTCCCCGTGAGTAGCCTCGCTGGTGCAGTGACGCCGGCGTCAGAATGCTGGCATGATGACATCATGAACCGGTGCCAGGTTTAACCCCAAAGTTTCCTCCTTGGTCCTGACGACTCCCACTGGGAGCCAATAGACCCCCTGACACAAACCGAGCATGCTCAAGTATGAAAACAGAAAGCCTGATACAGAAGCCCAAGAGTACACAATAGAAGGAAAGAAAAGTAGTGATGGGCGAATTTATAAATTCGCAAAATGGCCGTAAAAATTCGCCAGAGAAAATTCACCAGCATGTTATGCAATGTATTAATTACTATTTGCTTTGTTGTATATTCTTCATCCCTGTGCAATACATTTATACCTGCTCTTCTTGCACTTCTTATTTTGTATTTTCAAACCAAATCAAGAAAATTTATCTAGCAATGTGAGTCGTAGTTAGGAGATTTTTTATGCTAGCAAATTAATATGTTGACTTCAGTACAGTTTCCTTTAGATCAGCGTGATTGAAAGACACATGGGAATGCACTGCATGCATCATTCTTAAGCTGTCACAAAGACCTAGCCTGTTTCCATAGGCTAAATATACATTGACCTTCATTCATTCTCCTATTATTACAAAGTGCCCTTGGTACATTTTTTAAAGCAGAAATGTAGGCAAGGACATGTCATGTTCTACAGACCTTAAATAATAGTTTTGCATTGGTGATATACTTTCCATGCAGTTCTAAATAAGAGCAAGAGTTGAAGATACTCTGTAAAAATTAACCATTAAGCATGATCTGAAATAACATATTTTACTGTAAAATAATCAGTGAGGAATACTTCTTGATATCAGAATACTTTCTTATAGCATTAGTTTTTATTTCAATCAACAAGAAGCGTTGCTCAGCTAGGTAAGGCACTGCTGCCACTTTCATGAATTTTTTACTTTGCCTAGACCAATGCAGATGATGCAAAAATAATGTTTGGAAAATCCAAAAACTTTACTTTGTTTCTGTGACATGAGCAATTCTACAAATATATGATGACACTTTTTATGGCTATTTATAAAATGTGCACAGCTTCTCATCACACAAGGATAATGACAACTCTTGTTCATTATTAACACATAAGAAAATGTTGGGCCATCAAAATCAAAAAAAGAATTTGTACTCACTGCACTCAGCAAACAGGCTAATGCAGTTCTGCACAAAAAGAAAGTTTATTTGTATGAATGTCTACACATTAATTGTAGAAAAACAAAGCAAGATAAAAACATACAAATGAATGTGTTCTTTAGAAGTACCAGTTCCTCTTAATTCTGCTTTAGGCATCTATCACTGCATGTAGTTGGACTGTTGGTGAAAATAGTAATTGCAGGAATTTTGCAGAAATTCAGGAAATGGGACAAAAATGTCAATGTGTGAATAGAGCAATACATGGTTCATATTTGTAGAAATATCTTCATGTGTCAAGAATAAGCATAAAACAGAATTTTCAATAATAGCCATGATCTATAAATAATTCCTTTTATTCAGGAAATAATTATTATAAACTATCAAGTATAGGTTACTGCAGCAACTCAATACTGTTTATTGATATTATCATGGTTAGATAAAGGTCTGAGTAATAAATTACTTGACCTCATTTACAAATTCTACAGGTGTAAACACTTGAGCCCTAAGATCCATCCACAGAGCACTTGCACCTGTGGGAGTTTTTATGCATATGAGGGCAGCTGGGGGAAGCACCAAAGTCCCCCCTCCATCACCCCCATGTGCCCCCAGTACAGGAAGCAGAGCACACTTTCCCAAAGTGCTTCTTTGGTGAGCACTGAGAGTAACACATTTGAACCTCAGGGTAAAGTAAATTACCACTATTTTGTTTTTAAACAAAAATATTTACAGCAATGAATCTTGAATGAATCCTTATATGGATAACAGCACAGAAGGGGAAAAGTCTATTAAGACATGCTAAAACGTTGTAAATTAATTGATTATTAACTGAAGAGGTAACCTAGTTACAGTCTTTTAAAAAAAAAAAAAACGAATCATGCACAGTTTTCTTCCACCAATTATTTGTTATTGCTTGCTGATCATAAAATCCTGTAATATGTACACTAGTATATATAAACTAAAAAAAACAATAAAAAGCAAATAAAAATCCTTAATATTTTTACTAGTATTAACATTAGTTGGGAAAACTAGAAACGTATTGAGCATATATTATTTGCCTATGAATTGCAGTAATTATATTTATGGAGATTCTCAAGCACTTGATTTAAATAAAGCATTAGTGTGAGAGCTTTTAATTATAAAATATCAATGAATGAATCATGTGTTAATGATAAAGAAATGGCCCTGCAGCAGCTTCTTCATAATCAGGATGTGTGCATGGAGATTAGGAATATCACATTTCCAGAGATAAATGTGTTCATTCTACTCGACTAATTAATGATTTCTGCTGATGCAAATGTAGGTAGAAGTTTGCAGAAAATAAAACTAGAACAAAAGTTGTTTTTGTACTAAAAAAATCTGATTACATTTATTACAAATGTTGAGTTGCCAGACTTACTCAGGTCAGGTATAATGTTTGTGATGAATGCTTTAATTTTCATATTAGGCTTTTGAAAGAATATTTCCCTCTCCTTTTCCCTCTCTTTCAAAAATTGTTAAAACTTTTGGAAGCTGAAACTTTTTGCAAAGGATTTGAGCTCTTTTTATATTGATTTTGTGGAATGCATGTTCCACAATTGTATCTGCCATTGATTTCTACATGACATCTGCAAGTTTGAGATGGAGTACTTTTTCATTCTGACTTTTAGCAGCATTGGGGTTTAATAAATCACAAAATATTTTAGTTATTTTTTCCTCTCTGAAAAAAATGGTGTTTTCCCCTTTGAAACTTCAACCAGAAAAATCGGACATAATGCCCTATAAATTTAAACAGTACACAGATTAGTAGGCTAAAGTAAATGCATCAGGTTGAGACTCAGCTCTCTCTGTATTGGGTGTTAATAGTTAGGGCCCTTACACACGGGCGTTTTGGACCTGCGCTCCCCTGCATTGCGTTTGGCTGCGTTCAGCCGCAGGGGAGCGCAGGTCTTGACTTACCTCATTCTTTTCAATGAGGTTGTACCCACGAGACGCATGTAAGCGCCGAACGCAGGTTCAGACGCAACATGCTGCATTTTTCCTGCGTTTGGCGCCTACATGCGTTCGTGTGAGTACAGCCCCATTGAAAATAATTGAGTGAGTCTATACCTGCGCTCCCCTGCGGCTGAATGCAGCAAAGGGGAGCGCAGGTAAAAACGCCCGTGTGTAAGGGCCCTTAAAGTTATTAATAAATTTACATGACAAGGGGACTTCTCAATTTGACCCTTAGCCTTGAGCTATCACACTGAACACCATTAATATATACCTTAATGTAACAAGGAGACAGAGATGGGTGTAAAATGGCCATTTATCATTTATTCACATTTTATCAAATAAAATTGCCAGCTTAAAACAAGGCAATATTCTAAAGCCAGAATTTAACAAGAGTTTGCTACTATGTTCTACCACTAACATGAGAGAAGTTAAGCAGCCCTGCATCTGCAGTGTTTCGATGATAGGGGATCCAAGCAGGCTGCCCCCTAGACACAGTCGTAGTGTCTGTATCAATTATCTCACTGTGCAGTCACAGGAGAAAACCTCTTTTCACACTCTTCTAAATTTACATGTGCAGTACTCTGGCAAGGTTCTACAGTTGCGGTGACAATACATCTTAAAATATATGTGCATTGTTTTGTTTTGAATAAGGCAAATAACCCAGTCCAAAGCCTGTGCCAATTATGCTTCAAGAGGGAAAAAGTTCCTTCCTGACCCCAATGGAGATCGGAAACATTCCCTGGATTAAGCATTTGACATCATTCATTTAACATAAAGGAATACAATCTAGACTCTAACAATTATACTGTATAAATATACAGAAACCACAAAGTAACAGCAAATAAACTTCCATATTCAGTTATTAATAGATAATATGACAGGATAAAGATGAAAACTTCTGACATTTTGCAAAATATGCAACATGGGGGAGGGTGGGTTGGATGTTCCTATCTTCTCAGACGATAAGGAAGTGAACTGCTTCCTCGCCTGACATAAAATCCCTCTCTGACTCTGCCCCTGGGCCCGGCCATCTCCTGTTTTAAAGGAACAGTAACATCAAACATTTTTACAAAAAAAAATTGTTAGAATACATTGAAAAAAAAACTAAGACAAATTAAAATTTAAAATAGCAAAGCCTTTAAGAAATAACTTACAGAAACTCCACTTACTGTCCTCTTCAGAAAAAGGTGACATAGTTACATAGTTAAATTGGGTTGAAAAAAGACAAAGGCCATCAAGTTCAACCCCTCCAAATTAAAACCCAGCATACACACACACCCCACTCTTTCACACAAACCATATATGCCCATAACTATACTAACTGTAGAGCTTAGTATCAGAATAGCCTTTGATATTATGTCTGTCCAAAAAATCATCCAAGCCCCTTTTAAAAGCATCAACATAATCAGCCATCACAGCATCACCCGGCAGTGCATTCCACAACCTCACTTTCCTCACTGTGAAGAACCACCTATGCTGCTTCAAAGTCCTTTTCTTCTAGTCTGAAGGGGTGGCCTCTGGTGCGGTGATCCTCTTTATGGGTAAAAAGGTCCCCTGATATTTGTCTATAATGTCCTCTAATGTATTTGTAAAGTGTTATCATGTCCCCTCGCAAGCGCCTTTTTTCAGAGAATACAACCCCAACCTCGACAGTCTCCCCTCATAATTTAAGTCTTCCATTCCTTTAACCAGTTTAGTTGCACGTCTCTGCACTCTCTCCAGCTCATTTAAGGACTGGAGTCCTAAACTGCACTGCATATTCCAGATGAGTTCTTACTAGGGATCTATAAAGAGGTATAATTAT
>CM044438.1:92812272-92838293 GCA_024363595.1 Xenopus borealis
TATATATATAGTGTAATCACTGAATGCTGATGCACACCGTGAATAATTAAATCATTAAAAATAGCTTTCTTTGATTGACGTTTCAGTTCACGTCTGGGACCTTTATCAAGATGCATCTTAATACAAATGAATATATTTTATAGACTCACCCACCAGTGACTCATCACCAAACCACATCCTTTTCTCAATTAAGTGTATTAACCCATGTGTACCCACAGTACCAATACAGTGAATAAATATAAAAATAGTATTGCATATAAATACTTAAAAGTCAATAGACTGTAAAAAAAATGCATTTTGAATATATTTGCAAAGACAGCATAATCATCTGTTCCAAAAATATATTAAAAGTTAATTTACACTTCTAGGAATGGTGTAAAAGAACAATACTCATTCAAACCTCTGGGTGCTACAGTGTCAAGCATTCTAATTCAACATAACTCTCTTTGTAACAATAAATCGATCCCAGTCTCCTCCCCTATTGGGTTCTGGGATTAAATCAATGCCCATAAATTTTAAAAGAAAATTGTCTCTTTTCACTTAGGTAGGACTGAAGCATGGACACTGCCTTAGTGGGGCGTGTCAGCTTCTGCATATCTGTACAAATCATGTAACTAAAAGTGTCTCTTTTTGCTAAATACAGATATGTTCCCTTTAATCCAATGTTGCTTAAAGTTGTATAATGAGAGTGCTGGGGAAATTTGTTTAGTTCAGCATATGATATATGCCACACACCAATGCACCTGATTTTAATTGCAACATGGAGATGAGCATGTGAGGAACTGGCACACAGAGATGAACGCAAAAGGGATAGACCCCTACGTGTTTAATGTGTCAAGCAAAGCACAACATTTCAGGGGCTGGCCCCCCACAATGAATATGCATGTTGACTATGCATGTTGTATGGTATCTTGTATGATAAATGTATTACCTGGTTTATTCCTTGCCCACAGGAGACTCTGGGGCGAGCAAACCTAGCCTGCCAGGCATTGTTGTTGAACTATAGCTACCATCCCACTCCTATTCTATTTAAGATTGGGCTGGAGGAAGTGCCGATGATGTAGGCACAAAATGCGTAGGTTGTAGCATACCCACTGTGTCCTTGTATTGTGTGACTTAATAAAGTCGAATTGATATTATGATCTGCGTTCATCTGTTGGATCTGGCGCTGCAAGTGAGTAACAGTGTTGAAAATCGGAGTATACGGGAGAAGTACCTGGAAGCCTCGCAATAGCTGCGGCCAACGAGGAAACGCTTCTAGGGTGAGCTCCGCCATAATGGCGTCCTTGTCATTGTAGTAGTGGAGGAAGTAGAAGTACAGATGCAGCTACTTGGATTTGTGTGTTAAATGCATCATGACTCAGGGTTAATTGAAGAAACTGTGTTATCTAAAGTCATCTTAACTCATTTAATGCATTTAACCTTTTCATTAGCATACCAAAGCTTTAATTGGATGGGATGCTGTGACACAATATTCTGTGCTAAGTGAGTTCAATGGGATATCTGAGTTAAGTTATTCTGTGTCAAACACACAATCCAAAATGGCTTCATCTGTAGATTACCAGGCGAGCAGTGTTGTATCTGATTTTAGTAGTTTTTTTCCTTTTCTTGTGTGTTAGTTTCTCGATTGTTTATTCGTTTTTGTATAATTATTGAAGATCTGTATAAATGTTCATCTAAGAAATGGATTACCTGTTTTAAGATGATTGAAACTATGAGATTCACAGATTCAGGGACATTAAAGAGACCTGGCACTTGCATCTGATGCAGGTTACACATCATCCCTGTTTTCCTGACAGTATGTAGTTGAAAGGCATATTCTAATGTGTATGTGTTACATTAATAAAGGCCTCAAGGGGGCCGAAATGTCAGTCAGTACCTTGTATTAATAAAAAAGGTTTTTCTTTTAAGTCCTGACAGTGCAGACTCTATTCAAAGTTTGTGTTACATTTACTTGATTCTGCACCCAGGGACATTATTTTGCTTTTTTTGAGAGTGCTTGCATCTCTTTGGACTGTATTTGACTATTTATGCCATGCACCTGCCATGTTCATTGCATATTTGTTGACTATGCAAAAACCACCACTGGTGATGGAAATTACAGCGAGGACTGACCACAGCACTACCTGTACGGTTGAGAATACAGCAAGGTGGTAAATATCAACACCCTGGCTACAGAGATGGCTGAGGATAGAGTCCATATAGCCAAAAGAGGATGCCCGCCATAAATGTGATGCATTTTCCACTTTTACTTCTACATCTTGATTTTGGTTCCTGCACCTGTGATGGCAGTGTATGGATTCCATACAGCCATTGATAGTAAACGGCACAATGAATATGCATATATATATACTGTATATCTTAAAGCACTAGCACAGCCCTTATGGGCCAACACCCCACCATTGTAAATAAAGCACTAATTATGTTCCAATTTGTACCCGCAACTTATACCAACCCTCTAGGCTCTATGAGGCAGGGACATCCTTAACACTTGGAACTTTAGATCTTGCTACTGTGTATATTGATTTATTGCTATGTTTGACCTCTTGTTTGAAATATTAGTGCGTTTTAAAAACTTACAGAGTTGAGATTCTGAGTCCTTAAATTGCTGCATCTTGTGATAAAATGTCGCTATTGGGTCTCATTTAGTGCTGAGGCAAACTGCCCCATTTTGGTTTGCCAAAGAAATTCATGAAACTGCAGCACCACATGTTCTAGAGTCCATGTGCATTTGTTTTCAAATGACGAATGTATTGAAGTCAAAGAGCATTTTTTCTTACTTCTTTTTCCAATGAACATATCTGAATCAATGGGCATTTACTCTGTGGTTTGTGGAAAATGCATTGGAGTCAATGGGCATTCTTTCTCATATTATTTATTTTGTTCAGTAAGACAAACAGGTCCGGATTTACATAGCGAGCGCCCCTAGGCCTACTGCCGTTAGTAGTCTTCAAAAAAAGAAAAATTCACTCATCCCTTGTCACGTTTTCCATAAAGAAGACCACACATGCAAAATTGCACATGGACAGTTACTTATGGCATGCCGTCATTATTCTGACTGCAGATGCCTGTAAATAGCCAAGTACTGATTGGCTACTGTGGGTTCCTGCCAATGGGCAAATTTGCCCAATGTTGATAAATGAGCCCCATTTAATCTCTAGTAAAGCAAATAAAATACTCTCTTGAATAAAAAGGACAATAACTGGAGGGATGGGGACTTCTAGTTATGGCACCATAAGAAAAGGATGCAGCATCTAATCCAGTTGATTAACACAAATACAAAAAGACTTTACTAGAAATCTGCATGAAAATATAATTAGTAAAGGCGACTCTCGTATCAGCTACCAAAAAAAAATCAGGATTTGCTAGACAAGGAAGCATAAGCAAGGCTTTGTAATCAGCACAAATCTGAAGCTGCATACTGTGAAAGGACGTTTTTTTCCAACTACGGAGCAGCATTCATCCTGACACAATGGAAACTTCTCTTTTCCTACAAAACCTAGCAAGTTAAGGCAATGTATATGGTATTGCAGGGTTCTGCAAAGTAATTTCACCTTAAAATTGACTCCAATACATTTTGGTGACATTTTGTTCATTGCTAGTTATTAGAAATGTAAAAATATTAACCACAAGCAGCACATTCCATGAACTAGAGTATATTCAATCAAAATAACTATAGCTAATGATGTAAGTAAAAAACACCTGGAAGATACTCCTGCAAAAATCAGCAATATGGATAAAAAGACTGAATAGCCTAGCACCTTATGGGCTGAATTGTGCTTAAGGGTTTATTTAATAAAAGGTGCAAAGTTTGCTACGAACAGCAACCAGCCAGCATGTAGCTTTTATTGGTCACCTATTTAAATTTGTTGCTATGGGTTACGGCACATGTGCAAACTTTGTCTCCAAAGCCCTCCCTCAACCACTTCTTAGGGTGGGTGTGGTAATCACACAAATTCCCACATCCACCATATGGAAGCGGCGGAGACCACAAATGTGCCAGTTTTGGAGCAGTGTGATTTATTCACTGAACTGATTACAGACTAAACCAGAGATGCCTTCTTGGTTCCAGAGAAAAAAAGTTTTTTTCACATTCGGTATTACTTGCTTTACAATATGGCTATCCTTGTAGAGTAGAAATTTGGTTGCTTTATGGTGATTTTAACATTTATTAAAGCAATATTATACTATATTTTTCTTCCTATTTTTAATGTATCACTTGGTCAATGACTGGAGCGAAACTACAAGGCAAATAATTGACACTATTATATGCATCAATATGAGAATATAGCCGAAAATGGGAATGTAAAAAGTTTAACAGTGTTGGATCTATTGCAGCATCTTCTCCAGGAACCATTTCAAATATTTTGTGGCTCTTTGGGATTTACTACCACTACTATTATTTTGAATGAATTAAGACAATACTGTTCTATGTGTGCTCTTCTTTTGTATTCTATTTTAGAATCATATCATCCTGGTGTGAACAGTAATTTTCAAGGAAGCAGCCCCTTTCTTTCCAATAGTGAAGTGGCATGGCATTTGGTCTATGTTAGATGTCTTTTAAGGTGTTCAATGATCATCCCACAATTCTGAGTTTGCAATGACATATGTAAAGTACATTATGGGGTAGATTTATCAAGGGTCAAATTGAAAATTGGAATTCAAAATTAGAATTAGAGTTTTTTTATGGTCAAAACTGTAAAATTCGACTAGTGAGTTATACAAATTTGATTCGAGTTTTTCAACCCTTGATAAATGTGCTTCCCCGTGTGAAAGTTTTTACATTATTTCGAGTTTTTCAACCCTTGATAAATGTGCTTCCCCGTGTGAAAGTTTTTAATCCTGAGATTTGAGTTCCTGGCTGTGAAACTTAAAATATACAGATGCAAAAATACATTTAATATCAATCCTTACCACTTCTATTTATTTCATTGAAACAGATGGCATAGACTTTTCTTCCATAAAGGGAAATAATGTATTTAAAAGCAGTCAGAGGTAACTATTTTATTTCCTAGCAACACACAGAATATTACTCTTGTAATCAGCTACACGACAAAGAAAGAGAGTTCCTGGCATTTGCATGCTGGTTGTTTGATGGAAATAAATTAATCCTCTATAACCGTCCAGGAAATTAAAAAGCTTTTGTTGTTTTCAAACCTGTTGGAATTGCTGGTTTTGTGAAATTGCTGGAACTGGCAATATAATGTTACATTGATGGTATTTTCTGCTAAAGATTAAGAGAAAAGTGGTAAAAAAGTCAAAATAAAATTTTCTGCAGACTTTTGTAGACATATTTTTGGCTTATCCATTTTTCAAATGCTCTTGCTATTTCCTTTCTTGTCTTGCTGATAAGTGGAAAATCGTCAAGATTTTAGTTTTTTCGTAAAAATATAATAATTATGAATATGAAGATTCTCATTCATCCAGGTCATGGTATATCTAAAACAAGTAGCTCAAAACAAGGGAAGATGTCTACGGGAACAAATTTGCTTTTTGGACTGTTTGATATGCATCCAAGAGGGCGTAAAACTGAGGTATACAGGAAACCCACTCATACGGATTAATATCTGTTGTTCGATTCCCACCATCCGCTGGAACACAAACTTGGTGTCATTAGAACTCTGCAGTGTGGAATATGTGGCAACTGATACAGAGTCCAAGGACAAGGAGCATAAACATCTCAGAGGAGCTTTGAAAGCATGTGGCTACCTAGATTGGGCCTTTGTCAAAACAGCAGCAAGCAAGCCCAACAGAAACATCAAAAGAAATAACCTCCTGACACATAGTGGGCGAAACATAGTCATTCCATATATAGCTGGAGTGTCAGAGAAACTCAGGAGGATTTTCAACAAACACCACATCCCTGTGTTTTTCAAACAGACAAAAACTGGTACACCCTAAGGATCCAACTCCTAAAGGAAAACAAAGTAATGTGGTACATGCAGTCCAGTGTAGCGATGAGTGCATTGATCTATACATTGGGGAGACAAAACAACTGCTCACTAAGCTAATTCATCAGCATAGGAGGGAAAACTCTACAGGACAAGACTCTGCTGTCTTCCTACACCTAAAAGACAAGGGACACTCATTTGAAGATAGCCATGTCCAAATCTTGGATAAAGAAGACCACTGGTTTGAAAAAGGTGTAAAAGAGGCGATTTATGTTAAGGTAGAGAAGCCATCCCTGAACAGAGGTGGGGGCCTTTAACACTACCTGTCTGCTATATACAATGCTGTTCTAACATCTGTACCCTGGCGGTTTCAGAACTATTTACACATCCATTCATGCAACTCTCACAAGAAACACCTGTGTCTAGGAGTTGCATGACACATTTGTAATCCTAGGGGGCATGGTATGGCAGCCTAGAGATAAATCAAATACTTAAAGCAATTGCGGAATGTCAAGCAACCCTGATGACCACTTTTACAAACAAAATAGATGAGTTGTGCACCAAGCTCTCCATCCTGCATCAGGACACCCAAAACATCAGGGAAAGAACCACAGCAGCCGTTACAAGGTGAAGTCCAGCTGCTTCTAACACAAGTCAAGTAGGTGCTTGCTCACATAGAAGATCTGGAAAACAGACACCGGCACAACAATGTGAGAGTGGTGGGCCTACCGGATGGAATGGAGGGTAAAGATACCAATGTCTTCTTCACAGAATGGCTGACACAGCATCTGGGTGAGTCTACCTTCTCCCCGTTCCAGGTGATAGAAAGGGCTCATAGGGTCCCACCCAAGCAGTTACCACCAGGGGCTCCACCACACCTGTTTTTGGCCAAATTATTAAATTACAAGGACCGAGATGCAGCGCTGGGGACATTCAATATCAAGGGAAAAAGATTTCACTGTACCTGGATTTCTCAACTGGAATACAAAAAAGAGGGCCACATTTATTAGAGCCAAAAACAGCTCAGAGATAACAATACCACACGCAATGCTATACCCAGCCAAGTTAAGAATACAGGCTGATGGGAAAAGCATTTTCTTTACAGAACCGCAAGAAATAAATGATTGGCTGGATGGACAGGGCCTGAAGTACTGTAGGGGTGCCACCCACAAGGCCACAGTATAAGGACATGTTGCTTTATTATCAGCAGAGGGGCTTTACCCCAACAAACATACCTCAGTTGCAGGTGCCCCATGAGAATACTTCGTAAGGGTGGGGCCATGGCTATTCTCCTAGGAAGGAAGATCTGCCAACACACGAATAGTGTGGGTAATATTACTGTTAAAGTTATTTGTAATATCTTCAAGATGATACCTGGAGGCATTGGGTTTTTCAAGGGGTTTTTGTTAAGATGTTGTACTATGTTATTTTTTTGTTTGTAAATGCCATATCAATGATAGCTTCCGTTCAACTGCATTTGAATAGATGTTATGTAAGGATGTATGTGACAGAGATTTACCATGACAGGGCAAATCAGGTTAACCTCATGGAATGTTAGAGGCCTTAATTACAGAGTCAAGAGGTCGATTATTTTTAAATTCCTTAAAGATCATGAATCTGATGTAATCTTGTTGCAAGAAACCCATCTCACAGGAGGCAAAATGATGTACTTTAAGAAACCTTGGATAGCGCACCACTAACACTCGCATTATTCATCCTATTCTTCTGGGGTGGCAATTTTAATCAAGAAGGGTATTCAATTCACCTTTGAGGCATTGCAATCAGATCCAAAAGGCCATTATGTCATTTTGCACTGCATTTTAGCCCACTATCTATACGTTTATAAACCACCTCCCTTTAACCTAAACCTACTGCACCAGATCACAACCAAAGTGGCTAGTCAGATCCAAGGCATATTATTCAAGAAGGTGACTTTAATGCAGTGCCCAACCTGACTGCTTTCCACCTCGGAAAAGGCGTCAAGCGGGACTTCAGACATGGTCTGACAGCCTTGGCCTGACGACCTATGGAGATAGAAACATTCCCAGGTGTCAAAATACTCTTGTTTTACCCCAGCCAAGGCAGCTATGTCCCGTATTGATTTAATTTATTCCACTTCTTACCTTCTGACCATAGTACTGGAGGTTGAATTTCTCCCACGCCCTTGCTCAGACATAATGCCTATGAGGGTCATATTCCAGCAGGGACAACCAAGCTCACAGAGTGTGTTGATAGAACATTGCCAGATGACACAGGAAGTGACGCGCTTATGATTGAGGGTGAAACGCAATTGTCTTCCACTGCGATATGCGCATGACTATTCACTCTGCTGATGAGGAAGTGGAAGTGACGTCACATGCCCATAGCTGATCATTATTGAACCCAAGTGATGCGTATAAGGCATAATCCAGAGGGGCATATATTTCTATGATTAAGGCCCATAGAATACAGAGTAGGTGCAGTATTGGGAAGGCAGAGGTGGAACTCACTCAAGCAGAGCAGGAACATGCTCATTGTCCAACTACAGACACCCAATCCCATTTAGATAAAGCACAAAATGAACTAAAGCTTCTCCTTGTAGATACTACCAAAACATATTTGAATGCTAGGGCTCACCAACTATATGAACACAGGGACAAGAATGACCAACATATATGCTTTCTAACTTAAGAGCTACAACCCTCTACTTCAATTTCTTTCCTCACCTCGGTAGACGGCTCCAACTGCACTGATCCAAGGCAAATCACAGGAATATTGGCTGATAATTATATCCAATTGTATTCCTCCAAGCTTAACAAACGTGTTACTGAAATACAGCAATATTTACAATCAGTCACACTACCCACCCTAGACACTGCTCAGTGCATGGAATTAGATTCTGATTTCACTCTGGAAGAAATTGAGGGAGTCATTACTTCCTTCCCCAGGACGGGCTACCGGCAGAATGGTACAAAACTCAAGCTGTTGGCCCCTAAATTGCTGTATTTGTTCCTTTCGACTACAAAACTACATTCCCTCCGACCCTCCTTTTAACAGGCAGCAATCACTTTAATCCTAAATCCTAAACAGGATAAGGACAACGCCCTATGTAGTTCATATAGACTCATATCACTGCTTAATATGGATGCAAAAATCGTAACTAAACTGCTAGCCAACCGTCTGAAGAAGGTAGTCAGACAGTTAATCCACCTGGACCAGGCAGGATTCATCCCCGACAGTCTGCGTAAACTAATATTAGACGACTATACCATAGTCTGTCTATTAAACATGACCCACAGGTCACTGGATTAAGGGAGGAAAAAAAATCTCCCTTTACGCTGACGATACACTGATCTATCTAGCTGATACTAACCAATGTCTACCTAAGCTACTGTATGCATTAGCAAATGCCCCAGTCTATATACCTCTACGGGGGTTTGGTGTTATTGAAAAGTTGCTTCAAAAGCTCCTTTGGCCTACCTCTAGACCATGGATGGCAAGGGTGATTGCGGGCCCCTTGGAACAAAGGTGGTTTGGCCCTACCTAACTTTCAGAACTACTATCTAGCAGCACAATTGGATAACCTGCAACAGTGATGGCACCCCAACCTGGACAATAGAGCTTTAACCCTGGAAATGCACATTCTTGGCTCAGAGGAAAGGCTCCGATCCCTACCATTTACCGGCCCTAGACCAGACACCGAGGTCCCCACAACAAACTTAGTCACATATAAATGCTGGCAAATTATGCCGAAAAAAGCATACTTAAATACCAATCAGTGGTCACCAGCTATGGCACACCAGACAACCGGGACAATTTCTCTAAATCCCAGACCCGAGCATTTGGGCTGACAAAGGTATCACAGAACTCCTACATATTTTGCATGGGACCTTTCTCAAAACTTTTGACCAACTAAAAGCTGAATACAAGCTGCGAACTGCAGCATGCTTTTTCAGCTCAATTCCCAGACCATTCAGTACAGCTGCGGGAACCTCAGATAGAAAAGCTTCTTAAAATGGAAGGTTTGCCACTTAACCTCTAATCTATACAGAGGCTTGATGGATCTGTTGCCGAACCCTCTAGCCAGAGCTAAGACTCAATGGGCCCAAGACCTTGGAGAAATAGACCAAGACACATGGTTGGATATTCTGAGCCAAGTGAGGGACATCCCCATACCGGCCAGAGACCGGCTAATACAAATTAAGTTCCTTAACAGCATATATTACTCTCCAGATCATCTGGCACAAATGTTCCCCAACATGGTGGATACCTGCTACAGAGGGTGTCTGGAGAAAGGCACCTTTTTCATATGTTCTGGCAATGTCCACAAATACAGGAATATTGGAAAGGAATCTGGAGGTACTTGCACACTCATCTGGGCTTACCACATATTGCCACCCCAAAGCTGTCTCTTCTGGGGCTTATAGAGGAGTTGCCTCTTCCTACACGAGACAGACTATTGCTACTGCAGATCTTATTCTTCAATAAGAAGCTGATATTACTTCACAAGACACGCAGGCCCCCCGGATAGGGAAATGGAAGCAGCTTGTCAACACCAACCCTCCCCACATTAAAGCAGTGTACATCTCTAGAAACTGTTTGTTTAAATTTGACATGATATGGGCAAAGTGGATACTGCTGGATGAATAAGATGCATAAATGTTTGACCAGTTATGCTGAGGTACAGGAGGTAAGATGAAGGATCGGGCTTGGGGATGACGAACAATAAACCGGGATAGTGAAGGAGGATACACCAACGTGACAATCTATTCACTTCTTTACTTGACCGACAATCACTATTTATAAAATAGAATTAGAATTTAGAAGAATGGAAGATACAAGCAATTTTAAGGGGCAAATTTACAAAATTCACGTGAATGGATCGAAGTTTCATCGAATATGATCGAATTCCGATCGTAAGATTTTTTCGGATATTCGAATATGCAAAATTTGGCCTCTTTGATCATCGAATACCGAATTATCACAAACAAGAAAAAGTTGTGCTCATCACTAATTTTTAAAACCATTAGGCGGGGGTGCAATGAGGCTGTGACCACAAAATACATATAGACAAATGCAAGAGGTCCTCTGCACTCAACCCATTATCAATATATTTAAGACATTGAGACATTCTGTGCATACAGCTACTAAAAAATGCCTTACCCTTTAAACAACAGGGATTGTTTGTCCATATATTGCAATATATTTAAGCTGGCCAACTACGTCAAAGTCATCCCATATCTGGCCAGTCCTACGCTCAATTTTCATCTGATTCATTAAGAATTCCATTACTTCATTAAACATTTTACAAAGGGACTAAGTTTTACCTGCAACTTACTTGCTGCTTTCAAAGTAAAACTCCCAATCATGGATGCCCTTTTATTAGCTACCAGTGGGATCACCTGACTATAGTTGGAAAGGGTGGGGGCTACAACAAAGAGCTGGTCACTGCTCCAGTATAACTACAACAAACAAGAAAAAGTTGTGGTTTTAAAAATTAGTGGTGAGCACAACTTTTTCTTGTTTGGTGAAACCATTTTCCAGGTTCAAGCAGCACCTATTTTTGACTAACACAAATGTAAAAAGGCGATGGAGAACTATTCGTTAGTATATCAACTGAAAGAGAGTCTGAAATATCAGTGTAACATATACAGTTAAAAAATCAGCAAAAAGAAACCCGAAAGAAATCCATTATCAATTGGTTGGACTATATAGGATTTACGGATGAAAAATAATTAAAGGTTACTTGTTTGTTATGACCTCCCAAATTTATAACAAGTTATTGAATGTTGCCGTATCTTTGATAGGCCTTTAACATTGAAACAATTAATAAATATAAAGTGCTAATATATTGAGTTCATTTCATTAATCAAAATGATGAAAGTGCCTAGTGTACCACCAATAATTTAATTAACAAGATTTAAAAAGCTAATTCATTATAACGGTACAAAATCCTTAGGATAATCAAGTGATACTTCCAAAAAAAAGGGGTTATAAAGTGACTAGTGCTTGGTTCCTTATGATTAATTCATATAAGTGTTCTAAAAAGTTTTCAATTAACAATTAATGTGCAATAAATACTTGTTTATATCAATTCGATCCAAATAATCAAGAAATCATTTATTCATCCAAAGGTTTTCAATGCACAGTTGTTAAATGGGGAAATGAGAATAATAGAGAGAGTGGAGAAGTCCCAAAAAGCTGTCTTATATTTTGTTTTTCTATCTCTGGGACCCCACAAGAGGGAGAAATCAGAGCTTCTGGAGCTGTGGTCTCAAATTTTACCTTTCTGACTCAGTGGAGAACTGTCTAAGCTAAAAAACCATAAACTGCAGAGCCCTTAGTAGTAAAAACATAGGAGACTGATGCACGAAATAACCGTTGACCCAAGGTCAAAGTTAATAACAGAAAAAGAAAAAATCCCTTCAGATTAGAATAAAAGATTAAGCCAGTACTTCTAAAAATCAACTGAATGTCCGCATTTGTATGTGTGCTCTGTCTAACGTGCTTGCATCATTACGTACCAGTTGTACAGATGCCGATGACGTCAATTGATCCGCGATATTACATCAAGTATTCCAAGCAATCCGTCAAGTCACGGCATCCCCCCTGTTGATAATAACTAAAGAAGGACTATATTAAAAATTCCGGCTATAATTATTAGCAGTATCCACGAAGTTACATACATAATTATGTAAATAATGAATTAAAAAGTTTTGATTAAAATAGTTCATTGTACTTCATTACTAAATTAATTTAAAAAAGGTGTTTATAATATTTTTAAAAAACGTATAAAAATATTTTTTAACATCTAATAATGAATTGTTGATTGTATTTAATTTAATTTAACCATAATTTTACTCAACTTGATTTTTATTTGTTATTTAAACCCGAATTATTTATTTATTGGATACTGTAACAGTTTATAGTCCATCACAGCTAAAATATTAACTAATAGACCAAAATTTCTGTACAATAGACTTCTTTAAGCAAATTATTATAAACTTCTTGTCATCTTTAAAGGAATGCTGTGAATAGGATATTCTCTTTAATACCATTTGTGGAGACAGCATTCATTTTATAAATCCAAAAACTTTCCCTTTCTAATCCCCAAATTAATTATTTCCAGAACCCATACTTTAAGCTTAGACAGATCCATAGAGTAGAATATTTTGTAATGAAGTGCTATGGTAGACAGTGAATGTTCTGATTTTTTTGGGTTATCAGCTGTTCTAATGGAACTGCAATGTTGTTGGATTCTACTTTTCAATTTCTGGGTTGTCATTCCAATATATTGCATCTGACAAGGACATTCCAGACAATAAATGACACCTTGAGTCTTACAGTTGATGTAATCTTTTACCATGTGTTCTTTTCCGAACCTGTCTGTAAACTTTTGAATATTTTTGATCTTGTCACAGATGTTACACTCACCGCATGGCTAACAACCTGGATTTTTTACCAACTGTTTCTGTGTTTGAAAGTGACTCTTTGTTAAAATATCTTTTAAACTTGGACTTCTTCTATAGCATATAGAAACTTTGTCCTGGAGTACCATCCTTAGGGTTGTATCCTCTAGTAGAACTGGCCAGTGTTTGTTCATTATTTCTTGTACCTGTCTACTGTCATTGCTAAAAGATGTAATAAATCTAATAGTGGTATCCTCAGGTTTCCTCAGTTTCTTTTGTAATAAATGCGATCTTTCGGTGTGTAAATGTCACGGTCGGCACCCGATACCAGAACTAACGCCAAGCACCCTGGTCTCGGCTCATGCTTCACCAGTATTGTGACCGCCTTTGGCTTCGGGAGGAGCCCTCAGCTACTCAGATGCCACCTGGACTTTAAACGAGAGGTGCAGGGCAAGAGTTCTGGCCAGCGTTGGGGCACGACTGTATTAGAGTCTTTAAGGCCGAAGGTCATGGTACAACAGGATGAGGCAGGTTCATAGTAAAACACAGGCAGGGTCGAGGCAGGCTGATAGCTAGGAATCGTCAGGCAGGCAATGGGTCAAACCGGGTGATCAATCAGGTAGGATTAGGCAGAATCGGTAGTCAGAACAGGCACAGGTCAGGATACAGAAAACAGGATAATCAATAGCCAGGCAGGGTCAAACACAGGAATCAGAACAAGGCAGAAGCTTAAACAGCACAGAAAAGGCACCAGGAGCAAATCCTATCACGGGCAATGAGTTTTAATAAAATGCCCCTTTAAATATTCAAACTTGGCGCCAATGCGCGCTGACGTGAAGACGCCAGCTCACCACCGCCTATAAATATAGGAAGTGCGTGCGGCGCGCGCACTATGAGGATGCCGGCAAGGGGAGAGGGCGGTGCGGCGGGCGTCCCCGCCGCACCACTAGACCACCAGGGTGAGTTTTCGTTACAGTAACGTTCTATGATATGCCCTTTTCACATATTTACCAGAGTAACCTTTAGCTTTTAATCTGACTTTCAGATCAGTAGCTTGTTCTTTAATGATTTCAAATGAGGAACAGTTCCTTTTCAGCCTCAGAAATTCTCTAGTAGATCTTTTAACCGCCTGTGGATGGAAACTCCTATAGGTTAGGGGAGAGTAGGGATCGCGCGAACTGTTTGCCGGCGAACTTGTTCGCGCGAACATCGGCTGTTCGTGCTCGCCGGAAGTTCGCGAACGTCGCGCGACGTTCGCCATTTTGGGTTCGCGTTAGTTGGCGCTTTTTTTTGCCCTCTCACCTCTCAGACCAGCAGATACATGGCAGCCAATCAGGAAGCTCTCCCTCCTGGACCACCCCCACACCCCCTGGACCACTCCCCTTCCAATGGACAGTTCCCTGATTTCAGCACAGGGAAAAAGAAAAAGGAAGGAGCTGCTATAACACAAATACTGCAGCCTGCAGTCTGCTCACCACCCTCCCACCCACATGGTCAGTGGCTCTGCTTTTGTATTTTAGTTGTGCCTGGATGATGTGCTGGCTACTGGTCCACTTTCCAGTCAAAGCCAGGGAGCTGTGAATGTAGTAAATCATGGAAAATAACTGTGCCATTCTGCTATGAGTTCTAGGGGTATTTATACCTGAACTGGCCACTTTAACATCTTTGTGTGAACTCTGAGGTATTTATACATGAACTGGCCATCTTTTGTGAACGCTAGGGGTATTTATACATGAACTGGCCAAATCTGCAGGGATTTGAGGGACATTTTAGGTTAGGTAGCTTTGTTGGCTAGTAATCTACCTTCTACTGCAGTGCTCTGTATGTAGCTGCTGTGGGCACTGATCTCTTCTGATCTCATTCTCATCTGTGTGCTGACTGCTGTAATAACCATTTATAATACATTTTTGCCCTTGATCCCCCTCTGGCATGCCACTGTCCAGGTTGTTGCACCCTTTAAACAACTTTAAAATCATTTTTCTGGCCAGAAATGTCTTTTTTAGCTGTTAAAGTTCGCCTTCCCATTGAAGTCTATGGGGTTCGCGACGTTCGCGAACCGTTCGCATTTTTTACGCAAGTTCGTGAATATGTTCGCGAACTTTTTTTCCGAAGTTCGCGCCATCCCTAGGTGAGAGTTAGTGGCTGTCTCTTTTCTTTAATTCTTAGTTGACAACCTCCCTTGATTATTATTCATTATACACACATCCAGGAATCCTGGACATTTCCATTGTTAATTTTATATTAAGGTGGTTGTCATTCAATAAATTAACAAACTATTGCCTCTTGTGCTGTACCATCCCATATTATTAAGATATCATCGATATAGCTAAGCCATTTGGTAACCTTTTTGTAAAGAGGCCTAAGAGTTTCACTTTGGACCACTGTCTCCTCCCAATTAGCCAAAAATAGATTGGTGTAAGAGGGAGTACATGCTGTTCCCATTGCTGTGCCTTGAGTTTGTAGATAAAATTTGCCATTGAAAGTGAAAAAATTGGAATTGAGGACAAATTTCATCAAGCAAGTCATGCTCCTCACCCCAATATTTATCCAGAAAATATTGTAGGGTCGCCAACCCTAATTCATGTCTAATGGAGGTATACAGGGACTCAACGTCTAGAGTTATGAGGATAACACACATTTGTTTCTGGTTTAAATTGAGGCTAAAAAAAACTCAACAAAAAACAGGTGTTTAAAAAATCTTGTGGTAAAAGCTGGCTGGTTACATTACCTATTGTTTGAGACAAATTATTAAAAAAAAAAAACCATTCAGTGACTAATTAATAAACTGATAAAGCCACGCATTTATTTAACATCTTCTTTACTTTAAACACTTTCTGCCCAGGCTATAAACACATTTTACATACCCATATGCCCTGGGTCCAAATATGGTGGCAATATCACAGTATTCACATCTGGTATTCCACATGTTCCAGAATTGGTATTTATTTAAGACTTGTATGATGCAAGTGCTGAAGTGTTAAGTGTAGTGATCGGCGGATCTGGGGCGTTTCGCTTCTTTGGCGAAGAATTCACGAAAATAGCGAAATCGGAAAGTTCACAAAGAATTTGTGAAATTTTACAGTTTTCTCGAAAAATTTGTGAAATTTAACTGTTTTCATGAAAAATTTGTAAAATTCGAACTACTTCACTATAAATCCATGAATTTAAAGCAATTTCATTGTAAATTAGTGAATTTTTAACTATTTCACTAAATTCGTGAAATTCAAACGTTTTCACTATAAATTTGTGAATTTCGAACGTTTTCACTATAAATTCATGAATTTCAAACTTTTTCACTAAAAATTTGTGAATTTCGAACCTTTTCACGAAAAATATGTGAATTTCAAACGAACAATTTGTGAAAATCTAAAATTGATGCAGGCAGATTTTCTCTGTCGAATTTTCAAGACCATTTTGCAAATTTATTAGCCAGCAGCGAATTGCGGGAATTCGCCACAAATTCGAGCTAGGTGAATACATTCGCCCATCACTAGTTAAGAGGCCTTTTACACTGAACACTTGCTCTTGTAGCAGATGCATATTAGCATAATGAGAGGCCCTTATCTACACAAATAAGTATTTAAAAAACAGGCTGTAAGAAATGAAGATAAAAGATAAACTTTCCTTGTGTAAGCAAATCAAAAGGTTTGCAGGATTGTGTTATAATTGTGTTAGGGTTAAACTATGATCTCAAAACTGAATGGGAGAGAGAGAAAGAGAGAGAGAGAGATAAAGCATGTATCAATTTTACTATTAAAATTCAACAGTAAATTTGTTATAATATTCAGTAAAAATAAAAGTACATTTAAAGGATTTATTAATTGGCGCTATCTATTATATAACCAGTACCCAATAATATGTCATATTATCCGGCAGTACAATATGTTAATATAAATATACAGATGCAGCCACTTGGTTTTGTGTGTTAAATGTGGCATGACTCAGGGCTAATTGAAGAAACTGTGTTATCTAAAGTTATCTTAACTCATTTAATGCATTTAACCTTTTCATTAGCATACCAAAGCACCATTGTTCACAATGATGAGCACTTTAATTAGATGGGATGCTGTGACACAATTTTCTGTGTTAAAAGAGACAAGTGTGAAGTCTGAGTTATTCTGTGTCAAACGCACAATCCAAAGTGGCTTCATCTGTATACAATGGAAAATATATTTAATACAGTTGTTCCACTCAGAATTTTCTAGATCTCTGAAGCAGAGAAAAAAAAGTTAAACAAGTTTCAGAACTAAAAAAAAGGTAATTGATAACTGTATGGTATGGCGTGACATCTGTACATATCTGGAGTGACAGCAGCCCTTAGAAAAAAAAAACATTTTTGCATGCCATAGAACTACTGTACATGCAGTCATATAAATCCCATAATTAGAATTAAAGTGCTGAATACATTTTTCATTCTGTTCTTTAGTTGCATTTTATAAGAACATTAATTATCTTCTAACTTTTTTAATCATATATTGCTTCCTGAAACGCTGCATAATGCCTGTCTGCTAAAGCAGTGAGATAGAAGCAGATGGACGGATATGCCAAAGCTAAAATAATTTCTAACTAATATACTGCAGGTGCTTGTTTATCATCACAGGAAATTATGAGACACAAAAAGATTGACTGTAGGAGAACAGCTGTTACCAGATAATCCTAGAAAAAAATATTACACAAGAGAAATGAAGTCCAAATACAAAGTATAAATGAAGGAAAAATTAAAAGGATACGAATAAAACCTAAGAACATATTATTGTAGATAAAGGTCAATACTTATGTAAAATAAGGTGTTGGGACAGACTAATAGCACATTGCCATTGACTAAGACCCACATCATTGGCTGACCCAGCAACATTCATGTTCCTATTGAGAATGAGTACAAAAATACCTTACAACTTGCAGTAAGTAAAAATATGAGTGCTCAGCCTGCTCCGATGAATTATATGTAAATACAAAATTCAGAGAGCCCTGGAATTAACACCAGCCTTGAGTTGTTACATATTCCAGGGTTCCCTTTTTTGTCTATTTTGTCTATTTTGTCTTCTCATGCTGCTGGCTTGCATGGATATGATAGCAATGTTGTTCTTGATGCTGCACACCAGAAATAATGGCATTTCCATACAAAGAAAGAAAAAACATGTACTACATTTTGATATTTCAAAGTGAAGAATAATTTGCAATCACAAAGAATTCAAACTGGTGCTCTAGGTACAGTATGATATCTCCTTTTTATGGCAATGTATGATAACCACATCTATATAGTTCTTTAACCATATATTTTGGCATCTATTTAAATGTAACGAAGCCCATATCAATGACATGAATTTCTTTAGTGTTTACAAAACTATTGTAGAGGTCCAAAGGGTTAACTTCCCTTATGTTCTAGTAATCCCCTACTAATTGTAAATCCTATGGTGTGACAAGCTAAGAGTTGGGCCTCAGTTATAAATGGGAGGGGAAGTATTTCCCCAAGTTGAAGAGTGCCCTGGCAGTTCTCAGATTTGACCAGAAGGTGTAACTCTCATGTAAGTATTTATAAAGGAGAAGAACCATATGCTCTCCCTCCTTTGCCTTAGACCCCAGGTGGGAATGGATGCTGCTGGGATCCTGGGGCCCCAGTAAAACAAAGGCCCCAAGGGTGGAAAGGCCCTTGGTAAATTCAGGATATTGGGACCGAGCATCGCGTGGAGCTCAACCTGGAGTTGAGGTCTGGAACCCAGAGGCAGCAGTGAAAATACGAGGGCTGCCTGGTATTGCCTACAGAAGCTGCAAGGGGCTGCTAGCATGCTGATGCCTTGGATAAGCATAGGAGCTCCAGCCATAAAGAAAGAGGCTTTCTGTGCTCACCTTGGATGCTTGGAGCTCAGCTGAATAAAGAAAGGTTTCGGAGTAGATGCTGTGGATTACTTATCCATCATGTAAGTCCCCTGTATGAGGACAGGCCTTATCTGTGTTCCTGATACATGGGAGCTACTGCCTTGTCTAAAGTGAGATGTACTTTGGGGCAGGTAGCGCTTTGGGGAAGGAACTGAACTGTGATACTGTCCTTGTCCACCTAGAGTGGAGCAACTGTGTCCTGGTAAAGACTGTGCCAGGGTTGGATTTAGAACAAAGAATGGGTAAATTGTTGTAATTGCACTCTTCATTTCTTCAATTCATCTCAACTACAAACATTTTTTCTGTTTTGTCCTATTGGAATTCTCAGTTCCCAGAACATTTCACACAGCAAAGGGAATTCAGACCCTGGATAGGTAATTTAAGAGAGTGTATATGCTATTCTACAAATTGGTTGAGAAAAGTGTTTCATTGACAGCAGTGACTTACTGTACATATAGTTGTGAATACACGTTAAGATCCAAAACCCAATTTTAGCAACAACATGTTGGGCCAAATAGGTATGATCTCATCTTTTGCCCACCCCCCTCCCAGATGAGTGATCACATCATAATGAAGACTTGCAGTTGGGGATGGAACACATGAGTGTGCCAGTTTGGCCCATGCCTGATGGAATATACAAAGCTGATTGATCTAATAGATCTGCCCTATTTTCAAACAGGACAGGACAGTGGAGGAGCCCCATATAAAGCCCCATAAGTCACCAAACAAACTTAATCCTGGGTAATTATTAGCTGGTAGTGATGGGCGAATCTGTGGGGTTCCACATTGCAGAATTTTTCACAAATTTCTATAGTTTTTGGACACACGCATCCCTTTTTAATCACCCATTGCAAAGGAGCGGCAATCGTGACGGTACCCAACTCCCCACAGGGTGCCACAGGACCACCAAGTGTGGGTTTTTGGGGAAAATTGGCATGGAATTCCTTCAGAAGATGGGGAGCATGGACTTCCCAAGAGCATTCTTCAGGACCATAGCCCTTCCACTTGATAAGATACTGGAGATACCCTCTGGAGAGTCTGAAATCAAGGATCTTATCTACTTCATACTCTTGTTTGCCATCCACTGAGATAGCAGAAGGAGGAGACTGAACTGAAGAGAAGTGGTTAGAAATAACTGGTTTCACCAAGGAGACATGGAATACATTAGGAATCCGCATCTCAGGAGGAAGTTGCAGACGAACAGCCACAGGGTTGATGACCTCAGAGATGGAATAAGGACGAACATTTCTGGAAGAGAGCCACACTTTATTGACAACTTTATACGGAGGAGGAGGCAAATTTTTCCTGCCGTTTCGCGAATTTATTCGCCAGAGGCAAATCGCGGGAATTCGCCGCGAATTCGCCCCTGGCGAATAAATTCACCCATCACTACTTATTATTCATATTCCTGTTCTGGTTTCCCACTTCCTGTCTAAGCTGAGAAGAAACATGAAGCAGATCTGAACTGTGCATCTTATCCCCAGTGTTAATCCAGGTGCATCTCATACAGTAATATAATTTAAAAAACGGGTTATAAATTTGTGAGACAGATTGATTGTTAAAATGTACAGAATGGAGTTTGTAATATAATGACATCCTTTTGTGCATTAATCATATTTTGTTCTCATTCTTTAATAGAAATAATATTTTGTATATTTTTTATTTGTGTATATGGTCAGAAATAGTAATATACCATGAGAGACATTCCTTCTGTGTATCAGGGATAGTTTTGTATACAGAATGTATTTGGGACAAACGGCACCCCATACTATGGGCATAGATGGTTTGTGTGAAAGAGTGGAGATGTGTGTGTGTGTATGCTGGGTTTTTAATTTGGAGGGGTTGAACTTGATGGACTCTGTCTTTTTCAACCCAATTTAACTATGTAACTATGTAAAAGCAGAAATTAAGGCATCCTTTAGGGACTGGAAGTCCTCAAGAGCCGCAGGAGACCGTGAATTGGGGTTTCCTCCTTTGCGAATTAGAGAAAGGATGGGAGCAATGCGAGAAGAGAAGCCTTTAATAAATTGGCGGTAGTAATTTGAGAAACTGATGAATCTTTGGATCGCCTTGGTACTTAAAGGAAGTGGCCTCTTCTGGATGGTGGAGACCTTGACAGGATCCATCTCAAACCCCTCAGGGGAAATGATATAGTCGAGGAATGGGATCTTAGGCACCCCAAAGACAAACTTCTCCAACTTGGCGAAGATGGAATTGAATGACGTCTTCCATTCATCACCTACCGGATCCTGATGAGGTTGTACGCCCTACAGAGATACAGTTTGGTAAAGACCTTAGCCCCTTTCAATTGGTCAAACAGTTCAGAGATAAGGAGCAAGGGGTATCTGTTTTTAACAGTAATTTTTATTAAGACCCCGATAGTCGATGCAGGGACGTAAGCCTCCGGCCTTCTTTTCCATGAAGAAGAAGCCAGCCCCTGCTGGAGAGGTGGAAGGACAGATGAAACCTCAATGTAGATTCTCTTGAATGTACTCTTTCATTGCAGTCGTCTCTGCAGGAGACAAGGGGAAAGTCCGACCACAGGGCAGCATGGTACTGGGAAGGAGATCAATAGGACAATCATACTGCCGATGAGGAAGGAGGAACTCTGCCGACAGAATACATCAGAAAAGTCCCGCTAGATAAGTGGTAGTGATTGCAGTTCCATAGAGGACATTGTTATCAGGTGGAGAGGTGAAGCTTGTAAACAGTGATCTTGGCAATACAAACTCCAATGGGAGACTTGACCAGAGGACCAATCAATGGATGGGTTGTGGAGTCACAGCCAGGGTAACCCCAACACAACAGGAGAGGAAGGACAGGAAATGATCAAGAAGGACAGGCTCTCAGAGTGTAAAGTACCAATTTTCAAGGGTAACTCTCCGGTTGTTTGAGAGATTAAATCAGAGGATAATTGCCTGTCATTGATAGCAAATGCCTGTAGAGGAGAGGGCATACGAAATAGGGGAATACCATTTTCTTTGGCAAAGGCAGCATCAATGAAGTTGCCAGCAGTCCCAGAGTCAAGTAACGCCAAAACCTGAATAGTCTTATTGGCAAGCCGGATCTGTACAGGAAGAAGAAACTGATGAGAGTTCACTTGAAGTCTAGGAGTAATGCCAGCCATCAGTAGGGATGTCGCGGACTGTTCGCGCGAACATCGACTGTTCACGCTCGCCGAATGTTCGCGAACGTCGCGCGACGTTCGCCATTTTGGGTTCGCCTTAGCTGGCGCTTTTTTTTTACCTCTCACCCCAGACCAGCAGATACATGGCAGCCAATCAGGAAGCTCTCCCTCCTGGACCACCCCCACATCCCCTGGACCACTCCCCTTCCATATATAAACTGAAGCCCTGCAGCGTTTTTTCATTCTGCCTGTTAGTGATGGGCGAAACGGCCGCGTTTCGCTTCGCCGAAAAATTCGCGAATTTCCAAAGAAATTCGCGAATTGGCGAAAAATTCGCGAAACGAGTCGCACGTCGTTTTTGACGTGCGTCGCTTCGTTTCCGACACGTCACGTTGTTTTCGACGCGTCGCGTCAAAAACGACGCGCAACTCGTTTTTGGCGGCAAATTTTTGGCGGCGAAATTTGGCTGCCGTTTTTGCGAATTTATTCGCCAGCGGCGAATCGCGGGAATTCGCTGCGAATTCGCCCCTGCCGAATAAATTCGCCCATCACTACTGCCTGTGTGTGCTTGGAAGAGCTAGTGTAGGGAGAGAGCTGTTAGTGATTTGAGGGACAGTTGATAGTAAGTTTGCTGGCTAGTAATCTACTTGATACTGCTCTGTATTGGAGGGACAGAAGTCTGCAGGGATTTGAGGGACATTTTAGGTTAGGTGCGCACAAGCACGGTGACTGCTAAACACACCACTACAGAAATATTGCCACCAACAGGACGAACATCCTGGAGGTGACAAGCTCAACTAGTAATTAACAACTATTATTTGCTCACTTGACGGTATCATTCATTAAAGCTCTTTGCGTTGTTTTGCGTTGCAGTAAGCGCCGCGTTTCGTCTTTACGTGTGAACAGGCTGTAACCTTTACACGACTTGATTGGCATGTAGACGCCGGACGTTTTAAAGCAGTTTATTACACAGGTTTAGAAATGTAGTGTGATTTCTGCCCTTTACAGCACAAAACGCAGCGCTGTGTCAACAATGGATTTTTCAGATACATTTTTGCCCTTGATCCCCCTCTGGCATGCCACTGTCCAGGTCGTTGCACCCTTTAAACAACTTTAAAATCATTTTTCTGGCCAGAAATGTCTTTTTTAGCTTTTAAAATTCGCCTTCCCATTGAAGTCTATGGTGTTCGCGACGTTCGCAAACCGTTTGCATTTTTGACGCAAGTTCGCGAACTTTTTTTCCGACGTTCACTACATCCCTAGCCATCAGAGAAGTCCCAATTTTACCTTGGGGGTGAGGACCTTTGGGTTTTTCTAGAAAGAAATTAGCAGAATGATTTTCCAAAGCCCTGCTGATCTTCTTCTCGTTCTCTCTTGTTCGTAGAGGCGGGCACGTCCGAGCTGCATAGGTTCCTCATCAAGAGGGGCAGGTGGAACCAAAGAAGAAGGTGTGTTGGAAAGCACAGGTCTTTGAAATCGGGGAGCCAATAAAGATTGGGACCTCCTGAGATGGTCTTTATCCGCTTGGTGCTCTCTTTGCAGAGTGTCCACCTTGACAGCCAAAGCAATTAGATCTTCCCAACGAGAAGGCAACTCATGGGAAACGAGATCGTCCTTAAGGCAGGTAGGGAGCCCGTTGTAGAAAGCTGCATGGTAGGCTTCATTGTTCCAGCCCCGTTTCAGCGACCAGCGTACGGTATTCTATGGCATATTCAGACACAGTACAAGTCCCTTGACGTATGTGCATAAAACGTGACAAGGGGGATGCAGCTCTGACAGCAGTGTCAAAGATGGTCTGCAATGCATTGGTAAAGGCATTAGAATCATCAAGAAGAGGGTCCTGCTTCTCCCACAGAGGAGACCCCCACTCTAAGGCTTTTCCAGTCAGGCAGGAAAAGATGTATCCCACTTTGGTGCGTTCCAAAACAAACTGGCTAGGAAGCAGCATGAACTGATTCAGGAAGCCTCTACAGGCTTGTGGATCACCAACATAGAGAGGAAGCACTGGGATACGTGGCTCAGAGACTTGGAAAGAAGACATTGGAGGTGGAGTCGTAGCGGGTGGTGGAGCTGGAGAAAGGGCAGACAACTTGTCCAGTATAGCCGTAAGAGCAAGGCCAAAATTAGTCTGCTGTGCTTCGAAGGATTCCATGTGGCCAGCCAACCTGCGGAGCTCTCGTCCGACATCCGATGTAGCTTCCTCAGTGGGGTCCATGGCCCAAGTATAATGTCAGGGGGGCCTATCGGCTCCCAGTGGCAATTTGTCAGGACCAAGCCAGTGGGAATTTGTCAGGACCAAGGAGGAAGCAAAGGGTTAAAGTCCAGGTATGCAGCACAGAAAGGGTTTAAGCAATATCGTGGTTCAGGCAAAAGTTCAATAGGCAGGCAGATTAGGGTTCAAAGTCCAGGAACAATATAAATGAAATTAGAACACCCAGGAACGTTAACAAACAAATCCTATTCCTTACTACATGTATGTCACTTCCTGTATAGCACCTTAAATATGCTAATTCACAGTTGTTTCACACTTGAGCCTCACAGGGCTCAAAACACGTTGTGCTGACAAACACTGAAGTTTGAGCAGTTAATTCTGCAGTTTTGCCTTTATATTTTTGGATACCACTATTGTAGTGATCCTCAACCAATAGCTTGTGAGCAACATGTTGCTCTCCAACCCCTTGGATGTTGCTCCCAGAGGCCTCAAAGCAGTTGCATATTTTTCAATTCCAGGGTTGGAGGAAAGTTTTATTTAGTATAAAAACCAGGTGCACTGCCATACAGAGCCTCCGTGTAGAATGACAATCCACATAGGGGCTACCAAATGGGCAATCACAGCACTTATTTGGCTCCCCAAGAACATTTTTCATGCTAGTGTTGCTCCCCGACTCCTTTTACTTCTGAATGTTGCTCACAGGTTCAAAAGGTTGGGGATCCCTGCACTATTGCATCCACGGCGGAGGTGTATAAAAGAATATTGGCAAATTATTTTTCATTATCCTAGATCAAGACCTTTATATCACACACACCTTTTAGTGCAATTTTTTCATTACAAACCCTATGTTAACAGTATTCAGTTGCATTCCTTTTTATCATTGTATCCCAGCTAAAGTACAATATCTTAAAATTAATGCTTGGAGCCAAGCTTTATACCATATACAGATGCAGCCACTTGGATTTCTGTGTTAAATGCATCATGACTCAGGGTTAATTGAAGAAACTGTGTTATCTAAAGTTATCTTAACTCATTTAGTGCATTTAACCTTTTCTGTATTCTCTTTTATTGTTCAAAAAAGATTGTTCATGGTAAATAAACATTGAAAATTCCAGTATCATGTTTAAACAATGTGCTTTCTTGCATTCTTTACATTTCAAGTATACAGTGTACATTCTTTTATTCATTATTTGTCATAATAATCTTACATTTATTCTCTTACATTTTGGTATGTTCCATTTATTATGTCTCCTGTTTAAATTTTTTTCTCTAATTTTTAACTATATAACTGTTGTAACAAATCTCTCTGCTGTACCTTTATTTCCTCTCTTTATTTCTCATGTTTTGTTGTGTTGATAACTACCTCTTTTTTCTGTCTGTGCAGGTTGGATGTCATCATTAAGTTCCTATTCAAGAATGGTAAGTATATGATTTTCCTCTTGTATGATTTCAGAATATCACCTCTAAGCTCTATCAGCTGCTTATGATTATATTACTACCCTTTCATTCTCTTTATGAATTTATTT
>CM044438.1:92850309-92863239 GCA_024363595.1 Xenopus borealis
GAACAGCCGATGTTCGCGCGAACAAGTTTGCCGGCGAACAGTTCGCGCCATCCCTATTCAAGAATAAAGATTTTTTTATAATAATACATTTTTTTATCTTAATAAAAATATAATAAAATTCTATATCTTTATTTCATTTATATATGTAATTTCACCTTTAAATTTCATGAAAAGAAGGCATCTGTCTTTCAGGTTTCTATTCATTAATAGTATTTTCCTTAAGAAAAAATTTATTCTGTTCCCTAAAAATGTTTTTAAAATGACTCGGTTGTGGAAGAACATACTATAATTATTTCCCTTACTAGCACTGAAGTTCCTTGATTCCTTATGTGAATGTTATTATTCATTTGTTACAGCTAGATGAATTAAATTGAAATGATCGTTTCATTAAATAATAGTAATGCAGGTGTGGAACATGCCAGGTTGTATACTGTTAATAGTACAATTAGCACAACCTGCAATTAAATCATTCACTTTTCCCTTATTTGCAGATAGACAGCATTCAGGGAACATTCTGTAGCCATTGCATAAAACTGATGTACTATAGCAACATTATTGAAATGACCTTTTCACATGGCTCTACAAAGCACAGTGCACTTTTAGGTTGAATGCCAAGATAATGCCAAAATTACCTGTTGTTTTCCCAACATTCAAAGTTGAGTAGAATCAATAAAGTTTGTTTTGCTGGTCACTTCAATAGCTCCACAAGAGGCACAGTGCATGGATTTGCTTTAGAACTCCTACAAGAAACACAATGCCTTGATGGAAATAGATTTCAGAGAGTAGCTTTGCTTTTTTCACAATGCACAGTGGTCATACAGACTGTATTTAAACCATGACTTTGTCCTTACCGATTTAAAAAAAAAAACATTTAGCCATCAATGAATGTGTTTTTGATGCACAGAAATTGTGGAGCTCACATAAATATAGATTTTGTGACAACTAACCATTGAACTAATAAAGATATAAATTCACATTCTCGACAATATAAGAACAGCTAAGCACACAAAGCTTGAATCTTTAGGGCATGCTCCCAATACCATCCATAGTGTGATCACAGCAGAGCCCATCTGACTTGCATCATCTCCAGGAATCTCTCTCTTATCCTGCAAGGCATCTCTCTTGATTATTGGGGTCCTATTATCCTTGAGCCCATTATTATCCTTGAGACAGGGCATCACCAACCATGTCATGTCTCTCCATAGTTCCAGGGCCTGGTGCACAGCACCCCGGTAAGGAACCAAATCACAGCTCCATTCTCCTTGAAAGTGAAACTAACAATGGCTGTCAGCATATGGCAACAAAGCTATATCAAAACAGTTACAAAGCAGCGACACCTTTGCCAGCAACACCTGGCAAACTCTGGTATCTACCAGAACACACTGCACAGGGACAAGGACTCCTTCCTTCTCCTTTCAATCCAGGTCCAACCCTTAAGCTGACCAGGCAAGGGATTTCCCAGCATGTAGGGTTTCAGACCAAAGGATAAAATTGACCCTTTGGATCCCTACACTAAATCATGCATTCAACAGATTTACAGGTATCGGACCTATTATCCACAATATGCAGGACATGTGGATTTCCGCATAATGGATCTTTCCGTAATTCAGATCTTCCTACTTTATGTCTACTAGAAAATCATGTAAACAATAAGTAAACCCAACAGGCTGGTTCTGCTTCCAATAAGGATTAAATAAATCTTAGTTTGGAGTACAAGACACTGTTTTATTATTTCAGAAAAAAAAGGAAGAAGGTTTAAAAATTTGGATTATCTGGATAAAATGGAGACAGTCTTTTGTAATTCAGAGCTTTCTGGATAACAGGTTTCCAGATAACTGGTCCCACAACTATACTGACAATACAGCAATTTTGTAGCATGGCAAAATAATCTTCCCTAAAATGCAATGCAGGGAAACAGGGATTGTTTGTCCATATATTGCCCAATTGTCCAATATATTTAAGCTGGCCAACTACATCAAAGTCACTTGCAGTATGGCCAGTCCTAGACTCAAAGTTCATCTGATTCATTAAGAATTCAATTTCTTCATTATATATAGTACACATAGACTTGTTGCTTTACCTGCAACATACTTGCTGCTTTCAAAATAAAACTCCCAAACATGGTTACCCTTTTATTGGCCACCAGTGGGATCACCTGACTATAGCTGGAAAGGGTAGGAGCTACAACATGGAGCAGATAGGTCAGTGTTGTTATGTGAGAACAAACCCTTTCCTGACATACAAAGCCCTAAAAGTCTAAAATCGGTATACAGAAAGCTGGGGATTGAATGACGAGTATTTCCTGGTTTGGCATTTTAACAATATAACTATTGTTAATATAATAATGGACTTGCTGATTAATGCCCTTCGGTTAACCATGATACACTTTGTATCATTTGTATAAAACATCTGAATATTGCAGTTTTCTTGGACCCACAAAAAATCCTGGTTTGTGTGTTGCTTCCACAAGAATATGTATATAGAAGAAAGAAGAAAACATATGACACAAGGAATCAGCCACATATACTGTAATAAAGGTTGGTTAATTATTAACAAGACAGCACAGAACGTCCCTCCAGGAAGCCAATATTTTTAAGTTTCAAATTAAAGCATAAATATTATTGTGAGAGAAACACGTCTGTCTCATTATTTGAGCAAGGAAAACAATTCAGTAAAAACTGCTGCAATGTAAAAATAACATCAGGATATTAAACCCAAGAGATGATTGTTCAGATTAAGCCAAACAATAAATCTTGGTAGAGTAATCAAAGCAAGCTCACAAGGGCTTGGGTTGATACGTTTAACAGTTAACTGAATGAGACAATATTGCATGTTATTTTCAGAACACTGGGGAGGCTTTTTTAAGAATATCCCAGCCCTGATAGTTTTCAATCCTTTTCCAATTTAGCTTGGTGTCATTTTGGATCCCTTTTTTAGCATGCTTTAATTGGAAATATAAAACAAAAGGATATAAAATCTGATGAATGCACCGAGTATTAGTTCTTTCACTTCTATCATTTTATTGAAGCAAGAATAACATTTGCAGAACTGAGATAAATGTGTCACTTTCAATGATCCTTCCCAAAATCCTCATAGAAGGATAGATATTCAAACTGCTTTTATTAATGTTTCCATGTAGCTTATACAGTATTAATTACAGTTTAAGGCAATTGCATAAATTAGTGTTTTTTCAGGGTGACATTTTTTTTGCAAACTACATTGCGGGGTCAAAGGGCATTTTGTTGATTAAGTTCTTTTTCAGCTCATTGGTACGGGGGAAACATTTCTGCTGTGAAGAGCTGGGTCCTAGGTTCAACTTAGGGCTCTTACACATGGGCTGCACTCACACGAACGCATGTAGGCGCCGAATGCAGGTTCAGACGCAACATGCTGTGTTCGTGTGAGTACAGACCCATTGAAAATAATTGAGTGCGTCTATACCTGCGCCCCCCTGCGGCTGAACGCAGAAAAACGGAACGCAGGGGAGCACAGGTAAAAACTCTTGTGTGTAAGAGCCCTTAAGCTCTGCAACAATCCAAAACATACAGGCAGGTATGTGTGTAAGAATGTGGTAGGAACCCTGATTGAATCTTTTCCATGTGACAAAAAAAACCCCATAAAATGGCATTATGTAAATTGGGGTGTAAGGTTATGGCTGTAGAATTTGTGTAAACTGCAAAAAAAAGAATTAAAATGACTTCAAATGCAGGAAAACCCTAAAAAAAAATCAACCTTCACAGCGGATAAAATGTGTAAAGGTGTTTTTAATGAAAATGGGCTAAATTGTGGTATAAAACACAGGAAAACTTAAAATCCAGCAAATGCATCCAGTGAAATGCTTTAGAACATGAGGGTACTGAAAAAATTTTTTAAATGTAAGAGAACGTAAAATTAAGAGGCATATATGAGATGTAATTGTAGATTGCTGAGACAGGGTCTGATGTGAATGATTTATCATGTTTGTAAAGTGATGTGGAATATCCTGGGCAACCTTTCCAAAATGTGATGGGTGGTTTAGGAAGAGGTTAGCATTATCATTCTCCCATATATATTTATGATTAGGAAATTCAACCTTGGGGTAAAAGCAAAAGTGATCAGATCAATGTGTTGCAAACCTGGCTTAGCTTATGTTTCCATTGGTGTCATAGAGTGTTTGTTTTAACATGAGGTGTATGGATCAGATTTCCGATCCACTGAGGATCATGGAGGGCTCTGTAATTGATTGCTAAATAGCTATTCAGGTTTGAGCAGTCAATTTGTTTATTTTTTGCTAAAACCAGTTGGAAATAAACATTCAATAAATCAGAAGTAATTTTGAAAGTCCCTTGTGTTTTTGGCATCTATTTGCCCAGCTACAATACTTATTTGATTATAAATTGGCCCCCATGGAGCCAATTTATATGGAGAAATTTATGAAATGTAAGTTTCAGTAGTAATTCAACGTGTTCTTTTTACCCAAATGATTGCTTTGAGAGAATAGGGGATAAAAAATAAATAAATAAAGGATAAATAAAGGGATAAATAAAGGGGATTTCCAGCTTTTGCAATGTGGTATATCTTTGCAATGGAAACTATTTCCACAATATATACATTTGTTTTAAGTATAAGATACATTTTTTTTATTAATTATGTACCTACCTGATTTCTGAAAGAGGGCTATATAATATAAATAAAGTCATTGTCTTTCACAGTGCTGTAGAGGGCAAAAAAGCTAAAATGCAAGACATAAGATGTGGATGACCTCTAGGGTTTCTTTTGTGTACTAACATATCTGGAAATGAAAACATTCAGAGAACTATTTTCTACTAAGTATAAAATATAATTCCCTAATATTTGTTTGGGAGGCCTATTATTAACATTCTCATTTTAGTGTTTGTAGAAACCACAAATGCACTAATTTCTCTAAAACCATGAATGCCATGTAATTTATCTCAAGATCCAAATGTAAAAAGCACAAAGAAAAAAAATGTGGAATGGTGGGCTAAAAAATGCAAAAAACTCTATTAACGTACATTAAATACTGTTTGAATGGGCTATCGTGCATATTTACATCTAATAATTGTTTATGGAAACCAGGAAGGACATCAAAGAAATTAAGCATTCAAGTCAAATAAAAGGTGTCGCAGGAGAGTGTGAGCAGTGGTAGTGTCAGTCAAAGAAAATGAGAGAGATGTGAGAAAAGGCCAAAGAGGTCAATAAATGATGCTTATATGATGAGAAATGAGAAAGAAAAAGGTCAGCTTTGAAAGTCAGACTGAGCAGGATATTGGAGAAAATCTGTCAGAAACATTGCATTTCAAAAACAATGATATCTATATATCTGGTTAATGAACTCTAAAAAATGGAGGACTTTTAGTGAATAAGAAGAATACTTTGAAGAAGTAATAGGTCCTACTACAAAAGAACCCTAAACAAATTAAAAAGTTAAAAGTTATTTGCTGCAGCTGACGAAATGAATTCAGGATCTATTTAGCTTTATCTATCCCCAAAGGGTGACTACACGGGGCATTTAGTTTTTTCTTATTGCTATAAAATAAAATATTTTTAAGGATGTGACCCTTCTTTAACCATGTTATAATTTAAGTGAAGCATGCAAAAAGGAGAGCACTCACCCACACAGTGTTATCCCAACCAATCAGTCTGTGCTGACACGTTTGTGAGCCTCCAGATGACACGCTTGAATCTCTGTCAAAATGTATCAAAACACGGAGCACCAGGCCAATTATAGTCCTTTAAAACAATCAAAGTTAATCTTCACAGTTTTAAAAACACTTTTTATTATTTCTAAAAGTCTATTTTCCTCTAAGAACAACAATAATGAACCTATATGGCTGAAATGTAAGGGTATGTATAGATGTGGGAGGGATAGATGTAAGACCTGCTCCTATGTTAAAACTTCTAAAACATTTGTCAGTACATTCTCAGGATTATCAAATAATATTAATCGATATTTTAACTGCACTTCCAAGGGTGTGGTTTATTTGATTACATGTGACTGTGGTGCCCAATATGTGGGAAAGACAGCACGGTTGGCGAGTACACAGTTTTTGGAACATCTTTTGGCTATAGATAGAAAGGACTTTAGATCAGCTGTAGCCAAACACATGGTTGAGAAACATCCTGATAATATACAGGCCCGTTTTCAGGTTATAGATAAACCCCAAAGAAATGTGAGAGGGGAGATAATGAACAAAAATTGAGTAGATTAGAAGTGTTTTGGATATACCAATTGAAAACAACGGAAACATTGATTAAATCGAGATTGGGAGATCTCCTGCTTTTGTGATTGAATGAATTAAAGTCTTTCCATTATATACTTGAAATGGGGAATTATGTATTTGCTTGTTTGCATGCTTATGCATCTAGGTATATCTATTTAGTTTATTTGATAATTATATCAGCTATTGACTAATCAAATGTAGAGAGGAGCTCATTGGGGCTCCATATATGTGATGCACCATATACCATATATGTGATGCACCATATATGATGTACTCTTGCTTCATTAATTGGCCTCTTTGTGTTTTGAGTCATAATGTATTTATAGATTTTTGCAGTGTAGTGAATTAATTTATTAGTGAATTAATTAATGGATTGATTAACTTATTTATTTATTGAAATAGTCCTTAGGTGCTTGATTCAGTGGTTTAAATGTTATTTGAAGGGTTAAGGTTTTTAGATAGGTGGGGGATGCCTATTTAGAGGGCTGTATGAGGCTGTGCTCTATGCTTCTGAGGAAGTGGTGTGAGGCCACGATACGCATCGAGCGATGAACTGGGGAGGATGAACTGTTGCTGATCAATGTTTTTAAACCTGTGAAGATTAATAAACTTGGATACTGCCTGGTGCTCCATGTTTTGATACATGTTAGAATATTAATTACTGAACTGCACACACAAGAACGATAAGCAAGGGAACAGATAACCATAAAATTGATGGCCTTTCAGATGCTAGGTGTAGACTTCACCTCAGACCATGTGCATTGCTTAAATTAAAGGGAAACTGTCATAGGAAAGCATGTTTTTTTTAAATGCATCAGTTAATAGTGCTGCTCCATTAGAATGCTGCACTGAAATCCATTTTTCAAAAGAGCAAACAGATTTTTTTATATTCAGTTTTGAAATCTGACATGGGGCTAGACATTTTGTCAATTTCCTACCTGCCCCAGTCATATGACTTGTGCCAGCACTTTAGGAGGGAACTGCTTTCTGGCAGGCTGTTGTTTATCCTTCTCAATGTAACTGAATAGTACGCAGTGGGACATGGGTTTTACTATTGAGTGCTGTTCTTAGATCTACCAGGCAGCTGTTATCTTGTGTTAGGGAGCTGTTCTCTGGTTACCTTCTCATTGTTCTTTTGTTAGGCTGCTGGGTGGGGGAAAGGGAGGGGGTGATATCATTCCAACTTGCAGTACAGCAGTAAAGAGTGATTGAAGTTTGAAGAGCATACGTCACATGACTTGGGGCAGCTGGGAAATTGACAATATGTTTAGCCCCATGTCAGATTTCAAAATGAAATATGAAAAAATCTGTTTGCTCTTTTGAGAAATAGATTTCAATGCAGAATACTTCTGGAACAGCACTATTAATTGATTCATTTTGCAAAAAAGAATTTTCCCATGACAGGATCCCTTTAAGCTAGATTTTCCTCAATCTTATGTCAGTTACATCATATCCAGCCTGCTGGAAATGTATTAAAACTTGTTCTTTTTTTAAGCGGGATTGACTCCAAAAGTCCTAACAAACTTTTTTGGGTTAACATTTTTTCATAGACATTTGAGGGCCATGGAACATTGATTTTAAAGTGGGCTCACGAGTAAGGCATGGATCTCTTTTGTCTTTATTAAGGCTCCTTGGACATTTGTAATTAAAAGTGGCCACTTCAAGCATTTGCACCAACATCTCTAGAAAGACATCTATACAACTTTAATGTACCCCCCTATTCAAATTGACCTAAGTGTAAGATCACTCAAGACTTTTTGCTAGGCATTAATGAACGTTAGGGAATCTTTACTATGAAATGCTAACACTGAAGATTTATCTTGAGGCAGGTTGCAAAGTGCCAAAACCAGGAATAAGGCACCATGTTTTTTGCACTTTCGTCAGCTGCTCTGGCAGTGCTGTATTTATTAGAGGCAAATGAAGGTATGTAGGCAAAGAAGCCTTTTATTAAAACCACTACCATGATAAAATCCTGGCTGCATTGTACACCTTGTGTAGGGTGCAAGGCATCAGCTGCATTCAGGTTACACTCAAATCCCCTGTTTGTGTTGTGATTTTTTGACTATTAGTGTGACACTAATGGTACTTATGACAGGAGATTTGATATGAAATATGAAACTGCATATTTCTGCTTAATGACATGTATCCTCAGCAAGCAATAGCTCAGTTATGGTTGCCACTGCGCATGAATGACATTATTTATGTCAATCAAACTCAAAATAGTTTTTTTATAAAGGAAAACCAGTGTTACACATTTTAGTTTTCGGATTTATACATTTTGATCTCTTGAAATACTGTATGTTTAATTTCAGATTTTTTAGTACAGTATGACATACTATTTCCATTAGCATTTATTGGGTAGTTTTTATACTGCAAGGTCTCTGACTCAGTCCAAAGTTTATAGATGGCAAAATAATTTAAAAATATGCTTTCTCTATCTTCAATTCAAGGCCATTTTTTGAGAAGATTTAATTTTAGGTCAATTTCAGAAATAAAATGTACCTGTAAGCAAGTATCAAAATGTTCTCCAAAGTGCAGAACATTGTTAATTAAATGTAAGGTTTGCTGTATTAAAGAATGCAAAACACAAATTGAAAGATTTTTCTCCCGTTTTATATTTTCTAAATGCTGCAAGCTAAAATATTGAACAACAAGATCTTAGACAAGATGGATTAGATGACAAAGTAGTTTTTTATATATTACACTGTTCATAAAACTCTATGGGGCAGATTCCCTAAAGCGCGAAGCGTCTAACACTAGCGCTAATTCGCCAGCGTGACGTCATTTTGCAACTTCGCAAATTCACTAACACAGACTCTGGCGAATTTTCGCTAGCGAAGTATATAGACTTGCGCAACTTCGCACCCTTACGCCAGGCGAAGTTGCGCACTGACGAAGCATCCAAAGATGAACATTTTCCTAAACGTTAGCACTTACGCTAGACGTTACTGGTCTGACCAGGCGAAGTTCAATACAATAGATAGGAGGTTGAAATACATTTTTGAAAAAAAAAAGTCACATTTTTTTCTGTCCCAAAAAAATGCTGGCGAATTTTAGCATAGGAGGGTGATAGTCTGAAAAAGATTGATAATTTTTTTGGGGGGTTACCCTTCTTCCCCCCTACATTTCCTAACATATGGCAACTCAACTATACAGGTGCACATGTAGGGCAATAGGACAACTTTATATAATTTATTAAAGGTTTCCTGGGCTTGTGTAGTGGAATGTAGTGGCTGTAACATATACTTCTATTATAAGTTAAAGTTCCCGTCATATGCAAATTAGGCTTAGCTAGCGTAACAGCGCTCTGCCTAGTGAAGTAAAACTAGCGCAACTACGCTACCATTCGCCGACCTGAGCGTAAATTCGCACTTTAGTGGATTTGTGTAGCGCTGGCGAAAATTTGCCTGGCGAAGTGTGGCGAACGCTAGTGAAGCCTACTCTGGGGAATTTTCAGATCTTAGTGAATCTGCCCCTATATACTGTATGCTGCTACACATTAATCAACATTTTTTTTAATTATTCAATAAATTTAGGAAATCCATATATAGGTAACTGGACAGAAGAGGCATCATAAAATGAATATATGGTTTAGTTTCAAGTGTATAAAAATGGAAACTATAATTCCAGCTGATAATGACCCGCTGTAATGATTTTCTGATGATTTATGTAGAGCTATTACATGTGAACAAAAACATTTGAATAACCAATAGAAAAGGTTGAATTTACTGAAATATGCAGTGATCAGACAGAATGAGCAAGTGTTGAATGATAAGATGATATAAAACAGAGGTCATATTTGGCTCATTGAACAGGTCATCTCTTCATGCAAAATGACATTAGATTAAATTATATTAAGGAGAGAATATATGCAAGGATCCTGAATAGGTACAAATATTTTTATAATGATCTTTTCTTTTGAAGATTAATGGCTTTATTTGGCAGTAAGAGCTTAAAATAGTAAATTGGGATGGAAATATTTCTTTTTTACTTGCATCCCAACCCATATAATGATGTAGCATTATAAAGACTACTGACCTTGTCCATTACCTGCTAAAAAAAAAGTTGAGGTTAGTATTTACTCCCCCACCCACATACAAACACCTTATTTAGCATAAAGTACAGGTCAAGAATTAATTATTTTATTTGAGTATATTAGCATTCCTGTTTATATCTCTTATCCCACCACATACCATATGTCTTACAGGGATGGTGGGCCAAGAGAATGACTTTGTTATTTTCAACCAATATAATTGTTAAGTCCCAGAAAATAACACAAGGAAAATTAATTTAGAAAAAGTTTTTTTTCTCCAACAAACCCTCACCCTGGGGAGCAAACATAGCTTCTGTAGTAATTCTATAGTCATCATAGCCTTTAATCTATTGTCTTATATTAAGACCCAATAATATATATATATATATATATATAAATATATCACTCTTCTCTTCAGCTTTGTACATACAAGCATGAAAGATGTGAATAGTAGTACTGTATTCTATGTCACTATATAAACACTATATTATTCTGTGAAATAACAGAATATAACATAACACACCTCGTATGTAAATATTTCCATCTTAATTGTATAAATGTTTTATTTGAATCATATAAAGTATCTAACAGCTGGATTAATGTATTATATTAAACAAATGTTCCTGGCTCTAGGGTCACATTAAAAATCAAATGTGCTAGTAACTCATCAGAATAAGTACAAACATTACAGTATTTGGAAAATAATATAATAGGAAAGGGAAAGTATTTAAAAAATGGTAATACTAATATGCTACCACTCACTAGGGAAATATAAAATATTTTAAGAACACTAAAACAATAAAAAGCAGGACACTGAAAGAATTGCAATCTGTTTCCCATGCAACATAAAACTTGATGACCTTGAGTTTACTGTCTGATGCTTATCAGAGCGTACACCCAAATTACTTTTCTGTCGGGCCTCTTGGGAAGCACTGAAAAGCTCTGACTGAAAGAATAGTTAGAATCCTTCAAATAAAAAAGGATCTTAAGAACTATATATAGCAATGCTAAAGTATTAACAAGAGATGGAAATCTATGGAAATATATTGTTGTGTACAGTATATGTATTTATGTGTCTCACAGATTTTGTCCTATGTTTTTTAGATGCCAGGGAATTTTACTATTTTTCACAGTTATGAGGAAAAAATTGTTTTTTATTATAACGGGTACCCAGAGTTAATGGAGGAAATTAGTTACACCCCCTCATTCCATTGAGCCACTTCAAGTTTCCTATCTTTCCTGTAAGGTAGCTGCCTGGTTTTATGATATATGATTTATTTTATTGGTGGTGGGTGGCCTTGTTGCATAGATAAACGATATGATTTTCTTGCAGAACTGTGTGTTTCAGTTTTTTTAGGGGCACTAAGCCCTTACAACAAGGTACAGAAGGGTAAGACTTTTTTATCTTATTGAGTAGATTTGACATTTATTCTTGGTCTATGTAGCACTCTACCCTAAAGAGACCTTATTTCGACCTGTAAGGCTGCAGGGAGTCACATTATAAATCAGTCAAAACATCTATTTTAGGCCTTACTATTCATGTACATTTAATATGACATCTTGGATATTCATCTTTTTGGTTTTCGGTTCGGTTCAGTTCAGTTCAGTATGCCTTTGCACAACAAATTTTCCTTTATGCGAATTTAATACAGTGTTTGCGAACCCAGAAACTGTGCCATTGTGCAGTGTATGTAATACAACTTCTTACTGAAAAAAGTTGTTATATTTGCTCCAAAAGGTTATGACACCTTCAAGTACATCTTCAATGCACAAATACAATTTGCAATGCAATAACAGTTTAAAGAAGAATATTACATTGCAAAATGCTAAATTTTATCCTTATTTGTATGAATTGTTTTTCTGTAACTCTTATTCCATTTTCCCATAGATCTTTAAAAAAATCTAAAAGCAACCAATAAAAAAAATGAAAAGCATATATTAGAGATATATTATTAGTTATTTATTAAACAACCTTTAAAAGGAGAAATAAACCCTAGCCCCCCTCCACTGATACTCCATTGCCCCCCAAGCCTACTCCACACAGCATCTATTCCTTTTAAAAATCTCCCTGTATCCTGACCAAGGGGTCATAAGCCAAGTAGAGCACATTGTTCACCTAAAAATTGCTGATAAATGGTACTAATACATAGTACCTACTAATACATAGTACCATAGTAAGTTTGGTTGAAAAAAGACACATCCATCCAGTTCATCATTTTGGGGGCTATTTATCAAAACCGAAATATATCCGATTATTTAAAATAAAAAAGTCTGACCAAACTATAATCCACTATTTGACTCTATTTATTATTAAAAAAGCATGATTTGATCGGATCAGGACAAAAGTCGATAAAATTGAGAGAAAACCTGAATTGTATGATTTTTCAGATTTTTTTCCCTGTATCACTTGATTTTTCAGGCTTTTTCCAAAAAGTTTTTTGGATTTTTGCCTGAGAAGTCTGAAATAGTTGGATTTTCAGGCTAATTCCAGGATACACCACAGACACTTCCAAATAGGATAGGGACCTCTGCCATTGATTTATAAATAACATCGGCAGGTATGAGATACTAATTTTGAGATTCTGACTTTTGTAGCCTTGGGTTATAATACATCTCAAAGAATTCAAGCTTTTTTCACAAAAAATTCAGATTTTCTAGTAAGAAACTTAAAATGTT
>CM044438.1:92863339-92904113 GCA_024363595.1 Xenopus borealis
ATATATAGAACCTACAGTTGCTAGTTGATCCAGATAAAGGAAAAAATAACCTTCTGAAGCCTCCCCATTCCTGACTCCAAGATGGCAATCGTACCAGTCCCTGGATCAACTTGTAATTTATGTTCAATAACCCTGTACTCTCTCATTTGCTAAAAAGTCATCCCACCCCTTCTTGGAGCTATCTAATGTATCAGCCAGTACAATTGGTCCGGTAAGAGAATTCCACAATGTCACACCTCTTACTGTAATTAAAACTTTTCCAAATATTTTGATATTTTTCTTCTACACAGAATGGGCGCTCCCATGTCAGATTGAAGGACCTACAGCTAAATAAAGCATTAGGGAGATTTTCCCTTACATATATCTATACATACAGATGCAGTCACTTGGATTTGTGTATTAAATGCGTCAAGACTCAGGGCTAATTGAAGAAACTGTGTTATCTAAAGTTATCTTAACTCATTTAATGCATTTAACCTTTTCATTAGCATACCAAAGCACCATTGTTTTCAATGGTGAACTCTTTAATTAGATGGGATGCTGTGACGCAATTTTCTGTGTTAAATGAGACAAGTGTGAAGTCTAAGTTTATGTTGTGACGGCTCATTCTGTTGATGCTTTTAAGAGGGGTTTGGATGATTTTTTTGGACAGACATAATATCAAAGGCTATTTTGATACTAAACTCTACAGGTAGTATAGCTATGGGCATATATGGTTTGTGTTTGAATTTGGAGGGGTTGAACTTAATGGACTCTGTCTTTTTTCAACCCAATTTAACTATGTAACTGATGCACAATTTGTGACTGGTGCTTGTTACAACCAACCAACTTTGGAGCTTTTGTATTATAACAAATTGTAAGATTTGCAATGGTTATTACTGGGCCCTACTTGTATATTATGTTTGAAAGTCCTTGAAACAGCAGTTATGAAGATATTTTTTCATTTATAATGTGGAGCTTGGGTTTCTGTAGCTTTTTGCTATTTAACTTTTAGTAGGAAAACATAAACTGAGCTCTGTTACCATCCACAATGTTAGCAAGAAATGAATATATTTATATGCACACTGATCCAGAAGGTTAGCAATGAAGTAAACAATCTGCTTTTAGTTTTGCTGACCAAGTACTCCATTCAGAAAATGTATTCACAAGTTCATATTAAATGTTTTGCAGTTGAAGAGGTTAAGAAAAGACTGTAGCATTAAAAAACTATTTATCTAGCACAGTCACCCTTTGCTTAATATATTTCACCCTCCACTCTAAATCGTATAATTTACAATTGTGCCCTGTACCTCTGCAGTAAATCATGTATGATTTATTACGCTCAATAGCATTGTTTATTATTGGCCGATCAACCAATATCTTGAACTTTTTTTGCTACAATGTAGGAACAATAATGCAGGCATCTTTTATATGCTTTGACAGGATGTTCATCATTATGTTATGCTGTCAACACCTAGTTTGAGCAAAGATAAATATGTGCAGAAAATAATGAAATTATAAAAAGCCTAATGCTGCAAAAAGTCATCAGCCAAAAAGCCACCATCTCAGATCTGCCGCAGTTGTATATAAGTCAATGGGAGAGGTCCCTATACTATTTGGAAGTTTCTGTGGTCTGCACTGGAATTAGACGTATGATTCAGGAAAAAATCTACGAAAGTTGTAAAATTTGGGTTTTCACTCGATTTTATTGGGTTTGTCCCCAATCCTATTAAATTGTGCTTTGTTAATAATAAATAAGGTCACATCATGGATTCTAGTTTGGTCACACTTTTTTATTTTAAAAATGCAATTTCAGACAAACGCAATATCAATAATTACTCCCACAATGTACAGGAAGGTGAACTGGCTCCTGATAAAATTATTTTTTGACTGTCAGTTTGACTTGTTTTTTATAAAAATATACATTTGCAATGCTACTCACACTTCATTTTTTTCACACAGATAACCTTGCCAGGTGAATAAAGAAATATAAAAATAATGGTAATAAACCCTGTACATTTATCCTTGTTACGATTTACATCAGTGATCCCCAACCAGTAGTTCATGGAGCAACATGTTGCTCTCCAACCCCTTGGATGTTGCACCCAGTTGCCTCAAATCAGGAGCTTATTATTGAATTCCAAGCTTGGAGGCAAGTTTTAGTTGGATAAAAACCAGTTGTACTGCCAAAAAGAGCCTCGAACGATTCTCCACAAAATCCTTAAAACTTAGAAAAAGTCAAAGCCGAAGGATTTTTAAAGGGCAAGTATTTCAATTTTTTTCAATTCGGGAACAAATTTTGGGTTATTGGATAGTCAAAGTAGCCCAAAATTACTTTGAAATTCCAATTTTCATTCAAATTTTAGTAAATGTGCCCCTTTGGGCAAGGGTCAAATTTTGAGTTCAAGGGTGTTATTTAAAACTCTTTGAGAGCTTAGGTAGCTGGGAACAGTTTTCTGGGATGAATTGCCCACTGCACAATTACAACTCACAAGAGTATAGTCTCTTTTGGCAGTTAATTTCTCACTTGCAGTAAACAAAACAAAATAAACAGGTCAACATAAAATCTTTGCCACTTAATGGGCTTCTAACACAGGTCAGCTTCCTAACTTATCAGGAGGAGGCCTACCGTCTGTCTCCCCAAAACATAGAACCTTAAGGCACAAACAAAATTCCAACCCTTGTAGTGATTCAGAAACCTCTTTCTCTCTGTGCTCACACAGGCAGATTCCCTGTGTCTTTTCCCTCAGACTGGAGCTCCACCTTTCTCTGAGATAAACTCCCCTCTCTGACAGTTAGTAGATCTAGCCTGCTAATTATTCCCCAGGTGAGATTTTCGAGGGTAACTTACCTACTCTGGACTGCTGTACATCTGGGCTTAAGACACAAACCTAGGGGAAATATATCTCCCTTCACACTGTGATCCAGTTACCGGTTTACAACTCCCATGAACTCAAAATTCAACCAATTGCAATTTATTAAAAAACTATACTTTTTTTGACTTAGGTGACCGCTAACTGAAACCAAAAAAAAAAAAACTTGAACGGCAGGAAGGCTGCAAACAATTCCAGATTGATCCCATGATGTCTTCCATAGGCTAAAGCAGCAATTCGGCAGGTTTAAGGTGGCAAATAGTAGAATTTGAATTCTTAAAGGGCCAGTGAATGATACATTTTGGAAATTGATTTAAATTTTTTTTAAAGGAACAGTAACACCAAAAAATGAAAGTGTTTTAAAATAAAGAAAATATTATGTAGTGTTGCCCTACGCTTCAGAAACACTACTATAGTTCATATAAACAAGCTACTAAGTAGCAATGGCAGAAATTGAAAAAAGGCAATATGGCACAGGATAAGTAATGAATAACAGATAACATTATGTTCTACAGAGCTTATCTGCTATCTGCTGTGTAAATTGAGCCTTTTCTCCTTTGAATGGCTGCCCCTATTTCTACACAGCAGCTAATTTATATAAACAATAATAGTGTTTCTGAAGCAAACACACCAGTTTTACCATTGCAGGGCAACACTGCATTATATTTTTATTACTTTAAAACAATTACATTTTTTGATCTTACTGGTCCTTTAAAGACTCAAATTGAATTTTAACTATTCCCTAGTCAAATTTCACCAAAACCTAAAATTTTTTTTTTAAATTTTGACCCATGATAAATCTGCCCAATTGTCTGTCTTTTTATTTGTCTCTGTAACTATAAAATCTATCAATCTAAGCAAACTATGCAATCCATCCATTTTGTATGTCTAAATGGTGCCTCATTTATATGTTAAGTGAGGGGGGTAAGAGAGAAATAGAAAGAAAGAGAGATTTTTTTTAAAGTAAAGTTGCACTAAATCAAAAACTCTGCATATGCATAAGGAATAGCATCAATATTTTATGCACATTCTGTCATTTGATTATGGATGATTAACAAATGTTTCTTTTTTTTACAGATCAGTAAGCAAATAAACAGTGACTAACCATGGGCCAATCTTGTGCTGTAGCAGGAAAAAGCAACTTGGCCAAAAATAATAACACATCTTCTAAAACTTTAACAATGGATGCTGTTTAAAGTGACACTCCTAATCCAACAGAAAAAGAAATGCCTTTTGTCAATCATCCTGAAAATCTAAGAAAGGTCCATGCTGCCATGTACCAACCATCTTTTCCTAGCTGGTCAACAATAAACCCATATAGTGTTAATGGTCCAACAATAACAAAAATATGTTTTGGTGATAACCCAACACCACTACTTTATGATTTTCCAACAGCTAGACATCGATCTGTACAGAAAAAAATGTAGACAATATGTCATCCTGCAAGTGAAGTAGAATGTCAGGAAGAGGAAGCACAGTCACATGATGATGCTGAATTTCCCCCTGAGGTGTTCTTCCTCAGTGTCCACTAGGTAGAGGCACTGTGCTGAAAAGCCCAGTCCCCAGTAGCATAGCTAATAAAAGTATGAGGAGAAATCAGATATACTCTGAGCAAGAGGATGAACCAATGATTGTTTAGGTAATGCATGATTAGCTGAAATTTGCATGCAGATGAGGCTTATTTATCAACATTCTCATTTTAGTGGTTACAGGAGTCTTTCAGTGTTTCAGCCTGGCAGAGGAAAAGCTGAATTTACAGTTTAAAAAATGGAAATTCAGCTTTTGAAGTTACTGGGAATGGCTTTTTGCCACCCCTGGTAACTTCTGGGGAAATGCCGCCTCATGGCAGAAACACTCCTGAGTGGTTATACAGGTTTTGAAACAACAACAACTAAACTCCCAAATACCTCTAAAATTTGCGATTTTTAGACAACTACTAGTGAAAAAAAATCCAAAAACCTTTAAAAGTTGATTAATGGTCCAATAAAATCAGCGCAGCTACCCTTTACTACAGGAGCTAGGAGTTTTTGTGTTTTTATGCGTAATTATGATACTGGATTTTAGTATTTTTGGAGGTTTTTGAAACCATGATTAATGATGAGAGATTTATGACAATTTCTCTGAAAAGTCTGAATTGATTTACAATGGTCAAACAGAACATTGGCTTTTATAGCACCTCAACAATTTTTACTTGTCAAAGTTTTAGCTTAGAGGTTTTTGTGTTTTTTTTCACCTACATCTCACATTTTTTTTGGAATTATTGAAAATCACAGCTAGCTATCTAGCTATCTGTCTGTCTGGCTATGGGGGTATAAATGTGTATAAACTAAGATGATGAATCAATGTAGCCAATAGTAGAGAGTAAATTATTCTGCAATTATCAACACATCTTTATCAGAAAGGAAGGCTGTAAACAAAGTACAGTTACATTAAAATAAAGGCACCCATTACTGAACCACTTACTTAGCCTATACACTGTAATTGGCAGTGGCCTTGATTTTTATAAATAAATAACATAAAGCAATGCATTTTGCTTTATATATATCATATTGTCTTATTCTTAATATGCCATACACAACAAGAGTTTTCAGCCTTACGGTCCCCATGATATTTATCTGCCCATGGAAACCTTTTTGTAACATAAAACTTTATCCATTATATAACCGTGAACTGACAATCATGTACAATAGTTTTGCTGCTGACCTGTGTAATTAGCAAAGAGCAGAATTTTACAAAAAGGGTTTCGAGCTAGAGAGAGAGAAAAAACAACTCACAAAATGCATATGCTATTTCCATTCTGATTGTACCAAAATTGCTCTGTTTTGCCTACAGGATGTACAACTTGCCATGCTCTACTTAATATATGCTTCCACAGACTACTAATGGCTTTCACTGCATTGGTTCTGAATCATCAAATCCATAAAAAAAAGTTAAGTGAGCTAATAAAGTTACAGTGATAATGGTCAATAGCACTAATTTGTTTACAGAATGATTTGCTCACAGATAGGTTTGCAGTGTTCTGCATTGTGCAGGTTTCCAGCAAAAAACTAAATACAACAAAACCACACTATTGAAGTTGAATAAAAATAAAGCAAAAAAAAAAAAACCTTTAAAACTACACAAATCCAAATTTTTAAAATTAAGTAATTTGGACAATGTATGTCTTTTTGTCTACCTATGCAATTTATGTAATTTTTTTGAATATACAAAAGAGGAATCCTGAGACGGATAACTTTATTTAAATGGATATCCCATTACAAACTAAAAAACAAGGATGCAATTAATTTTGCTGGTGGTGTCTTATTTGTTTTAATTATATTATGAATCACTATCTAGTAACCAGTAATAGCTACTAGAATTGAATGGAAACTTCACAGCAGGCTTATTGTAAATGCATACCAGAACAATGTAATTTACAGATTAATTTATATGGAGATATTCATTTAAACGTCAAAGCCTGGCAATTCCATCTTACTTCCAATCTGAAAATAAATGTGTAAAACTTTTATAAACCAGGGTATTTAATTCTGTAAAATTGTAGAAGTATATGTGAGGATATAAAAGCCACATATTTGACATGTGAATACTTTCCAGCTGAACTGCATGATGCAACAACATATGAAGATATAAGAATGAATGGACTCTTATTTTGCACAACATGATAAATAGGTCCTAATATGTTTCTTAAATAAGAGAGTTAAACTATAAGATAATTTGGGGTTGATTTGTAAACGCGTGAGATTAGAGTTCACCACAGAAAAACTCCCCCACCCACACACTTTCTATTCATTCCCTAATGGTATTTTTGATTCTGAATTTAACTTTTCACCCACTGATACATATGGTTCTAAAAATCCCAAAGGAATGAATAGAAAGTAGATACATTTTTCTGTTGTGAGCTCTAACGTAACATTTAAATCTGCCCCGATGTGTTATACAGAAAGTAACTTCAAATGTAAAAAAATAATAGTCAGTAGAATGACCAAAGGTTCAGTTATGGTTTGCAGAGCACGTACAATTTTACATATGATATTTATTGCACTATTCTAGACATATTTAAGCAAAGGAATGGTTTTGGTAAATGCTTTGTTAAGTTGATGGTGTTCTGTGAATGCAAAAATGTCAGCTTTCACCTTGTAATTGCTGCATCTGTTTTTTTTTTTTTTGTCTCATAATACTATGCTGTTAATAACTATGACCATAGCTATGACCAGGTCTGGTAAAAAATTTTAGCACATGTCAGCAAAAAATGTTAGCACCTAGCAATTTATATCTAGAACTATCATTATATTTGCTTCCAAATCATTTATTCACCTGAATGAAATGTATTTTGATTGTGTTAGAGTCACTGACATTGTAATTTTGTTGCTAGTATGTCAGTTTAATTAAAAGTTTAAATTAAATTCAAACTGGAAATTCATTTTTATGTATACAAAAGATAAAATGTTGAACTTTATATCATTCTAGTTCTTGTTAAGTTGCTGACCACAACACAGAAGCCACACATCTTTCCCTTAGTGTAGCTCTTTCTGTTCAGTATTTGCCACATTTTTTCAGGTAAATCTGAACAAATAAGTTTAACATTCTTTAGATGTTTCATACCCTGTTTCAAACATCACTTCCTGGAAAGTATAGCAGACAAATAGCAGGGGACCTTTTTGGCCATAGAGAGGATTACCGCACCAGAGGCCACCCCTTCAGACTAGAAGAAAAGAACAGTGAGGTTATAAAATGCACTTCCAGGTGATGTTGTGATGGGTGATTCTGTTGATGCTTTCAAAAGGGGCTTGGATGATTTTTTGGACAGACATAATATCAAAGGCTATTTTGATACTAAACTCTACATTTAGTATAGCTATGGGCATGTATGGTTTGTGTGAAAGAGTGGAGGAGGGTGTGTGTGTGTTTGTGTGTATGCAGGGTTTTAATTTGGAGGGGTTGAGATTGATGGACTTTGTCTTTTTTCAACCCAATTTAGCTATGTAACTATGTAAAGTGAAGATTGCAACATATTTTGTGTTCATCAGAACATAAGGTATTATGGAATACTGTCAACAACAGTATTTCAATACCTCCCACTTCAGGTAGAGAGAGTAAGGACAATAACTAAACCTATGCCCCTTTTTGTCAGAGAAAGATCAAAGGCCTCATTGACAATGCCCTGTGCAATGAGTGAAGTGCAAAAATAAAAAGGCTGCAATCGGCCACCTGCCCTAAGGTATGGCTGAGCTGGGTTCCCTGTCACTACTCTTGTCAGAGAGCAGCAACCCCAGGAAGCATAAGTGTTATTAAATGCTAGTGTTAGTTAGGGGCTAGCTCTTGCACCCCTTTGTGCCCTTGTATTGCCCAGACTTCAACTATTGAACATTAACCACTCCTGCCAATGAACAATGGGAAAATATGGTCCAGTTTTTGGTAAAATGTTTGTAAATTTTAAATGATATACAACGATGATGAGATTATTCATTGTAAACCTTTAATCTCTGTGATAAATACACCCTATAAAGTATTGCATATATAAAAAATACACACATACAACACATATACTATATACTGTATGAAGCCTTTTTCCTGTGAATATTATTCCAAAAGTATCATTAGTGTAACTAATAAATGTTTGGATTTGTGTTAATATGAAATCTACAGTATCATTAATTATATGCTTAGAAGAAGCATGAATGAAATTGACAACATAATCTATATAATTCTACTTATAATTAATGTGCCTGAAGTGGCAAGCATATATTCAAATATATATAATAACAAACAATTCCTAAAATGCCAAAGAGACATGAATACCAATGGGAAGATTATGATAATAATTGAATGAATAATAAGATTCAGCTGGAAGTAATCAGACAAGATCAACAACAACAAAGCAAGGGATTGCTTCAGCTAATAATAAAAGACAAATCATTACAAGATATAAAATGCAGTTAATGCATTTTTAATTGAATTGGAAAACACAGTGCGCCATTTGAGTTTTGATTTTTTGAAAATTAAATAACCACTCTTTGAAATTAAAATAAAATATATTGACAAGATACCCAAGTTATGCCTTACTTGTTCTTGGGGCACAAGTGGGTACTTCTGGCACCTTCCAACCAGTATGTAATAGAAAAAGAAGAAAGCATATCCACACTTTTAGAGAATACATTCTTTGTGTTTACTTTATGTAGTTCAGCTTGACACAACTTGACCCCATACATGACATTTCATGGAGGTGTGCAACCTAATCCCTTCATCAGATGTAAATGACCAGAACAGATCCCTCAGTTATACAGTATATACCAGTTAACATAATCCCCTAGTGTCCTTCAAAGTGACTCCTTATAGTTCAGAGAATTCCTAGAATTTCAAATGCCATAAACAAAATAGTACAAATTAAAATTTTATTAATCAAAATATTTCCTTATGGATTTTCTATCTTGCTTTTCTTTATCAGAAAGGAAATGACAACTGTTAGTAATATTGTACACCTTCACAGAAAGCATTTAAAATGTACACCTTCATGTAAGCCTTAGCAGTATTTCATTTCACAATCCAAAACATTTCTCTTTTCAATAGCTTATGTGTATTATCCCCTTTTGATATAAAAACTTGTTCCAAATATGCCACCTTAGTTGGCTCAAGTTATGTTTGAATTCAGAGAAATGCCTGCTGCTACTCGTATTATATTCTGTTGCATTTTGTTGCATTATTACTCCTATGCTCATTGAGACTCATATTTGCTCGCAAGTTTGTCCAAACTTGAAAAAACCCATTGCTTTAATGGGTTTTTTTGTAACTGATAATTTTATTGTTTTTAAAAGAAAGATTGCAAATGATAATACATAATTCACATTTCAAGCAGTGTATCAATGAAATATTCTAACCTAGAATCTGGAGATGTGTGTGAGCATCTTCTATTTGGCATAAACAGGCATTGTAATAACCTATATTTATTAAATTAGGAGAGTTGCAATTGGCTAGCTTATTAAACACTTTTTTCAGAAATTTAATTTGTCCTTCATTTAGGACATACGTATTCCCTATTATTATTGATTTCCCTGCTAATGTGCCTTCCAATAGTAGGTAATGTCCTTTTGGGTCACATATTGTGTGTATCACTTGTCCCTATGGACCACTAACACAGTCCCTATGGACTATGATAGTCACTCCTGCCTTCTTTCAGCCAGAGGATGCATAATAAACTATTGGGTAGTACAATTTGCTAGAACTGACCCTTGAAAATTGGGTCTCCTGTATAAATGCAATATTCACTTTTAGATTTCTAACTTACATAATAGCCAAATACCTTTGTGTAACTGAATTTAGGACTTTGCAATTTAAAGACACAAAATTTCCCAAATTGTGGCTTATACGGAGTAGCGCTATAGGCGATACACATGGGAAACATAGTAAGAGCATAATAGCCATCTGCTAAGATTAAAAGATATAGCATGGTTACAACATATAAGAAAATAGAACATACCTAAAATTCAATATATATGATATTTATCATCATTATGGTGTCCAGCCGAACTACATGGAATAAACTACAATTGGGTAAATGCTTTCCTCTTTTTTCTGTGCCTTACTTGTTTCACCTTTGTAAAGATATAGTAACCTGTATATCCGTGCCATGATGTATTGCCAGAAAAAAGGCGGTGCAGCAAGCACAGATATAGGATAGGACAAGGAGCGTATTTTGCTGCAAGTACCTTTAATGAATTCTATCAGGGCCTGCAACAACTGTGATAATTTTATGCACAACTGCAGTTGGGGTCCTAAATGAGCCCTACTGACTCCTTATTTTCCAAACAGATATTTCAGGGAAGCAATATAATAATGATTTGACTACTGTATATATGACATAAGTTGTATCTGGTAGCTACTGTATATGTGACACTAACAGAGAGTTTAGTTGATTTTCCATCAACATTGTGATTTGTGCAATGAGTACACAGAAAACAAATTTACTATTGAAAGAGTCATTGACAACCCCAGAAGATAGGCCAAAACCTTCAGTTATGTTATGCACCCCTTGGGCTGCTAGACTAGGCTTGGATTTAGCAAAGGTTGGGTTGATGGATGAAGGGGTTGTTACCCTTACACAATTAGTGCCAAATAACTGTGACATTGAGGTAGATAAGACCATAGGCCTCAGCACAGGTTTAGCTCAGAAAAAGAGCCTGGCATCATCTTCAAATGCAGCTTGATTGGCTTTTATTATCAACAAAATCAATACTTTAGCACTCTAGCTTTACATAAGCACTAGCGGTCCTGCTTTAACACCCTCACTGGTGTTCATTTTCGCTGGCAAATTTTTGCTGCCGTTTGGCTAATTTATTCGCCAGCGGCGAATCGCGGGAATTCGCCGCAAATTCGCCCCTGGCGAATAAATTCGCCCATCACTGATAATGAATTTAAATAATGTAAAAAAATTAAATATATTTATTAAGCAAACAAAAATAAAAAATGTTAGCATCTGAAAGCTTTCAAGGCCATGTAGAAGTAACTTGATTATTTCTGAAATGGGTCAGGATTTTTAATTTATTAGAATTAGAGCATTCCTTCTTTCAGTGTGATGGAAATTATAGTTCAGGTACGGGACCCGTTATCCTGAAACCCGTTGTCCAGAAAGTTCTGAATTACAGAAAGGCCGTCTCCCATAGACTTCATTATGATCAAATAATCCAAATTTTTTAATTTCCATTTTCTCTGTACTTGACCAAACTAAGCTATAATTAATCCTTATTGGAAGCAAAACCAGCCTTTTGAGTTTATTTAATGTTTACGTGATTTTCTAGTAGTCTTAAGGTGTGAAGATCCAAATTATGGAAAGATATGTTATCTGGAAAGCCCCAGGTCCTGGGCATTCTGGATAATACTGTAGGTCCCAAACATTTTCATTGTTGCAATAGTTCCCCTGCAAAGACTAGAGGTTCAAATTGCTTGTGGGATGAAAAGTACATATGATATATGTACATTGTGTAACAAGGGGGATTGACCAAGAATTATTTGAAAAGTGGCCAAAATGTGTATGTTTGTCTGAGTAATACTATTACTTATAGCATGATCAGTTTTGAGAATCATCATAATAAGCTTTACCCTTCCACCTTCTTAACTAAGAAGAGAGCACATATTGACTCAATGCATTATTTGCAGTCAAACACACTACTGCACTTGCACATGGCTTTCAGAGCTTCCATCTTGCCTCTCCTCATATGCGCCTGACAAGCGTTTGTCTGTTTATTCATAATTAGTTCAACCATTGTAAAATACAAATTTAAACAGAGTCTTAAAAGTAACAGAATAGTAAACGAAATATTTTTAGAGTACACAGTTGTAACAGATTTGAAATTTAATGTGAAAACAGAGTTTTGTCATCAATCAATTAAATAAGCTTGCATGAAATTGGGCAACACTGTGTGAAATTAGTTGCACCAAGTACAGACATTTATTATTAGACAAAGCTATTGAAAAGTAGTGCTGATGATCATGAGAGGGTGCTCAGTTTAATAGTAGTACATCTGGAGGTTGACAGCTGGTTATTATGTACACCTAATTTACCAGAACAGTAAATACAGCAATAGAGATCACATCACCTGCAGCCAGTGGATTAAAAGGTGTATTTCTCAATTCTGAAAAGAAAAGAACAAATTATGAGTAAATCACGTACGTCGAATTTGTTATGAGTCCCTGTTGGGCAATATGAACAAAATGAAATGTATTTCACATCATTTCAGATTTGTAAATTTTCACGGATAAGGAAATTAGTATTCAGAAGGATAACTAAAGACTTTTAAACAGAAACTATAGTTTATATAAAATGTTAAACTATAGTCTATCTTATTGCATATTAATAATTCAATTTCTCTAGCCCACCAATCAATTTTTCTCTGCTCCAAAACAGCTTTATGGATTTTAAATAGCTAGAGCAGCAGGGATTCTTTACCAGACAATTTTAAGACAATTACTTCAGCCTTTTCATTCATTCCTTTGTTTATATTTGGAAACAATGTAGAAGTCAATGACTTCAATGTATGCAAAAGTATCCACATTAATCAGCAATGCAACTGTAATTAACCCCAAATGAGTGTGGCTTATAGTCATCTGTGTTTTAGATCTGCAGAGATCTCAGTTGTAACATTTGAAAATATATTTTTAATTTTACAGACCAAACTTGACACTTATACAGGGGGGGGCCATCAGTATTTATGTGCATCCTAAGGGGGTTTCGACCACCTTTTCCCCAATTTTCATCAATGGGCTTACACCAGCACATACGGATGTCATGAAAAATCTACCAGGGGGCTGAACAGGGCTGGATTTAAATAACTGGCGCCCCTAGGCCCGCAGTCGTTTGTCCCCCCTTTCCCTTCCCCTTTATTTGCTCAAATTGTCATCATTGGGACTAAGCAATTGGAATTGGCACAAGGGAAATTTAAATTTCTGAACCAATGTGGGTGTTGTTGGGCAGCACGCCGCCCCCTAAGATCCTGCAGTCCTGGGCCTGGGCCTAGGTGGCCTCTCCACAAATCTGGGCCTAGTGCTGACACCAATATGGTCACTTGCAGTTTGGGAAAACACTTAAGGAACAATGGCTCCAATGATAACTAACATCCTGTCCATTGCTATGAGCTCTGTAGGTATAACTTATGACCACATCTTCAATACGCAATTTTTAAAGCATGTATTTTACCCATAATTAGGGATGAATGAAAGATTCTGTGTTGAAATTAACCATGGATACTAGATGTTGGTGGATGTGTTGTCTACTCTTAAGTTTATCACTAAAAAGAGAGTATTACACATTCTGATGGATTATTATAGAACAAGCAAGTTAGAATTCCAATAATGGGTGGGAGGGGAAAATGCCTATGTGTCTCTGCTTCCCACCACAAACATAGGCAACATTCACATTTATGGTGGTGGCTGTAGTTAAAAGGCATGATTTTCCCTTAACCTACAGATTGTTCTTGATTAATTCACAAAAATAACAACAAAAGTTATGTTTTAACAATATAAGCCAAAAATTAATAAATTAATTTCATAGTTTACCCCTTGTGAAACAGTACATCACATGATATTAGTCCTGTTTTCATATTGATAGACTGGGTCAATGTTAATTTTGGCATTTAATGGGAAGCAATGATAAGTTATCCAATCTATTATCCTTCTTTTGGAAAATGTTAATTCAATTTGTTCTGTGATGCTTAGGAGGTCAGCATGCCAGTTCAAATAGGGTGCAGAGGATTAAAATGTTTAATTATCCATTAAGATTACAGTTGGCTCAATTTTCAGATTGCAGCAGATATGCTTGTCTTTGATTGCAATTGTTTTCTCATTAGAGTGTGCGGTGAAAATTTAGGGGCAAATTTACAAAATTCCCGTGAAATGATCGAACACGATCGAATAACGATCGTATTAATTTTTCGTATATTCGTATATTCTAGTTTAGCCTCTTCGATCATCGAATACTGAATTATCGAATAGATCGAATGATCGGATATTCGATAATTCGATCATTCAATGATCGAAGGAATCAAAATTTTAAAAAGCTTTGAATGCCTACTTGGCCAGATTAAACCTACTGAATTGCAATAGAAGCCTATGGGAAACCCCCCATAGGCTTCTGAGGTTAAGTCCTGCTCGAATACCATTTGTACGAAGCGTTTGTTCGAATCGTGCAAATTTTTTGGAGGCTCGAAGGAAATTTCACGATTTTTTCGAGAAATCAAACGATCGGTATCTGATCGTACAAATTCATCAAGAAATGAACTAGTTGAGCAAAAGCAGAGGTCATCATAACTTCATTTTATGGCCCTGTTTAAATAGGTGAGTTGCTATACACAAAAGGCATAATAAGTGCCTGCACATTAAGAGACAACTGCAATGAAATAGTTGTGTCAGTAATATTATAAATCACACTGTCTCATGAATTGCTTTGTTCAATAGGGCTGAACTGATTCTTATATCACATGGGGTTGATGAGAAAATATTATGCAGTTAAACTCTTAAATAAAGCAACTGACAAATACTATTTTTTATATTTTTGTATTTTCTTTTATATATGAAATTATTAAAGCTGACCTATAGGGTAGTACTGAAACCACCTCCTAATGAACCTTCTCATTATCTCTGTTCTGACTATAACATGGTATTGCCAGTGTTATTTATTGGGAACACCACTGTATAATTATTTATTATGCTTTGTTTATTTTCATTATTCTTTTTTGGTTACTATGACTGTATATTACAGTCTACTTGGGTCACAAATCAATAGTCATCTAAAATAATCTAATGTTCCTTGTTCTGAAAGGATAATCTACTGTAATTTTATGCTATGTTCTTAGATTTTGCTCATCCTAACTCTTGCTATATATTTGCTATGAGCTGGTCCTTCAAATGCTCTTTCATAGAGAGAAAGGAAGACAGATGTTACATAGTTACATAATTAAATTGGGTTGAAAAAAGACAAAGTCCATCAAGTTCAACCCCTCCAAATTAAAACCCAGTATACACACACCCCTCCACTCTTTCACACAAACCATATATGCCCATAGCTATACTAACTGTAGAGTTTAGTATCAAAATAGCCTTTGATATTATGTCTGTCCAAAAAATCATCCAAGCCCCTTTTGAAAGCATCAACAGAATCAGCCATCACAACATCACCCGGCAGTGCATTCCACAACCTCACTGTGAAGAACCACCTACACTGCTTCAAATGAAAGTCCTTTTCTTCTAGTCTGAAGGGGTGGCCTCTGGTGTGGTGATCCTCTTTATGGGTAAAAAGGTCCCCTGATATATGTCTATAATGTCCTCTAATGTTTTTGTAAAGTGTAATCATGTCCCCTCGCAAGCACCTTTTTTACAGAGAAAACAACCCCAACCTCTACAGTCTACCATAATTTAAGTCTTCCATTCCTCTAACCAGTTTAGTTGCACGTCTCTGCACTCTCTCCAGCTCATTTACATCCCTCCTAAGGACTGGAGTCCAAAACTGCACTGCATACTCCAGATGATGTTTTACTAGGGATCTATAAAGAGGTATAATTATGTTTTCATGCTTTGAGTTTATGCCCTTATTTATGCAGGACAGAACCCTATTTGCTTTAGTAGCTACAGAATGACACTGCCCAGAATTAGACAACTTATTATCTACAAAAACCTCAAGATCCTTCTCACTTAAGGAAACTCCCAACACACTGCCATTTAGTGCATAACATTGCATTTATCAACATTGAACCTCATTTTCCAGTTTGCTGCCCAGTTTCCCAACTTAGACAAATCACTCTGCAAAGTGGCAGCATCCTGCATGGAACCTATAGTTCTGCACAATTTTAATAAATTAATAAACAAGTTGAAAAGCAAGGGAACCAGTACAAAGCCCTGCGGTACCCCACTAACAACACTGGTCCAATTAGAAAATGTTTCATTTATCACCACTCTTTGTAGTCTATCTTTTAGCCAGTTCTCTATCCAGTTACAAATACTATGTTCCAGGCCAACATTCCTTAATTTTACCAGTAACCTTCTGTGTGGCACTGTATTGAATGCTTTAGCGAAGTCTAAGTAAATCACATCCACAGCCATCCCAGAATCGAGGTCCCTACTTACCTTAAAGAAATGAAGTTAGTCTGGCAAGATCTATTACGCATAAAACCATGCTGGCACAGACTCATAGTGTTGTAATTTGCTATGAAGTCCAGTATCCTATTCTTTATTAATCCTTCGAAAAACTTTAGATTATGTGCAATAAAGGAATTCTGGAAATCTTCATTTTAAAGAGCTTGGATCCAAATTTTCCATGTCTACTCAGCGTTCCATTAAAAATACAGGGGATTCTGAAAATGTGTGTTAATATATAAGCCTCTGTGCAGTTGCTCAAATGAACTGGCATTTAGTTGCAGTCTTTTTCTATAAATGATGACTTCTTTACATTTATAGCCTGATGTGCAATCCAAGCAAATAATGTGCACACTGCATGTATTTGAGAATTTCTCATTTGCATCAAGGTGTACATATGTTATTGTGGTTGTGGTCATAATCCTAAATATTGGTACAGTATAAACCCTTAAATAATAGAAATTATTGCTGCAGTGGCTAGATATGTGAAACACAAAAGAAGCAGTATTTACACACACACTTCAGGCAGACTTTTAAAATCTTAAGAAGGCTTGTCCTTAGCATAAGGGTTAATATGACCATTCAAGTAAATTAGAAGTTTTATAAATACTTATAATCCACAAAAACACTGAAATTATTTGAGAGTTTCAAACACTTATAAGGTTCCACTTCAAGCAGATCTTGCTCTGTTGTTTTAACCACCCATCTTACAAACAGCTTTATAAAATGGTATAGCCCTTTTCTGACCATTCAGAAATCTGTGATTAGCCCTGCATCTTTGTACAGCAGGTTATGCCATACATTTATTTTAAAACATATATTTAATAAATGCATCACATAACAATGAATTGCACAGTTATGGATTAAAAAAAATGTTTTCCATAAAATCAATGACTAAAGTATGTGCCAAAAAACTTACCTCGAAAACCTCTTATAATTTTAGTTTTTCTTACAATTCCGAGCTAAAAAAAACTGAAATATCTAAACAGATTAAAAATGGTCTTATGAGATCAGTGCAGCTAACATTGACTTTTCTAGGTTTTTGTGTTTTTTTCACTCAGTAAATTTAGAATTTTAGGAGCTGTTTAGAAATATAGTAAAAAATTTGATTTTTTTACGATTTGTGGAAAAAAAATCACAATATTATTGTTAGGAAATTGGCTCTTTAAGGTATGGGAATCAAAATGATTGATTTTGTCATGTTGTCCTGGAGCCATTCAATGTGAGCTGCTTAGGGTTGCTTCAGCACTTCTGATTTTGGGAATAAAAATTATGAAAAAAACCCTTATCCCAAGCATTCAAGATAATATATACCATACCTGCATTACATTCCCCATTCAGTTCACCTAAACCAAGGATACAATTAGAGGAAATATTTTAATAGTTTTTTGGGGCAAGCATAACTTTTTCATTAAGAAGTTTATTACATACACTGCACACTATCACAAACTATAAAATTTGCATTTGCTATCCTACTGTCGTGTCAGGCAAAATTGTTCACTATGAAAACCTTGTGATGTTTATTTATCAAGCTCCAAATTATTTGCACGGGTATTTTAGGCTTATTTATTATAAAATTTTCCTGAAAATTTTATTTGAGGGAAAAACTCAGAGTCTTGAAATCTCCGATAATACTGTGGTATTGCACGAAACCCAGTGCACATTAAAAAATCAATGGGACTTCTCTCATTAACTTATATGCAACCTCGTCAGGTTTGAGATGCCAGATTCAGAGTTTTTCATCCTCAGGGTTAAATAAATCTTTTTAAACAGCTTTCTGTGAACATTACTAACTGTCATGATCGTCACTCAACACCAGAACAAATGCCAAGCACCTTGTGCTTCACCAGTAGTGTGACCGCCTCTGGCTTCGGGAGGAGCCCTCAGCTATTCAGATGCCACCTGGACTTAAACGAGAGCTGCAGGGCAGGAGTTCTGGCCAGCAATGGGGCACAACTGTAATAGTAAAGTCTTTGGACAGAAAGTCGCGATACAAGATGTTAAACGGATTCGTAGTCAGATCAGGCCGGGTCGAGGCAGGCAGAAAACAAACGTAGTCAGGCAGGCAGAGGGTCAAACCAGGAAGTCAATCAGAGGGTTAATCAGAATCAGAGTCGGTAAACAAGCAGTAGTCAGGATACAGAAGGTGAAATCGTCAAAAGCCAGGCAGGAATCAAACAGGTCTCTGAGACAAAAACAGCAAAGCTAACAGGCACCAGGAACAAAATCTATCACGGGCAATATGGAAATCGGAGATGTCCCTTTAAGTAATTAAAATTTTGCTCCATTGTGCGCTGAAGTCATAACGTCAGCGTGCATGCGCCTATATAAGGAGGAAGTGCCCGCGCACTTAGGAACCGGCTGAGGAGGAAGCAGCATGTGGCGGGTGTCCTGGCCGAGGGACGCCGAGGCCCGAGAGCCTCCCTGCCGACTCCCCTCCACTAGATCACCAGGGTGAGTTGTCACACTAACCATTGACCATCCATAATGTATCTGTTGTGTGAATCCTTAAACTAATAAGCCTTTCAGAAATAAAACTAAAGTGAAACAGAAAATGAACTGATAACACTGTTTATTCTTACACCAAAGTGAGATTTAATCAAGGATAAAATCATCTTCATAAATTATTTTTTCTTTTCAAAGATTAAAATTGTAAATAGGAAAGTACAATAAATAGAAATTAGTCATAACCTCCAAAACTTGGTAATGTATGTGATCCATGGATTTCCAGCAGTTCAATATTTCCCCTGGTTTTTTTACACTTGCCTGACTGTCAGGCCTGAAAATATTTACACATTTGTCACAGCTGATGAACGTGACAGTTTGTTCAATTGTTTATGACTGCTTTGAGCAGCTCTTACACACTTACACAACTTTTGCCTGTCTTACATAACTGAATTGCCTGCTAGTGATGGGCGAATCTATCCCGTTTCGCTTGGCAAAAAAATTAGCAAATTTCCAGCGAAATTCGCTAATTGGTCGAAAAATTCACGGAACGAGGCGAGTCACGTTTTTTGATGCGCGTCGCGTAATTTTCGGCGCATATCTCTTTTTTAGACTCCATCGAATTTTTGGCAGGTGAATATTCGCTGGTGTTTCGCGAATCGCGGGAATTCGCCGCGAATTTGCGCTTGGCGAATAAATTCGCCCATATTGCCTGCCACAATTCCTGAACTCTTGCTTGTCTTACAGACTTGCATTACCTGCTGCCTGCCCTGAATCTTTGCTTGTCTTATAGACTTGTTATTGCCCGTTTCCTGCTTTAATCACTGGTCAGTTTATATGGACTTGCCTCTTAGCCTGTCACTTTTACCTTTATTCAGTTTATGATATGGATCTGTTTTGCTCAGTGGCTTTGGTTCTAGTTGCATCAAGTCCCTAATAAGTATTTTCTGCCAATAATAGACCTGTAGTCCCATCTGGACGCCAGTTTTAGCGTCACAAATCCCTATTACTAGATATTATTTTTAATATACATAACTTTTAAAAGTAATCAGAAAAATTGAAACCTGCTCTCCCCAACAGAATTAAAAGATAAATTCCCATATATGGAATCACACACATTCCTCAACATACAAATACTATACTTTGCGAGAAATATAATCCATAAAATCAAACACACAGATCATACCAACATGATAGATAACCTCTGGAAAGATTCAACTAAAATACACTCAACTGCACAAATATACCATATACTAAGAACAACTAACATAGATGCGTAAGAGTCCCTCTCTTTCAAATGGACAACACTCATATCACACATTCCTATCATGGAAATTTTTAAATCTCATGTACGCATAACTCAACTCTTGCCAACCAGCAGATACCAAGAAATTGCCTTACAACTTCTCCATATCTAACATCCGAAAAAAGGTTTAAGATGGGAAATCTCCCCTCAGACAGGTGTTTTCAGTTGTGGCTCCCAAGTTGGATCGTTTACACATGCTCTGGTCATGCCCTTGGATACAAAATTTTGGCTGGAAGTAACCTCCTATTGGATGCAGATAACACACAAATCAATCCAACCAACTATGGAGTGGGCCTTATTTAGCATGGTTCAATATTACCCAAATCTAACTAAAGGGGAGAAACATTTGGCAGCTAGGTTGGCAGCAGTGTCTCGAAAAACAATCTTTCACCAATGGCTTTCCACAGAGGCCCCATTGATCAGGCTCATGGAACAAAACCTGCCCTAAATCTTTGCTTGTCTTATGGACTTGTTATTGCCTGTTTCCTGCTCTAATCACTGGTCAGTTTATATGGACTTGCCTCTTAGCCTGCCACTTTTACCTTTATTCAGTTTATGATAAGGATCTGTTTTGCTCAGTGACTTTGGTTCTGGTAGTTCTGGTAGTCCTTAATTAGCATTTTCTGCCAATAATAGACCTGTATTCCCATCTGGAAGCCAGTTTGAGCATCACAAATCCCTTTAAAAAAAAATAAAAAAAATTATTTTTAATATACATAACTTTAAAAGTAATCACATAAATCGCAACCTGCTCTCCCCAACGGAATTAAAAGATAAATTCCCATATACGGAATCACACACATTCCTCAACATACAAATTCTACACTTTGCAAGAAATATAATCCAAATACACAGATCAACTATGGAGTGGGCCTTGTATAGCATGGTATATATTACCCAAATCTAACTAAAGGCGAGAAACATTTGGCAGCTAGGTTGGCAGCAGCGTCTCGTAAAAACAATCTTACACCAATGGCTTTTCACAGAGGCCCCATCGATCAGGCTCACGAAACAAAAACTGCACCATATCTTTCATATGGACTGGCTGGACAACCACAACAAAAAAAGAACAAGCTGAGAAAAATGTCTCCGCTTGGACCATAAACATTAACAGTCTCCCTTCACCACTTAGATACTGAACTGCCCGCACCTTCATAAACACCACGTGGTATGATATACTGTAGAAATCTTAAAAGGTAATTCACTGCTACAAGAAACAAACAACTATGTAAAAGTTTGCTTCAAGGTACTGGACCAACTACAAGCTCACCCCCCACAGGAGTCATCATACTAACATGCTTTTGACATCTTATTTAAGGTAAATAAGCTTAACCTGTTAAACATCAATTTGAATTGATCTTGGAATTTGATACAGGTCACTGTACAATTACAGACAAGTAATGTTATATTTATTTTATTTGTTTGTTTATTTTTTTCCCTTCCCACTTATACTTTACTTTCCCCCCATTAAATACACATTATTCTGACATCAATAATTATTATACAACATTAATTGTATATACAGTATATTCAAGGAATGTATAATATGTTTTGGAAATTAATAAAAAAAGTAATCACATATTAATAACAGTATGATTATACAAAAGGTATTTTATATAGAGTTTTAAATATTAAATATTTGCTGTATTTAGCTTGGCATTTTACTAGCCGTATACTAGTATTGTAATACAGAATGATAAGTACAGAATTATATATTTTGGGAATAAAATGAATGCTTTTTTTTACTGCAGAAATGCAAACACTGGGATATTTCAATATTCATTTGTTTAGTTTCATTTGTTTTCAGCTCTCACTTTTGGCATTTTGACAACTTATTACCATTACAATGATAAATACTGTGTATCACACAAATCCCACATGAGGGTAAACTTTCCAAAGAGCCTTAGTGACAGATTCTCATAGCAGAGAGATTGGATGACAAAATGAAAAGGAAACTTCAATTGCAAAACCCACAAAACCACACTGAAACTGAATGACTGTGTCAAGAAGGTGAGCAATCCTTAGAGGTCAAATACAATAACCATTTGAAGTGCTTTTCTTCAAAACTGATATAAGCCCCTTAGTGGATTTAGAATGAATAGAATCTTTGGGGGTAGTTTAAATGCTTATTTTACATGTCATTCTGAACCCCTTTGCTACCAGTGTGCCCAGATGGGTACTGTAGAACAAAACACTTTTCTGATGTTTTCCACTTTGTAATATTATTTTGCACAGAAACATTAGAAAAGTGCTCTCATGCCTGTAGAAAGGCAGCCTATATTTGTATTATAATTTTATAGATGTTTTTATAAATGCAGATTAAAACAATACAATTGTAAGAGTACCATATCAGAGAAAAGTCAAAGGTTTTGGAAAAGCTGCCAGGTAGCACTTTTTTTCCACAGTAAAACTTAATTTTCTTTGCCCTGGGATTCTTCACTTAAAGTTTATTGCAGCTGCTGAACTGCCTGATAAACTTTTGCAGCCTTATTGGTAGCTTGTGTCTACAAACACATAATGGTGAAATATAGGTTTTGCAGCAATTAGTGGAGAGGAGTGACAGGGAGTCAAGGGGAGAAAGAGACATATAGATCCTTGGATCAGTAAGAATTAGCACCATATAAAATCTCCTAAAATCTCCTCTAAAATTGTTGAGGGTCAGTTTACATGGATTACTGGAGACAAAAGAAGTAAACCACAAATTACTTTTATATATTAAAATAACACGTACTGTATATTTTGGGATGATAATTGAGGACCATTACCTACTTCCAGTACCACTCACATTCTACTGCAACTATTGATAAATGACCCTTAAAGGGCAACTAAATTCTAAAATAGAATAATGTTAGAAATGCTGTATTTTGTATACTAAATATAAACATGAACTTACTGCACCTTACTGCAGCCTCATAAGACAACTGATTTATGCTTTCAAAGTTGGTGCAGGGGGGGCTGTCATCTTGCAACTTTGTTAGACATATCTGCAATATCAGGTCTCTGAACATGCTCAGTGTGGTCTGGGCTTCAGTTGGGAGGTTAAGCTTAGGGATCGTCAACATGATCAAAACAGCACAAGTCAAATAATATCTGCCATAGAAGCCAATACAGCAAGACTGATTAATAATAAGAATATACAGACTGCTCTGGGTATGTATAAATAATCAAAAGGGGTAATTTAAAAATGCAGGTGCTCCATACCAGACACTATGTAGAGTAAATATTGATTGAATTCATTAAGGTACAGCACTTATCCAAAATCACTGTTACATTTAGTTGCCAATGCATCTGTTCATATCCATATTAATACCAGATACAATGTAGAACATATATGGATGCACCATTAAGTTACTTCTCCAAAAAAAGCTTGTCCATGTGGTTGCCAATGCATTGATCCTGCCTCTTCTAATGAATAGTGTGCAAAAAAGCCTGTTCATGCTGGAGAACTCTGGAGCTACTGCCTCCCAGGATCTGGAAAAACCTTAAAGGTTTTCACAGAGGGTTGAATTAATTTGCATACTAGACATGTACTTTGCAAATCAGGTGCAAATGTTGTTTTGAATGCACACGCTGGAAGTGATGCATCCGCTCTGACAATGCTAAACACAATTTGCACATGATTGTTGTCAAAACACAACTATCTCCATTCTTTTGAATTAGAGGCAATCGCAGCTGACATTTTTATTTGGTTTTTCACAAATCTGTAACAAGTTCCACGCCTGTACTACAGTAACTTGCGATTGTTCTATCTACAAGATATTATTTGAAAATATTTCCAAAGAAGAGTATTGCATTGCATAATTATTAATATTAAATATACATTTAATGACTCCAGGTTATCATTTAAAAATGAGTACTACCACAATATTATCAGGATTCTGATGGAATAGTAAAATACTGATCTATGTTGTCATTACAGGTTAATTATTAAGGCATGATTTGTTTGCGGTGTCAGGTTTGATGCCAAAACCCCAAAAAAGTCACAGTACAAAAAAAGCTATTTTCTTCTCAATTTATTGTTCCAAGTCTGAAAATACTGTCTTAAATCTGCCAAATTAATGTAAAGATCTATGGCATATGTGCCCTTAACCATCTGAAAATGTTTTAACTCTCACAAAATGTTTGGAGTTTTTGGAAACATTTATGTTTTCTACGAGACAATCAGAAAAAGTTGTGGTTTTTCCCCAATCTGATTTATCTAGTTTTTTATTATTGATAAATAAGGCCAAATCATGGACTTTATTTTGGTGGGATGTTTTTATTTATAAATAACCCCCTTTATGTTGTCATATGGTTCTGTTATATGATGCTGTGTATGTCCCAGTGAAGCAGAGTTGAAATTATGCTATTTGCTTTGGGTGGCAGCATTGGTATGAAACTTAACAAGAAGGAAACAGATAGGAATATGTACTGGCATTCTAAAAGATGAAACTAGTAATTTACTATGCTATTCATATCAACTACACAGATCCAAAATAAAAGCTTATGTAGTTATGCATAACATGGTTTCTGGATTCACTGATGCGCATTACATAAACAGCAACAATTTATGGGTTTTCATACACTGCTTTTTAGTGATGACAACATATATCCTAAAATTGATCAAACATTACTTGTTTAATGGGACTCTCAGCAAACTGTTACTTACAAAAAATGTTATGTAAATAACAATGTTGCTAAACTTCACCTAGTGATTGGATTGTTGGACAAGTCTATATGCCGAGAACTCAACCTTCAGTTGAACTGAAGAAGCTGCTTGGATGAGCAGTGAAACATCTTCATTAAAATTTCTCAGCAAGTCCAGTTGTTTTGAGTTACTTGTCTTAGATATACCATGACATGGATGAATGAGAATCTTCATAGTCATATTGCTATTAATTTTGGAGAGATTACTCTAAAACTGGTTCGGGAATATGAAAGAACAGCAAGAAAACCATCTACGATTTAATCTCAGATGCCGATATCAGGGAATCCCCTCTTGTAGTCTACGCATGGGTTCCACTATAAAAGGTCACAAAGCCACCAAGATTTAACAAAAAGCCCAAAAACATCTACTGAATGAACAGGTCAGACAGATAAATTTTACCATTGAGGCCCTTAAGCAATACATTGAACATCTGAAACAGAGTCTGGCAAAACAACAATACAATACAAAAAATGGATTTGTTTTTGTTGAACATGCTCAGATGGCCGAACACATAAAGAGCAAGGAGAGACAAATTAACAAATTCACCACCTTATTGTCACAAAGCAGCAGTTGGAAAAGGACAGAAGAGTTAACCTGGAGGCAGAACGATGAGACACCAAAGAACACAAGAGACTCATGGGTTAAGAAATCTATCAGATAGGGTACTAACTCAGCCAGAAAAGGATGTGCTATCCAAGGGTTTGAACTATGCAGTGACACCTCAGTAGTTGAACTCATCACAGCCACAGAATCTGCCCTCAAGAATACTCACATAAAATAGGAAGACGTGGAATAACTAAAAGGGTCAGCTGCCTTGTCAAGTGCCAGAACACCTCCCTCTAATCTTACTACACAAGAGAGGAGTTCTCTGAGGCAGGACCCGAACATCACTATCCAGCCTGCAGATAAAGGGCGATGCACAGTTGTGCTCAAGATAACTACACTACTCAGTGACAGCAATACACTTGAACCTTTAAGGAAAAACCCAACCAGCTGTTTCAAGAAAAAGGTGATAGGATGCTTACAACAACTTGAAAAGGCAAAAGCAATTGATTGAGTTTTATATCACTGTTTGTACCCCAGAGAAGCCACACCATGCTTATATGGACTCCCCAAAATACAAAAAAAAGGAGACCCACTAAGGCCCATTGTCAGAAGCATAAATTCAGTGACATACAGCATTGCAAAATTATTTGCTAACATCTTAGCCCCGTTGGTAGGCAATACAGTGAATCATATCCAGAATGACAAAGTTTTGTAACCAAGATTCATGGTGTTACATTACAGGCAGAAGAAACCATGGTATCATATGATGTCACATCTTTGTTTACATGTATACCTAAGACAGAGGCAAATGAGACTGTAAATCAACTGCGACACGATAACACCCTTAGCAGCAGAACGAAGCTCAATCCTAACCAATTATGTTTGTTGCTTGATTTGTGTCTTAACGCCACATACTTCAAGTACAAGGAACTTTTCTATAGACAGAAACATGGCTGTGCAATGGGTTCTCCAGTCTCTACCATTGTAGCTAACTTGTACATGGAGGAAGTGGAAAGGAGGGCTTTACTTACTTTCCAGGGAACTACTAACAGGGGCTTGGATGATTTTTTGGACAGACATAAAATTCAAAGGCTCTTACTAAACTCTGCAGTTAGTATAGCTATGGGCATATATGGTTTGTGTAAAAGAGTGGAGGTGTGTGTGTGTATGCTGGGTTTTAATTTGAAGGGCTTTAACTTGATGGACTTTGTCTTTTTTCAACCCAATTTAACTATGTAACTATGTATGCCGAGTCACTGGTCAGATATGAGGATGACACTTGGGTTAAATTAGATCCAATGAAGTGGTGTCCTTTACAGAACACATTAATTCAGAGGACAATAACAATAATGGTAATAACATAGTGGTAAATTAATTCCAGCACACATATAATTCTGTGTAATTTGTTTAATTATGTTCAAGAGTCCCAGACTGAAAGCTCACAGATGGTGAACACTTATTGTATTAGGATATCGAGGAATGAGTAATAGCCCCAGGGTAGCATAATATTGTAATACAAAACCTTAATTGTTTTGTTCAATTATACTCTATGGGGCACATTTACTAAGGGTAAAAGTGAAAATTCGAATAACAAAAATTCAAATTTAGAAGTAATTTTTGGCTACTTCAACTATCAAATAGGCCAAAATTCTATATGAAAGTACTGTCTCTTTAAAAAATTTTAATATTCAAAACTTTGTCACCTTAAAGCTGCCAAATTGCTATTTTAGCCTATGGTGGACCTCCTAGAACAGAGATTTTTTTTAAGTTTTAGAAACTCGAGGATTTTGGTGAAAATTGTTCAACTTGATTAATTGCATTCGAACAATTTGAACAAATTTTATTTGATCTAAAGCGGACCTATTCAATCCATTTTCAATCGAAAATAGCCTTTAAAAAATTTGCCCCTATGAGTGCATAGCTATCCTTTATCTACATAATGTAATTAGTTGTTTTTTTACATCCTTACTTATAACCCAGCTCTGACTTCAGAAATATAAGGGATCATTTATTTTTATTGAAAAAAAAGTGTGAGCAGCTTTTGCACTTTCCTCCCTTCGTTTTACGCTCATTGAATTGCTGTATGTTTTTGTCAATTATATTTTTATTGGATTGTTTAAACACTGTGAATTATGTCCTTGGCCCTGTATACATAGGGACAAGCATACATATTTGTTATATGCTTTAGTATACTTACTGATAGCATGGGGGCAGATTTATCAAGGGTCGAAGTGAAAATTCGAATTTCGAGTTATTTTTGTGTACAGGTATAGGATCCACTATCCAGAAACCTGTTATCCAGAAAGTTCAGAATTATGGAAAGACCGTCTCCGATTCCTTTATAATGATATAATCCAAAATTTTAAAAATGATTTCCTTTTTCTTTGTAATGATAAAACAGTAGCTTGTACTTGATCCCAACTAAAATATCATTAATCCTTATTGGAAGTAAAACCAGCCAATTGGATTACGTTTACATGAATTTATAGTGGTCTTAAAGGGGTTGTTCACCTTTGAGTTAACTTTTAGTATAATGTAAAGAGGGATATTCTGAGACAATTTGAAACTGGTTTTCATTTTTATTGTTTGTAGTTTTTTGGTTATTTAGCTTTTTATTCAGCAGCTCTCTAGTTTGCAGTGTCAGCAATTTGGTTTCTAGGGTACAAATTACCCTAGCAACCCTGCATTGATTTGAATAAGAGACTGGAATATGAATAGGAGAAGGACTGAATAGAATAATAAGTAATAAAAAGTGGCAATACCAATACATTTGTAGCCTTACAGAGCATTTGTTTTTAGATGTTGTCAGTGACCCCCATTTGAATGCTGCAAAGAAACAGAAGACAATTGCAAATCATCAAAAGAACTATGAAAAATAAATAATGAAGACCAATTGAAAAGTTTCTTAGAATTGGCCCTTCTACAATATACTAGAAGTTAACTTGAAGGTGAACCACCCCTTTAAGGTGTTAAGATCCAAATTACAGAAAGCCCTGTTATCCGGAAAGCCCCAGGTCCTGATGATTCTGGATAATAGGTCCCATACCTGTACTTTGACTAGGGAATAGTCCACATTTGATTCAAAATTTTCCCCCAAAAAACTTTGTATTTTCAAAGACCACCAATTGACTCCAAATAAGTTCTAGGTGGTCCCCCATAGGCTAAAACTGAAATTCTGCAGGTTTTATATGGCAAATGGTTGATCGAATTTGGACTATTCCCTAGTTGAGGTACACTTCGACCCTTGATAACATGAACCACGTAGGCTGTGGACACAATAAACTATTTCACTTTGGTTCAACTGCCTGGTGGAAGATTGCCTTTATTTGAGTGCCTGCTCCAAAGAAATTACAGGTTTAGACCTAAACAAACCAAAAGTGCTATGGATTCATATTGATATTGTATAAAACATCCAGTTTCTGCTCTGATTGTTTGTGTTTTGAAGTTAGTTTGTAACTTTAATAAAATCAATGCAGTCTTTGCATGAGGTATAATATAAACAATGTTCTTTCTGTAATTGAGTCATTAATAATCATTTGTTGAATACACTATCGCATTGACTATACACTGATTAATAATTAACTGTGTATATTTTCAACTCTTCAAATTACTGGGAAGGAAAGCTAACTCCTGCAAATAAACAGTTATCAAACTGGTTCTGTTCAATAGATTTTAAATATGCCATTTGAGAATTCATCTTCCCTACCTTCAGTGTTTCTCATTGTTTTATTTTCTGTCAGTTCTAATAGAATTTACAATTAAAAAATATGTGTCTCAAAAGATACATTTGCCTCAAAGGTTATTCATCCTCGAAATTTCCTTTGCTCCTTGATGTACTCTAAACTATATTAGTCATGTATTGTTCAATTGGAAAATGAAAGTATTTTCTGATTTTTTTTTACATTATGTTTTGGTGTTTTGTACAAAAAGAATGGCACATAGGACATAAATATAAAGGAAGTAGGCTTTATAGATGAAGAAAGGCCTGGGAGTGTAGAAGCCTAAATGATCCCAATAATGCAGTACTATAACTATAACATTTGCAAAACTTCTTCCACTGTCAGAAATGGTTGCTAAATAGTGATGGGCGAATTTATTCGCCAGGGGCGAATTTGCTGCGAATTCCCGCGATTCGCCGCTGGCGAATAAATCCGCGAAACGCCAGCAAAAATTTGCCGCCCAAAAATTCGCCGCCAAAAACGACGCGTCGGAAACGCGAATTTGGCGAAAAATTAGCGAAACGAGTCACGCATCGTTTCTCGGCGAAACGCGGGAGTTTCACCCATCACTATTGCTAAACAGTTTCCGGGTTCACAAAAGCTATATTAAATTTGTGCAAATGAAAATTGCATAACTTTTTTCGCATTGCAAATATTTTTCCATTACCGACTTTTATTACATTTCCCCATAAATAAGTTGTAGAAAGTATGCTATTGATGGACTATTGAAAAACACTTTGGGACTCATTTACAATGGATGATAAAGCATTCCATCTGTATTTCTGACACTGTTAATAATTGTTTTTCTTTCATGTCATGTGATTTACCTGGCATCTTGGGTACTCTTGAAAGCATGGTGCTTTATAGTGTTTTGGATGTTCCTAAGTGATCATGTTGGATCTGGAGGCAAAGGGGGTGCAGGGTGACCCTGAATTAATGATTTCCTTCATGTCAGTGTTTTGGTGATTTTTATTCTTCTATGCAATAAAAAAAAAGAACATCACTGCAGATTTAATACAGACAGCACATTCCACAATAATGTACCGAAATGAACATGAATAACGGGCATTATTTTTATATATGTTAGATATATTCTTTAACCGGTTTTGATTGCATTATTTCTTTAAAACAATTCTTTTTTTCCAACAAATCTCTCACTTTTTAAAAGCAGTAATAAAAATGTTCCTCTGGAGGCAAATCTACCCAAGGCCAATGATGTATTCATGTTCATATGGAGCTACTTTAGAGTTGCATAGTAGTCTTGCATTGTAGAGGTAAATGAGTTCATTCATGTAAGGAATCCATGAACAAATTGGCAGAGTTGTCTTTGAATAGACATGTACATGGAATGTGCGCATTTTGTCTGTTATTGTCAATACCTGTACAGGGCACTTTTTAAATCTACATGTCATGTTAAAGTAAACTTTTTTATATGAAGAGAGTCACAAATCCAGTTTCAAAGAAACCATATGGCCAAGAGGAGCTTAATAAAATAAAAACAAAGATAGATAGATATGTAGAGAGCTAGGGGAAAATTTACTAAAGGGCCCAACATTTCTAAAATGACACTTCACAGGGACATTAATAAAAGGCATAGAGGACAATTCGCTAGCAAAACTGTTCAGCACTAATGAAGCATCCTTTTGCCAGGCGTTTTTTTCACTCAGAAAAACACAAATGCTACACAAATTCATGAAAGTGCAAATATTCCACTACGTTAACCTGCTTTGCCAGGTTTTACCTGGTGAACAGATAAGATGAAGTTACATCCTCAACAATCTTTTATCAGTAGCATCATATCCTTTATGCCAAATAGTAATTAAAAAAAGACAAAGCACTGGCATTTTTTATGTTTTAAAGTGGGATTATGTTTAAGTTGTAACTGTTCAATAGATTTTTTTTTAAATGTTTTAACCATTTGATGGGCATGACACATGTTTTGTGTCAATGAATTTAGAGGATCTCCTTTGTCTTTATTTTGCTTCCTTGGACATTTTTAATAATTGGCCACTTCAAGAAATTTCTCCAACAACATTAATAAAGACATATTTATGACCTATATATACAACCATATTCAAATTGACCTAAGAATATGTTAAGATTTTGTTATGAAGAAAGTAACGATAGCGAAAGTTCACTTTGAAATACTGGCGCTGACGTATTTTCACTGGCAAAACTTCTCCAGCATATGTCTCCTTATGAGTAAGCTCTGAATTAACGCTTGGAGAAGTGTGATAGGGTTTTACTTGCTTACTTTTTATATTGCAATGACAAATAGATATAGGATACGCAAGATAATGTTTTAAAGTTTCAAATGATGCATTTATTATTTATGTGTATATATTAGTGTATATGTGTATATATTAGTCCTTTATTCTTGAAAATGTTTTCATTTGCTTTCATTCCATTCAGACAGGAAATCAATCCTGAATATTTAGCAACTAATGGCAAAGAATGCCTGGAGCAAGTTTCATCTAATATCTAATCAATATCTAATTTATATACATTCAAAAATGCAAAATGTGCAGAACATTTTTTACAGGTGTTTTCAGAGAAAAAGAAATTGATGATGCCCTCAAGGCTTGTCAAAGATATAGGTTTTCCTTTGTGATAGAAACTGAAAATTACTATGAATTCTTGTTTAATTGAAGTGGCAGTATGCTTCCATAACTAACTGTCTATATTTTAATTTAAATGTATATTTTATAATCGTCATTATCATTACGTTTTCAAGCCCTATGGAAAATAAATAAGTAATTCAGCCTGGTTTAAGAAAACAGCGGTATTACCTCCAGCATTCTTTAAACTACTTGATTACAGTACTTCTACAGGATACAGTTATAGGATCCATTTTCCAGGAACCCATTATACAGAAAGCTCTGAATTATGGAAAGCCTATCTCCCATAGACTTAATTTTTTTTTTCAAATTTTATCAAATAATGCTAATTTTTTTTTTAATTCTTTCTTTTTTCTCTGTTGTAATGACACAGAACTTTGAATGCAAAACATTCCTGTAAAGTTTAATTAATCATTAATTAAATCATTTTTTAGACTTAAGGTATGAACATCCAAATTACAGAAAGATCCCTTAACTGGTTCCATACTCGTATCAATATTGGAATTTTTATCATATAAATTACATATAGCCCTTTTAAGGGCAATGGTACAGTAGCTGTATGAAATTGTGAGTGGACTAGGTTTATACAAGTGAGAATAAGAAAATACTGGAACGGTTATGAAAAGTATAGATATTGGAGGTAAGTATTAGGACATTGTTAGCAAATAATCCATTGAGTTGGCTTTATGTTCTACTTCGAGGCCCTGTAAATCTGCACATTGTAACTCTTCAAAGAGATGACATCTGTAGTTTAGAGAGGTATTGATTCTGTCTAAAAAAAAATTAAGAATTACTTATATTAAATTTTCATGACACACCATTTCTTTTTTATTAAAAATTAATCTTGGAAAGATATGAGTATGAAGATTTTCATTCATCCAGGTCATGGTATATCTAATATAAGTAATTCTAAAACAACAGGACTTGCTGAATAATCATAGAAGACGTTTCACTACTCACCCGAGGTCAGCTGAAAGTTTTCGGCATGTAAACTCTTCCACTAATCCAATCACAATGACACACCTCACCTCTTTGAAGTGTTACCATGTGCCATTGTGATTGGATTAGTGGAGGAGTTTATATGTTGAGAACTTTCCACCATAACCAATTAGAAAAGAGTATTCAGTTTCAGAAATAACAAGTATTAAATTACCGTTCACCTAGTTCTGTCTAATGGGACCATCCTTGAACAAAAGTATACTTAACTAGGTAATGTTTGCTTTAAAATGATAAACAGGATGGACATTTGGGGACTTTCTACTCATCATGTCATGGTGACCTACAGATGCAGTCACTTTGGATGGTGAGTTTAATGCGTCGCGACTTAACTCATTTATCTCATTTATCCCACTTATCACAGAATATTGTGTCACAGCATCCCATCCAATTACAGAGTTCACCATTGAAAACAATGGAGCTTTGGTATGCTAATGAAAAGGTTAAATGCATTAAATGAGTTAAGATAACTTTAGATAACACAGTTTCTTCAATTAATGCTGAGTCACGACGCATTTAACTTACAAATCCAAGTGACTCTATCTGTACATAGAATATTAGAGGACTGAGCTTAAAGTGGTATACAACCACATATTATATATGGTAATTATATGTAATTATGTTATCTAAGTAACAACCTTAACAGGTGGTTACTTCAAAAAATATTTTCTCACTATTTTCTGAAAATCACTCCAACAAAATCCACACAGACTTCCCTCCCTATTTATCAATACATTTTCATGAAAATTATTTTGCTGAAAAAGAGATGGCTGGTCTGAGTTGGAGTACTTTTGTATTTGGACTTTTAACACCATCAGGGTTTAATAAATATCAAAACTTGAGGACAAGTTAAACTGTGGCAAAAATAATTTATACTAATCTTAGAACTGCATAATTCTTCCATCTTATACCCAATTGGAACAGCCTTAAAATGTCTGTAGAGGACACTAGTAAAAGAATAGCTGTCTTTCTAATGCAATTTACTGTATAGTCCTAATCTGACTAGACCTCTGGTCATCATTACATAAACAGGCATGCATTGCAATAAAGGCAATTCTAAAATACACACAGACACAAATATATTGTCTGTTTGTCCAACAACAGATAAATTAAATATTTTGCCATTAACTGTCAGGCTCTGCTGGGATTTGAGCCAGGGACCTTTAGGTTTCTGGCTCGATACTCTATCCATTAGGCACTATAGATTTCCTGGTCTCTGCAGCCCCAGCCCAGCAGCAGCCTGATTGGTTGCAGTCAGCCAATCAGGGCTGGCTCAACCCTATTTAAGGTCAGCCCTCCATGCACACCTTGCCGGAGCATTAATTAGGCCTTTAGTACTGTGGCATTGTCCCTGACTATAGCCTTGCTTTAGCTCTTGCCTTGCCTTGTTCTGCCTTCCCTTGTCCCCCCTTGCCTTGCCTTGCCTTGTTCTGCCTTCCCTTGTCCCCCCTTGCCTTGCCTTGTCTTGTCTTGTTCTGCTTTCCTTGTTCTGCCTTGTTCCCCCCTGCCTTGTCTTGCCTTAACCTTGTACTCACCTTGCCTTGCCTGTTCCTAATCCTTGCTATCCTCTCCTCCTCCTCTCGCCCTTGCTATCCAGTCTTCCTGCTCTCGCCCTTGCTATCCAGTCTTCCTGCTCTCGCCCTTGCTATCCAGTCTTCCTGCTCTCGCCCTTGCTATCCAGTCTTCCTGCTCTCGCCCTTTCTATCCAGTCCTCCTGCTCTCGCCCTTGCTATCCAGTCCTCCTGCTCTCGCCCTTGCTATCCACTCCTCCTGCTCTCGCCCTTGCTATCCACTCCTCCTGCTCTCGCCCTTGCTATCCACTCCTCCTGCTCTCGCTTTTGCTATCCACTCCTCCTGCTCTTGCCCTTGCTATCCACTCCTCCTGCTCTTGCCCTTGTTCCAGCCCACTCCTTCCCAGATCTACGCCCGCACCGTCCTTTCCCGATCCAGTACGTCTACGCCCTCTTCTCCCTGTTCCAGCCCACTCCTTCCCAGATCCACGCCCGCACCGTCCTGTCCTGATCCAGTACGTCTACGCCCTCTTCTCCCTGTTCCAACCTACTCCATACCGGTTTCCTGGGCACAAGACACCCTTGCCTTAAGGACTTGCACCTTCCCCCTTCTGACTCTACAGTGCCCCCTACCCAATCCTTGACATTAACACACTGATTTTGTATATACTGTTTATACATGCTGCACTACACTTTCGGCAAGTTTTTAAAATTACACTACACAATACTACTTTATTATTGTATTTTGTGTATCTAAAATGACATTGAAAATTGTACATGGTATACACTACTGTAACTTCTAAAGTGAATATTTTAGCAATAAGAACAGAGCTGCTGACATAGTAAATAATTATACAAGATGATTAAATGGTGTGTGAACATCAGTTCAGGACATCAAGCAGGAAAAGCAGACATATGGTTGAGTGTTTCCCTCATAGCCATTGCTTCTGGCCAAGGATTTTTTGTTGATCTGCATAAAATCCCTGGTTGGGTTCTTCACCCATCTGCAGTTGATCTGCAAAATTTGAAAAAGTCAGCAAAAGGAACAAATACTCTGCTTGTTGAATTATATTTATTTGGAGAAATATATATATATATATATATATATATATATATATATATAAATTGCAGTTTTTTAAATTCGAAAATAAGTAATAACGCTTCAATTTGTTCAAGTTTTTCCCTCAAAGAACTTTTCATTTTCAAAATCCACCAATTTACTCCAAATAGGTTCTAGGAGGTCCCCCATTTAATAACTGTTTATTTGCAGGAGTTAGCTTTCCTTCCCAGTAATTCCCAGTGTTTTTAACACGTGGTTCGTGTTAAAAACACTTAGGGGCAGATTTATCAAGGGTTGAAGTGAAAATTCAAATAAAAAAAATTGAATTTGAGCTTCTTTTGTGTACTTCCACTAGGGAATAGTCCAAATTCAAATCAAATTTGCAAAAAATTTGAAAATTGGAATTTCAAAATTTATCATGTACTGTCTCTTAAAAAATTCGACTTCAACCATTCACCATCTAAAACCTGCCAAAGTGCTGCTTTAGCCTATGGGGGACCAATTAGAACCTATTTGTGTCAATTGGTGGACTTTGAAAATTTTAAGTTTTTTGGGGGAAAACTTTGAATGGAATTTGGACTATTCCCTAGTCGAAGAACACAAAAATAGCTTGAAATTCAAATTTTCACTTTGACCCTTGATAAATCTGCCCCTTAATATGTGATGTACGTAGTCATAAAAACTGTCCCTGCTAAAGTAACAAAAAATATAGAAAAAGAAACAAAAATGTATACAGTACTCCATATTGATGCAAACTTTAATGTAAAGAAAACCAATCTCTGAGAGGGGTGTGGCTTGGTACCCTTACTGGGTGGTACCCTTACTGGATGGAAGTTGCTCCAATCCAATAACCGTTAAAAAGTCTGTTTACAGCTACAAATCAGCATCTTCACAGTCTGGCTTCCATTGAAACCTAAGGGGACACATCAGAGATGGGTTGAAAATGGCAGAAAGATGCAAGCACCACCTTATAACTATTTCTACATCGCAAACATCCAAAACATACAAATACAGAGGCCCAAGATGACAACAATAACAGGCCCATTGCCCCTTGCTCACCTGCCTGGTTTTCCATAAGTGATGATACTCTGATCCCAGAGACTCCCCAGATTCACAGCAAGAGGGGGACCCCCAATGACAGAAAGTACACTGTCACCACCACTTACCTTACAGTGGAACTGGAATTGCTGCATGACAAACTGACCTGTTCAATTTTACAGACAATCAAGTAAGCCATCAAAGAGCTCAAGACTGAAATAACATCACTCGGGGACCATACCAGCAGGCTCAAGACTATTACAGATGATCTTCTCCAGCAACAAGCATTACTTGAAGGAGGTACAGTATAGAGCATCTAAAATGTCTCCACTGAGATCTTGAGAATAGGAAGAGAAGTTTAAATCTTCAGATCAGAGGCATCCCAAACGTGGTAACAGCTTCTGAACTGTGCACTTATGTCCGAGGTCTTTTCATTCCATAAACTCTGACCTACCTCCAGAAGCAGGAGGAGAATGCATGGAACCCACAGGGCACTGGGGACAAATATTACTAATATGTCTAAAGATGTAGTGGTGACATTTGCAAGTTACTGTAATTTAGCCTTCAGTAAAGGCTTCCTTTACAGTAATGATTAGTATTGACTATTGTAGTAGTATTGTATAGTATTGAGTATTGATCAAGCCTTGGTACAAACCACCCTACAACACAGGATGGATCCTCAGAGCCACATCATATCTGCCTTCTTAAAGGCCACACCACATACTAATTACAGGTCTGGTGTTCCCCCATATATTAATTCTCTCATCACTACATTTTTTCACAAAATATAAGAAATCCATTTTACCCAATCTGCTGGAAAGGAATGCAATATAGAACATAGTAATGATTTATTCAGTTATATGGAAAAAACTTTGATTTAATCTATTAATATATTTTGGTGATATCATAAATTTTTTGTACTGCACATATTATTTTATCAGAAAAAATATAATATTATACCAATGTTAATATGTTGAATACAATACCATCTTTATCTTTTCATAAAAAGTATAAAAATTTAAATCCCACCAGAGATATAGAATTGTTGAGCCAGAAGCAGTCATGTTGCATGCTTTACTGCTCAGTTTTGTGAGCTCTGACAACTGACCATGATCTTATCTACAAGGTTTTAATCAAAATTGTAAAATTCCTGCAATGCCATCTAGATGGTTGACAAAATAAATAGCAAATCAATAATGTATGGATTGTGGGATTTCCTTGTGGTGTAAATCTAGCTGCTTGGAGGACATATCGTTATGAAATTGGCTGGGTTTATGAGGGTATCACAAGATTGGAGAAGAAACCAATTTTCATCTGCACCTATTTAAGCATTAGCCCATATATTTTCAGTGCTGGGAAAGTCAACATTTTTTTTTTTAAACTGAAGACAAAACTAATGAAACAAAATAAAAATAAATAAAAATGTCATTTTCAAGAGAAAGAGCAAAACAGAAAAGTATATTTTAATTGCTCAGATGTTATTAAAGAGAAAAAAAACATTATTCCCTGAGAAAAGCAGTGAGCACTAGGAAAAGGACCCCAAATTGTACAAGCACAGAGAAAAACTAAAACTAGCTATTGAAATCTCTAGTGGGGCCTAACACTCCCAAGTGTATGTCTTTTCTTGTGGGTTTGCCTAATAGAAATATCAACAGCAGCAAATATATTTATTTTCTATTTTTCCCATGCTTCTGTGACAGTATGCAATGACACCAAAAGTGTGAAGTCCTATATAATATAGGAAATACAGTTCAATTAGGGAATGCTAGTCCCATAACTTTAAACCAACACTAAAGATTAATGATGGGTGAATCTCACCCGTTTCGCTTCACGGGAAAATTAGCTAATTTCCAGCGAAATTCGCGAATTGGCGAAAAAATTAGCGAAACGAGTCGCGCGTCGTTTTTGACGCGTGTCGCATCAATTGCGTCGTTTCCGACGCACGTCGCGTCGTTTCCATCGCGTCGCATCGTTTTCGCCGCGTCGCGTCACACACGACGCGCGACTCGTTTTTTTGGCGAATTTCCGTTGGAGAATTTTTGCTGGCGTTTCGCGAATTTATTCGCCAGTGCCGAATTGCGTTATCCCATAAAAACAAAGCACAGTATTTGGAGGTACCCCTCAGGTAAATAAAATTATATGCCAATACAGGTCATAAGACCAGGGGAATTGCCAAATCATTGTTTTAATATCTGCAGCTGGTGTTGTGAAGGTATTAGTTGGTATTTGGTATCATGTCGCTTCAATAGCCTGATAGAAACAATAGTCTGTCAGAAAAAAAAAAATAATCAGCAGCGAACTTTTTGCAAACTGAAACGAGTCAAATTCACCCATCCCTACTGCCTACACATCATTATTACAACTAAAAAAATACACTAGTTGAATTAAATTTTCATGGTGAATGAAAATGATTTGCAGTGTAAGCAGTGTAATTTAGAAATGAAAACTACACCATAGAAATCTTGACAAAACTCCTTTAAGTAGAGCTCTACTTTATGGTGTATTCAAAAAGGTTTTAGGCACAGAAATATGACAATTTGGGAAAGTCCGTACCCCCAAACAGCCGTTTAATCACAAGAATGACTTTCGCAAGAGTCCAGCACAGGAATGGAAAAGGGCCATTGTATGCAGTCACAGCTGTGATAAAGAATCTTAAGTACTTGAAGGTGCATGGCCATAGACCAAGCCTGGTATTACAATGTTTGGGATAGCTCATCTGGCTATGAGAAAGATTTACCCTATGATGGACTTCAAAAAACAAAAAAAAGAATACCTCACTACAAATTTTCTCAGAATTTTGCTTTCTACATCATACTAAAATTTAATTATAAGGTGAACTACCCATCTAAACATGAAATGTCTCTTTCAGTTTAACAGATAGACTGTGTTAAGATTTTCTTGGCAGAACTGAACAGAGCACATTTGTGAACATGTAAATCAAACGCAAAGCTAATGTAGTACCTGCACCCAAATGCAGGAAGCAGAAATGTTACAGTGGTGTTCTAACTTCTTAACTCTTTTAGTGCCTTACGTTCCGGAGTGTCAGTAAATAAAACATGAAATTAATGCTTACAAGGAAACACATGCTTTGCCATGAGCATGCGGCATGCAAAGGGTTACTATGTTTCCCAGGGTGACTGTCCATGTGCATCATACAATATATGATTTTATTGGAAGCGATAAGTGCCATGTGACTATTCAGCTTTTCAGCATCCTCCAAGGATGAACACACACATGCACACAGTATATATATACATACATGCATATACATATATATATATATATATATATATATATATACATACATATACACAAACATATATACATATACACAAACATATATACATATACATATATACATATATATACATATATGAGGAGGTTGGCAGGTAATCGGTACCCGACCACCTGTGACTCCAGTGCCACCTGGGTGCCCGTTTTTTCAATTGGGAGAATCGGCCTCACCAACTAAGCTACTGCCAGGAACGTGATGTAATGATCGTGAATAGGTTGGAATAGGGGTGCCGCAGTACAGACGCTCGTGATGTAAGGCCCGATGGAATAGGGGTGTACGGAGCAGTCCCTACGGAGTAGAGACAGCTACGATCCCTGGAGGTCCTCTGCAAGCACAGGGAGTGGACGGAATACTCAGTGCGTATGGAGCTGTCAAAATAGAAGCACCTGACAGGAACACACGCCTATACCGCAAATAGGAGTGAATGCCTTTCATGACACACGCACGGGCAGTTTGATAGGCTGTGAAGGGGAGGCCGAGGATCTCAAGGAGGATTAAGGGGGTATCGGGTGGCCAGGTACTGGAGCACAAAGGCGGAGAGACGGGCGATAATGGCGAAAATAATCTCCTCATGATTTGATCTGGCTGGGTGAGTGTTTTTTAAATTGGCCTCCTGATTACGATCGGGAGTAAGAAATTAACCGGTCAGTACTATTTACACAGTTAAGCACTATTGTTTTGCAGGTTCTACACTAAATGCACAGAGCGTAAAATCGGGTGATGATCCCGACTTATGATAATAAGTTGAGACGGTACAAGGTTTCTGACACTGCTTTACATTACATCAACACCGATCACTTTATATTATTGTCATTTTTATTGGATTCATTGTAAAGGTATATGTCACTGTTTGATGACGTCACTATGCTTGTATTTTGGCGCCAATTATCACTGGTATTTAACACCAACACTGTTTGGGTGTAATTCACCTTCCTGAAGACGGCACAAGTTTGGTGCCGAAACGTCGAATAAAAATAATTAGATTTTTTAAAGAAGTCCCTGGAGTGCGGTTATATTGGCGGATTATACATATATACATATATATATATATATATACATATATACATATATACATATATATATA
>CM044438.1:92914100-92960510 GCA_024363595.1 Xenopus borealis
TATTAACACATCACCAGCCAGGTCACCCAATTATTTCAGTATTTAGAAATATTTCTATATCCTGTATGCAATATTTCTGTATATCACATACTCCAGCCTTATACAAACAAACAAATTGAGACATTGCCTGAGGAAAGCCTTCTAGCTATGCTTGATGTATCTAGCTTATATACGGCAATTCCACACATTGCAGGAGTTGAAGCCTGTAGGGAGGGAACCCATCAGATTGTAACACCAGTTGAATTTGAATGTGAGTTATTAGCGATGATCTTAACACGTACTTATTTTCATTTTGAGGAGACATACTACTTGCAACTTACAAGAATGGGGAGGGGCTAGAATGTGGCCCCCTCATTGTTAGGAGTGCATGGAGTCCTCAGTGGTACTCCTGTTCCTACTGGTGCCACATCCAAGATGGCAGCGCCCTTGGGTGCCATGTGGCTTGTGGCGTGACATCATTTGAAATAAAAAAGACGCCCAGGACACCAGTTCAATGCCCAATCATAAGTTCCTATTACTGGTGTTTCTGGATGTTACTCAAATGCTTTATTGATTGATTTCTGGACTTTAACCCCGACTATGACCCTTTATGAACTTCTGCCTGCTTCCTAACTTCGCCTCCTGATGAACCCTTTGGCTACAGTGAACTGGATTCTTGGCCTAGTGCTTCCCTCTTGGTCCAGACTTCTCCAATACTGGAGCTGCAAGGCCCCTGACACCAATTTATTCATAGATATTTTTTCCTGAATATTCTGATGGATTAATATTTTACTGTAGATTTATTTATATTTTCTTGATTTGGCAAATGGAGCACACACTATAGTCATTTGTGTCACACCTTAACTCATTACCAACCACAGTTAAATTCACAATGTCACATGATAAAACAACAGTAGGATGTTAGGATCTTAGGCACCACAGATGGAGTGGTAACTGCAGATGCAGCCACTTGGATTTGTGTGTTTAATGTGTTGTGACTCAGGGTTAATTGAAGAAACTGTGTTATCTAAAGTTATCTTAACTCATTTCATGCATTTAACCTTTTCATTAGCATACCAAAGTACCATTGTTTTCAATGGTGAACTCTTTAATTGGATGGGATGCTGTGACACAATTTTCTGTATTAAGTGGGAAAAATGGGATGTCTGATTTAAGTTTTCTGTGTCAAACACACAATCCAAAGTGGCTTCATCTGTACCTTATATTGTATAGTGTGCATTACACAACCTCACTGTCCTCACTGTGAAGAACCACCTACGCTGCTTCAAATGAAAGTCCTTTTCTTATAGTCTGAAGGGATGGCTTCTGGTGCGGTGATCCTCTTTATTGGTAAAAAGGTCCCCTGATATTTGTCTATAATGTCCTCTAATGTATTTGTAAAGTGTAATCATGTCCCCTCGCAAGCGCCTTTTTTCCAGAGAAAACAACCCCAACCTCAACTGTCTACCCTCATAATCTTCATTTCATCTAACCATTTTAGTTGCACGTCTCTGCACTTTCTCCAGCTCATTTACATCCATCCTAAGGACTGGAGTCCAAAACTGCACTGCATACTCCAGATGACGTCTTACTAGGGATCTATAAAGAGGTATAATTATGTTTTCCTCCCTTGAGTTTATGCCCTTTTTTATGCAGGACAGAACCCTATTTGCTTTAGTAGCTACAGAATGACATTGCCCAGAATTAGACAACTCGTTATCTATAATAACCCCAAGATCCTTCTCACTTAAGGAAACTCCCAACACACTGCCATTTAGTGTATAACTTGCATTTATATTATTTTTGCCAAAGTTCATAACCTTGCATTTATCAACAGTGAACCTTATTTTCCAGTTTGCTGCCCAGTTTCCCAACTTAGACAAATCACTCTGCAAAGTGGCAGCATCCTGCATGGAACCTATAGTTCTGCACAATTTAGTATCGTCTGCAAAAATAGAAACGGTACTTTCAATGTACATCACGCCAGCGTGCATGCACATATAAATCAGGAAGCCTTAGAGAAACTGGTGAGTCAGGAAGGAGTAGAGCAGCGTCCCTGCCAATGGTGCGGTGGGCGTCCCCTCCGCACCACTAGACCGCCAAGGTAAGAAGCTTTTCTTACATTAACCCCCTCTCCAGGGGGGCCACTGGACCCCCAGGTTTCCCAGGAAATTTAGAGTGAATCTTCCTCCTGAGGCAGTCAGCCCTGATGTCATCAACCGAGACCCAAAGTTTTCCTCAGAGCCATAGCCCTTCCACTTGATAAGATATTGTAGCTTATCTTTTGCAAGGCGGGAATTGAAGAAATCTTGGATCTCAAATTCAGGTTGACCTTCAACCAACACTGGGGAAGGAACAGACAAAAGACAAACCTGAGTGGCAGGCTTTAGGAGACAAGCGTGAAAAGAATTAGAAATTTTAAATCAGGTAATTGAAGATGGACATAGGAAAGATTAACCATAGTTATAGAAAATCAGATGGCACTCACTCCAGCAATTGTGCTAATAACTTAAATCATATATTTGGATCTCCACACAATGTTTTGGAGGTACAAACTCCTTTATCAAGTGCTCTCAAATGTGTAATACAAACCACAGGTATATATGGATAAAGAAGTGGGAAACTCCTCCCCCTCCAATTAAGTGACATCATGATATGCATTTAAATACTACTCTTCACACAGTGATACATTGTATAGCAATTTTTCATGATACTTTATATGACCATTTTTAAGTGATACTATCAAAGTTACAATACCTGTAAAGTGACAACCTCTGAATATAAGTGTCCCTCTTTGTAAACTGTCCATATTAATATCTGTGCCTTCAGTGTATTTCTCTGTGACTGTGAAATAAACATACCTTTATTAACTGAAATTACAGACTTCAAAAATGTTTTAAAATAAAAATATATGTAAGTCACTCTTGATTCAATTAAATAAAGAAAGGATAAAAAATAATAGGAGTAATTCATATCTTCATTCAATCCCATTGGGGCCATGGTATTTAATCTATCAATCCACATGATTTCTTTCTGTAATAGTATGCGATTGTAATCCCCACCTCTTGGGGGTACATTCACTACTTGCAGAACCAACCACCTCAATTGGTTACTGTTATGGCCCTGCATACAAAAATGTGTACTAACAGGCGTAACATGCTTATCCTTCTCAAGGTCGCAATTACTGATTGTTCTTTTGTGTTCCCCAATTCTGGTTCTGATCTCTCGTTTGGTTTTTCCTACATATGCTTTGCCACAGGGAAATTTTAACATGTAAATTACACCTGTAGTAGTACAACTGGCAAAGTGATGTAATTTAATTGCATAACCTTTTGAGGGATTGGTTACACTGTCACCTTTAATGATGCTATTGCAACACCCACAAGACAAACAAGGGAATGTCCCTACTCTTGGGTTACCGAAAAATGTTGGTTGTCTTGTCTTGTAGCAAATCTGCTTTGGTCAAGACATCCCCTAGGTTGCAAGATCTCTTATATGAACACAATGGTACATCTACAAAAAACCTGCCATACTCTGCATCCTTTTGTAAAATCGTCCAATATCTATAAATAATAGTTTTAATGCGTTTAGAGTTTACATTATACGTAGATATAAATGGGATTCAGTTTTTGCCCTTACATGGCTTTTTGCTACTAAGTAGCTCCTCCCACTTTAAGGACATGACCTTGTTTTTTTGTGAATCTACAAGGGTCTTATCATACCCCCTTTCAATAAAACTTTTTGACATTTCATTTAACCTGATCAAACATAAATTATCCTCTGAAACAATTCTCCTTACTCTTAGCAACTGACTATAAGGTAATCCCTTTTTCATGTTATCTGGATGGAAGCTGCTATTTAATAATAAATTATTTCTATCTGTTGGCTTTCTGTATATATCCAATTTTAAAGCATTTTCATGTTTAATTACCAATACATCCAGGAACTGCATCGCCTCCGGATGATATTGTAGGATAAATTTTAAAGTTGGATGCAAGGTATTCAAAATTGTATACATATCTAGTAATTCCTGTTTATTCCCATGCCAAGTAAAAAACACATCAGCCACATAGTGGAAGTAATTCCGAATATGTTTGGAAAAGTCTTGTTCAAAAAACACAATCTGTTCAACAAAGGATACATATATGTTTGCTTAACTAGGAGCAACATTGCTTCCCATACCCTGTTTCTGCAAGTAAAAATCTTTAGGAAACCGAAAGTAATTTTTGGTCAACACAAACCTTAGTAATTCAATCAAGAATATAACAACTTTTGTACCCTGAAACGTTGTGTGGAGATCCAAATAAATGATTTAAGTGCCATCTGATTTTCTATAACTACGGATGAAAGAACTTAGCAGCAGGTTTCCGGATAGAGCACCACCATATTGGAACCGTGGTCTGATGAACTATTGGAGAGGAAAGATGAATTACTTCGGAAATGGGGTATGGACCAATAAACTTGGGTCCAAGTTTAAGAGAGGGGACTTTCAATTTAATATTCTTAGTGGACAACCAGACAGAGTCCCCAACTTTATACTGAGGTGCCTCTCTACGGGATTTATCAGCAGCTACCTTCTGAGTTGAGGTAGCTGCAGAAAGGGATTTGTGTACTTGAGACCAAATTTTAGAGAAATTTTCAACAGAGGAGTTAGCGGAAGGTACAGGGGAACCAGAACCAGAAAAAGAAAATGCTTTACGATGTAATCCATATACAACAAAGAAAGGCGACTCCCCAGTGGAAGAGTGGATAGTATTATTGTAGGCAAATTCTGCCCAGGGTAACAGCTCAACCCATACAGATTGATTATCAGAGACATAACACCAGAGTATCTATGGGAGCAGATTATTGAAAAGGAGACAATAAAGAGGAAAGGTCAGATTCTAATGCTACTACAGTTACTTCCCTGGTAATGAGGGAGGTGCCCTCGCTAGATTCAGAGAAATCAGGTTAGAAACTTCTAGAGAGTGCATCGGCCTTGGTATTTTTTGAACCAGGCCTGAATGTCAAAATAAAATTGAACCTAGTAAAAAACAATGCCCATCTGGCCTGTCTTGGATTTAGACGTTTGGCCATTTCTATATACAAAAGATTTTTATGGTCAGTATAGACCGTGATCACGTTTTGCTCCTTCAAGCAGATGCCACCATTCCTCAAAGGCCCATTTGAGAGCCAACAAGTTGCTGTATCCTATGTCATAGTTTACCACCTTTTAAAAAAAAAGGCACAGGGGTGCATTTTGTTGGTTGTCGGGTGTCTTTGAGAAAGAACTACCCCAGCTCCTACATCAGAGGCATCCTCCTCCACTATGAATTGGAGTGCAGATTTGGGGTGTCCAAGGATAGGGGCAGAACTGAATTCCTTTTTCAGGAATTCAAACACCTGAATAGCTTCAGGGGGCCACATGCTGTGATCAGCGCCCTTCTTAGTTAAATTAGTGATGGGAGCCACGAGGGAAAAATTCTAAATAAACTGATGATAATAATTAGCAAAACCAAGAAACCTTTTGGTTGCATGTCATGAAAGGGGTTAAGACCAATCCAGGACAGCTCTCACCTTCCCTGAATCCATTTTTAGACCCTTGCTGGAAATAAAAACCCCAAAAAGTTAACAGAAGAAACCTCAAAAGTACATTTCTCTATTTACACATAAAGATTATTTTCCCTTAGTCTTCGTAAGACCTTACAAACATGATTTCGATGTTCTTTCTGAGAAAATCAGAATATGGTCTAGGTAGACCACTACAAATATCCCCAGCAGGTCCCGAAAGATGTAATTGACAAACTCTGCGAACACTGTGGGAGTGTTACAAAGACCAAACAGCATTACAAGATACTCATAGTGACCATCCCTGGTGTTAAATGCAGTTTTCCATCCATCACCTGCCCTGTTACGTATCAAGTTATAAGCCCCCCCCCCCAAGATCAAGCTTGGTAAAGATCTTAGCATATTTAATGTGATCAAAGAGTTCAGAAGTCAAAGGGAGAGGGTAACGATTTTTTATGGTAATCTTTTGAGTCCCCTATAATCAAAACAGGGAAGAAGACCACCATCCTTTTTCCCAACAAAAAAGAAGCCCGCCCCTGCAGGGGAATGAGAAGGTCTAATGAAAACCCTTTCTAAATTTTCTTTAATATACTCTTTCATTGCCTGGGCCTCCGGCAAGGAAACATGTTCTACCATGTGGAGGGGTAGACTCAGGGACTAGGTCAATTGGGCAGTCATATTGCCTAGATTTAGACTTATAGAAGTTGTTTCGTCTTTAATATTATGAAAGTATTGGGCTGGCAGTTCACTAGCCAGTAGATGTCACTATTATATTTTATAAAAGGGTAAGGCTTTTCTATACCCCAGGGATTTAGTTGGCCAGCTAGGCTGGGTCATTTTTCTCAGAGGGTAGGGGGAGTAGTTCCCCAGAGGTTCTAAAAAGTTATGCTCAGGCTCTTTGGACTGCACACTTACTAGAGAACATACAGCTTGGAAGAAAGGAAGGTTCCAGAATAGGTGAATAGTTGAAGAAAGTTTAAGGTCAGAAATTGTAATAGGTCATTCTAGGAGTTAGGTTGCTGGTATCAGTCTGAGCCTTCTGTAAAGTAGGAGAACCCTGCTAGTCCCAGTTTTCACCTATGCCCTTTTGGGGCCCGGAACTTTCTGCAGCGGTACACATGAAAGGCTTGAACAGGAACTGACAGGACTAGAAGCCAGCTTGGGCAAGGAATGACTGGCTGAGCAGGTTTATATAGGGGTATTTGGCGCCAACAAGCAGGAAACAGGAATTAAGGGCAAAATCAAGCATAGACCAAAACAAAGACTTCAAAATGAACGACCATGCAAGCTGTGACATCACCGTGCACAAGACAATGCCCAACTAAGGACGTGCCATCCAGCTGTGCACAGGGTAATCAAGCGCACTAGTTCAGCGGGGTGCCTTACAAGGAGTGACAGATAGGTTCAGGAAAGTTAGTAAGCAGCTAAGGCTCCAATGAGGAGTTTAATGAAACATTTGCACCCTGCGGTGACAAGGCCATCAGGTTAGGGACTCAAGTGGTTAGGCTCAGGGATAGAGAGATCCTTGGAGTGTAAGACCAGCTGTGAGATTCATCATCAGTGGGGATTGTGCACCAAAGGCAGGCAAGACAATTCAGTTTAGAAAGCTGACTAACAAAGGAACAGACAGTATCAATGCAGAATATATTTGTGTAAATGACCAGTTGCCATTACTTGAACTTAAGAACAAAAAGAAGTAGTAAACCCCCACACACCCCACACACTCTTTCTTCAAAAAAAGTGCTGATGAGTATAGCAATTGGTGAATTAAGAGTATATGATCAATCAATCACTGGCGACGAAGTTCATTAGTGATTCAATAGGTTATAAAGTGCCTGTGCAATTCATTAATGAAGTAAATCACTGTAATTTAAAATTAAATTAATAAAGTTAATTTATATGAAAGTGCCTGTGCATTTAATAGACCCCATATAGTTGCCCATAAGTACTGTACTACTAGTTCAATAAATTGTTCTGATGTTTTAAAGAACCACTGGTGCCCATAGTTAATTTGATCTAGAGTGAATACTGTGTGCTTATACCAGAGTGCAAATCCCTTCCATACCATAAGCAGGGACCCCACATGAAGATACAGAGTCTAATTATATAATTATATTGTGCCTACGGGGAGTTGCTTGGAGTTGGACCCCTTGCCATGGTTTTGGAACAGTATATAGTAACCAACCCAATGAAGTTTATGGCAGACCCTGACCCATCCACCTGTTTCACACACACACAAAAAAAAAAAAATATATATATATATAGATATAGACACACACACACACACACACATATATATATATATATATATATATATATATATATTATTGTTGGTTAAGTTAAAGTAATTTTTCTGTTTGCCTCAAGGGACCTGTTTGCTGCTGTCATATTCAACTAATTGAATGTTGTTTACATGAAGTACATGAATTCTTCAATGCATCGTTGTACAGTGACACTCATCTGAATGACAGGCTGACACTTTCCCCGCAATTTTGTTTTTGCTTCTTTGAGTACATAATAGTCATGAGAAATATTTTAAAGCATTTCTATAAAATTCAGGCAAATGCATTCCAAGTCCACAATGAAATGATTTCCATCAGTACCTGGTTTACCACAGTTACAGAAATATTCTACTAATAAAATTGTTTATTCCAATAATAGAACGTCTGCTCATGCAAGACTATTAGCTGTTACTGTGTTGACCTGATTTGAACTTCCATAAATTTTTTATTGGAAGGTAACAGTTCCTGATTCCTCCTGATTCTTGAGATATTTCAGCAATATAAACTAAGAAATCAAAACAACAGGTATGTAGCATCTTAAATGTCAGGTGGCTCATATAAAAGAATGTACTCAGTGCACAGTAACATGTAATGTTTTATTGTATCCATGAGTAAAAAAAAGTCCACCAAAATATTCTCCTGAATCAGACTGTGATGTCTATGATGATTGTTCTATGTACTGTACCCTCTGATAAATTTTATCCTATGTCAATGGCTTGTATGTTATTCATATTTATATTGCACTTACTGTATTCCATGTGGACTTCGAACGTACGAATCCTATTCGATCAGGATTTTGGCCTCAGAAGCCTATGGGAGGGTTCCCATAGACTTCTATTACAATTCGGTAGGTTCAATCTGGCGAAGTAGGCAATCAAATAAATTTAAAATTTTAAATCCTTCGCTGATCGAATGATCGAACGATCGAATATTCGATCATTCGAATCTATTTGATCATACGCTATTCGATGATTGAATAAGCCAAATTTGCATATTCGACCAATCGAATTAATCCTATGATCGGAAATCTATCGAATTCTATTGAACTTCGATCTATTCACGTGAATTTAGTAAATCGGCCCCTTAATATTGACCACATGTTGGTCACATGGAACTTCCTTGATATTACCTGAGTTACAGTAGACTCGGCCAGCTGCAACTCCACATAGAGCATGCATTATTTTGGAAATGTTTTCAATTGTGGAGGAATGGGTAACCACACTGACTTGCACCCATAGAACTGATCTTAAAATTACCTTGGGTGGCACTGGTTCTTGAAAAATGAATAAACTCTTTTTTGCTGGATCTTAAACAATTCTTGGTTGATACTTCATAGATGGTACTCATAAATTCTTTTCATAGCTAATTTCAGACATTTCATCCCCTGGCTGTATTCACACAGGCATTACCCAGAGGTAGTGAGAGTAAATCTGTCCTGTTTCAGTTAGCTGAAAAATCAGTAAAACAGCAAAAATTTATCAGAATTCATTGAAGTCAATAGAGTTGATGAATGTTTTTATGCAATATTTTACACTTTTTCTTGCTCAAAATGCATTAAAGTCAGTAGGCGTTTTTTTCTTGCGGCGACTTTTTGGTTTTGGAGATTTTTTTGTGTGGGAAGTATGTCTTATGGCAATTTTGTTATCTCAGCGACAATTTTGTCTTGATCACTTTTTTGTTGCAGCAGATTTTTCCAAGATTACATTTTTGCCACAGTTTCGAAAATACATTTACAGATGGTGAAATGCACAAATTCACCATGAATCCATGGCTGGTGAAAAGCTTAAAGGTAAACTTGCCCATAGCACTAGAATGATGCTCTCAATTGTGAATTACTCTAGGAATCTTCTGTTACTGAGCCTAACTGCTTAAATCCCCTTGGTGGTGAGGATACCTTGGAGTACTAACCATCCTACTCTCCTCAGTGGAGCCTCTGGCTGCTACCTGAATTTATCTCTCACTCCTACAGTGAGCTATTACAGATCATTCCAAATTTTCACTCTTACTGAAGCTTAACTCCAACTCTTCTTGCATCAACCACCAACTCCAGGTTTCAGGTCCAAAAAAGTGCAAGCACAGGGCAACTCCAGTTTTTAAAGACACAGCTACCCCTCCCCATAGTCTTAGCCTTGAATTAACACTTATGGGGACTGCCTGAAGTAAAGGTCAGCGAAACCTTTGGCCTCCTACATATGCTTGAATATTCAGGCTTTAATACAATATTATTAGTGGTGGGCGAATCTACCCCATTTTGCTTCGCCGAAAATATTCTTAATTTTTATGTATTGTTTATATATAATTTTTAAAATTGTCAAGAGTGTCAACTAATTACATATAAAGTTTAGAGCATCTTCATGATATGCATTTCATGCACTTTATTTATGCTCTCATAAATTTAAATTCACAAATATGCAATTTTGTGGATGTGATTGCTGATCCAAATTTTTTCCTTCTTTAGTAAACAATTTTCTTCATCATACCAAAGCTTGTAACTTTTTCACGTATAAAATAGTGATAAGGTATTTCAGGATGCAGATATTTCTGTTTTGTATTTATCTATTGGCCCTTATCCAAAGGCTATGCCTGCTAGTATCACCTACATTTTGAGGGTGCCATATCCTTTTTCACCGGGCACCTGGGGTTCACTCACCTTCGGACGGCCAGGGTGTGCGGGGTTTGTTACAATTCTATTCAATTGTACTTGTCCATTACCATCCATTAACTCTAGATGAAGTAAATAAAATAGATAAGTAAAAACAAAATGAAAAGAAGCAGACTGTATATGGATTAAAAACATTATTGGTCAGATAGATCCTTATATAGCCTTCTATTATTTAAAGGAGAGTCCATCTCAACAACCATCAAACATCAGCAATTGGAGGGGCTCAATAATAACAGTTGGAAGATTATTTATTAAATATCTTAAGTGGGTTTTAGAGGTTTTGACTAGTGATGGGCGAATTTATTCGCCAGGTGCGAATTCGCTACAAATTCGCTGCGAACTCCCGCAATTCGCGAAACACCAGCAAAAATTTGCCTGACGAAAATTCGCTAGTGTGGAAAAAAAATGAGACACATGCCGAAAATAACGCGACGCATGTTGAAAAAAAAATTTAGTTGGAAATTCGCTAATTTTTAAGCGAAGCTAAACGGGATAGATTTGCACATCACTAGTTTTTAAACCATGACTAAACTCACAAACTCTAAAATCCTGAATGTTACTGAATTAAATGAGAAGATCCAAATAAAAAAATGATGAAAAGATGAAAAAAAATGAAAAGCAATGCACTTAAAAAATCTGAAAACCTCTAAAAAACACAGCCAATAGGACCTAATGAATACCTGTTGAGCAGGCACTCGAATAAGGCAATCTTCCACAAGGCAAATAAAAGCAAATAATGACTTAGGAGCAAATTTACTAAAGTGAACAGTCATTGCAACAATTCAACCAAGTGAAAATTCATTCAGACAACTCAAATTTACTAAGTTGCAAAATTTGGTCCCGGTGACAAAAGCTGGCAAATTTTCGAAAGCCTTACTTTGGATTTTGAATACTTCTTTTGGGTGACGGGTCCCCTATAATAAAGTCAATAGAGTTGTTGTAATGACCACTGTAAAATAATGTTCACATATGTTTTAAAATGTATGGGGGAAACCGGTTGCACAAAAAAAATTTTTAAGACTTTTGCAGCCTATCACCCTGGAAAATAGAAAAGATGCCATTTTTTGGACTTTACCACTAAAAAAATATGACATAAGTAACTGAAAATTGAGAACGTTCTATGCACTCCATTGTACTTCGTCTGGTCTGAGCTGATGAAGGCAAGTCTGGCCAAAGAGGCAACGTTCAGTAAAATCCGCATCTTAGTGAATTTATGGCATAACTTCCATTTGCCAGAGTGAGTGCGAATCACCGCTAGCGTCTATCTCCTTTGCTAGCAAAGCGTCACCAGCAGTAGTCAATATGCCCTTTAGTAAATCTGCTCCATAGCCTATGACATAGGGGCAGATTTATTAAAGCTTGAATCAAAAATGTTGATTTCAAAAAGGCCAACCGAAATTAATTCAATTTTTTTTTTCGATTGAATAGGTCCGTTTTAAATTCAATAGGTCCGAATTTTAGCGTATTCAAAAATTTTCCTAAAAAACTTTTAATTTTCAGAGTGCACCAATTGACTCAATATAGGTTCCAGGAGGTCCCCCATAGACTAAAATATATAGGCAAATTTGAATTTTTAAAGAGACAGTACATGAAAATTTTGAAATTCAAATATTTTGCAAATCCAAATTGAATTTGCAATATTCCCTAATAAAAGTACACAACAATTCCTCAAAATACTAATTTATTTATTCACATTTTCACTTTAACCCTTGATAAATCTGCCCCTAAGTGTTTGTGACAAAAAACACAAAAATAAGTACGACATAAATTTAGTCTCTACTAAAGTCTCTTTAGTCTTTATTTGCCCAGTGGAAGATTGCCTTATTAAAGTGCCTGCTCAACAGATATTTGGTTTGATACACTCCTTTTGCTCTTCTATAATGTGGTGATTTGTTAACCTTTTTTGGACCCTCCATCCAGTTTCTAAAGGGCATTGACAACTTTTACTTAGTGATTACTTGCATTAGAGGTTTTCATGGATTTTTCATTTTTATTTTTATTAAATCTCAAATTTCTTGAGCTTTCAAGCTAATATAGGAAACCCAAACAAAAGTCACTATTCAATTTTTAGGAAATCAGCCCCTAAGTTATACCCAGGTACAAACTAAACTCTATAAAATGGAGTTTACTCAAATATAAATGCTTTTTTTAATTAAGATTTATTTAATTTTTCCTGTTAATTTGTTTTATATCCCTAAAAATAAAGTTCTCTTTTTCTGTGCATGGATAAATGTTTATGCTTCACTAGAGTAGTTTAGCAAATGTTGTAATGCTAAACCAGAAGAATTTAATTCCCTTGAGTATAAGTTTACTTTAAAGGTTGGTTAAATGTCAGTTTCTAGACAGAAAAATGATTTCTCTTATCAGAGCAAACATTATGGAGATTCAAGTGAATAGCACTGGATTTGTATCTTTGGATTGCCATGCATGGATTACTTAGTTAATTGATTTTCACATTCCCACTGATTTGCAGAGTGTTTATTTGTCAATTCATGCAATGCAAATGATGACCAACACTTGGAATGGATACGGCTAGTGAATGAGAATTAAGTCCAAGAAGACAGGTTTATGCATTTGAAATGAGAAGGATGCATTTAGATGGATAGTCTAATCTCCTTCTGCATAGTGAAATGTGAGAAGACCCAAAACAGCAATTATGCTTGGATGACAGAAGAATTCCTGGTAAGATCAAAGCTTTATTGATGAAAGTTAGATGAAAATACATATAAAATTAAACAATATTGTGAAGTTTAGTCTCCATTTACAGAGCTATGGTGAGTAGTAATCATGTGCATATAGTTGGCACCAAGACGCAAATTGTGCCAAATTAAGGTCAAAGTCTGTTACTTAATACTACTCTAAGGGGGAATGCAATATGTTTCACTAGTGTAAAAAAGCTGACTAAATATGCTTGCAAACTTTAGCGACCATGTTTACTTCCTTTTTGGATAATTAAAGACTTCAATGACTTCATCACAAAGTTTGCGAACTAATGGCTTTTGGAAGCAGTCACTACATATGTAATACATTTTCTCAGATGCAAACTTTATTTAAACTTCAGAGTAGATTTTAGATTGCAAACAGTGCTAAACATTCACAGAGACTTTTAATTACATTCCCCTTTAAGTATTTTCAGTCCTAAAACAATATACTTTTGGTTTATTGTTTTGCGCAATTCAGCCCTGGTATAGATGTGCCTAGATCTTGATATATATTGCGCCATGTTATAGGTATAATATAATAATACATTTGAAACTGCCAGAGTCATGTTACATGCAATCCAATGTAAATATAAAGTTTTTTCAATGAAAATAAAGGCAGAAATACTTCTCAGAAATTAGCTGAAATTTGCTAGAAGAGTGAAACAGACAGGCACACATTGACACAGCAGCCACATATTCTCTGGCCAAAACTAAAATAAATAGCTGTGATGGAAACAGACATAATTGGAATGTGGCAGCAGACTAAAATCAAGTTGGACAACCTTACTTTGAAGAGGTTTGAAGATCTCTATAACATTATGCCAGAATGGTGAGCTATGCTACCTCTAACATCCATCTACAGTCAAGGTGTCACGATCAGCACCCTAAAACCAGAACCAATGCTAAGCACCCTGTTCTCAGCTCTTGCTTCTGCCTCTAACAGCCACCTTTCCCCTCAGGAGGAGCCCTTGGATAATCAGATGCCGCCAGGTCTTATTAAGAGGTGCAAGACGAAGGGTTCTGGATGAGCAAAGGGACACAACAGTAAAGCAAAGTCTTTTGGGCAGAAAGTCACGGTACAAGGCGTAGACAGAAAGTATAGTCAAATCAGGCTGGGTCGGTGAAGGAAGAGTACAAACGGAATCAGACAGGCAAGGGTCATACCAGAAGATCAATCAGAAGGGATACGGATACAGAAGAGTTGGTTAGCAGGCAGGGTCAGGATTACAGAAGTCAGGATATCAGAAGATCAGATATCAGAAGTTTAAACAGCAAGGAGGAACTCACAAGGAGGAAACCTATAATGGGCAATGATTAAAAGACAAAAGGTCCCTTAAATACTGTTTGAATTTGGCAGCATTCCGCACTGACGTCATCACACCAGTGTCAATGTTCCCTAAGAAACCGGCATTCAGGAACAGAGGAGCAGTGTGAAGGGCGTCCCTGCCGGCCCACTAGACCACCAGGGTGAGTGGTCATTACACAAGGGTTGTAGAAAGACACAAGACTTTGTATGTCATGTAATAAAAGGCACTATGTTTGCATAGGAGCAGTAACCCATAGCAACCAATCAGAAGGTAGCATTTACTGGTCACCTTTTTAAAAGCAAAGCATTGCATTGGCTATTATGGGTTATGGCTCCCGGGCAAACTTAGAGCTTTTTATTAAATATGAGGTGTATGGTTTAAATAAACTGAAACTAATTATTATTTCCATGAATTATTGTGAGGGAAATTCAGTGCATAAAAGGAGAAACAAAGTAAGACAGCAAATTGCATTCAAATATTAACAAATGGGTCATATTATTTATTTATGTCTCCTTTATCTGAAACTGATAACATACAAGACTTTTTAAAACAGTAATAAAAGCCCAGTAGCTCCAAAGCAAGCTTTTTCCCCTTGACTTTTAAACCTTTGTCTCTGTTTTATAAGTGTTTATGTCTCTGGCTGTGTATTAACTTTATGGGAATGCAAGTGATTTAAAAATAAGCCATGTTCTGCTGCTGTTAACACCTGAGAGAGGCATCCTTTATAAGAGATTTCTTCTTCTCCCTGAACTCAACCAAGTTAAAGTAACAATTTACAATCATAACAAAACTCTCTAAGCTGTAAATTTCATCTGAGAAAAGACCAGGCAACATTGTGCAAAGACATAAATCCTTTTAGGAAACAGTTTAAAGTTCAAAAAAGTTAGGAACTTTTTGAAGAAGAAAGCCTAAAATATTTTTTTCAGAGGCATTATAATGTAATAATAAAGTCTGGTGATAAGACATGAAAAACAAATAATATATATTAAATGTTATAGTAAATACTACGGCCTAAAACATCCATCTGCCTTTTGAACATTGAGGGCAAAAAACAAGTAATTTCTGGGAATGCTTTATGCTAGATTCTGGACAATTCTTGGTTTCTATTTTAGTTGTTCCAATTCCTTCCATAGGTGTACAATTGAAGTCAGGAAGTTGTGCAGACCAATCTGTTTCATTCACTCCCATCTCACTTAAGCCAAAGTGAATGGACCTTGCTTTGTACATGAAGACTTAGGTCTTGTATACTGTTTTTGTCAATCAGCTGATTTTTCCTATAATAGGGTTAATTGTTTGTGTAGAATCTGAAATGCATTAAACTCTTCAGAGAAAAGAACCAGTACAAGTGATGGGCGAATATGACATCTTTCTCTTCACCAAAAATTGGATCTCCATGCTTCCTCTTTTCCAACTTAATTGACATATTTGCTATTAGAATATCAGATTGGTTGCTTACAGTCGACTTAGGGTTGGTTCAGGTGGCCTGTCAGTATTTTATTGAGTATGAATATGGCTACAGTTACTCTATATATTTATCTATGAAATCATGAAGTACTCAATAAAGAAATGGTACTTGCATCACCTCTGGGTCCTAGAGATGAAAATGCTATTGGTTGTAAAAAAAACTTTTAAATTAGTATTCACACATTTTGATTTCAATATCTTAACTGAAAGAAAGCTGTTATTGTCTTGCGTGATGGCACTGACTCTTTAAACTTGTATGAAAGAAATTCAGTGGACAAGGATGACAGTGTTCAGATATTTTCATACAGTAAATATAAAATAAGAAAATCTGTAAAAACTCAAATTTGCAACTCAACATTTAGCCAACAGAACCTCTCAGGTGGAAAATTGCCCATTATGTTCTACTCAGTTCAGATCACCTTGCTTAGCTTGTACTTTTGTGATTTAGTTTATTGCATTCTTTGCACTTATATGAAATTTAGAAACAAACCAGATAAACAAAAATCATTCTTCACTAAAATAAGTATAGGTTAAGCAGGTAAATGTTGTCGTGAGCACAGCACAGTTCTTTAAAGATGACTTTTTTATTTTGAAAAAAGGAAATCTATTAAATATTGTTGGTATGTTAGATTGCCATAAAGGGACTGCACCTTGTTCATGTTTTCCTAAAAGCTAGAAAGAAATTGAGCATGTATAAGTGTTTATGTTTGCCTCTCTTTCTATTAAGGCTATTGAATATAAGAACAATGCATGTGCCATGACCAGAAACAAAATATTGCTTTGGGTGGTGTGCAATAATGTATAGGATCATTAATGCATAAAACTGAATGGAAGTTAATCCAATAATTGTTATCGATGCCTGTGATTACCATGTTTTTGAATATGAAAACATCTATATTAGGAAGTGTAAAAAACATTTTGTCTGCTGAATTACCTGCTGAAATACCTCTATTGTTGATCAGCAATTTTCATTGTACTGATGTCCTCGTATATGATGCAGTACAAATACTATGTTAAAAAGTAACTGGGATGTGCAATACCACCTGCAAGATATGCTAGTAAAACTGTACTTGCAGTATGATTAATGCATGCAATGTCCTTTTCTGAAACAATATAAGACAGAAATTACTTCTGTCAGGACCTGATTTACAGTGGTACAGTGTTGATATTTGCTGTGCTCTCCTGTCTCAATAAATGTCCTTGATAAAAGTGAAATTACATATTATTGTTGTCCATGCTTTCCCTACAGGATGATGGATGTTTCTGTGGGGTAAGTAAATATTTATTAAATTTACAAATCAAATTTTATGTTAGGCATAAAACTTTACATAAAGTTTTTCTTAAATACCCACAATTACAAACAACTAGAGATTGTCTATTTACTAAAATTCTAACTGGAGATTCTGACTAAACATTTTCCTGAGAGGAAAGAACTGGGCAAATTTTTCAAAAGACAGATGTGCCAAATTGTCATAATGATTTCAGCTGCTTTTAGAAGTGATACAGCATTCTGTTCAATGGTGTGTGAATCTCTGAGCTATAATACCCCACTCAAATAATAATCCTAAAATAACAATAATCCTTGATAATTAAAAAGCATTGTGTAAAAAATGTAAAACAATTCATGTTAATGGGGTGATTACTGATTTAGACATCTATTTTCTGTACCAAAACAAATCTTAAAAAATCTGACTAAAGTCTTTCTTTTTTTACCAACTGCAAAAATGACTCATTTTAAATCAGATGCCTAGGGATTTTCCAATACTTTTCTCTTAATTAACTTTTCTCTTAGTTAACTTACATTAATGGTCTTTTGGTGCATCACTGTTATTTTGGTTTATAACATATCCTTTGTGCCATGTTACAGTATGACAATTTACTATTAATTTACTAATAAATACAACTGCTCCCTCTTGTCTAATGTGCCACTAGCAAAACAAAATATATCAAAGATATACATCCCGAGGCTCATTTATAGTAAAATTAAACTATATTTTTTCAAAATCACATTATAATAGGTACATACTGACCAACATGGCCCACCTATAAACCTTTAAACTAGATTCATAAATGACTATGAAGATTTTCAAATTCAGATGTCACCTCTTTGAAGAGTTACAATGTGCCATTGTGATTGGATTAGTGGAAGAGTTTATATGCCGAGAACTTCCCAAACCAGTCAGTTGAACTGAAGAAGCTGCTTGGATGAGTAGTGAAACGTCTTCAATAATTACTCAGCAAGTCCAGTTGTTTTAGAATTACTTATATTAGATATAAATTCATAAATCTTTATAAAGAGTCCTGTATATACCAAATAGATTTAAAAATTCCTTCTCTCAGTTAGGGATATCCCTTTTTTAATAGAGTTTGCACTTTAAACTAGCACCTTACACTAACTGAAACATTGATGTGTGTGGTAATTAAATATATTACAGCTAAGTTGGGTGATTCTGTAGTTGTACATCTAACTTTAAGAAGAAACTTATCCTTTCCCTGTTAGGGATTATTACATCACTCCCTGTAATAATATTGATGTAAATATATACAAAAAAAATATTTTATATAATTTTAATTCAACACATTATAGTTTATATTCACAGTTACATTATGAGTTTTGTGACACTGCTACATGTATCCAGAAGGCTAATTCTGACTTTAGTACAGATGTGGACACCTCAAATGATTACTCGAGTATGTCTAGAATTTTTTGTGATTTTGAACACGTTAGCTTTGCTACACATTTGGGTGCAAATTTATCATTATTCACCAATTCAAGGGCTTTTAGCCAAAATTCGATAAGGATTCGACTATTGAATGCTTATCGAATAGTTTTAGGCTATTTTTACTTCGCTATTCGATTTCACGAAAAATTTGTACAATTTGAAAGATCTATGCGTTTGATCGTACGAATGGTATTCGAGGAGGTGATAGATTCCCATAGGTTCAATCTGGTGAAGTAGGCAGTCGAATAAAATTTTTAAGTCAAAGTAATTTGATCATCGAATGGTCGAATTATCGAATATCCGATCATTCGATCTATCCGATCAATTCGATACGCTCAAATTTTGCGTATTCGATGATCGAAGTTGCCAGATCGAACTTCTAATTATTCACATGAATTTTGTAAATCTGCCCCTTGGTGTTACAAATTGGGTGGGAAATTGCTTCACTTGAAAAATATGTGACAACTCAAATGATACCACAGGGTTTATGAATCAAGAAATTTCCTTTATGGACAGCGATGAGGTTTTTTGGGCAGTTGGAATAAAATTTTGTCAGCCTGCTCATTTAAACGTATGGAATTAATGATTGGATACAAAAGGAGGGTACATATGGATATTAAGAGTAAATTAAAAGTAATTGAGAAGGATATAGAACAATATGACACAGACAGGATTTGATAATTTACATGTATCTGTTAAAAAGAATACTAGAAAATTGGAGAGTGATATAATGGAAAATAAAAAGAGTAAATATAACAGAGATAGTGTGGATTATATGAAAGATCAGGTGTACAACTGTGCTAATATTAGACTCTAATATTAGAACGCTGACCTTAACAGTCAGCATTCAATACTTAAAAATACAAGTACCTCAAAAAAAGTGAGTTTCTCAAGTGTTGAAAGATTCCTTTTATAGTTCCCTTGCTGGCTCTTCTAATATCTCTTCACAGAGTAGCAGAAGTGAAAAGGCAATGGATGTATTTGTGGGAGAAAAACAGCACTTTTTTTTAAAAAAAAGGCCATATGGGCAATGGACAATGGACTCAAAAAAGAACAAACAGAGAGCTGTGGAAAAGGCAACCAGAGGAGCCCACCAGGGAACAGAAGGACAGGTATCGATACCCTCTACAGAAGAGGTATCCGAAAAAGTACTGAACTTATCTTCATAGGGTTTGACATCATCACAAATACAAGTTTTAAGGAAAGGACTTTCTTTTTCACCTGATCGAAACATTACTATTTTTGATACAGTGGTTGATGTAAATAATTTTGTATGTAGCAAGTGCTTAAAAAATGTTTTTTACAATTATCACAAGAGAAGAAGTCAGTGACATCAGAAATAAAAAATATTCAGCAATCTGATGACATTAATGTTAGATTTAAAAAGAAAATGATAAAATGAAAAATCAAGGAAGTAGATTAACCAATTTAAATGAGAAGGAGAAACAAGCATTGAGAGATCTAAAAAAAAGGATCAGAGTATAACCATAAAAAAATGCAGACACTACAGTGTATTGTAGTGTAATAGATAAGACACTGAGGGAATATTTAGTCCCACAATCAATTACTATTCCCACTTTCTATCACCTTCTGAAAGTCCAAAAAAGGAGACTCACCCTTGGGAAGACAAATCATCTCTGGGATAACATTGGATGGGGAACAATGGATGTAACTTCTTTATATTCCTTGATACCACATGATAAGGGCATCAACACAGTCCAATATCATTTGATGAAATATAGTGAGTACTCAGAATTGATACAGGTTTTGGTAAAAACTGTCAAATTCCTTCTTGAACGCAACTATTTCATTTTTGATACCTGTTTTTATTTACAAAAGTGGGTGACAGCAATGGGTGCCAAATTTGCCCCAAATCTATATATGGGGTGGTGGGAGGAGACCCATCTTTCTAGAGAACATAGGATGCACCTAAAACTTTACCTACGCTATATTGATGATTTATTGTGTATTTGGCGGGGCACCAAGAAGGAATTTGACAACTTTGTAGTGGACATCAATAAGAATGATTTAAACTTAGGCTTCACTAGCCAATTTAGCCCTAATAAAGTAGAATTTGTAGATGTGTTATTACTGGCAGAAGGTAACTCAATACGTACTAGTATATTTTGTAAACCTTGTAGTGTTAATACCCTTCTGCATGCCTTGTCATGTCACCCTAGGAGGTTGATAGAGGGTATACCTGTTGGGCAGTTTCTGAGACCTTGCAGAAATTGCTTGGCAGGTAGTGACTTTGGGAGGCAGGCAAAGGACCTGCGTGGGAGGTTCCTGGACAGAGGTTATAAAGAAAGGGCTATACAAAAAGCATTTCAGAGAGCAAAGAGTAGTGATAGAAAAGACCCACTTAAGGATACAAAAATAAAGACAGAAATCAGAAATGGACAGAAAAGGTGGTGTTTACCACCAGATACAGCAGACAATTTTTTTAATTTCCAGAGTTATAAAGACATTGTTGCCAATTCTTTATGGTGATGAGCACTTCTTTAAGGTGTTGAACCCAGGGATCAATATGATTCCAAAACGATATGACCTTTCTATTGAAGGGATTGAGAGGGCAAGATTAGGATTGAGAGGAGGCGACCATTTGAGCCTCTTAGGTAGGAGAGAAGTATATTGGATTTTCCATCTAGCAACACGTTTACCATTAGGATTAAATAATGAATTTTATGTCACATGTTATACTTAAATAAAAAAGGATAAAGATCCTCTTTATAGAAACAGGTTAACTTCAAGATATATATGAGAATTCGGTAGCTCAGCAACAGACTTTTAATGTATCTATAAAAAGAAAATTTCTGTGCAAAAGTTTTACAATGTATTTGAAGGGATTTTCTACTGATTGTAACTTCTAACTATGTTAATAATGATGACTTGTAATGGTGTTGTGTTACTAAGTTAATAATATGTTATTCTAATGGAAAAGACTAAGTAAATGTACCAATACCTTGTATAGGCATTATGTGTAATGATGGGCGAATCTTTCCCGTTTCGCCGACAAAATTCACAAGACGAGTCGCGTTGCATCATTTTCAGCGCGCGTCTCTTTTTTCTTTTTGACTCCAGCAAATTATTCGGCACGCAAATTTTTGCTGGCATTTTGTGAATGGCGAATCGCAGGAATTCGCCGTGAATTTGCGCCTGGCGAATAAATTTGCAAAACGAGTCACATCGCGTCGTTTTCGGCGCGTCTTTTTTTTTTTTGACGCCAGCTAATTTTTCGCCAGACAAATTTTTGCAGGCGTTTCTCGAATTTATTCGCCGGCGGCGAATCGCAGGAATTGCCACTAGGTTGAGGGGTTAAATATTCAGGTGCTACAAAACTAGGCATATCTGAAGGAGAACTGCATCACATGCACCAAATTCACCAAACACCAAATGGGATTTATGTGCATTTAAATGTAATATCAGTGAAAAGGCACATGTAGTGGTTATGCTGACTAATGGATTTCTGAAAAACAACCAACTGCTATTAATCATCAGGGTGGCAAACAAATTCAAAATCAATATCTGCCCCACTGCCATATATTAGGAGTTTCATAAACCACTCCAAGATTTTTTAAGCCATTGTTAATCAGGTATTTTTTTTTGCTATGTGTGTGGGGGGGGACACCACCCAAAATTTTCTCCTATGTACTTTGAATGGCAATCATCTGAATGTGCTTTCATGACCAATAGAGAATGTGGCAGGCAAAGATTCAAAGTGATATAAGCTTGTCAAGAAAGTGCATCACTGCACTGGTCACCATCCAAAGTGAAAGGGGCAATTTCAAGAATTTTGTCCTTCACCTACAGGGTGACTAAACACTAAGTTGTGCCACAACCCTTACTCTGCACTAGTAAATATTGTTTGTTTGCTTCATATCTTAAAAAATAGATTGAATAAATGAGCTAATGAGTACCCATTGGGAGGTAGCCGCTGTGAAGGTAAAAGGAAAATTATTACCGACTAGAGGTAAATAAACTTTAAGAAAAAACTGATTAAATATAAGATATTATTCCATTAGTATAATAAAACATCAAGCAATAAGCAGCTAAGAAACAGTAAAAATTTATTGTATTGTAAAAGCCTGGGCAGGTTGAAAGACATCTGTATTACTTATTTGTTCTCATATGCCATCTGACCAGATACTTTTTTTATTCATTTCAATATACTTTATGATATTTGACATTATACTAGCTGGTTTTATGATCTGACCAGGGAAACTTTTGGCAAAAAAATATATTTGGATTTATGGAAAGTAAATAGATCTTCTGAAAGCGCATATTTGTGTTCTTTAATTACATGTGAAGTTTTTCTCACACATGAAACATTGGGTAAACAAGTACCAAAGGGATGGAATGCATTTTTATTTTTATTTGTCTGCATAGTATTCTGCACAGAATAGCCTCATGGTTTCAACAGTGAAGAAAATTATTTTTGATGTATTGAATTTTAGTGTGCAGTGTGTGTGTAATGTTGTAGATTATATCACTTTGTAACAGGTTCCACAAGTGTTTGAGGAATGCAAAGTATAGCAGATCCTTCTGACACTGGCAAAACACTTTATCTCCCAATGCCAGCAGCTTAAAAAAATTAACTGTAAACTCAGTGGGAAAGAAATTCAATGTACCGTAAAATATTTTCCCCATGCTTAAACCCAAAGCACTGTGAAGGAACAAAGGTATTAAGATTGAGATGCAAAAGAAGTATTTCTTCCAAAATGACTGCTGAAAGGAGAATTGTTATGTTTAAAGTGGTAAAACTAACACTCTTTTCCTGGTGAAGGTTAGAAGATAAATAATAGTTATGTATATGGAAAACAAATACGCAGAATTGACTTAAGTTAATTGCACTCTTGTGTTAGGTTCTGGTTGGACAATCACAATTTATAAATACCAGATAGCTGCATGGCAAGATGGTGGCAAGAGAATAGCAACAATAACATAAACAAAAGAAACTAATGAAAGAAGAAAAATAATTTTAGTGGAAACTTCCAAACAGCTTTTGAACAACTAATTAGATTTCATTTTAAATGAAACAATAAACAATCCCCTCTGGTGGCAAAAACAAAGTACACGTCTTGTTTAGTTTTAACTGCTTAATACTTTAGAATGTAGGAAAAGTCCTTGCATAGCCATTAGATAAAAAATAAGACATTTTATTTATTTTTTCCCATATTGTACTTACTTATAAGTACAATCCTAACTACACTAACCAAGAGAGATATAAAATAAAAGTCGCCCAATGTTATAGCTAATTGTGTAATTAACAACCATAAGTGTGCTTATTTAGTTTGTCTTATTTCTTATGTATATTATCTGATTTATTTTTTGTATTTTATCTGAGTTTGATTAATATGTGCAGTTTTTTGGAACAAGAATGTAAAGTCATCCAAATTATAGCAAGGAAATGCAAAACAGCCTGGTTTTGTGCTTGACATCATTGTAAACTATTCATTTACAAGGGTCTATTTAGGATTGACATTTTGGATCATGTAGGAGATTTTTTGATTAAAAGTCACATTAAAGGACATGTAAAGCCTACATTTTCCTACCCTGTAAATAATTTGGGCATATCTTCCGCACCCAAACTGCATCATTTGTACTGCAAATACCCCCTCTGTTTGCCAGCGCCATCACATTTTCCTAAAACAAATAGTAGATTTCACCTGGTGGCCATTTTCCCTCTGATACATTATCATCTGAAATAAGACCTGCATGCTGTAAAGTCCATGTAATGCAGAATGCAGGTTTACACAGGCACAACATACTTTGATAAAAAAAGTTCTGCTGGGTTTGAGCACTGTAATTATTACGCTGAGCTCAGGAGAGGTGGTTAGGAGAAAAAAATAAGCATCAGCCAGTTTCTGTGGGATCCAGTGATGCTCTCTCTTCATTGGCTGTTAGTCTGGAGTGTGTGTTATATAATCTGAGCTGAGAGGAACTGAGCATGCTCACTGAGCCAAGAGCCAAAGGAAATTCCTGAGGGAGGGGACAGAGTGGTTTAATGTAGTAGAAGGATTTGTATCTAATTAAGGGGATACTGCAGCCTTACTGTTTACCTTTTAACAACCAGAGTGGCACCTATCTAAAGGTTTCAGAGACGCTGTTCATTCAAAATAAAATGTACTTACACTATATACATCATTCTTGTTCCATTTAGTCTGGGAATCCAAAATCACAGCAAGCAGGCAGCCTGATTTGTAGACTTATGAGATTTTCATAGTTATGGGATTTCTGAAGCAAACATACCAGTTTTATCAGTGCAGGGCAACAATACATTATATTGTTATTCCTTTAAACACTTTTTTGGTGTTATTGTTCCTTTAAGAAGGAAACAACCTTTTAATCAGGAGGGAAAACCGTGAACTGTTATATAGATGATACGATGTCTCCAATACCCCCTTCTTACTATAGCACCAAATGTATTTTAATTGATAACCTTTGCTCTGTCTTTTAAAGCAAATAAAGTTCTGTCTTGCATAAAAAACGGCATAAACTCAAGGGATGAAAACATAATTATACCTCTTTATAGATCCCTAGTAAGACCTCATCTGGAACATGCAGTGCAGTTTTGGACTCCAGTCCTTAAGATGGATATAAATGAGCTGGAGAGAGTGCAGAGACGTGCAACTAAACTGGTTAGAGGGATGGTAGACATTCCAGGTTGGGGTTATTTTTCCTGGAAAAAGGGTGCTTGTGCGGGGGACATGATTACACTTTACAAATACATTAGAGGGCATTATAGACAAATATCAGGGGACCTTTTTACCCATAAAGAGGATCACCGCACCAGAGGCCACCCCTTCAGACTAGAAGAAAAGGACTTTCATTTGAAGCAGCGTAGGTGGTTCTTCGCGGTGTGGACAGTGAAGTTGTGGAATGCTCTGTTGGGTGAAGTTGTGATGGCTCATTCTGTTGATGCTTTCAGGGCTAGGACAGACAGGGAGATTCGGGGGGATTCTGTCGCCTGGCGATTAATCGCAGGCGACAATCTCCCCGAACTGCCTTCTCCCTGTCTGCTGCCTGTTAAAATGAAAAAGCACCAGCGCTTATCCACACGCAGCGCAGCAATTTCCGGAATCGCCGGAAGTTACTTCATGAGGAAACTTCGGGCGATTCCGTAAATCGCCGCGCTGCGTGTGGATTAGCGCTGGCGCTTTTTCATTTTAACAGGCGGCAGACAGGGAGAAGGCAGTTCAGGGAGATTGTTGCCTGCGATTAATCGCCAGGCGACAGAATCTCCCCGAATCTCCCTGTCTGTCCCAGCCTTTAAGAGGGGCTTGGATGATATTTTGGACAGACATAATATCAAAGGCTATTTTGATACTAAACTCTACAGTTAGTATAGCTTTGGGCAAATACGATTTCTTGTGAAAGAGTGGAGGGTTGTGTGTATATGCTGGCTTTTAATTTGGAGTGGTTGAACTTGATGGACTTTGTCTTTTTTCAATCCAATTTAACTATGTAGCTAACTATTTTAAGGGCAGAAACACATGGTTAGAATTGTGGAGATTAGTCCTCCAGTGACACATCTTTTCTTCAGGATAATTAATCTCTCAAACTGCCTTCCTGCTGGCTAGAATGTAAATTGCCAGCAGGATGGCACTCTGAGCTCTTCGTTTTCCAAAGCTTCCTTGTGAGGCAACTTCGGGCGACTTCGGAAAACAAAACGCCATCGGAGTACCATCCCGCCATCGACTAATCTCCCAGAATCTGACCATGTGTCTCTGTCCTAAATGCTAAGAGTATCCTGCCATGCATTCATATCCATTAGTTTTAATTGACCACTACTGTGAGGGCAAACAAAATCTAGACCTCTGTGTGATAAGCAATACAATACACATAGTTGGCTCCAAGTCCCCTTGTAAGAGTTGTTTACTGTCTAAAACCTATATTTAGGTTAAACTAGTCATGTTCACCAAATAGCACCCAATTGGCCCAGCAGCATAAGCTGTGATTAGCACTATCACATTGTTACATAGTTACATCAGGTTAAAAAAACAGCATCAAGTTCAACCTCTTCAAATGAAAACCAGCTTCCATATATACTGTCCACACATTCATATCAACCCCTCCATACACTCACATAAACTATATACAGTATACCAATATATATATTATTTGTAGACATGCCTAGGATATTATGTTTTTCCAAGAAAATATCTAAGCCCCTGTTAAAATCATTAACAGAATCGTCCATCACAACAGGATTCCAGCAGGGCATTTATTTGCTTTACTAGACACATAATGACTTAGGGTCCCTGCTCACCTTCTCAGAAAAATGTATGAAATTAGTCTGGAAAGATTATTTACATATAAATCCACACTGACACAAACTCATAGTTTTATGATTTGCAATGAAGTCAAGTACTATATCTTATTTCTTAATATCCCTTTGAAAAGCTTTCTTGCCACTAATGCCAGACTTGAGTCTGAGAACAGGATTCCTTTTTGAAGAGCAGCACCACATTAGCAATTTACCAGTATCTTGGCACCATGCCAGACCTCAATGAATCCTGAAAAGTTAAGTAAAGAGGTTTGGCTATCACAGAGCTAAGCTTGTTTAGTACCCTGAGATGAAAGCCATCTGGTCACATCCGGTCTCTTTTGAATTTCCTTGTGCATGAACCATGCATCATTAGTTGTTATTACTAGAATTGGGACTACTAAGAAGGAAACTTCATTAGTCGGTTCCTCATTTGTGTAGACAAGTGTAAAACAAAAGTTCAGAAACTATTCAAAAATGGACTGTGAACAGACCCTTGAATATAACAAAACTGCTTCCCACCAGCAGTTTCGACTAGGGATATTTAGTTACCCTCGGTAGTGCAGATTTTAACTCCCATTGTTCTTAGCCAATTGTTTATTCCTGTATAAATGTAGTGTTGAGTTGATGTCCAACATTTCTCAATTCAATAAGTAACACAAAAAAAACTTCATCAACTGCTTTAGCAAAATCTAAATACATCCTATTGTATCTACTTAAAGCCCAGACTGACAATCTGTCCGCTCAAGTGAATGCCCGAAGAGCTGCTCCATTTACTTGCAAAATGGGCCACTTCTGTTCTGTGGTATCTGGGCAGGTGTATAAAGTACAGTGTGTGTGTGTGTGTCTTTGTGTTTTTGTTTGTGTCTCTGTGTGTTTGTGCGTCTCTGTGTCTTTGTGTGTGTCTCTGTGTATTGGTGTCTCTGTGTTCTATGTGTATGTGGGGGGGTACTTTGATTTTATTTGCCTGGGCTGCTTTTTACTCCTAGTCTGGCTCTGATATACTGACTGTAGAAATAGGTGTAGGATGCTTGACAAAGGAGTTTGTTCTCCGAAACGTTGCATCAGCACTCCGCTTAATAAACCTTGAGGATTTCATTCAGACCTGTGTGCCATTGGAAATTCTTCTGTTTCTGATATACTGACACCCCAAGGTTTAGGTTTTGCTTTCTGCCCTAGAATATAATTAAATTTGTCTGCCAGGACAGTTATAACAGTTGAAATATATTCCAATATCTTATACCCTATTAACCCATCAAAAAAGCTTTTATAAAACAACTATCAAATGAACAGGTCTGTAATTACTCGGTCTAAAAATGGGATCATGTTTCAATCACATAGCAATTTGCCAGAGATCAAAGAACAGAAAAAAAAATACGTTGGCATTGGAAGAGGTTCACAATTTCAGTATTATCACTGTTGCTATCAGCCAGTTTTATCATGATTTTATCATAATCATTTGGAATCATGATTTTTCACTTCTTTCATATCCTTTTTTCAATAGCTTTTTATCATATGATCGCATTAAAAAACTAAAACCAGGAAGGGGAAAAAACACTATGCTTTACACATAAACAGATGACAAATTATACCAGAAAAGGCTGTATGATGAAAGATGAAAGTAATTTCTGTACCTGCAGTATGAATATCTGAAGAGAGATCATGTCATCTGTATAATATATTTACTTGTATTTGTTAATCTCCGATATCATAGACTAACACATTTACAATAGAGTTCACTATACATATATAATACTATATAAATATATTTGATATAAATATATATTTCATGTTAATATATATTATTCTATATAAATACATAATTATATTAACTAACTTCACTTTAAAAAAGTATACTTCATAACATTTTCTGTACAGGTAATGCTCACAAAAAGGAAATAATATGCGTCCCTTGACTTTTCAACATTTCATGAAATTTGCAAATAGGTTCAAATGTAAATTCAAGCCATTTTCCAATAAACAGAAATAAACTTGGAAATGTACTGCATGTGAAGTGTTTGGCTAAAATTGTTCAACTGTCAAGTTTCTTTCAATTCTATTAAAATGACAGAGAAAGAAATAATGTGTTCCACTTTTATGGCAATTTTCCTTTTTCATGGCTTAGATCTATTTGTCTGGTTTTCAGTTTGATAAGATCGGATTATTTTTCTTCAGCTCATGAAATACATATATTACCTTGCTGTCATCACCTGACAGTTTTATTTAGGATTATTAATTAGATGTGATGGCACAGATTCTCTGTATTGAAGATATGGGGAAAGCAGGTTGATAATTGACAAAATAATTGGCTATTATACTTTTCTTTCATTTTACAACCATTTTTTTTCTTAGAATAAATTGTTTCCATTAAAGCTACATTATAGGAGTTATCACATCATTTTCTACAGAAAGCTTTAATTTTAATGGTGTCTACCTTGGGAAAACATGCACATTCATCATAAGGTAATCATCCACTCATGCCCAATGACATCAAAAAAAGGATGCATGCATTTGGAAAATGGTTCATCCCTCTAATAGCAAATTTTGGACCACTCAGGCCTTTGGTTTGGTCTCAGGGGCATTATTCATTCATAAGAAATTCATAAGAAATACATGTAAAATCCCTTTTTTCATCTTTTTTTCTTTCTTTTCATTTATACCCCTGATGAAGACCTTATTGCTTGAAATGCATAGTGCCACCATTTGGGGGCATTATTTTTGGTTACTTTATTTTTTGTAATTTTATGTCATCATATAGATTTATTTGAGAAAGGAAAGTCACTCTTTACTTGGTGGTCCCAAAAGTTAGGCACTCCCAAGTGATTGTAAATATTTACCCAACACCCTGGGCCGGTGCTCCTGTCAGCAGAAAACTGCCAGTCTGGGGTTCTTACAGAAAGCGCTATAAGCTCAGGATAGACAAAAAGATAAAATAAGATGTTGTGTAGTATTTCTTAATTAGTTGTTACATCCTCTGTGAGGTTGGGATTAATTATTATTATTTCCCTTCACCTGTGGGGTTAACTTGCCCTTTAATCGGTCTTTATAAATGGCACAGTCTGTGTTTTTATACTCACAGATGTTTAGGCATGTTGCTTGCATTGTAAATGGTTGTTAAAGCATTATAAGCATGTAAACATCCGTAGGTTTCTAAAAAGATGTGCTTGACCTCATGTAAAAAAACCTTTAATAAGTAATCTTAAAAAAGAAGATTGCACTCACAAATATACTTGGAATTAGCGTGTAAGTAGTCAGTCCATGGGTATTTCCAGCTCCAGTTTTTTCACGCCGCTGAGATTGATGGTAATAGCCGACGTTGTGTGCATGCGATGCTGGGCTCCCCAGATGTCACAGCCGGCGTGTTTCGTCTAACAAGACTTTCTGAAGGCTTTCTGAAGCAGAATAATACACAAAGGTAGCAGATAAACACCTGGTTTTTGGGCAAGGCCACTGGCAGAGCCAAGGTACTTGGGGCAGCAGACCCTGTTCGGGAGCCAGCCCAGGAGGCAGTTGCTGGGAAGCCAGATCTGGAGCTGTGAGCAGTGGAGGCTGCTGGGAAGGCCCCTCTGGAGCTGTAGGCATTGGAGGCTGCTGGGAAAGCCCCTCTGGAGCTGTAGGCAGCAGAGGCTGCCAGGAAGGACCCTCCGGAGCTATAGGCAGCGGAGGATGCTGGGAAGGACCCTCCATAGCTATAGGCAGCGGAGGATGCTGGGAAGCCGGCACAAAAGCTCACAGCAGCTGAGCAGACTGCAGGTGTGGAGCCAACATATTAGCTGAAGCAAACTACAGGCATGGAGCTGACATAGGAGCTGAAGCAGACTGCAGCCAAGAAGCTGATGCAAACTGCAGGCAGGGAGCGGACACAGGAGCTGAGCAGACTGCAGGTGTGGAGCCAACATAGGAGCTGAAGCAGACTGCAGGCATGGAGCCGACATAGGAGCTGAAGCAGACTGCAGGCATGGAGCTGACATAGGAGCTGAAGCAGACTGCAGGCATGGAGCTGACATAGGAGCCAGAGGCAGCAACTGTTGCGGGGAAACCAGCACAGGACAAGCCAACTAGGAGATTGATTCCAATTTCCACAATAAAGCCTGCATGGGAAGAGTAGCATACCTCAATTTTGACTCCAAATGTGTCATGGCATCTGACATTTTATTCTCAGAAATGATTGGCCAGTTCATAATGTCACGACCAGTGGCCCAAACCTCATATAGGACTGACCAGAAGGGCCACTAGGCTAATATTTAAAGTGACCTAAGAGGGAGTAGACTTGCCAAAATGCTTGCAGACAGAGTGTTTTATTAGCAAATATAAAGTAGAAGAATATCTTACTGCCACAGGAGTTCAAAGGAAAACAAAGACAAGAATCGGTAACAGCATCACGGTAGAGAGTCCTGGAACAAGGTCAGACCGTAGGAACATAGGAATACAGGAAAACAGGAACATAGAACGGGTGTCCAGCAGGTTTCAGAACTATGAGCTGGCAGGGGGAAAAGTCGGCTCATGCCTTAAAGGACCAGTAACATCAAAACATAAAATTGTTTTAAAGTAATAAAAATATAATGCAGTGTTGCCCTGCACTGGTAAAACTGCAGTGTTTGCTTCAGAAACACTACTATTATTTATATAAATTAGCTGTTGTGTAGCCATGGGGGCAGCCATTCAAAGCAGAAAAGGCTCAAGTTACACCGCAGATAGCAGATAAGCTCTGTAAAACATAATGTTATCTGTTATCCATTACTTATCCAATGCCATTTAGCCATTTTTCAATTTCCGCCATTGCTACTTAGCAGCTTGTTTAAATGAACTATATATGTTTTTCTGAAGCAAACAGATCAGGGCAACACTACATGATATTTTCTTTACTTTAAAACACTTTCATTTTTTGGGGTTACTGTTCCTTTAAATAAGGGCTCTCTGCTGGGAGCTAATTGGGAAATAGACTGCATCTGCCATTTAGTGCAGAGCAGCTGAATTAATTAGCAGCACCAGGGCAAACCATAGAAACCTCAATACAGAGTAAACCCATAAACCAACTGCCAGAATAGTAGAGAAGTACGAAAAGGTTGCTATACAAAGGGCCCAGGTTCAAACCTAGCAGAGGGATAATTCTTTACATTGTGTAATTGAAGATACAGATATGGGATCCCTTATCTGGAAACCCATTATCCAGAAAGCTCCAAATTATGGAATGGCTGACTCCGTTATAATGAAATAATCCAAATTTTAAAAATGAATTTATTTTTTCTCTATAATAATTAAACAGTAGCTTGTACTTGATCCAAACTAAGATATAATTAATCCTTATTGAAAGCAAAATGAGTTTATTTATTGTTTACATAATTTTCTAGTAGACTTAAGGTATGAAGATACAAATTACAGAAAAACCCCCAGGTCCCGAGCATTCTGGATAATAGACCCCATACCTTTATACTAAAATAATGTTTGTTATAAAAGCTGAAGTTGCCATTTCCTTCATTTCAAATATATTTCCAAAGATACGTAAATGAAAGAGCAATGTAGCAAATACTAATTTAGTACAAATCTATTCAATTTTTATGATATATCTGTTGATACATATTAAATAATACGAATTCCAGAATCCAATGAAATTAGTACCTCAATGTGGGACTATGAAAACCAGTTCCCCATTTATCTGAATAATTATAATCAAATAATTGAAAGGATACATTTTATGAAAAACACAGAAAATTGTCAGCATAGAATGATCTAGAGTTTATCAATTGAGTTGAATACAAATGGGCTTTTATTTTCTGCTTGTATTTCACATTAAGGTGACTATAATGTTGTTTTTCATATTTATATTGCAATGTTCTTTGTTTGCCACTAGGGAGTCATGCATTGTGGATATAAATAACAAGAAATGTTTTGAAGCACAGGGGAAAGGGGGAATTCTTGGTCTTCTCTCTGTAATCTTGTGCTTCATCAGTGTCTTCAAAAAAATGTGTTACGTATATTTATAGCATATTGCCAAATCATGAAACTCTATTGTGCAGAACTAAAAGTTCCATGCAGGATGGTGCCACTTTGCAGAATGATTTGACTAAATTGGAAAACTGGGCAGCAACTGTAAAATGGAGTTCAATGTTGATATAAGTATAACAATATAAATGCAAGTTATATTCTAAATGTTAGGACGTTGGTGGTTTCCTTAATTGAGAAGCGGAGGGGGTGTCTAACAAGTCTAATTCCAGGCAATTTCTTTCTGTGGCCACTAAAGAAAATAAAGTACTGTCTTTTATAAAAAGGGCATAAACTCAAGGGATGAAAACATCATTTTGTCTCCTTATAGGTCCCTGGAAAGGTCTTACCTGGAGTATGCAGTACAGTTTTAGGCTACAATCCTAAAGAAGGATATTAAGGAGCAGAAGAAATCAGAGATGTGCAACTTAACTTTTTAAAGGGATGGAACATTTAAATTATGAGGGTACACTGTCAAGCTTGGGGTTGTTCTTCCTGGAAAAAAGATGTTTCTGAATTGCTCTTTACATAATTGCTCCACTAAGTACATTAGTGGGCATTATGGACAGATAGCAGGAGATATTTTTTTCTATAAAATGGATCATCTAACCAGAGGTCACCCATTTAGACTAGAGGAACAAAAATTTAATTTGAAGCAGTGTAGGTGGTTCTCCAAAGTGAGGGCAGGTTTGGAATGTCCTGTTGTGATGGCTGATTCTGTCAATGGACTTGGATGATTTCTTCCTCAAGCATAATATCGAAGGCTGACTCCAAATTAACTGAAATGTAACTACAGTAGTGATGGGCTAATTTATTTGCCTGTGGCGAATTCGCAGCAAATTGATTTGATGACGGCAAATAAATTAGTGAAACGCCAGTGAAATTTTAGCAACCAATTAGCAGGTAACGTACACCCTGTTTTGAAACCAACATCTCATTGGCTGCCATGGGTTACTGCTCCTGGGCAAACTTAGTGCTTTTTATTTCATATGGGGGTTAGTTTGAAAAGTTTCAGTAATCCATAGCACATTGCATTTACTGGTCACTGTTTAAAAGCAAACAGCATCTTATTGGTTCTTAAGGGTTACTGCACCAAGACAAATGTAGTTATGTAATAAACGGCCCTTGCCCATCAGCAGGCAATCTTTACTGTTTAGCTGTTTAAACGCAAAAATCTGATTTCTAGGGGCCACTAGATTTGGGCAAACAGATCTTAATTGCATTAAACTTTTAGGGTCTTTTATATTATTTGGTGGTAAGGGAGCCAATGTAATACATTTTAGTGTGTGTGTGTGTGTTTGTGTAGTCACATATATAAGAAATATATAGTATAAGCAATCTGTGGGTATTCCACAAATGATACAAAAAAAAAGGAGCAAAACAATTACCTAAACCAAACCACAATCTGCAGGTCTGATAAATCTAGCCAAATTATTATACACAAATGTGCAACAAACTGGAGTACCATGTATACTATACACACATCCTCATTTTGTTGCTACTTGTCCAGTTCAGAAAGTGTTTGCAACGATGATCTAAAACTTAACTCTTACTACTTGTTACGTTAAAACATGTTGCCCAAACACATACAGACACACTGCTTTATAAATAAATGGCAGTGCAGGACTGTGTCCTTAAAAATACATAGCATTAAAAAAACACATACGGTGGAGTGGTGGGTGCCATTATACTCTGTAGTTTCAGCTTACTGAATTGCCAAAGTTAAATTGTGAAATGCAATATAGTAGTTGAAGTGCAGTGTCCAAACCCTCCCTTCCAATATTCCCACACGTGCAAACCTGTCTATGTGGGGAGCAAGTAGGAGCTACACTCACCACCGTCCACCTATGCCACCCAATTCCACAAATTAATATGAAATTGTATTAAATCACATGCAAAGTCAACCATTGTCAATGATTTATGTATCCACAAACAAACACAAGTCAGAGTGCCACCAGTTGATTAGTCTGTTATTAGTCTGTTCATCTGCATCTACAGTATGGAAATAAAAAAAAAAAAGATAGACAATGACATGCTTGAAGTTGCACTAAGTTTCATCGTCTTTTCCCAAAGAAGATTTCAGCCATTGAGTGATTCCCCATAATTCTATATTTATAGATCACTAGATTATAAACTATGAAAAGAATAATCATACTGTAATTCTATTCAAGAATAGAGTAAGCAGCAGTCCAGATTTGTAAAGTACGTCTTACGGGAGTCAGGCAGGAAAAATAGGCTGTAAATTCAGCAAATTTAGCAAAATTGGCAACTAAGTTAAATCCAACTAAATACATTTACATTTTGTTTGGTAAGCTGAATATATGTACTGTGTATACAAACACTTAAAATATGCTTTGTTTTGTTTCTTTTCAAGAAAGCACATTTAATTATTTATGAATTCTGAAACATAAAACCTTGTTAGACCAACAGATTTGTTTTTCCCTGATAAAAAAATTGAAATCCAGATAGCAATAGCTTGGCAGTCAAACATTTAGCACTGAGGGTAACCAGAAAATATTCCTGTATAGGGTACATTTTATAATTCACCATAACCCACCCCCTTCTAAAGTGAGAGCATATTGTTCAGCAGGAAGTTAAAAGGTTTCAATCCAATGCTCTATTGATTTTCTTTTGCAATTTAAAATATACTCTATATAAAAGTGAAGCTTTCTTTCAGCACCTGGGATTATAAATGTCAACAGTGATGCAATTAGTGGGACAGCTTTGAACTAGATGATATTTTTCATCCCTATGGGAATTTTATGAATTGGATATGTATAGCTAGTTTGTTCAAAAGATGGTTGGTTAACCACAAAGCCTTTTGATTTGGTTTACTGACACGGTCAGCTAGGAAGAGTATATACTACACTTCATCAATCTGACAGGCAAACATCAATTTCCATTAACTTTTTAGCCCTGCTTGTTAGAAATGGTTTTGTCGACTAACAAGTACAGTATGTTGATCATTTTTTAAAGTGGCTAATCATAAGATGTCTCTATAGGGGTTAAATACATTGGAAACTGTTTTGTGCTTTGTGCTTCTATTCATTAACCTGCCACATACATAAAGTACAATCATAGATATTTAATGATAAAGATGAATTATTCAGATCAATTTTCCAAACTAAATGATAGTTTATTGCTCTGGCAAACAGATTAAATTTGCAGGGCCAAATTAGTTTGTTGACACAAATAGAAACATTTGTCCAGTTAAAATCCAATAAAAGTGAGTAGAAGATTCGTAGATCATTATAATGTTTTAAGGTGAAAACTACATACCATTTTATCATAAATATCATGTCTAGTGCTTTCCTGAAACTGTCACTTGGGGCATAAGTGGAAGAATAACACAGAATAGAAGTAATAGTTAGTAGATATTTATTTATTTGCTTAAAGGCTCATGGGCTTTTGTATTTTTGATGTATTTAAATGGAGGAGTAGTGTACAAACCAGTCTTTGCTGACTTCATTTGAATGGGAAACACAGCAGATGCCTATGTACTGGAGCTTTTTAACCCAAAATCTCACTTCAAGAGGAATGTGTTAGAGTCATTTTAGTTCTACAGCCCAGTCAATGCATTGCTATAATAAATTCCATGAAAGTATTAAGTATGTTTTATTTTCACACTATTCTGAAATTAATGTTTAGTAACACATAGACACCAACAGGGCCACCATTACAAATCACGGGGCCCATACAAAAAAATTTTCAAGGCCCCCTTGGCCCCAAGCCACGCCCCACCCCCACCTCGCTCACTCCCCTAGACACACCCCTGATTCACCCCAGCCAAATTTGTCAAAACCCCACCTACTCCCTGCCCAGAATGCAGTGTGGACTATTTCCAGGTTGCACATCTCATTGAATGGTCTCCAAATGAGCAGGTTTTTATAATGAATGGCACCTTCAGGGTCACTGATGTTCAAGTGTAAGCTGAAAGCCTGTTATTAAAAAAAATGACTGTAATAAAGCAAGTTGTAATGTTCAGGTTAGTCGCAAGGTGTCAGAAACCCATGTTCCCAGCAAATCCAGATGCTTCTCCCCCAGTCTTTTCTGGAAAAAATAAGGCAAAAAAACACACTTTTAAGATGACGTAAGGTTTCTACAGTTTTAATTACATTGTTCTTGCATTTTGGGAAATTGCTCTCTAGACTGAATGGGAAAAGTAAGTTTTTATTTGTCCTGGTGTTGCTGAAAATTGTAGTTCCACAAGAGCCAGTGCCATTGCTGGGTTCAGCTCAAAAAGAGGCTTCCAGAACCTGCACCAGGCCTGCTGTAAGGGTTACACTTATGCAGCAATAAGCTACAAGTTTGCCACTTCATTAGGGCACAAGGATAAAACAGTGGCAGTGCCCAATGAAGGAGGAAGAAAAGGCAGAAGAGCAGGTGGAAGAGCACCGGGACTGCTGTCCAGGGCCCCCCTTGATGCCCCCTTGCTGCAGCCCCAGCGTGCTCCCTTGCTGCAGCCCCATGCGTGTCATTGGGGACAGGCTTGACAGGATCACTCCAGGGCCTGGGATTATCACTCTCCTTTAAGGGGGGCCTGGCTCTTTGGAAGTGCAGCACTGCCGGGGCCTGCTTCATAAAATTTTGATGTCTGTGCTAGATATTCCTTATGTTTGCATTTTTGCAGCATTGCCCAGTTACATAAAACGCTCTCTTGTATTAGCATGCTGATCCAGTGTCTTACTTGAAATATTTAACAAAATGCACAAAATAAAAGAAAAGTGTGATATGTAGCAAAACAATAATTATTGTGCCTAAAATAAAAAAAAAACATATGGGATAACATTTGGGTAATTTTTTTTTGTTTTCCAGTAAGATTTTTAGCATGCTCAATTTGCCTAAAAGGACTGTACTAATCACACTGAGTACTGGCGTGTTATAGAAAAATTTGTGAACAACAGGAAAAAATAGCAAAATGGCACATTTTTTGTCATTCCAAATACATTGGGGGTTACTTGGGTTTTGCAAACGTAACACCTTTTTCATTAAGAAGTTTTATTACATACAATGCACATTGAATAAAACTTGGGGAGGAAAAGGGAATGCACTCATAACCTTTCATATGAAAAACCAACACCTTGACCATTAGGATACCAGGGTATGGACACATGCGTTTCTACATAACGTTTTTGGCATGGTTCACACAGCTGTCTTTAAAAAAAGCTGACCGCTGCATAAATACTCTTGCTGGTTTCAAATTTAGGCAATGGCATTTATGCTAGAGTATTTATGCAGTGGTCAGTTTTTTAAAAACCGTGGCATGAACCATGCCGAAAAATATATGTGTGCAGTATGTAGAGCAGTTCCTACATAGAATCTCTAGTATACATTTAACCCACTAAGAGGAGGGAAAAAATTAATAAATGTAAAAACGAAAATGAAAACCCAAAACTGTCCTTGGTATTAGAAGCCTAGGGGTTTAATTGTTTTAATTTGATGTCAAAGGTACTGGGTTCAATTCCCCTCTACACCTAAAGCTGTACTATTTATCTAACTGCTATTGAAAAGTAAAATGTAAATTTTATGACATATTAAATAATTTTATACTAAAGCAAATAAGGAATGAAAAGTGGTTCGATTAATTTGCCAGACTTGCTCCAGTGAGTTCAAGACATTTAGCTCCACCAATAAAATTCCATTCCAGAGTAATAACAGTTTGATGGAGCCACTATATTTTTTAAATCCTCAATTTCGTAATGTGTACTAATATGTAAATAAAACTTGAGGAGGAAAAGGGGGTTGAACTCTTCAAAAAAAAAGTAAGGTACTAAGGTACAATCCCCACATCATAGCCCTCTACCCTAACCATTAGGCTACCAAAGCTGGTACAGTCAAGGCAATTTACCATTAAAAGCATGCTATCTCTATCACAGTATTTATGAAAGTTGGTCACAAGTCCATTATCTGGTGTCAGACCTAAAAATATGTACCTGAATAAGTATTGATAAGTTCCTTTTCTAAAGTCATCTTAGACAAAGAATATGGCCACACTGAAGGGGCTGTCAGCACTATAATCCCTGACAAATAACAGTTAAAATAACATGTACATTAGGGTCAAAATTATGTAAAGAACAATACACTGTACAATGTACAGGTATGGGATCTTTAATCCAATGCTTGGGACCTAGGGTTTTTGTATAACGGATCTTTCCCTAATTTGGATCTTCAATACTACTAGAAAATAACTTAAAAATTCAGGGAGTTATTTTTCAAAAAACAGAAAGTTCTCAGTATTTACTGAAAACTACTCTAACCAAATCTTCACAGACTTTCCCCCCCTATTTATTGATACATTTTCACAAATTGTTCTGCTGCTGGAAAAGTCACAATAAAATCGTAAAAAATTAGAACCTTGTGCTTTTTTCCGGATTTTGTTTTCAAAACCTAAAATAATCCGAAATTCTTTTGGAAACCCAGGGCAACTTAGAAAATCTGCCATTGATTTTTACATGTTCTCGGCAGGTCTGAGTTGAGAACTTTTTTCATCATCCTTTTAACACCATTGGACTTTAATAAACCCCCCCCCGCCCCAAAAAAAAACAATTTTTTTGGTATTGGTAATTTCCCCTTTAAAAGTTCAAGCAGAAAAATTTGGATCTTAACAAATAACCCCCAGAATTAACCCAACAGGCTGGTTTTGCTTCCAATAAGGATTAATTACCTACTGTTTTATTATTACAGATAAAAATGAAATACATTTTAAATATCAGGATTATTTATATAAAACAGAGTCAGGAGATAGCCTTTTCATAATTCAGAGCTTTCTGGATAAAGGGTTTCCAGATTAAGGATCTTATATCTGAATCTCCAAGCATTTTTTAAACAGGTTTTGTTATTCTTACACTTTTATGATGAAATGATAAACTTTTTACATCTATTATAATATTGGCTTTGAAGGCTACTTCTAACTTTGCAATAAAGTATTTGCATGATGCTTTTACATTACCTGTCTGATTCCCCATGTTCCTGTATGAGGGGGCTGCCATATTTGTGCAGCAGGCATCTGTTATCATTAGAAACTGTAACGAACAGACTGAGATGGGACTGTTAGGTTGGCAAAGTCAGAGTGTCAGAGTGTCAGAAAGTCAGGCTTAGAAGTTTCAGCTAACAGTTATATACAAAAACAAACCTTTCAGCAAAAAATTATCAACATGACCTATAGGTAACAATTAATGTACATTCATATGTTAAAATTAATTTTTTATTGTCAGTATCACTTTAATAGTTCAACCTAAAAACTTTGCTATGGTGCATACTATGTGCATAAACAAAGCATGCTGTATTTGGCTGTTGGCCTTTTAAAATCAATGACTAATGCTGAAATCAGACTGTTGAAGCAGGGAAATCTCTGACAAATGCTCCCTCAGGCTAACACAATTTTGACCTAATATAAACAATGACTTCTCTTTCAATCTGGTTTCCCAGCATGATGGAGATGTTTGCAGCTGCAACGTATTGTGAGGTTGAATGAGATGTGTAAGCTGATGGGAAATGTACTAAAGTGATATTTAAAGTATATTTTCAAACATATTCATTAAAGGACAAGGAACGTCTACAATAGAATAAGGCTAGAAATGCTGTATTTTGTATACTAAACATAAACATGAATGTACTGCACCACAAGCCTAATCAAAAAAATTATTTATGCTTTCAAAGTTGGCACATGGGGGTGTCATCTTGTAACTTTGTTAAACATCTTTGCAATACCAAGACTGTGCACATGCTCAGTGTGATCTGGGCTAAGCTTAGGTATCCTCATAAATTATCAAAACACAAGTCAAATAATATCTGCTAGAAGGCGATACAGCAAGACTGATTAATAATCATAATTTGCAGACTGCACTGGGTCCTGTGTTGTCATGTAATCTAATGTGGAGATAGATTTCTTTTTCATTAAAGAAAATAAAAATGGGATTTAACTTTTTTGCCTTTCCTTGTCCTTTAAACATAACTTTTTTCTTAATGTCAATTTCCTTTAACAATTCACTAAAATTATAAGAAACCTTTAAAAATATATATATTTATACATTCTATATATAAAAGTAAATTTTTGGACAGAAACTCTACATTGGAATTTGCAAAATGAGTTTAGTCTTTTTTTGGTAAGTACCATAGTTTAATGTGAACTTTACAGGGGTATTTACTAAAAACCAACTATACTCCCAAATCCCAGACATCTCAAATTTATCATATTATCCATCAAAAATAAGTGTAAAACAGTCAAAACTATAGAGAGTCCTGAAGGTGTAAAACATGTTCTGATTGTTAAAGGGACCATCTGCCATTGGCTTCTTCATGATGTAGACAGGTTTTAGCTGGAGTATTTTCAGATTTGTATTTTTAGGAGGTTCAGAGCATTATAAATCTCAAAAATGTTGTGTTTTTTCTCTTTAAAATCTCAACCAGCAATTTTGAGTTTTAATAAATAGGCCCCTGCAGAATTCATCAGAAGTAAAAAAAAAATCTTCTATTGTTACTATAAACTTTTTGTAGATCTTCTCTAATCGATCTCATGTATTCTTCCTTTTAAATATTTAGGCAGAGTTTCTGTGCAGTAAGCATTGGCTTTCCTATTCTTAATATAGCTTCTCTGAAAATAATGATTTGTCAGACATAGTTTATACTCCAGGCTGATTAACAGCATCAATTTAAACATAATATATTTCCGCAGGACATTATTCAGTAAACAGCAGAGCAAGAAAAATAAAAAAAATAGGAAGGAATAGTAAGTAAGGGTTCAATAAGATCAGACAAAAAAAATGGAGCATCAGTAAACTTTGCTATATGCAATGCACATTTTCAGTGTTACCCATCATCTTGGGTAAGGTAACCTTACCTGTACACACCAAAACAAGCATTTGGGAAGTTTTCCATTCCCACTTCATGTCACGCATTTTGATTTAAAGTTCTTGACCAGACAAATACAAATTATAGACACTATCTGGAAAGACAAATATCTCTTCAGCGGAGCAGAAATATGCAGCACGAGAGGAACTGGCCTGTATATGGACTTGTGAAAGGTGGCATCATTTCCTTAATGGCAGGAAGTTAACCCTAGGAACAGATCACTAAACTCTATCTTCCTTGTTGTCCATATCAGGATCGGGCTGTCACCCTCTTCGTATTCTTAGATGGTAAGACAGGTTATACCAATACAACTTTTAAATTAGCTACAGAATACGATTGAATCAAGTTGCCGATTTCCTGTCATACTGTATGTAGCCAATCTGAGAATACAAAGACTGCACAGGAGGAAGGTAGTTATAGCGGGGGTCATTACATCAAATTGGAAGGATGTTTTTCATGGTCAGGACTTCTACTAGAAATCATTACAGACAATGGTCTACAGTTTGTCGCAAAAGAATTTGAAACTGAAGGGCATAATGCACATTTTATCACTTTGGTACAATCCACAGGCCAATGGAGGTGTTGAATGTTTTAATGAAACTTTAAAGAATGGCGTAAAGATACAACTGCATGAAGGCCTTCTGTTCAGCAAGTATTTACCACAGTCCTACAGGTCTGCACCCCATAGCGCAACAGGGGAATCACCAGCAAAACTGATGATAGGCTGTTATCTGAGGATGCACCTAGCATTTTAAAGACCACAGATGAAAGTAACAACCCAGAGACTTGCGAGCAAGGGTAAAAACCTATTAGCACAAAACAAAAGCGTACCATAATTCAGGAATACAAGCCAAGACAAATACCCTTAATGCTGGGCCATGGGTGAGAATAAGAAAGCCCTCAATCAGATAAAAATTTGACCCCATATTGTCTGACCACATTCAGATAGACAGTCAGTTGGAACCAGTAATGTGCAAATTGCAGGATGGATCTACTTGGCATGTGAGCAGTTTAGTACCTGTTTCTGAGTCTTTAAAGGCACAGGACACTGCCTCTAACTGGCATTTCTGGAATGATACACCCAATATGGTTGCAAAACCACAAACACCAGAAAACCCATCATTCATCACACCATCCCCAGTTGAATGGGCCAGTGAAGTCTTCCAATGTTCAGCACACACAACAAACCTGCCTAGGCATCTGGCTAAGCATGCATCTTCTATAGTTCAATGCATTACAAAAACACAACAAATTATATCAATTAACTAAGTGATTCTAAAAAAAAGATGGAGATGACAGAGCATAGAAAAAGTAAGAAGTAAAATACCCAGGTGTCTGAAAGCAAGTAACATAGTAACTTTTTCATAGTTAATAAAGGATCATCTTACACAAACCTCCCATTACTTTCTTCTTTCACAACAGGACATATCCAAGTACCATACCCACCACTACACATGCACACAGAGTTAAACAATGAAAACACAAAGGACCCAGGCTCTACATTGCTAAAATTTTTCACGAGTACACTAAGCATGCATAGTATGGCAAAAAATATGCAGAGGGACTAGAGTCATCACAACATCATAGGCAATATAGCAGTGGCAAAAATAAGTACTAACATTAGATCAAGGCATTCTAGGTAAATAGTGAAACTGCCCTGCTTCACCTTGCCAAAAAAATAAATCACAAAACCATGGAAAAATTTGCAAAATGGTGAAATTTAACAAAAGATCTGCCCCTGTGTGTTTGGTGCCTTCCACATCAAGCAATTTGTCATCCTGCATATGTTTTAAAAGCTGACACTCAGATTTAATTTAAGAAGGAGGAACCTTAGTGATTTTTTATATCAATCAGGATACATCCAGCATTAAAAAGAAAAGGGGGAGGAAGGAAGCTTGGCTCCACATAAAAGTTGGGATGCAGTAAAATTGAGCAAGATGGCACTCGACTAAAGACTCAGGCATCAATACTCCAAGTCTATGGGGCCTATTTACTAACAATCGAACTGAGATCTTCTCCGTGTATCTCGAAATATTTCTTACAATTTAAAAAAAAAATCTGGAAATATTTGAGATTTAAGTGTAAAAAAAAAAAAACATGGAAACCTTTAATACCAAACCTCGGCAAGTAAAAGTTGTCAAGGTCCTATTGAAGTCAATGGGAGCTGTGCTGATCTGAATGAACTGCTTGAGATTTTGGGGGTTTTTTTCCCTAAGAATTGTCTGAAAAACACTATTTTTAAGGTATTCATATTTTTCACAGCATCATTTTTTTTTTCATTTGTACTTTTTATTAGTGATGGGCGAATCTCACCCGTTTCGCTTCGCCAGAAAATTAGCGAATTTCCAGTGAAATTTGTGAATTGGCGAAAAAATTTGCTAAACGCGTCGCCTCGTTTCCGTCGCTTCGTTTCTTGACGCGCGTTGCGTCATTTCCGTCGCTTCGTTTCTTGACGCGCGTTGCGTCGTTTCCGTCGCGTCGTTTTTGGCGCGCATCTCGTCGCTTTTCGCATTTTCACTGGCGAATTTTTGCTGGCGTTCCACAAATTTATTTGCCAGCGGCGAATCGCGGGAATTTGCAGCGAATTCGCCCCTGGCGAATAAATTCGCCCATCACTACTTTTTATATTCGGATCTTCAATGAGAATTGTGGCTTTAGAGTTTGTGAGTTTAGTTTGAAAAACTTCAAAAAAACATTAAAATCTGACTTGTGTTTTTGCCAGTGCTATAAGCAACTTGCAATGCTCATTCTATATCATGTTTCGAAAAGTAAAAATTTCAATATCTTCAAAAGGAACTAATATACAGCAATAAATTTTTCAAATCTACAAACTCCCCAGAGGACAGAAAAAAATATGCAGACACCATTTTTTTATTTGACACTTTATTGAATGACAAAGCCCACATGACGATAAGCCACACAACAAACAGATACTATAATACAGATGGGGTAATACTATAGATAGGGTAATAAATCCAGTCACCTGTTAGCTAACATAGTCAAGTCTCAAAAATCCAAAACATAGTAAGGAGGCTAATTGCCAGAACATGGAAAAAACTGGAAATTCCAACATATAGACATATAATAAAGGAAATTCATTCGAATATACAATTTGAAAGGGCAGCACTAAGGGCTATAAATCATCCCTGTAACGACAATCAAAACTGGGAACAATGGAATAAATTTTACACCACCTCAAAAACCCATATCCCCTATATGCTTACTATGTGATATGCTTACTAATGATGAGATTGCACACCATCTAATCTCTTTTTTCTTTTTTCTTTTTCCCATTTTATCGATTTTGTTCGAATTTTGGTTAAATTTGGTTAGTTCCTTTCCCCCTCCCCCATTAGAGGAATACAATAAAAGCTTAGCTAACAATAAGCCAGGTAAATACCACTGTGGTGAAATGTGATATACAGCTATAAATAGAACTCTGGTAAATTTTGGAAATATAAATCACAAATATAAACGTAAAATGCATGCCTGTTCAATGATATAAAAGACGATGTAATACCTATGCAATTTTAATAAAGCTAAGAAGTGAAAAAAAATCCAAAAATATATACAATTCTTAGGGGGGAAATTTATCAATAGTCGAAGTAAAAATTCAAATTTTGAATTTGAATTTTCAAGTTTTTCATGGTCAAAACTGTCAAATGTGACTAGGGAATTATAAAAAAAAATTTTAAAAAATTCAAATTCGATTTTCGAGATTTTTCATACACTGGGCATTTAATAACTTGAATTCAACTATTCACCACGTTAACCTTTGCTATTTCAGCCTGTGGAAGATGTCCTGGGATCAATCTGGAGTTGTTTGCAGTTTACATTTTAAAAATTCGATTTGAACAGGTTGATCCTATTCACCTGACTTTGAGAAATTAGATTTTTCAAATAAATTTCTATTGGTCAAGTTTCAAGTTCATGGGAGTTTATGGGAGTTTTAATTAACTCCCATGAACTCAATTTGATATTGATGGATTATCCCCTTAAAATTAGCAATTGGTCAATAATAGCAAATTCATTAAGGACCTTTTACAAAAACAAGAACCATATCACATTCTCCAAATTTGTCACTTTGCATCAGATACACTTAAACTTCTACCGGAAGTAGACAAAACGAAACACTAACTTTCTGTGGAAAGATGCCACTTCAGTGAAGTCTTCTTTCCAATTACAGTAAATCAAATACTTTAGACATCTTTTAGACATTTTTAAAGAGAATTAGGCAGGGAATTCCTGCGATTGCCTGCCGAAAATTTACTGGCATCTCGTTTTGGACGCGGACATCTGTTTTCGGACACCAGCATCTTTTTTTGTCCACGCCAGAATGTGTGCCGCAAACGAACCCCCGCGTCCAAAACCAGACACTCCCTGGTATGACACAGCTGTGAAACAAGTCACTTTTCACAGAAATGCTAAATTACATGCTGGACCTGTCACTGTCACTGTCACCTGCCACTAACTTAGCCCTCCAATAGTCACCAAGTATTTCAGTCCATGTCAACATACGTCAAACTCTCCTTTATATGGAGACTCATGCGAGTCACTTTGTTTAATTTGTTAATTACTGTTAAATGTTTTTCAAAATGCATCAGTTAATAGTGCTGCTCCAAAAGAATTCTGCATTGAAATCCATT
>CM044438.1:92967713-92982834 GCA_024363595.1 Xenopus borealis
GTGTTATTGGGGATGGGCAAAGGGGAAGGTGCAAACTCGACGCTGCACCCGTCATGTTGTTATTATTAATCAATTCTTATATATATAACATGAATGTTTAGAACCAATGCAGTCTACAGCATGCACATAAGTCTGTTATTAGCCATACAGTATAAGGTGATGGGTGTGCCCTATTTTAAACCAACAGTTTAAAATTATAACTATTATTCATATCAATTATACAGATCTGAGTGATGGGGCAAATGACAAAATTCCTTGAAATAAATAAAAACAATGAACTTATATATTTTGCCAATTCTAACTGAATTATCATGGTGGAGAACCAAGCAACTTTTTCAGAGCAAGATTCAATAACCCTTTAAATCAGTTTTCTTGCTTTTGCTATTTTTCTTTTGTTTCAGCATTGTCTTGGTATTTCCATTTTCGGTTTCTGCCATATCCAAGTATTTTGGTAGCTGATCTACCGAATATAGCCTTTAAAAAAATTTGATGGTCGAATTTGGACATTTTTTCACTTTGGAATTCGACCATTAGTAAATGTGCCCCTAAGCAACTGGACTTATGAGTTTTCTTGGAAAGGTTTCACAACTCATCCGAGAAGTCCAGTTGCTAAGCTTTATTTCTACAACATACTGTATATCATGTCTTGGATAAATTAAAATCTTCATAGCCATGTTTAGAACCCTTTTATATTAATAGTAATGATTTCCTGAACTTTGAAGGTCTGAGGAGTAATAGTGTTAACCACTGGAAAAGGAGAAAGACCACAGATATTATACACATTAATTTTTGCAAGGCAAGACCTTGTAAGTACATAATTAATTGCACCCAAGCACTGCTTTAGCTGAAACACATAAAATATTCATGCTAATATTCATATTATGTTCTCCTTCAGATATTCTATATAAATCCAAACACTAATGAAATCAGATTGATCTTTGGCTGTAGCAGAAAATGAGATGTAACAGGAGGGGTGAGAAAAATATTGACTGAGGTGAAAATGGATATATATACAGTATATATATATACTGATGTATACTGCTATGGGGGGACGCACTTGAAAAAGGAGGCAGCACTTGAAAAAGGAGGCATTGGACCTCCGAAACGTCACGTTGTGTTATGTCTCCGGACAGATGAGTATGACTGTAATCTTGAATATGCTATTTTTCTACGTTGATTTTACTACGTTGGAACCAATAAATGCTATGTTTTAAGTACTTTGGAGTGCGATTTGGTTGGACTGTATATATATATATATATATATATATATATATACAATTTCAGAAAAATGCTGTTGCACTCCAGGGACTTGAATAAAAAATCCTTTATTTAGATCAATTGATCTAAATAAAGGATTTTTTATTCAAGTCCCTGGAGTGCAACAGCATTTTTCTGAAATTGTTTATATAACATTTCTGTTAGCACCGGGCAATTTTCCCCACAGTTGTGTGTGCAGCGACCTCACTGACTATATGCCTTATCCTGTTTGCACCAGGCCAATCATCTCAAAAAGTGTGTGCATCTGTCTTTTGGACTATATATATATATATATATATATATATATATATACTGTATATAAATATAAACTGGAACAAAGTCTCGCACTCACAGGACTTAAAAAAGTGCAAAAAAAAATGTATTATCTCACAAACTAGACTGACGTTTCGGTCAGCAATCTGACCTTTCTCAAAGTGAAAACACTGTGTGACCCTTTTAACCCCTGGTGATGGAAACAACAGGAAGTGAGGTAGAGTGTCAAAAGGTCATACATATTAACCCTCCAATCAATCCCCGTCACGTGCATATTGATATTGTCAAACCATATATACCAAACATGAATAAATAAATAAGTGAATAAATAATAAAAAATTCATAAATTTTTTTTAAAAAAACACCACGTGTTAGTTTCCCATATTTAGTGACTTTCAGTGAAACAAAGATAAAACACATCATCATTAGCATTATACAGATACGTTATTACATAAGTGCAGTGCAAGTTACCATATAGATAGTACTTTAATTCATTGTCTAAAACAGTTAAATTCATGTGCAAAAGGAATTAAGGATGTATCAATTCTCATATACCAACAAAGTATCATAGCGTATTTTGTAACAATCAGACTGTGCCGGAGAAGTTAGATGTGTCAATTAAAAACACTCGCATCTTAGCGATTTCATTAAAGACTTACATTTGAAATCGGCTCCCACACGCGCAAGTCTCCAGTACAAGGAAGCCTGTAGCTGGAAGATTATAACTGATTAAATTCCTCATGTCTGTCTGGGTACATTTAGACTCTTACACCTAGGGTTGCCACCTTTTTAAAATTATAATACCGGCCGGCGGGGCCAAAAGGGGGCATGTCGTGACGTCAAAAGGGGGCGTGCCGTGACGTCAAAGGGGGCGGAGCCACGCGAAGGATCGGCTGAAGATGCGAGAAAGGTAAGTTTTTATTAGATTTCAGGCAAGGCAAGGGCCATTTTTAAGGGGTATTTCAAATTTACCGGCAGCTACATTGCCGGTAAATTTGCAATACCGGCCCCGGCCTTGGCTGGTGTTTTACCGGCTAGGCCGGTAAAATACCAGCTGGGTGGCAACCCTACCCACACCGCATCCATTATGTTCCGTGTAAACGCATTTCTAGGTGCTCTCTTTTCTGCAATATTTATGACTAATTTTTGTCAACACATGAGCTTTGTAGTTGCACTTAAACTTATAGCCTTTTTTCCTTTAAGACTGGCAATTAGCCGGTAATTGCTTGCACCATCTACCAGCACCACTGACACTGACGCTCCGCGATTACTAGGGGCGGGTTCCATCACGGTAATATCACTTCCGTTTACACGGAACATAATGGATGCGAGTGTTTTTAATTGACACATCTAACTTCTCCGGCACAGTCTGATTCTATTTTTTGTCTTTGCACCCAGGCAACTTTAACACCAACGAGACGAGAGTGCTGGTTCTCCAACAGTCTATATATATATAGACTGTTGGAGAACAGGGGCACACACTTTTTGCCCTGGTGCCAAAAGAATAAGGCATATAAATAGAAAAACAAATGCTGTTGCACTCTTGATGCACACCAATGGTTACATAGTTTTGGTGAAATATCTGAAAGTTGCCTCAAAGCTTCAACTTTCCAGCATCATAATGTCCATGTATCCTTACCAGCATAAAACATGCTAAATAGGAACACAGGGGTCTACTAAACAGTTTGATGGGCAATATGCATAGTTATACTTCACTATGTGGCGCACGGAGACGCCTAAATGACAATAGTGTATATGAATTTTCACGTTTGAAGCACCCGGGTGTGTGCATTATATGATATAAGACCCCCTAATAGTACAGAGACCCTAGAAAACCATATATTTTCATAAAGTACATATTCTGATGAATCCAATATGGGTACATATGTGTTTTTACTGCAAACTGACAAACTGTAAAGCGATGCTGAACGTAACAGTTTTTAACAAATTTCTGAAAATTGTCACAAAGCTTGAATTTTACCCCATTATATGCCCCACATTTCATAATGTATCAGCATAAAACATCCTATATATGAACACCAGGGGTCTACTGAACACTTTGATGCCCAATATGCACAGATATACCACACTATGCAACGCACGAAGATGCCCAAATGACAATAGTGTATATGAATTGTAACAGCCGACATGCTGGCTGTTGCAATATAAGCACCCCGGTGTGTGAATTATGTGACATAAGACCCCCTAACAGTACAGAGACCCTAGAAAACCATATATTTTCAGAAAGTACATGTTATATGCCCCACATTTCGGAATGTATCAGCATAAAACATCATATATATGAACGCCAGGGGTCTACTGAACACTTTGATGCCCAATATGCATAGATATACCACACTATGTGGCACACAGATTCCCCCAAATGGATATATAGCAGACAAATTTTCCATGGGCAAAATGAAGTAACAAAGAATAGTGGAGAATAGTATAAAAATCACTAAAATCCAACAAAAACTACGAAAATCAATGACTTTTTTTTTTTCCTAGTATAATCAGCAGTCAGAATGAAACTTTGACAATTTTAGCATGGCCAAATAGGTTTTATGGACATAAATAAGCGAACAACACCTGAAAAATGCAATAAAATGCAATAAAATTGATAAATATGTACTAAAAATGTACCAAAATCACGAAAATTGCAATATAATCACCGAAATAACGTACAAAAAGTATTGTGCAGTGTGATTAGCAAATATACTATTCGCAATGGCAATAAAACATTTTTTTCAGGCAAAACAACACATAATGCAGTAAGGAAAAAAAAAAACCTATAAAATTGTGTAAGTGTGTATATGTGTGTGTGCACTAGGGAAATTGTGTGTTGTATGACTGTGTGTGTGCAAGTATGTGTGAGTGTTGTGAATGTGTGAACCCCCCCTGATCCCCCCAAAAATATATGTATTTGTATGTACATATGTGTAAATCTACATGTGTTATAGTGTAAAATGTGTGTGTTTGTGTGTTTTGTGTGTGTGTTGCACTAACCTGTGTGTGAAGATCGAGCAGGAGGGTCCCTGACGATGCAGCACGACATCCAAGGCGATCCGGTAAGTTGGGGCGGTTTGGGGGGTCCAGGAAGTAGAGGCAGCAGCAAACACGTGCTCTTCGTGCTCCTGCTGCTGCCTCTGTGGCCCCTGGGCGATCGCGCCCAAGGACCCGCTCATTTCCCCCTCCTGCTCGTTGTCTAGGGGTGGGGGAATGAGCAGGAAGCAAAGGTGCGGCTTGTAAAGAATTCGAATTCGAACGTTTTTGAAAATTCGATCGAACTTCAAATACTTAATGTGAATTTAGTGAATCTGCCCCATACAGTACATGTTTTAAAGAGTTTTAGTTTTTGCTACTTCAAAATATATATTTCTGTCGATATATGTAAATGATTTTAAGTCCATTAAATGGCATCTTCCTAACCTTTATGTAGGTAATTATGTTAATAACCACTCTGTTTTACAACTTCATAAACATAATTTCAGATGCAGACTGAATATTTTACTGTTTGATTAGGTTCTTAGAAAACTGACTTAATTATAGAGTGGCTAGAATCTGCCGTAGACATGAAAAGACTCTAGATGATCCTAGTACTCTTGTATTGGTGGCTGTGCTATTTTGCATATGCCATTTATTAGTTCAGCAAAAAAATAAACAAAAGTTCATAATAAGTCTTGAATGGGGAAAGGTTAAGTCTTCAAAGTAGGGATGAAGTTACTAAATAATATAATGCAACTCTGAATTAAAATAAGACCTTTAGAAGTAGTTGAGATGTCCTGATTTGGAATTTGGCTTTTTTCAACTAACTAAATTACAATGTTACTATTTTTCACAAAGACTTCTTCAATAACAGAAACACAGAACACAGAAGAGTGTACTTATCTGACTCTCCTCAAGTAAATCCAGTCATTGTAATACCTGTCCTCTCATGCTTTATTGAGTGTTTTATTTAATCACTGTGTGGGTATTAGGGGAGTTGTTGGATATTTTCTGATTATTATTTAACTAACTATGGACGGATGGAGTATGTTTTGATATTTCTATGCAATTGCAGCACCATATTATTGAAAAGTTTCACCATACAGTATGGAAATAGTTTGAACTAATATTTCATTTCACAAAATGTATAGTTCCTTATGGATAAGAGTTTATACAAGTTCTCTAATAAAACCCATTCCCTACTTAACAGTAAGGTTTGCATTTAATTATGTTTTTTGTCTATATATCAAAAGTGGTAATTGATGCAGAGCATTTCATGTGTGGGAGCTATACCATAGATTTGCAGGATCAGCAAAAAACTTATTGTTATCTAATAGGATTCCCTACTGTGGATTGTGCTTCTCCCTTCTATCAGTTGCACCTAAAACCACTTTATTTAAAGGTTTGTGTCAAAAAACCCTCTTTACACTTCCATATAGTTAAGGGAAGCCTGCAGCTAAATAAGTGAATGTCCCCCTTAATGTTTATTCATTGGCATATTAGCTGTCATAGATGTATGAAGGGCAATACCAGACAGTTATTAAAATATTGTGTTAACTGCAACCTTTAGAAAAACAGCTTAGCTTTTCAAGAGAGATTTGTCAATAATTTTGCACTGCTCTTGCATGGCAAAACAAGGTGCTGTGTAACCCATGCAATGGAAGCCTCCAATATTTCAATGGGCAATTACACTTGCAATAAAATGTTTTAAACGTTTTAGTGGCTGGGACAGATTTGGTTTGAGGAAGGCACAGAGGATAGGACTCCACCATGATACTAATTTTCTCCATCAGGTACAAACTGCAGTATTAGCTTCTTGGCAAACATTAGTTGTAGGTTTTAGATACCCTTTGTGTAGACGTTACCATTTCTTTACCAGGAATATATATATAATATATATATATATATATATATATTGGCTTTCTATGTAAGGTTTAATACTAGCTTTGTAATGCACCAGTAATATGCATTTATGAAAATGTATGGAATGTATTTTAAAATTACTGAACATGAATAAAACCTATGGAAACTTTAGTTGTACCCTTTCGACTGGTACAATTAGAAAGAATGCATTAAAAGTTATGATTAACATATCCTCTTCCAATGATACAGTTTATAAATTAATGTGATAGATGGAAGTAATAGATGGAACTGTGCAGAGAAAAGCTGGGTTTACAAAAAGTACATACAGATGCAGTCACTTTGGATGTACCTCCCGAGTCCCAACTGTCCCTCTTTTGCGAGCTCAACCCTCTGTCCCTCATTTGTACTGGAAAGACCCTCTTTTGGAGGACCCTATTTCACTGGAAAGACCCTCACTGAACAGCCAGAAAAAGAAGCAAAGATTTGAACTTGGCTTTTGGCAGAGAGTCCAGAACAGCGTCCAGAACAGCTAACAGGTGCAGGTAAGATACTTTGTAACACTTTTGACATAAGAAAATAATGGATTTTTCTTTTCCCTTGATCCCCCTCTGGCATGCCACTGTCCAGGTCGTTGCACCCTTTAAACAACTTTAAAATCATTTTTCTGGCCAGAAATGTCTTTTTTAGCTTTTAAAGTTCGCCTTCCCATTGAAGTCTATGGGGTTCGCGACGTTCGCGAACTGTCCGCGCGTTTGTCGCAAGTTCGCGAACGCGTCCGCGAACTTTTTTGCGGCGGTTCGCGCCATCCCTATACAGGATATTCAAATTTATTTAGGTCCAAAGCCAGAGTAAATTTTCAATGTCCACCATCTACTTTATAATCCAGATTTAAGGGATTGAGGATTCTGTAGATTATAATCAAATAATACACAAAAGCTGTGCATATCTTGTAAATTATATCCTTATAATACACAAAAGCCGTAAATATCTTGTAAATTATATCCTTATAAACGGTGAGATCTGATGTCATCAGTTATAAACGGTGAGTTCTGATGTCATTTCTGTCACATGACTCCCTGAAACTTGTGTATTATAATAAATAAAGTACACCCAGTTGCAAAATATAAGGATATTATAAGTTACCTCTGAGTTCCATGACCTGTATAAAAACACGAGGCCGAAGCCGAGGCCTCGTGTTTTTATATGGTCATGAAACTCCTCGGTAACTTATAATATCCTTATAATTTACAACAGGTGGTACTTTATTCACTATATAATTTACATAATAGCAGGAGGGCACCAAATTCCATCTAAGTCATTGGGCATTGGGCTTGCACCTACAGGATGTAGAAAACCAGCATAACTTCCACAAATTCTCCTTCTATTATTACCCCATGTGATATACCTGTCCTGCAAGAAGGTCCCACCCTTTCGTAAATTTCTTATAGGTTTAACCGGTATAAAGTGGAGTCAAACTATTTCCATATTTTAACCTAAGCTGCTGTGCTGACCAGCAGCACACTTTACTTTGCATCCCTAAATAAACTGTGGAGGTAAGTTGAAGGAAACTTTACTATCATCATATAAGTACTATGTCAAATGAGTAGGCATCAATGGTTCGTAAACAAGGTAATTTATTGAACATTAAAGTGGACCCGTCACCAAAAAAAATATTCAAAATCATATTTTATCACATTAGTCAAGCAAAATTAACTTTAATTACACTATAGAAATTATTTTAATCTTGTTTTCTTCAGTCTGGGAATTCATAATTATAGCAAGCAGGCAGGAGCCATTTGTGGACATTGTTATTAAGGCAAGCCTTGCATCATCTCAGAATCTTGTTTGTGCACCAGAATGGGGGACCCAGTGTCTATCCCTTTGTCCTAGCTACACAATTAAATGGTTAAGAGAACTGGGGGAATGTGTGGGGAGAGCAGTGACATCTAGGAAGTGCTGAATGGAAAGTGAAAGTAATTATCTGCCCCGCCTCTATGCCTAAGGCATAGAGGAGTGGCAGACAATATTTGATTGACAGCTGAGATTTTTAAATGAGCTTAAAACAGCTATGAATGCTTTAATAAAAATTTTAAATTGGATTTCATGTTTAATTTGAAAAGGACTTTTATTATACAGATTTTTGTCTGTGGGTGACGGGTCCACTTTAAAAACAGTACTACATGAGTAAAGAAAATAGTGAGGCAAGTATAATGGTTTAACAAGCATACGTTAACCAAGTATAAAGGATTTTCATCATTACCTGAAAAAAAAATTCCAAATATTCCATAGAAAAATAGATCTCCTCCAATGGAGGCTTCCCAGGGATGAAAATACCCTTTTCTAGCCGCTGGAGACTATGGAAACCAGCATTTCATATAATGTTAAGTCTCCACTTATCCTCTCTCTCATCACCTTCTCCCTTAAGCCCATGTGTGTGTAATTTCACAATCAAGGGGGCTATATAAGTTGTTTCACACAACAGTGAGTGCTTGATCATTAAGCCTCACAGCCAGATCTATCTCCCGTTTCTACAGTCTAGAGTCCTCATCTGGTTCCCTGTTTCTTCTCTGTGCCTGTGTTCTCCGCTGCAATTCCCATTGCCTGCTCTCTGTTGGATCTCCCTCAAATTGACCTTGGATTGTTTAGTGGACTACCCTCTGCCATCAGCCTGCCTCTGACCTCGGCCTGCCATACGGATTTGTTACTGTCTTCAGCCTGCCCCCAAACTTGGCCTTTTAATAGAACGTGTCTTTATTGTTGCCTGCCCTTTACCACTGGCCTGGTGTAAGAATATACTTTTCATCTTTTGTTTGTTTGTTATTTTGTCATATTTTTCATTATTAAAACATTGTTCTTCATAACATGTTTCTGGCCAATCAAAACCTCAAATACCCACTGTATCTGTGTTATACAGCACCACGGCTCTTACCTGCAAGCAACTAACCTGTGGTCAGTCCTGACATACTGTGACAGAAGCTGCTATCCAATGCGTTTAACATAATCAAAGGGTCCCTTATCCAAGACTTTTTTCCAGTGTTTATTACTTAGCCCTTACACTCCAGGCTCCCAGCACATTAAGGGTAGGGACAGACAGGGAGATTCGGGGAGATTTTGTCGCCTGGCATTTTTAGCAGGCGACAATCTCCCCGAATTTCCTTCTCCCTGTCTGCCGATCGTTCCTGGGACAAAGCGCCATCACCTGTGCAGACGCGGCGCGGCGATTTCCAGGAATCGCCCGAAGTTTCCTCAAGAGGTATCTTCGGGCGATTCCGGAAATCGCCGCGCCGCGTCTGCACAGGCGCTGGCGCTTTGTCCCAGGAACGATCGGCAGACAGGGAGAAGGAAATTCGGGGAGATTGTCGCCTGCTAAAAACGCCAGGCGACAAAATCTCCCCGAATCTCCCTGTCTGTCCCTACCCTTACTCTTGGTACTAGGTGGAGACCAAAGAGATAAATACAGGTGTTCCTCCAATTATATGACCTATGGACAGCATCTGGTTACAAGATCCCTGGAGCAAATACAGTATGTACAGGCAGCATTTTATAGAAAAATGGTTGTAATATACTTGATTTTGTAGTTAAGAGCAGTTGTCTATAAAAAGACATTTTACCACAATACTAAGATTCTATATTAGCAGGTTTAGTAACAGGGCACTCTCTTTTTTTATGATCTCTTTAAACTTAGAATTTTCTAATTTCTTTTTTATTCTTTATTTATGTAGTTTTAACAGGAAGAGGATACAGAAATAAGAAAAGGAAGGAAGAAGGGGTAAGCAGTTTCACATTGTACATAAAATATCTTCTTACACAAAAGCAAGTACTGACAATTTTAAGTAAATTTTCACATGCATTATTTTTCCTTACAGTTGCAAGGGTAAACAATCTAGTTTCTTCAGCTCTCACAGGCAGCCTCTGCCAAACCTTGCTAAGATGCATCTGGACCCCGTCAGAGCAGAGAATCATACTGGCTGTAATCTCCTACTGCACATTCCTCCATGTTTAAAAAGCAGGATCTGTTTGAAAGAAACCGGATTGTTTATCTTTACAGCAGGATGCCAAAGGATCGATCTAACTCAGGCAAATCACAGAATAGACACAAAGCTCCAAACAACTCAAACAAAACATGATTTTTAAATAGTATATCTAAAAGAAATAAGTCTAAGGGGCAGATTTACTAAGAGTCGAAGTGAATATTTGAATGAAATTTGAAATTTTTTAAATTTGAATTTTTAAGTAATTTTGGGATACTTTTTTTTCAATCGAAAATGGCCTTTAAAAAAAATTGATGGTCAAATTCTAAGTTTTTTAATTTGAAATTCAACCCTTAGTAAATCTGCCCTGAGAGTATGTACCATATACCAATGAGCATGTACCCCAGTATCGACACCTGCTATCTTTGAGTTTTTTTAGTTTGTTTTATAAATTCTATTCAAGGCATTAAAAATTCCAATACTTATTACTTGTATTGCAAATATTATGGGGCAGATTTATCAAGGGTCGAATTTCGAAGTGAAAATTCGACCATTGAATTTAAGTAAAGAACTGACCGTTTTCTATCGATTAGATCTGTTTTAGATCAAATTCTAATTATTCGAATTGTATGATTAAATATTTGATTAGAACAATTTCACCAAAAAAACTTCAAAATTAAGCCAAAGACTCCATATAGGTCCCCTATGGGAAAAACCAGAAACAAGCCAACAGATAACTTACTAAGAGCCACAAGTTTTCATCCCCAGGGTCTTTTACAGGGACTTCCTAAAAGTCAACTCATGAGAGTCAATAGGATCACTTCCACGGATGAGCTCTATGCACAAGAATCTTTGCATATGGTGTAAAAATTTACTGAAAAAGGGGTATAATCCCTCCAATTAAATGTCCATATGTCCAATGAAGTGGCCACCATTCCAAGAGAGGCCACTTTGGCTACAAGAAACATTAAAGAAAAGTTAAAGAAAATGTTAAGAAAAGTTAATTAGCATATCCTCTTTGTTACATCTTTTGATACCAATGTCAAACCCTGTAGGAATATCATTCTTAAGAACGGGGAAATTTTACAGTTGGACACTAAGGGTCAGTTTCACGAACGGCACCCAATACCAGAACAGTTGCTAAGCACCTTGGTCTCAGCTCGGCTTTACCAGTTAAGTGACCGCATTTGGCTTCGGGAGGAGCCCTCAGTTTACTCAGATGCCACCTGGACTTATCGAAAGGTGCAAAGCTAAGAGTTCTGGCTAGCACAGGGGCACGACCGTTTCACTGATACTGGGTTGAAGAATACCACCAAGTGGAACAGGCGGGCCAGACCAGCACAAGTGGAGTAGAATAGTCAGACAGGCCAGGATCAGGATTAGAGAGCGTAGAATAGTCAGTGGACAGGCAAAGGTCAGGATTGGAGATTATCAGAGTAAACGGACAGGCCAAGGTCAAAAACTAGTAGATCAGGCAGGAATCAATTAGGAACAACACCCAGGAACTACCAAATAGAACCTAACAACTGGCAATGCTCTGTACACCAAGATCCCCTTAAATACTGTTTGAATTTTGCGCCCTAGCGCGTGACATCATCATGCAGGTGCATAAACCCGGAAGTGCGCCGGCTCGTGCACCATAGCGAGACCAGTGCTGGTAGAAGACGGATGAACGCGGTGAGCGTCCCCGCCATAGGCACAGTGGGTGCTCCCGCGTGCTCGGGGAGCAGCTGCTAGACCACCAGGGAAACAGTAAGCCCTTACAGGCAGATTTACAAAATTCACATGAATAATTCGAAGTTGCAAAGATAAATTCCATTAAATTCAACCCCTCCAAATTAAAATCCAGCATCCATACACACACACTCCTCCAGACTTTCACACAAACCATATATGCCCATAGCTATACTAAGGGGCAGATTTACTAAATTGAAATTCGAATTTTCTAATGTTTTTGAAGACCACTTCGACCAGTGAATTTTGAAAATTTGATTTAATCGAATGATTTGAATAATTCAAATAAAAATCTATTTGAATATTCAACTATTCGATAGTTGAATGACTTCCCCTTTAAACTAGTTTGCCAGATTAAAGCTACCGAATTGGGTTTCATTATTTTTGATTGAATAAACAAATTAGATGGAATGGTTAAATCATTGAATCCACCGATTCTAATGATTTTATCGATTGATCGAATATTTTTTATTCGATCGTTCGGCCAATCGAATTGCAGTAAAATCCTTCGAATTCGATATTCGAATTCAAAGGATTTTCATTCCCACACTATTCCCAACTATTCCCATGGTGCACATCTCTGCACTCTCTCCAGCTCATTTATTTCCCTCCTAAGGACTGGAGTCCAAAACTGCACTGCATATTCCAGATGTGGTCTTACTAGGGATCTATAAAGAGTTATAATTATTTTTTCATGCCATTTTTTATGCAAGAACGAACTTTATTTGCTTTAGTTGCTGCAGAATGTCACTGCCCAGAATTAGATAACTTGTTATCTATAAAAAAAACCCTAAGATCCATCTCATTTAAGGAAACTCCCAATACACTGCCATTTAGTGAATAACTTGCATTTATATTATTTTTGCCAAAGTGCATAATCTTGCATTTATCAACATTGAACCTAATTTTTCAGTTTGCTGCCCATTTTCCCAACTTAGACAAATCACTCTGCAGAGTGGCAGCATCCTGCATGGAACCTATGGTTCTGCACCATTTAGTATCATCTGCAAAAATAGAAACCATACTTTAAATGCCCACATCCAGGTCATTAATAAACAAGTTGTAAAGCAAGGGACCCAGTACAGAGCCCTACGGTACCCCACTAACAACACTGGGCCAATTAGAAAATTTTCCATTTACCACCACTCTATTGTCTATCATTTAGCCAGTTCTCTATCCAGGTACAAATACTATGTTTCAGACCAACATTCCTTAATTTAACCAGTAACCTTCTGTGTGGCACTGTATTGAATGCTTTAGCAAAGTCTAATAAAAGTAAATTACATCCACTGCCATCCCAGAATCGAGGTCCCTGCTTACCTTCTCATAAAAAAAAATTAAGTTAATCTGGCAAGATCTATTACACATAAAATCATGGTGGCACAAACTCATAGTATTGTTCCTTGCTATAAAGTCCAGTATCCTATCATTTATTAATCCTTCAAAAGGCTTTCCTACCACCAACGTCAGACTACCTGGCCTATAGTTTTGAGGCTGAGAACGGGATCCCTTTTTGAATAGCAGGACCAAATTAACAAATCACCAGTCTATCGGTAAAGAGGTTTGGCAATCAAAGATCTAAGTTCCCTAAGTACCCTGGGATGAATCCCATCTTGCCCTGGACCTTTGTTTATCTTAACATGAACTAGTCTCTTTTGAATTTCATCATGTGTGAACCATGCATCATTAGATGTATTACTAGAATTGGGACTATTATTAAGGAAATCCTCATTAGCAGGTTCGTTATTTGTGTAGACAGACGAAAAGTATGCATTTAAAACTGAGTTTTTTGCTTTTTCTCATCAACCAGCTGACCCCCCTCTGATAATAAAGGTCTCATCCCTTCCAGCTTCATTTTTTACTATTAACATATTTAAAAAATCATTTTGGATTCTTTGTACTGCTTACTGCAGTATCCTTTTCCATCGGTTTTAACTTGCAAGATAGCTTTCTTGCATGATTTATTGGCCTCATTGTACCTTATAAATGATTTGGCTCTCCCAGCTAACTTGAAAGCCTTAAAAGCATGTATTTTCTTACCCACCTCAACACCAACACTTCTATTAAAGGAATTGTTCAGTATAAAAGTAAAAACTGGGTAAATAAATAGGTTGTGCAAAATAAAAAATGTTTTCAATATAGTTAGTTAGGCAAAAATGTAATGTATAAAGGCTGGAGTGACTGTAAGTCTAACCTAACAGAACAGAACACTACTTCTTGCTTTTCAGCTCTCTTGGTTTACACTGACTGGTTACCCTGGTTACCAGGCAGTATCCAATCAGTGACTAGAGGGAGGGCCACATTGGTTATAACTGTTGCTTTTGAATCTGGGCTGAATGCTGAGGATCAATTGCAAACTCACTGAACAATTATGCCCCACGTGGCCCCCCTTCAAGTTGCTGATTAACTCAGATTTAGGGAGCTGAAAAGCAGGAAGTTGGATTCTGGCTATTATATTACACATCCAGTCACTCCAGCCTTTATAGACTAACTATATTAGAAACATTTTTTATTTTGCACAGCCTATCTATTTACTCAGTTTATAATTTTACCCTGAACTGTTCCTTTAAACCAAAAAGGTTTTGCTTTGCAACGACATTCCTTGCTTACAAGGGGAATATACTGACGTATATTTTTTAAACAGCATTTTAAAGACTTCCCATTCTGTGTTAACCCTGTGAAAAGCATTTCCCACTTAATATGTTGCAGAGATGCCCTTATACTGTCAAAGTCTGCACGCCTAAAATTTTGTGTTTTAGTTACTCCCTTATAGAATTGCCTCTGCAACAGAATTTCAAAGGAGACCATGTTATGATCACTATTCCCTAAATGCTCACCCACACAAATTCTAGACATGAGTTCAGAATTATTTATTACAAGATCCAAAAGAGAATTATTCCTAGTAGGTTCTTGGACAAACTGGGATAAAAAGTTGTCATTTAGCATATTTACAAACCTACTAGCTGTCTTGGAAACCCCAAATTAATTGTAGGGGTATGCTATAGACCCCCTAATGTAAGTGAGGAGGAGGCGGCTAA
>CM044438.1:92988789-93013739 GCA_024363595.1 Xenopus borealis
GAAGAAGGGGAAACAAGCTGCTGATAACACAGAAACCAGAGCAGACTTGCATCAGGGACTTAGGTACATTAATCGGGGGGGCTGTTTAGAGCAAATTTATGGATAGAAAAAGAAAAACATTTACTTTTCCTTTAAAGAGACAGTACTTCGATTTTCGAATGGTTGAAATTTTTAATTTGAATATTCACTTTGGCCCTTGATAAATCTGCCCCATGTGTTAGTTTTTCCATCTGTCTAATATTCTCCATAGTAAACATCCAATCTGTTATCATAGGCTCTAGAATTTTCTAATTTGAAATGCTTCTGTTGTGTTATGAATTAATGCCACCTGAAAAAAAATCTGAATTAGGAAAAAAATTAAACCGTTCAGAAATCATTGCACCAAGAAAATGCTTATGATGCCCATGCTTCTATTTTCCCTGCAAATACAGCTGTCTGTTTAATCACGCTTGACTGGCTGTGTTAGGTTCTAATGTGTAGGAAGTTAGATAGGGAAAACAGTGATTTTCCCTCTGCATATAGAACAGGAATAAAATATATTTTGTCCTGTTAAAGTGTGGCTTAGCAGAAGATAACATATTGCAAAGCCCTACAGCAATAAAATTACATACATTCTAAACTTGTTCTTTAGAACATTGTCTGTTTGTGAGTTCTGCATACCCCAAGGCAAAGTAATTGTTTAGATAACATAAGCTATTAGATTTTATAAGAACTTATAGTTTCTGTCCTCAAGGTGTACTTACAAGTTGTGAAAATTGTAATTTTACTATAACATTTGAGTGGTTTACTATGAGCTAATCGCCTCACCATTTGCATAGACATTGTGATTGTATATCAGCTAAAATGACTTTCTATTGCCACACTGCAGGTATAAAAAATTACTCAAGTAAAAGCATTACAGTGCAATCCCCCAGCAGGTGTTAGTATATCTGCGGCAACTCAAATACAAACAGGACATAATAACTGTTTACAACAACATCTGCTCTTGCTGTTTATCAAAGTAAAAAAAAAAAAAGAATGTAACGATAAAGAAAAGCTCTACTTTATCCACCAGCCTACATTTAATATTTCTGCAGTATTTTCTCTGCTTATTAGAACTGTTCTGCTTTAAAAAGCCAAGGGAAAAATGAGAGCAGCATTGACCTATATATATTGTGGTGAGGTCACCACTAGGAAAGGGGGGATGAGTGTGTTCTTATGTAAAGCCTGAATTAAAGCAATGCACTAAAGAAATAACCATTACAGCACTGGTGATGGTTTGGAACCCCTCTGGGTAGAGATTTTGACTGTGCATAAGATTACAAAGAAAATTTTCATTGGTGTATGCTATAAACCACCTCGTATAAGTGACGAGTATGAAGCCCAGCTACTTTAACAAATAGAAGCAGTTTCACCACTAGGTCAAGTTTTTATTATGGTTGACTTCAATTATTCGGATATTGACTGGGGTAATGGAGTTGCCAAGACAGATAAAGCTAGTAGGTTTGTAAATATGCTGTCAATGACAACTTTTTATCCCAGCTTGTCTAAGAACCTACTAGGAATAACTCTCTTTTGGATCTTGTAATAAATAATACTGAACTCACGTCTAGAATTTGTGTGGGTGAGCATTTAGGGAATAATGATCATAACATGGTCTCCTTTGAAATTTTGTTGCAGAGGCAATTCTATAAGCGAGTAACTAAAATACTAAATTCCAGGCCTGCTGACTTTGACAGTATAAGGGCATCTCTGCAACATATTAAGTGGGAAATGATTTTCACAGGGTTAAACACTGAACAAAAATGGGAAGTCTTTAAAATGCTGCTTAATAAATGTACATGTCAGTATATTCCGCTTGTAAGCAAAGAACATTGTTGTAAAGTAAAACCTTTTTGATTCAATAGTGTTCAATAGTGATTCAAGTGTTGGTGTTGAGGTGGGTAAGAAAAGATGTGCTTTTAAGGCTTTCAAGTTAGCTGGGAAAGCTGAATCATTTACAGTATAAGGTACAAGGAGGCCAATAAATGCAGGCAAGCAAAAATTGATATGGAAAAGGATAAGGCAATAAGCAGTAAAAAGGAATCCAAAATTATTTTTTAAATATATTAATAGTAAAATATACAGGAAGGGGTAGGACCTTTATTATCAGAGGGGGGGGGTCAGCTGGCTGATGAGAACAAGCAAAAAGCTCAGATTCTGAAAGCATACTTTTCATCTGTCTACACAAATGAGAAACCAGCTAATGAAGATTTCTTTATTAATAGTCCCAATTCTAATAATACATCTAATGATGCATGGTTCACACATGATGAAATTAAAAAGAGACTAGAAGATGTTAAGAAAAACAAAGGTCCAGGGCCAGATGGGATTCATCCCAGGGTAATTAACGAGCTTAGCTCTGTGATTGCCAAAATGCTCTACTTAGTTCTTAGTGCCGCTATTTAAAAAGGGATCCCATTCCCGTCCTCAAAACTATAGGCCAGTTATGACTATGAAGATTCTCATTCATCCAGGTCATGGTATATTTATCAAAAGTAACTCAAAGCAACTGGACTTGCTGAGATATTTTAATTTAGACATTTCACTGCTCATCCGAGCAGCTTCTTCAGTTTAACTGACTGGTGTAGGGGAGTTCTCATCATATAGACTCTTCCAACAATCCAATCACAACGAGAAATTGTAACTCTTCAGAGAAGTGACATCTGAAATTCACAGTGGTGTTGATTCTGTGTAGTTACAGTGATAGGATTACCAAAGTGTCATGCAACTCTCAGGTGTTACTTGTGAGAGTTGCATGAATGGATGTGTCAAGAGTTCTGAAACTGCCAGGGAACAGATGTGAGAACAACATTGTATATAGCATACAGGTGGTGTTGAAGGCCCCCACCTCTGTTCAGGGATGGTTTCTCCACCTTAACATGAATCGCCTCTTTCACAACTCTTTCAAACCAGTGGTCTTCTTTACACAAAATTTGAACATTGCAATCTTCAAAAGAGTGTCCCTTGTATTCCTACGACAGAGGCAAATGAGACTGTAAGAAATCGACTGCAGCAAGATAACACCCTAAGCAGCAGAACAAAGCTCAATCCTAACCATGGAACATGGCTGTGCAATGGGTTCTCCAGTCTCTCCCATTGTAGCTAAGTGGAAAGGAGGGCTTTACTTACTTTCCAGGGAACTACACCAAGTCACTGGTTCAGGTATGTGGATGACGCTTGGGTTAAAATCAGATCCAATGAAATGGCGGCCTTTACAGAAAACATTAATTCAGTGGACAATAACATCAAGTTCACAAGGGAAGATGTCCACGGGAACAAACTTGCTTTTTTGAACTGTTTAATTTGCATCCAAGAGGGGGGTAATTTAAAAACAGAGGTATACAGGAAACCTACTCATATGGATCAATATCTGTTGTTCCATTCCCACCATCTGCTGGAACACAAACTGGGTGTCATTAGAACTCTGCACCACAGGGCGGAATATGTTGCAACTGATACAGAGTCCAAGGACAAGGAGCATAAACATCTCAGAGGAGCTTTAAAAGTGTGTGGCTACCCAGATTGGGCCCAACAGGAACATCTGGTTAGAGGGATGGAAGACTTAAATTATGAGGGTAGACTGTCCAGGTTGGGGTTATTTTCTCTGGAAAAAAAGGTGCTTGCTAGGGGACATGATTACACTTTACAAATACATTAGAGGATATTATAGACAAATAGCAGGGGACCTTTTTACCCATGAAGAGGATCACCGCACCAGAGGCCACCCCTTCAGACTAGAAGAAAAGGACTTTCATTTGAATCAGCGTAGGTGGTTCTTCACCGTGAGGACAGTGAGGTTGTGGAATGAACTGCCGGGTGATGTTGTGATGGTTGATTCTGTTGATGCTTTCAAAAGGGACATGGATGATTTTTGGACAGACATAATATCAAAGGCTATTTTGATACTAAGCTCTACAGTTAGTATAGCTATGGCCATATATGGTTTGTGTGAAAGAGTGGAGGGTTGTGAGTGTATGCTGGGTTTTAATTTGGAGTGGTTGAACTTGATGGACTTTGTATTTTTTGAGCCCAATTTAACTATGTAACTGTAACATGGGAACGTTCCTTACAGAGTGGTTCCGGGAATGTTATTTCAGCCTGAGTGTTTTGTGTTTTCCTGAGTTACCTCAGATGGATAATAAAAAAGGCAGCTCAAGCCAGAGTGCTGAGCTCCAGTCTGGGGAAAGACACAGAAAAGCTGCTTGTGTGAGCTCACTGAGAGGACTGAAATCACCACAAGGTTTATGAATCAGTTTGTTTCTGAATGTTCTCTGTTTTGGGGAGAAACACAGTAGGTCTCCTCCTGATTCGTTAGGAAAACTGACCTGTTTTAGTTAGAAGGATTTTATTTTGAACTGTTGATTTTGCCAAAAAGAGACTACACTCATAAATTGTGAGTGTGCCATGGGCTGTTTAACCCCAGAAAACTGACCCCAGCTACTGTACCTAATCCATGACAATATATAAACATATATCAGATGCCATTAGTGCAGTAAAGGTAAGATGAGTTATTCCCTACTTGTGAGAAAGTCTTAATACTTACTGTATGCAATTATAATCTGAATATTAAAACGTGAGGTTAGTATCTCCACTGGCTACAAAAAAAGCAAGATCTCTAGGTCTAGTTAACTGTAACTCTTAAGGAATAAGATAAGTGTTTTTTCCCCAGAAAGAAAATTGAATAAGAGATATGTCCTAACATTAACTGTACAATAGATTTACTTTACTTATTATATATTTATATATATATATGTATATATATATATACACGTATATATATATATAACATGCACACGAAAGAACCACACTCCAGGACTTCTATTTAGTGAAAAAATGAAAAAAGTTTTATTCCTTATTCCGACTTTCGGCTCCTGCACTCGAGCCTTTGTCCTGTGACATCATAATGAGTTGCAGTGCTGTTGTCAAATTAATCCAAACAAGTGAGGATATATTAATCCATAATGGTAATGTCCATAAATAGTCCACAAATTGTCCATTTAAAAATGATATCCCATTCCAAGTGTTATATAGTGCAAATGGAAACAAAATGTAAATAATAAAACCTAAAAAAGGACCAATTGCAATTAATGATACAAAGTACAATTGTAATTTTTTAACAAGGAAACATTTAACCCTATTGAAAGCCATTCCAAGTTGTGTTATGCCATATATGTAAAGCTTTTCAGCTTAATTTGGAACTAAGAAACTTTTCTTCTGTAACTTTTTCTTTTGTATCCTTTCGATAGGTGTTACAAAGCTTATCTCATTCCGCATACTGTACTCAGCAAATTCCTGAGACACAAAGAGATATGCTGGAAATGATGTCGGCACTCAGGGTGTCTGGTATGAATAGCTTTAAAAAGAAATTAGAAAAATAAGAGCAATTAATTAAAGAAAAAAAGTTTGATTTTTGATACAGACACGACCTTAACATATACAAATATCTACAAGGAATCGTCTCTAAAAAATGAACATGAAGGGTGTATACTCTCTGTTTAGGCCTCTGGGCCAAATGGTATCCAATTTATGGATCCACATCATCTCAAGTTTCTTGAGCATCAGAAGTCTATTTCCACCCCTTCTTGGCTCATCAACAGAATCAATCACTTGAAACCTGAGTCGACTAATAGTATGTCTAGCTGTGTGAAAGTGTAGGGGGACCGGTAATGTTGTTAGACCCCTGCGAATTGTAGATTTGTGCCTAGATATTCTGTCACGAATCATTTGTGTAGTTTCCCCCACATATAATAAGCCACACGGGCATTTGAGTAAATAAACCACAAAAGCGGATTCACAGGTGTAATAATTTTTGACCATATATTTTTTACCTGAATGTGGATGAACAAAGGAATCGCCTTTTATTATTGAATTGCACTGTGCGCAATCTAAACAAGTCCCAAATCCGGGATTTTGCTAAAATCTTTACCTTGGGCCTTTTCTACACCCAATTTCAGCTTTTACCAGCTGATCCTTCAAATTTTTGCCCCTTTTGTATGACAATAAGGGTGTCTCCTGGAAAGATGCCACATCAGGATGGCATGTTTGTAATATATGCCAATGTTTGCGAATGATGTTGCCCACTCGTCTGCTTGCAGTAGTGTAACTGGTTACAAAAGCCAATCTTTCACTTTTCTTGCCATTTCTCTTAATTGGAACCAGTAACTCACTTCTACTTTTCTTTGTGACTTCTGCATTAGAACCTCCTCTGGGTAACCCCTCTGTCTGTCAATGAAGTTGAAACAATGGATCTGTGTATATGGGACATTTCCTTGTTTAAATTGCACACAGTGCAATTCAATAATAAAAGGTGATTCCTTTGTTCATCCACATTCAGGTAAAAAATATATGGTCAAAAATTATTACACCTGTGAATCCGCTTTTGTGGTTTATTTACTCAAATGTACGTGTGGCTTGTTATATGTGGGGGTCTAACAACATTACCGGTCCCCCTACACTTTCACACAGCTAGACATACTATTAGTCAACTCAGGTTTCAAGTGATTGAATCTGTTGATGAGCCAAGAAGGGGTTGAAATAGACTTCTGATGCTCAAGAAACTTGAGATGATGTGGATCCATAAATTGGATACCATTTGGCCCAGAGGCATAAACAGAGAGTATACACCCTCCATGTTCATTTTTTAGATATGAGACGATTCTTTTTACAGTGGTGTGAAAAACTATTTGCCCCTTTCCTGATTTCTTATTCTTTTGCATGTTTGTCACACTTAAATGTTTCTGCTCATCAAAAACCGTTAACTATTAGTCAAAGATAACATAATTGAACACAAAATGCAGTTTTTAAATGAAGGTTTACGTTATTAAGGGAGAAAAAAAACTCCAAATCTACATGGGCCTGTTTGAAAAAGTGATTGCCCCCCTTGTTAAAAATAACTAAGAACAAAAGTAATTGAGATCTATCAGTCTGGTAAAGGTTATAAAGCCATTTCTAAAGCTTTGGGACTCCAGCGAACCACAGTGAGAGCCATTATCCACAAATGGCAAAAACATGGAACAGTGGTGAACCTTCCCAGGAGTGGCCGGCCGACCAAAATTACCCCAAGAGCGCAGAGGCAACTCATCCGAGAGGCCACAAAAGACCCCAGGACAACATCTAAAGAACTGCAGGCCTCACTTGCCTCAATTAAGGTCAGTGTTCACGACTCCACCATAAGAAAGAGACTGGGCAAAAACGGCCTGCATGGCAGATTTCCAAGGCGCAAACCACTTTTAAGCAAAAAGAACATTAAGGCTCGTCTCAATTTTGCTAAAAACACATCTCAATGATTGCCAAGACTTTTGGGAAAATACCTTGTGGACCAACGAGACAAAAGTTGAACTTTTTGGAAGGTGCGCGCCCCGTTACATCTGGCGTAAAAGTAACACAGCATTTCAGAAAAAGAACATCATACCAACAGTAAAATATGGTGGTGGTAGTGTGATGGTCTGGGGTTGTTTTGCTGCTTCAGGACCTGGAAGGCTTGCTGTGATAGATGGAACCATGAATTCTACTGTCTACCAAAAAATCCTGAAGGAGAATGTCCGGCCATCTGTTCGTCAACTCAAGCTGAAGCGATCTTGGGTGCTGCAGCAGGACAATGACCCAAAACACACCAGCAAATCCACCTCTGAATGGCTGAAGAAAAACAAAATGAAGACTTTGGAGTGGCCTAGTCAAAGTCCTGACCTGAATCCTATTGAGATGTTGTGGCATGACCTTAAAAAGGTGGTTCATGCTAGAAAACCCTCAAATAAAGCTGAATTACAACAATTCTGCAAAGATGAGTGGGCCAAAATTCCTCCAGAGCGCTGTAAAAGACTCGTTGCAAGTTATCGCAAACGCTTGATTGCAGTTATTGCTGCTAAGGGTGGCCCAGCAAGTTATTAGGTTCAGGGGCAATTACTTTTTCACACAGGTTTGGATTTTGTTCCTCCCTAAATAATAAAAACCCTCATTTAAAAACTGCATTTTGTGTTTACTTGTGTTTACTTGTGTTATCTTTGACTAATAGTTAAATGTGTTTGATGATCAGAAACATTTTGTGTGACAAACATGCAAAAGAATAAGAAATCAGGAAGGGGGCAAATAGTTTTTCACACCACTGTAGATATTTGTATATGTTAAGGTCGTGTCTGTGTAAAAAATCAAACATTTTTTCTTTAATTAATTGCTCTTATTTTTCTAATTTCTTTTTAAGGCTATTAATACCAGACACCCTGAGTGCCGACATCATTTCCAGCATATCTCTTTGTGTCTCACGAATTTGCTGAGTACGGTATGTGGAATGGGTCGCAAGTGTGTCTCAGGTAACTAATATTTCTCCAAGAAAAAAATTTCTAAATGTTCTAAAAAGGTGTGAGATAAGCTTTGTAATGCCTATCGAAAGGATACAAAGTTACAGAAGAAAAGTTTCTTAGTTCCAAATTAAGCTGAAAAGCATTACATATATGGCATAACACAACAACTTGGAATGGCTTTCAATAGGGTTAAATGTTTCCTTTTTAAAAAATTACTCTGTTACAATTGTACTTTGTATCATTAATTGCAATTGGTCCTTTTTTTAGATTTTATTATTTACTTTTTGTTTCCATTTGCACTATATAACACTTGGAATGGGATATCATTTTTAAATGGACAATATGTGGACTATTTATGGACATTACCATTATGGATTATTATATCCTCACTTGTTTGGATTAAATTGACAACAGCACTGCAACTCGTTATGATGTCACAGGAAGGGGGTGGCCCCATTTCTTGCACACCTCCTTTTTTTACTTTAAATATGGATGTGGGTTAGTAACACTAGGCTTGATAAAGGGCCCGGGTGGCCAGAAACGTTGCCCTGTTTTGTATGTGACGGCACAATAAAATTCACATTAATGCAGATTTACAGTGTGCTGCTGATAACTACTTTGATCGAATACTTGACGCACAAGCGGAGTGGGTCCTTCAGTACAGCACCTGGTACCAAAAGGTAATTAGTTCAAGGATTTCAGCTCTCTACCTTTGATATTGAACAATGTATTCCAGGCACAGTTTGATTCAGGCGGCAAACAGGATGACTAGAAACAGGAAGGAAGGTCAAATACTAGTAGATCGAATTGAAGAAACAATTGACAAGACTTCAAGTACCAAGGAAGTCTTACACTCGGGCATTAAACTTTGGTCTTCAGCGCATATTTATTTAGAATTTTCACTCCAGATGCAACATGATGACATCACACACTTGTATGCTGATGTCATCATCTCACAGCAGCCATTGGGTGCTCCTCACACATACTCACATATGGCTCCTTGCTCAGTAATGATAAAGTTTAGGTTTGCATGGAAATTTAAGGTTCTTGGGGCCATCATCATTCAGGCAGTCAAAATGACTCACTGATGATCACATATTCATAGGCACATTATCCTGACTCATAATTCCAAGTGTGGGCAAAGTGGTGTCAATATAGCCCAGGCCTATATTAAAAAAAGCATTAAAAACTGTTTTTTTAAATTTGCTGTAATATTATTTCATCTGTATAGTAGTTTACCAAACCAAAGGTACAGTTTTAAATTAGCAATTTTTGTGGTAACTATATAATAAACATTATGTATATTTAAGTGATATTTTTGTGGTAAAAATCGATAGAAAAAAACAATGCATACATTTTAACACCACATGAATGTCTTTAAAAATTCTTGCAAATTTGTGGCATCAGAATAAAAAATACAGAGGGTACAAATGTAAAGAGGCATACAGCAACCAGCAGAACAGATGGAGAATTATACATACTTTGAATTACAATAGATGGAAAAGTGTTGTAAAGCTCTGTTAGAACATAAACAAAATCATAAAATGTTATATTGTTTTTTTTACAGGAGACTAACAAGCTAAATTTTAAAAACTTGGAACAAGGACAGATGCTCTCTTTATGGCAGAGATAAGAGTTTGCTTATAGTGCTTAAAAGGTCCATGAAATGAATGTAATTTTATGTCTAATAGTTTAAACAATAAAATTTACTTCTATAATAGAAAATATTTTTGCAATTTTCGGAGCATTATTTGCATTGTGATATATTACTTTTCTATAGTGTTATTGATGAGGCAGTATGCTTACAGGCAATAGGAGAGGGAAAACAAAATATAATTTTCACATGGAGCTGGAAATGGCCATGTGAAATGGCCATGAATAATATGTCTGTTATGCCTTTTAAAGATGACCTCTTATGCTGTTTTCATACTTTTGTTTTTTTACTTGCTCAAAAATGAAAATAACATTCCCTTTAAAACTTTACTAATGCACTGTAAAACAAGCCTCTGTAATTGAAATTATCTCATTCTATCACACTCACCGTTGGCTGCCCTTCAGACAGATGTGAAGGCAGGTTTGGTAGCTGACATCACATAAATGAGGCAATTTTTCATGATCTGAATTGTTTCTATGCAAAAAAAATTATTTTTCTAATTTAACATTCAAATTATACAACATTCAATTATACAAAGCTTTATGTCAATATATGAACGCATACATACAGTATGGATCTGCATTAATATGCCTTATTTTTTAAATATGCAAATATTGGTTCCTGCAAAAGATTAAATTCTCCCAATATGACAAAATAGAGGAGGAGATATCACAATACACGGAGGATAAGAGTACTGTATAATAAACAAAATAAAGAGCAATGACCTTACCCTCACGTTATACTAGTGGACATTAGCTACCAACTATCTAGTATCTTTATTTCTTTGTTAAAAATTCCATTGTATACACAACGGTTCAATACCCCCATAGTTCACTCACTGCTATCTGGCTTCCACCAGATAAGTAATAAACTGCCCTCACCAAAGTGATTAATGACCATCAGCTAGTAGTAAATATTCCATACTCATCCTTTCTGATCTCTTCACAGAGAGACATACTGTAGCTGACCATCCACTCCTTCTAAAAATGTTACCTTCCTAAATATATCAGTATTTTTACACCATTCTCTAGGGGGCACATTTACTAATGGTTGAAAAACTTTGAAATTCAACCATCGGATTTTTTTTGGGGGGGTTATTTTTGATAGAAAATTACCTTTTTCAATAGAAAATGGCCATTTTAGATCGAATTTGAATCGTGCAACGCATCAATCGACTCGAATGATTCGAACGATATTCTTTCAAACAAATTTTGCAAAGCTTTGCTAAATTTCCTGTAAAGGCTATAGGAAGTCCCCCATTGGCTATAATGGTAATGTGGCAGGTTTAAGGTGGCGAATGGTCGAATTTGAATTTTTGTAAAGGGACAGTACTTTGAAATTTGAATTTTCCAAATTTTTCAATTCAAATCGAATTTTCGGCTGTTCGATAGTCGAAGTAGCCCAAACTTACTTCAAAATTTTATTCAAAAATTCACTTCAACCCTTAGTAAAGGTTCCCCTAGATGTTTGCATTTTGGTATACATTCTTTTACACTTGAGTTTTCTATTTCTCCCTAGCTCCCTATGTTAGCATTCCTTCAGGCTCAATATTAGGCTCCCTGCGCTTCCCCTCTACTCCACATCTCTAAGAAAACTTATATTTGATACCATTACAATACCATCTTAATGCAGATGACATGTCGATGTACTTATCCAGACAACTCCCTGTTCTATCCAGAGTCATAGTTTTAAGTTTTATTTACTAAAACTAGACTTTTTCTCAGTTTTTAAACAACAAAATTCCACCAATTTTCCAAAATTCCCTTTATTTTCCAATAATTTTTTTATCAGCTAAATCAGTGCTACAAAAAATTGTGACAAATCAAGCATCAATTTGAATCAAAGCTCCGAAAACTTGACTTTAGAGCTGTCACCCGAAAAACTAGAAAAAGTAAAATTTTTCCCTTTTAAAACCTCAACCCGATAACTTTAAGGTTTAATAGGCCCCTACCTGTTCACCATTTCACTAATACAGCTCTAAAAATACCATAGGAATGAATAAAGAGTGGCAAAATTTTACCGTGGCGAGCTTTAATTTTATACCTTGATAAATTTGCCCATAGAAACAATGGAGGAATATTTATCAGAATTTTAATCTGTGAATTTGATTTTATTTTTAAAAAAATTTGAAACTCAAAAAAACACGAACAAACCTTTATTTTGCCTTTAATATTTCTGAATAAGAATTTATGGTAAAACTCGCATTTTTGTAAGTGACAAAAAATGGTCCCACGTCTGCACTAGAATTGCAAAATACATACATTGCATCAACAAAGACCCTTTAGTACATTATGGTAGATTGGGACAGGAGGTTTTTCAGATAAAAACACAGAAGTCGAACTTGAAACAAAATCACCACATTAAGTACTGGAGTAAATAGTATACACTTATCCAGTTACTATGTAGCAAGCCAGCCAGTTCAGGCTACGATCGCAACAATGTATTAAAACTTAACCCTTAATAAAGAAAGTAATTAAAAACTATATAGGCAACACCGACATTACACACACAGCATGTTGCACTCACTGCCGTGCAGGACCATGTCCCTAAAATAACATATACTAAAAATCAGTTGTATAGGTAGGAGAGGCAGAGGATAGTAACGTTACAGGGTTTATAGTCAAGGAAACTTAGTAACAGTAAACTCCATCTAGACTTCAAATAATCCGAAATCAACAACCCACTACTGTAGGGTCAGTATTAATGTGTACGCATTCCTTGTGAGTTCCTGAAGGTGTAATCTTAACCCAAAATCGGTTGCTTAATTGCCCACCATACCACCCTTCCCCAGGCTTCAATTCTACCTAGCTACGTTGGGAAGAGTGGGAACTAACCTCACCACCTTCCGCCTACACCACCCTACAGATGCAGTCACTTGGATTTGTAAGTTAAATGCGTCGTGACTTAACTCATCTATCTCATTTATCCCACTTAGCACAGTATATTGTGTCACAGCATCCCATCCAATTAAAGAGTTCACCATTGAAAACAATGGTGCTTTGGTATGCTAATGAAAAGGTTAAATGCATTAAATGAGTTAAGATAACTTTAGATAACACAGTTTCTTCAATTAGCCCTTAGTCACGAAGCATTTATCTTACAAATCCAAGTGACTGCATCTGTACGTGTTTCGCTGCTCAGAAGCTTCGTCAGGGGCATGACAAAAAAACACAGAAGTCATTTAAAATGAAACTAGATAATTTCTGTCCTCAATTACCATCCTTAAAATAAAATGTAAAAGAATTAAGAACCATCCTGTGTTTTTTTATTCATTTTTAAAGGTGTTAATCGAAGAACAAACAAATATGAAGAAGGAAACAGGAAGGCAAAAATAGAAAATGAGGAACTGCTTTTTTCACAAAGAATAATGTTTCTGAAGTATATTAGTGATAGATAGGTGCAAATTAAATTAAAAAATTGAGATATTTTGGTTACATGGGGCAAGTGATAAAATAAATCAGTGTTTTTCCCGATGTACATAATCGTTAAGTCATAGTTACAGGACTAGCTGTGTAAAGATACACTATGCTCAACTCAAACAAGTGACAAGTATATGTAACCATACTTAAATGTCAAAGCATAATAAATGTCAACATGGGGTTAGGCCTGACTGAATAAATCCTCAATCATTAAGAATGTTTGTATGGTTTTAGCTAGGTAACTTTTGATGCAAATTCCATCAATCTGTTATAATACTAATGAAACAGAGAAACATGTAGTCAAATGACAGTATGGTTTTTAATGATAAAGTGAATAGGAAAAGAAGGGTCCAGTAAGGTTTAATCCTGTATTTAATAGGGTTCAGATTGATAGTCACAGAACACTAACCCCATCTAATATCTGCTGTTTAGTTAATTAATTATAAAAATTCCAAGGAGGAAGGATAAGGTAATACAGTATAAGAAATAAGGAAAGGCTGGTCAATTTGGAATGATCTAATATAAGTAATTCTACAACAACTGGACTTGCTGAGTAATTATTGAAGACATTTCACTACTCATCCGAGCAGCTCCTTCAGTTCAACTAACTGGTATGCGAAGTTCTCAGCATATACAGTAAACTCTTCCACTAATCCAATCACAATGGCACATTGTAACTCTTCAAAGAGGTGACATCTGAATTTGATTCTGTGTAGTTACTGTGATGGGATTACCAATGTGTCATGCAACTCCTAGACACAGATGTTACTTGTTGAGTTGCATGAATGGATGTGTGAAGTGTTCTGAAACTGCTTGGGTATCGATGTGAGAACAGCATTGCATGTAGCAGACAGGTGGTATTGAAGGCCCCCACCTCTATTAAGGGATGGTTTTTCTACCTTGACATGAATTGCTTCTTTCACGCCTCTTTCAAACCAGCGGAAGGGTGAACCGAGACTGGGACATTGGGTGTTATTCTGGGTTTTGGAAAACTGGGTATGACATTACCTCTTGAAAATGTAGTCATGTTGCTTTGTGAGAAAAAACAAACGCTTTTCTGAATGAAACATCCTATTCACTTGACCAAAAGTGCTATGCCACATTCAGTTAACTTCCAAGTGAGTCCTATCTAATGTGAAAGTACAATGGAATCTCTACATTCCCTTAGATTGATGAATATTGAAGCCTTATAAATTAGTTAGATTATTGGAATGGGAAACTTGGCATGTCAGTGATAGGTTCAAATAATGTTTTGAATAACGTTTTAAATACTATACTAGTAACTGGGTATAAAGTATACAACTTAAAAGTGGGGTGTAGACTACTGTCCTGATTTTATGTAGTTTTTAATACTCAATTACTGTATGCACTACAAGTAAATCATTCAACCATTAAAATTATATTCATTATGCATAATCCTGTCCTTGCAGAAACAGCACTGAATAATTCAAGTTCTTTCAGACAGCTACTGCTATGCTGAAATCTGCCACTAGATGCATGGATGTGTGTTTTGGCAGTGCAAATTATTTTGAAGCTTGTTGTGATCTATAGGAAGCTGAAATCTTTTCCAGCTTCAGGTAACCTGAGTTCATAAAGTTTAGGTGTGTTGAGCACTCTGAATTGATGCATTTTCACAATATACTTTTTATGTCCCCTACTTACTAGCCCAAGCAAAGGTCTTAGCTTAATGCTGTGTTATAGGTAACTGCATACATAAAATAAAACCACACAGATTTTAAAGAATCAATTAAATAAAGCAGAGATACTAACACAATATATAAGCAAAATGCAATTATCTGAGAAGCTGAAATAGGCTGTAATGATTAGTGAATGTTGTAACAGAACAGCAGACTGAATGTGCCAGTGAGGCATACTAAACACATCTTTCTTTCCATTATACCAAAGTTGCCCTGGCACATGCAGAATGTCATAAACAAATTTAATTATCTAAATGACCACTTCAAAATGAGAATATAGTTGTTAACCAATCGTATACAGAACAGCAGACTATAAATATACTGCAAGCAAACTAAACACATTTTTCTCTCCATTACACCAATGTTGTTCTGGCACAGATTTGCTGGAATTAACAGCTGCTGGCATAAATGCAACACTGTGCAGAAGTGAAACAAGTTGTATGCATATATGATATTATAATACATTCAAAACATTTTTGAACAATAAAAAGCACAAAAAGTGCAAAAAGTACAAAGCCACTCCAGGAAGATAAGCTGAGTTAAAAGGGGTCATATATAGCGCACTGGGGCTTTGAAAGCTAAGTACTGTAGCTGTGGCACATTCACACCAAAGAATTCTAATCATGTCAGGGCCTTGACGAGGCTCCACTAGTGGGTGGTTAAGTTTATTGTGCTACATTACTTGCCAAAACACACCAGCCTTAACTATTACTAGAGATATCATCACACAGATCTCCATGCCCCCAAACCTGTTCATTCATAGAGTGGGGGAGTTAGCTGCTAGCAGTTGCAACTCTCTGTAAGGTGCAATAACACCCAATTTCAACTCTAGATCATCTTTTTTTTTGTAACATATTTTTATTGAAAAATTTTCAAGAAAACAAACATATATAATAGAAATAATGAAGAATTTACAGAACAAAAACGAAAGGAAAAAAATTCACAAGTAATAGATAGTGGTAAAACGGAAAACAAAATAAGGGTAGTCTTGCATATTGTCAGCAATTGAAATAAGTAAATAGTTGACATCCTTTACATAGTTCTGTTCATTGTAGGTTACAATGTAGAATATGTGCTTATAGATTTTTTGTTACATGGTAGTTGTTTTCAAGTCACGTTGGAGCCTAGGAATGTCTTGTAGTATATGTCCAATTGAAATTAAGTCTATCTGATGTTCATTGTGGTTAATTTAGTATAAGTTTAAGTGACCCAAATAGTCATATGCCTGTTATGACTATCTAGTTAGTGATTAATAGAGATCTGAGGTGCCCTTTAGTATTATGTAGTCATCCCTTCAGTCATGGGGGTATTGTGTGAGGTAAATCCTCTTAATTCCCAAACAGACCAAGTTTCAAAATAAGTTTTCAAAAATACTATTAGCATTCACTCCACTGATTATTTCCTGAGTATTTGGGCAGTTAAGGGTCTTCCACTTGGCTGCTATTGCTATCCGTGCAGCAGTCAATATGTAATTGACCATTTTTTGCTCGGATTTTGATATATCGATGATTGGCTTGCCTAAAAGAAAGGTGGATAGGTCTAAGGGGACTTGAGTTATTAAAATCTTTTTCAAGCACTTTCTTAACCTCCAGCCACATCAGGGTTGTAATACCAGAACATCAAAATCTTATAGATATGCTCTGTTTCACACATACTACCATTCGCTGAGCATTTTTCCATATTCCTGACCAGTCCTCTAGGGACAGATTATATTACATTATTCCATTTAGTCAAGTAGGTATGTCACCCAAAGCTAAGAGTTGAAGGTTCATTAAGAAGCTATACCCCCATATGTAATTATAATAATAATAATAATAATAAGGCACTAAGTTTGCCCAGGGACAGTAACCCATAGCAACCAATAAGATGTTTGCTTTTAAACAGGTGACCAGTAAATGCTACCTGCTGATTGGTTGGCATGGGTTATTGCCCAGGGCAAACTTAGTGCCTTTTATTACATTACCCCGTATATATCTCTTTTGCGGCAACCCCTGTTTGGCTAGGGTTTCAAAGGCTGTATTCATGTCTGATTTTGCAGCATTTAAATATGGGTAGAGGAAGTGGCGGAGTTGAAAGTATTCAAATTGATACAATTTGGATTGTGGTGCAAAGTCTCTTAGTTCCTGTAGCATTTTTGGTGGTTTTAGCGGTTTTGGCATGATTGTCGATAAAGTCATTTATTGTAAATAGGCCTGTCTGTTGCCATCGTTGCATAATGAAGCATTAGTGCCTGGGGGGAAATTAGGATTTCTTGTTTTTAAGGGATATTGTGACAGCAGACCTCGCTTATATTTTAATATATCCTATATTTTCAGGGTTAGTTTGGTTGTTGGGAGTAAATCTTTTCTAATTATATCTTTAGTATTACCGCTCCAGATACGAGGGTTAATAGATATGTATCTGGGGCAACCAGGCTTTCAATAGAGGCCCAAATAGAAGGAGGAGGTTGGCTCGACCATGCTAACAGTTGCCTCAGTTGTGCTGCTTCGTAATATCTTGGCAAATTGAGCACACCTAGGCCTCCATAGTTTGTAGATGTAGTCAAGACTGATCTAGCTATTCACTGGCTTTTTTTACTCAAAATAAAATTATGGAATTGGTTTTGAACAGCCTGCAAAATTTTTGGGGGTACTGTAACCGGTAAAGTTTCAAATAAGTAGAGGTATTTTGGCAAAATACTCATTTTGATCCCTGTGATCTTACCAAACCAGGAAATCGGAAATTGTGACCACTTTGCGAGCTGTCTTTCAGTGAAACTTATAAGAGGTTTAAAATTGGTCTCAAATAAGGAATCGTATTTGGCTGTAATTTGTATGTCAAATAATTGATAGAGTCCTCCCTCCATCTATAATTAAAGTTATCTTTTAGCATCTGCAAATCCGATGGAGCCACATTGAGCGATAAAGCCTCTGATTTCGTTAGATTCAATTTATAACCAGAAAATGAACTAAAATCCCTTATAAGGTCATGTAAGTTGTGCAGTGATAAATTTGGATTGGTTAATGTTAAGATGACATCATCCGCAAAGAGGGCAATTTTAAATTTCATTGAGTTGATTGGGGCACCAGAAATATTAGGATTAAGTCGAATCGCTGCTGCTAAGGGCTCAATACTAAGTGCAGTAAAGGTGCAGTAAAGGTGAAAGAGGGCAGCCTTGCCTTGTGCCGTTTGTTATTGGGATAGGTTTATTAGCTTGTCCAGGGAGCTTTATGTAGGTTGAAGGTTGACTATAAAGATTTTGTTGTGCTGTTAGAAAGGGGCCTTTCAAATTTAGATGAATAAGTGGGGAGAATAGATACCTCCAATTTAATCTATCAAATGCCTTCTCTGCATCAAGACTTAAAATCACTGATGGGAGATGGGCTCTATTAGAAGTTTAAATAAGAGAATGACCCATCTTGTGTTGTCTCCCACCTGGCGGCCTAATATAAACCCAACCTGATCTTGAAGAATTAATTTAGGTAATATTGGAGCTAATCTGAGAAAAGATTGAGGTCAGAATTTAAAAGGGTTATTGTCCTATAATTTGTACATAAATTGTGATCTTTTCCCTCTTTGGGGATGAGAGAGAGAGATATGAAGTCTGTATTGTCTTGGGGATTGGGGCTCCTTGTAGAAACTGATTGAAAAGCTTCAGCAGAAAAGGGGAAACTCTAGATCAGGGATCCCCAACCTTTTGAGGCAGTGAGCAACATTTAGAAGAAAAAGGAGTTGGGGAACAACGCTAGCATGAAATTTGTTCTTGGGGTGCCAAATAAGTGCTGTGATTGGCCATTTGGTAGCCCCTATGTTGATTGGCAACCTGTATTGAGGCTCTGTTTAGCAGTACACCTGGTTCTTATACAACCAAACCCTTCCTCCAAGCCTGGAATTAAAAAATAAGCTCCTGCTTTGAAGTCACTGGGAGCAACATCCAAGGGGTTGGAGAGCAACATGTGGTTCATGAGCTACTGGTTGGGGATCACTGCTCTAGATCATCTTCAACCACATTGTTGGGGTGGGTGGAGATCACCTTTTTAGCTAGTCTTAACAGTAATATATAATTAATTTTATTTAAATTGATTTTATAAAAAAAGATATACAATGCTTTAATTGTATGGAAATGGATAAGCTATAAACTGGCCAATAAAATCTTGCTGGTCTTGGCAGTCTCTCTCCTCAAAAAACTATAGAATGGAGAAGCTCAAGCCTATTATGTGCATTGATTAATTGATTAATCCCCCTTTCTTTTATATAATTTTTGTTAATTTGGCCATATTGATTACACTTTCATTGTACATCTAATGTATTTGGCCTTGGTATGCTTTCACAACCTTATTACTATATATGTACTTCCTGGGAACTGAAATGTCCATGGCTGCAAAGACTACAGTCTTTAAATAGCTTATAAACTGAGACAAAGATATTTGATCAGTCATTGATTTACAGTGGTATTAAATGAACAGTAACACCAACATATTAGATTGTAAAAAATTGCATTGTGATATTGAAAACCTGACAAGGTTGTGGTAAAACAAGATGTGGTTTTTCACGATTTATTATTCCCCAAAGCTGTTCCAACCCTAAAAATAATATCTAAAACCTGCTGAATGTAAAAGTCATGTAAAAATGGCAGATGTTCCCTTAACCATTTGAAGATGTTTTAACTCTTATGAAATGAGTTTTTGGGGTTTGAAGTTGGTTTTTCCACAAAAAGATAAATTTTTTCATGGTTTTCAGACATCAATGTGAAAAATTCAAGTTTTTCACGCAATCCAGATTGTATTTTTTTATAGTTTTTTTTTTTTTGATAAAGAAGAGCAAATCGTGGATTCTAGGTTGTCTGACTTTTTTTAATTAAAAAAATCTGAAAAATTCAGATTTTGATAAATAACCCCTATAATGTAGATTCCCTGCACAATACAATTGGTACAATTGGTGTGTTTGCTTTAGTAACACTAATATAATTTATGTAAACACGCTACTGTATAGCCATGGGGGCAACTATTCAAAGCACAGGTTACTTAGCAGAGAGCAAATGCAGTCCTAAGAATCCCACTGCATTCTATTACAGATCTTATCTATTATCTTCTAAGTAGGCTGTGTCTTTTCTCCTTTTTTATCTTGAATTGCTGCCCCAATGTCTACACAGCAGCCTCTTTATATAAACTATATTAGTCTTTATGTAAGAGGTACAACGCTCCTAATAAAATTATGTACAATAGAACAGTTCAGCACTTATAATTTGTTTCCTTGTAATTTGTTTCTTTCAACTACAATTGAACGCACTAATGTACACAGCTGAGCTAGGAACTTTTACATGATGCATCAGTTCCAATTTACAGGATTAAGTGAATGTTTCTGTTGTCTTTCAGGTAGTAATCCATAGCCTGATGTTTTACAACAATAAGGGGCACATTTACTAAGGGTCGATGTGAATATTTTAATAAAGTTCGCATTTAAAAAAGTAGAATTTTCGAGGTACTGGCCCTTTAAAATCCTTCGACTTCGACACTTTGCCACCTTAAAGCTGACAAATTGCCATTTTAACCTATGGGGGACCTCCTAGAACTTGACCTTAAAATTTTTTCGAACTCGAAGGATTTTGCACAACATCATTCGATCGTTCGATTCGAATGATGCATTCAAATGATTCTAATGATTTTCAATTGATCGAAAGTGGACCTATTCAAAATAAGCCCTTTTTTCACCATTTTTCACATCTACCCCCAAATGAATTAATTCTCTCTTACACTACCTTGCATAAACTCTGATATTGCATCTAGTGATGGGTGAATCTACCCAGTTTCGCTTCGCAGAAAAATTCGCCAAATTCCAGTGAAATTCGCAAATTGGCAAAAAAGTTGCTCAAGCTAAAGTATTAGCTCTGTGTCCCACTTTCTAAACAAAATAGCAACCGGCATACTTGCTGGAAGTGGGTTCCAATGCTTACACAGCAGGACTATAAGTGGGCCAATATTTACCTAACAGAAATTAATTTGAATTCACTAATGAAATTTCATATACAATTGTGCAGTTGATGTTCAATTAATTTTTTATGAACTTAATGCCAATGAACTTTCAAGTGGTTAATAAAATTAATGCAATTAATAATGAATTCCATATGAGCTTAATTCATTTAACAAATAATTAATTTAAAAGAAAAACAGATTTGTGATAATCAAAGTGCAATACAGTATCTGATATTGTAAGTGTTTAGTGTAATATATATTAATTCATTTTGAATGGTAAGTGATGAATTGGGTGATTTCAAATTAATTAATTCAATAAAAGTAAAATAATTGAAGCAAAAATTACCAAGTGTGGATTGAGAGATACTTTTGTTGTATGATCTAAATTGAGTTAAGGTGGCAATACACGAAGAGATCCGCTCGTTTGGCGATGTTGCCAAACGAGCGGATCTCTCCCCCACCTTGAGGTGGGCGATATCGGGCTGATCCGATCGTGGGCCCTAGGGCCCAACGTTCGGATCAGTACGGGCGGTCGGATCGCGGGACCGCATCAACGAACAGATGCGGCCGCGATCCGACAGGATTTTTAATCCTGCCCGATCGACATCTGTCCGACTTTCAGCCAGATATCGATCGGGAAAGCCCGTCGGAGGGCCCCCCACACGGGCAGATAAGCTGCCGACACAGTCTGTCGGCAGCTTTTATCTGCCCGTGTATGGCCACCTTAAGTTTATCTCTCACACCACCCAGTTATGTGGGTAGCGTAATTCTTCAATTTCATTAGTTGTGTGCAACACCATTTACATAGAAAAAATGTAATTTATAAAACAAACACTAGGGCCAGAACTAGGGGTAGGAGGCAGAGGTACCTGCCTAAGATGCAACAATGAGAAGGGTCCTCTGCCTATCCCTAGTCTGATTTTGCATGCTTCCTGGTTTGGCTACTCTTACTTCGTTTTTATGTGTTCCCCCATCTCCTGTGACGTCACATAGCAACCGTACATTATATTTGAATTACTTTAAAACACTTTCATTTTTAGTTTTGCTTCAATATCATAAGCATTTTTTCTGTTCCTTCAAAAAAGCTTGACATGTATAAGCTACATAAAATAGATGGCATAAAATGTGCCTTTAATTGTGACAAAAATACAGTGATGCTAGATTTTCTACTACATTGTTTATTTCTAAGCAGGAATTCTATTTATCTTTTTCTGTAATGTTGTTCAATTACCCAAGCTGGCCAGTGTAACAGATGTTGACTCAAGAATAGTGTATAATAGAACAATAAAGAAAAGGAAAGCTACATGTACAGTACATGTACAATCATTTATGCTTTGCAGGTAGAGAAGCCATTTGACTCTATGATCAGTCATGGGATCCCATATCAGGAAATCTGTTATCCAGAATGCTCTGAACTGCAGTAAGGCTCCCAGCTATAAGCAATTCATTCTAATTTTTCAAAATTATCTAATTTTCCTCTGTAATAATAATAAAACTATATATTGATGGCAAAACTATTTATTTATTGGCCAAATGATGTGCCTTTTATGAGGGTTAATTTGCAAATTGTTATCAAATTATGGAACAGAACACTTTAATTTGCCTCATCTTTATACACCTAGCTTTTCTGAATGAAATTGAATATACTATAATGATTTTAATTAACAGTTAATTTAAGTTTTACGTGTACTATCCTGCGGACATTTACACTTTCACAAAGAAGAAAGGAAAAGTTTGTGAGTTCTGATAATACTTTATATTACATTTTGACTTTAATGTAACCTTTAATGTCTCCCTGTTTCTGAATCGTTCTAATTTTACAAAAAGACATTAAACAATGTCAACACACAAAAGGCATACAGTAATAACATAGCAATTATTACTCTTTTACAGTTCTCAAATATAATAGCTTTTTAATGTGTTAAATTAAGCACTAAATGTTTCAGTAACCCTGTCACTGAAACTGTGCAAAATAAATCATAAAGAATAAAGTATTATATTGAGTCATACATAACATTGTATATTTTAAGCGGAAAAGTATATATATTATCTGAAAATCCAATATGCAGAAAGCTCTGAAATATGACACTGTTATTTCCCATAATGTCCTATTAAACAAACAGTTCTTAATTTTTTTTTACCAATTTCCTTTACCAGTATAATAATAAGACTGGTAAGGTGGCTGTTGAGAAGACATCTGCTAATCTGGCCTTGCCTGTTTTTTGTCCTTATAGTTTTAGACTTCGTTGTTGTTGATATTGTGTGTTAGACTTTTGTCTTACATGTTAAGAGTGATATTTGGTTTGTGATCTTTACTCAGCTTGGCCCATCTTTCCTCATCCAGTTTCACTCATTAAGATAGTGCTGTCCAACTTCTATGGTACAGAATTTTTCTGGCCTACATGGTGGAGGGCTGATAATGGAAGCCAGTATTGGTCCCTCCCCCTTTAAAACCACACCTATTCAAACCACTCCCATGTTATCACAATAACTTTTAAGACCATGTCCATATTAATGGTGGTAACACACCAAATGATTGGTGCTCAATTCAGGGTTACCATTCATCATTTATATGTGAACAGTTTAAGTCATACCCTTAAATGTACCATAAACAAAGGCTTAAATTCATATGCCACCTCCTCCCCTGTGGATAATACAGCAGCCTCCCCCCCCCAGGAAATGTTAACAACAATTTCCAAATGTTAACAAATCCCCAGAACAAACCCTACCAGGCCCACCTTAAACAGAGTACAGAGATAAGGCTCATTTCTCATGGGCACATTTGGAAGTGGAGGGCTAGGTGGTAGTGTACATTGTATCCCACATTCCTTTAGGCATGCATACGAGGATGATACCAGATAAAGTCTAGTTTTTAGAAGAAGAATTCTGCTCAGTGTGTATCTGGAGATTAGATGTGATGTAAGTTAAAACATTTTTGAAGAGGATTTCATATTAGCCAGTAGTGATGGGCGAATCTCATGTGTTTCGCTTCGCCGAAAAATTCGTGAATTTCCAGAGAAATTCGCGAATTGGCAAAAAAATTTGCGAAACGAGTCGCGCCGCGAATTTTTGCTGGCATTTCGTGAATTTATTCGCCAGCGGCGAATCGCGGGAATTCGCCGTGAATTCGCCCCTGGCGAATAAATTCGCCCATCACTATTAACCAGGAGTTTAAACCAATAGCAATAGGTTTGACAACTGTGGCATAAATGAGTGCTAGGCTCACAAAGAGAAAGATATTACAATAGTTTTGGCAGGAGAGAATTCTTGAGTGAACTAGTTATTCATTCATTTTCCAAGTGAGCAAGAGAAGGATTTGTTCAATATTTTTTAATGCAGTGGAAAAATGTGTGAACATTTGTTCCTCTTATACTGTGTATCACATCTATAGTAAATCTGATATCAGCACATAAAATTTGGCTAAGGGCAGATTGTATGAAACATTTTGGATGATATATTTAGTGGACTTACCAAGGCATGAAAAATTAATCTATATAAATAATCAGTTTTTATTTAACACTGTGTCAAATGACCATATCTGTTATAAAAGTAGTGCCCCCCTTCTTAAAGGGCCAGTAACATCAAAAAACTTTTTAAAAAATTCGTTAGTATACATCAAAAAATAAACAGTAAGACAAATGAAATGTTAAAATCACAAAGCCTTTATTATTAAAAAACTTACTGAAACTCCACTTCCGGTCTTCTTGAGAAAAGGCGACAGGATGACGATCCATCCTGCGGTGCTCCATTTCTCCTCCCTGGCTAGCTCCCATATTCAATTGACAGCGTGTGAAGCTGCGGATCAGGGACCTCCAGTGGACGCTGCTCCTGAAGAAACGTTTGCAGCCCTTGCAGCACCACACACTCAATGTGCTTCTGCTGACTCTGTCCGAGCCCTCGGACTTTTGATC
>CM044438.1:93014176-93034302 GCA_024363595.1 Xenopus borealis
CAGCTCTCACTGTAAAAAACCCCTTCCGAATATTTAAGCGAAACCTCTTTTCTTCTAAAATGTGAATTGAATATTGGAACTAGCCAGGGAGGGGAAATGGAGCAACGCAGGATGGATTTTCACACTGTCACCTTTTCTCAAGAAGAGGAGTTTCAGTAAGTTATTTCATAATAAAGGCTTTGTGATTTTAACGTTTCATTTGTCTTGGTGATTATTTTTTGATGCATACTAACAAATGTTTTGTAAAAAAATTTTTTGATGTTACTGGCCCTTTAAAGGAGCAGTTTACCTTTAAGTTAATTTTTAGTATGTAATAAGAAGGCCCATTCTAAGCAACTTTTAATTTGGTCTTCATTATTTATTTTCAATAGTTTTTCTTCTGACTCTTTCAAGCTTTCAAATGGGGGTCACTGACCCCATCTAAAAAACAAATGCTCTGTAAGGCCTTCTCCTATTCATATTCCAATCTCTTATTCAAATTAATGCATGGTTGCTATGGTAATTTGAACCCTAGCAGATTGCTGAAAATGCTAACTGGAAAGCTTCTGAATAAAAAGCGAAATAACACAAAACTCACAAATAAAAAATGAAAACAAATTGCAAATTGTCTCAGAATATCACTCTCTGCATTTTACTAAAAGATAACTCAAAGGTGAACAGCCCCTTTATCAGAAATAATTTATAATTTATTGCCTTTATCAGAAATAATTATTTTACAGTAAATGAGATCCTTGGCATTTCAGTTCTGATGCACAATGGGCTACAATCAGTTCTTTTCTAAAAGACGGTTTATTAATATCTCTGACCCCAAATGCACATGTCATTTCTATGTTAATTACAGTTTCTAAGAATGAAAAGATATAGGATTAAGTGAATGCAGAATATAAAACTAGAACATTTTCTAATCAGTCAGATATCTTCTAATCTGTAGTCAAGTAATGTATAAAGACATTTTTTCCCAGAAACAGAAGGTCATTAGATGCACTGAATGCCTCCAACCAAAGGATAAGAAAATTACACACTACAGGGTAAGATTGTAGATGCCAAGGTTTAATCTCACACAAAAGGAGATAAAGAAAATGTTATCAGTTTACTGAGAAAAAGGTAGCACTGTAGGCCCTTAACATTATTGTATGGTTGACCTATGACAATTAAATACAGTTTTCCTGAAATGCACCTTAAAGTCTTGAATGTAATTTTGAAGATGTTGATAAATACATCTATATCATGCAAAGAATATGTCTATTATATATAAACATTTAATATATACTACCATGCTCAAACTTGCCTGCATATGCAGTTGTCACACATCATAAATGTAATTTAATAATGAATGGTACATTTGTTTATAAATATCCTCAATTTAGTTTTATTTACCAAAACTAATATCTTTCTCATATTTTACCAGAAACAAACTTGACCAAACTCCCATTGATAAATTTGGCTAATTTACTATTAAATAAAGTTGAAAAACTCGGATCTAAAAAAAACTTTGTAGAGTTTTTATGAATATCTTAAAGTTAAATTCTTAAATACCTGTTTTCAAGCAAACAACAGCTTCAGACTCTCCAAAACTCCCAACATTAGTGAAGGTCTATCATTGGTTAAAGGGACATCTACCATTGACGTTCTACATTAATTCAACAGGTTTTAGATTAAGGGACAGATTTACTAAGGGTCGAATTCAAGGGATAAAAAAACCTTTGAATTTGACCATGGGAATAATTAGGGAATAAATATTCTCCGAATTCGAATTTGAAGCATTTTTTCCGCAATTCCATTGGTCAAACGACCGAATGTAAAAATTTGATCGATAAAAGCGTTTGAATCGATCGATTCGAACTATTTTAACCATTTGATCTAATTTTTATTCAATCAAATTTTTTTAAATCTAATTCGGTAGGTTGAAACTGGAGAACTAGGCAGTCGAATAAAAATTTAAAGGGGAAGTACTTAGACTGTCGAATAGTCGAATATTTGAATAGATTCACTGGATGAAGTGGTCTTCAAAAACATTAGAAAATTCAAAACTTTTTGAAAATTCGATCAAACTTCGAATCCTTCATGTGAATTTAGTAAATTTAGTTTTTTTTCTATAAAAATGTGAGTTTTTGTAGTGAAAAAATTTAAATTTGTAGAGAAAAAAATTCAGCTCTAATATACAGATGCAGCCACTTGGATTTGTGTGTTAAATGCGTCATGACTCAGGGTTAATTGAAGAAACTGTGTTATCTAAAGTTATCTTAACTCATTTAATGCATTTAACCTTTTCATTAGCATACCAAAGCACCATTGTTTTCAATGGTGAACTCTTTAATTGGATGGGATGCTGTGACACAATATTCTGTGATAAGTGGGAAAAATGGCATGCTGAGTTGTTATTCTGTGTCAAACACACAATCCAAAGTGGCTTCATCTGTATATAACCCCACATATTATTACTATTATTATTATAATTATTATTAATAATAATAATAAATATTGCAATATTAGGATTGAAAACCTAACAACGTTTTACTCTTGTGCTTATGAATGAAGGAATAATATGAGATCAGTGAAAGAATGCATCAAGCTTTGCCGGCCTAACGAATTTCAATAGTCTTCAGCCATATGCTTCAAGCTTGCAAAATTCCTCAGCATGCAAGAACATATAACATGGGCTGTGAGTTTAGTTAATACACCTTACCCTATGTACCAATGACTGCAAGTGCGGGATGGACTAATAAAATGCAAATTTGTTATTACAGGCTTTATAACAGCATATATTTTGAACCACTATGCCATTGTTGCTATACCTGGTAGGCAAGGATCTTCCTTAGCAAGTTGCAAAATGTTGGATAATCTTTGTTGAATATTTTGGGAACATTCTGTACATACATAGTACTGAGGCCTGAATTAAATGTTTCAACTTTTCCTGACGTGAAAAGATCAAGTGTGCGGCATTTTAACTATGAAGCACACAAAAAGGATGCAAAACTCAAGACTCGGTATAAGACACTCCATTTATTGGGTGGATCCACACAGATTGTTTCATTGAAAATTGCAGGAATGTCCAGAAATACAGGTATGAAGGCATTAACTCATAAAGAAGGTTAAGGGCATGATGCTCTAACTCAATGAGACTATTAAAGAATTTTATTGCTTGAAAATACTTGTGCCTCTTCATAAGGTTGTGTGCTGCTTTGTGTATTAATACTTTTGTTGCCAGCCTGATGTGCATCCATCTGTGGCTGAGTAAGTAGGTCATTGTAAAGGCTTTTAGCATCAAGAGTAGAAATCAGTGTAGTTGTCCCTTTGTTGCTGGATAAAATGTCAGCTTCTTGCTCTAACTGAATCTGAGATTGTTGTGATAACTTTTTATCCCCTGGTGAACTTTCCTTTCTACTGCTCAAACTAAATATATAAATAAATTCTAAAATGCCATATTAAATCCTCTGAAGTGAAAGAACAGCATAATTTGAAAGTGCCCCCCACCTTGTGCTTATACAGTACATCTTCCTGGCATACTTTCAACCTAACCATAGTGTCAGCTTGCTGATTTGTTCAAACGTGTTGTCTTTAGAACAAGTACTATTGATGTCATCATTCATCAGCAATAAAGACTTTAAAGAAGTATAATTGTGCCCCTCATGGGTGTGGAAATTATGTCTAATGGGAGTAGCTGGTCAAGCCAACCTGAAATGTGCATATGTGCAAATGCAACTTGTTTTTATTCTTGCTTGCAAGCATCCTGAAAATGTGCTTGTTCTGCCATAAACCATACATCCATTTAATCTTAATTTCTCTTCTATGTTTTAAATTTAGCCCCTTTTTTAGAATAGGTAGTTGTCACTTTTGTAGCTTCTGTATCTTTATGCCATTGAATAAACCATTCACTATGGCAATATGTTTTTAATTGGATCTGGAGGATTTTGCACTTCTACTCATCAATTTTAAAAGGATTCCAAAGACATTGTAATTGCATGTATACACAGTGTTTCTTCTCACCTTTATGCTTGAATAAGAAAATTTGTTGGCATGGTGATTTTGTGGTCATCAAATGATCTCAAATTTCCGTTCAATGTATTAAAAGTTTGAATTAAATTTTTTTTCTTCATTATTTACCACATCTAATGGCAGTATAGACTTATTTTAAGTTTACTTTTCTATGGACTCTTCTGGCAGTTAAAAATGTGTGTAGGCCTTCTGCACTAAATTGAGTTATTAGAACAGATAAGGAATGTTGATGACAGAGCATTAGTGATGCATAGAGCAGTACAATAAGCATTAAATTCTAGAAGAGTCAATGGAAAGTGGACAAAGACACAGTGTTTCTTTTTCACCTTTATTCTTGAAAGGGAATTTGGACATTTGTTTACAGAGTATGATCTAAAATTTCAGTTCAACTGAAATAATTTTTTCATTCTCAACTTGCATATAGTGGCAGAATAGACTTCTTTTAACTTTTTTTAGACTTATTTTCTATGGACTCTTCTGGCAGTTTAAAGGAACAGTAACAGGTGCAATGATTATCATCTCTTTTGGCGGGGGATGTTTTTTTAAAGGCAAATCAGAACACATGGTGAATGTCTAGGACAGCTTCATAAAAATGTTTGACCTGGGAAAAAACACCAGACTAAACAGTTTACTCATCTCTAATCAGGAATAAAGTACTTTTTCCTCACTCCCACTTGAATATGTTGTTACAGATGCAAATTTGTAATCTTTTATCCACAAAATATTCAACTTTGACAAAAGCCAGAGGGAGAGGTATAGTATAGTGAATCTTTAATTAAATTCACAAATGTAATACAACTACAGTATGTGGCTGGTTTCTTTTCCTGCATAACATAAAATACAACCCATATGTTCCTTATATATTTGCCTTATTCACTGTATCTTGCTGGCATCAGTTGTTTCCATACAAAAATTATTTCTACTAATTCTACTAAGCTCATTATTTATATCCGTAATAGCACTTTTGCATACTAGTAGAGTGGTTGTGCAATACAATGCATGCATGGGTCATATGTAACATGTAAATTTAACATTGTAGAATTAATACCACCTGTCTCTGCTTTCCTGTTTAGAAGAAACTAATTATGAGAATAACAGAACAGTAATCATGTTGAGGGCTAAAAACTGTCACACAGAAGTAGAACTTAAACAAAGCTTGAAACTTTTCTAAACAGTACATCTAAATGAAGTCATTTGAAAAGTCTGCCTAAAGACTTCATATAGTTTACAAAAAAAGAAATGCAAATAAAAGAACACATTCATATTTCAGCAAATTAATTGGGACCTTGAAAAGCATAGGAGAGAATATAAAAAGTCTAGTCGCAGCAGGATTGTCTTTTGGCTGTGACAGTCCTCTTTACCATTAACAGACAGCTACTGCTTTGATTGGCATATTTATTCGTGTCTGTTTTAGTTCTCTGCATTGATATATCAATCATCATAAAGGAAGCATGCTCAGTCACCCTCACAGAGCATGAATCTAGTTTTATAATTTTCAGTAAGAAATAGATTGAGAATGAGCTGATAAAAGGAATAATAAATTAGCAGAATATTTTTGTAAATGTACAGTCTTCTTCAATGGAGGATATGAGGAATAAAGTAAATGAAAGAGGCATGTTTAGAATTAGTCATATAAAAGCTTTATTTGTGATGCACAATCCAATGACCATAACTTAACGCTTAATCACTGTGACTGGAAGCTTTTAAACTAGCTTTGAAGAAGAAGATGGGAAGTGATTGTTTTTTAGTGAATCCATTTCACAATCAATTAAGAATCATTTGCAGACTTTGAATACAGACAATTCAATGGGCTTGAATTTGTTCCACTTTTTCTTACTACCACACCTCCAACTGAAACTGAATCTGAATTTGTAGTGGAAACAAAACTTGAATTTTTCAAAATATATTATACTGTGAGGATGGAAAAAGTATGAAATTGAAAATCTGGCATATCCGACCTTTAATTAAGGGCAAAGTGACTAATGCTGGTAACAATTTGGCAGCATTACTGCCCGCAGGTACTTCATCCATTTACTAATGGGCACAGACATCACTTTGCCAGGAAAATAAATAGACTTAAGCAATGATACACACTCTATTGCCAGCTCTAGTGAATGAATGTTACTCACAAATTCACTAAAATATGATTTTTACTGAACGTTTCCTCTTTTGACAGACTTGCCTTCACAAGCTCAGACCAGGTGGAGTGCATAGATCTTCCTCAATCTTAAATTACTTAAATCATCATGGAAAAATCATTTAAGTTAAAAAAACAATGTCAACTTTTCATTTTCCTTTTTAATAAAATAGTGTTGCAATGGGTGCAAAGCCATCACTGGTGATTTTTCACCTTTAGTAAATTTACCCCAATGGGAGAGGAACCTATCCTATTCGGAAGTTTCTGTGGTCTGCGCAAGAATTAGCAGAAAATCCAACTATTTCGGAATTTTTGGTGCAAAAATAAAAAAGTGGGCTTTTTGGAAAAAAAACAAGTGATTTAGGAAAAAAATCTGAAAAAATAGTACAATTCAGATTTTTGCTTAATTTTACGCAATTGTCCAAGATCCAATTAAATCTTGTTTTTTGACTGTGGGGCTCATGTATAAAATGGTTCAGTGAATATATTTGCCTTGTGCATGGTTACATTTATAAATCTGAATAAGAGTGTACAAAGAGAACTGCGATTTTTTTTTTGCAGTGCAAATGTCTATAGTAGCTATTTAAATACAGTGAAACTTCAAGTACCCTGATTTTAAGTTTTCCCACATTTTACATTTTTTATTTGTGGTGCCACCAATTTATAATGCATTTCCTATTTCCAAATTACGATTTATATTTGATCAGAAACAGACCTGTATTTGGTTGAAAATGGCATTCAAAAAAATTTGATGGCCAAATGTTGAAGTTTTTTAACTTTGAAATTTGACCCTTAGCTAAATATGCTCTGAGCAAACTTTATAAATGACCCCCTGTAATTTATGTTCTGCTTATTTGGTTACATGAGATGAAGAACAGTTTTTCACTGTATTAAGATTAAGGGGACCTATTTATAAAGCTGGTAAACTAAACATTTAATAAAACAATGGAAAAGTATCCATTCAAATTGCATCCAGTTTAAAAAGTTATATTTATGACAATGACAATACACTCAATAATTTTCCAGTTCATAATTTCAGTCAAATACTCAAGAAAACAATAAAGCTGCTATATTTTCTCCTTCCATTGATAAATGAGCTAAATATATTTTACACCAAAACAATTAAGCTTGAAATAACATTTCCCAGGGAAGTCATTATAACAAAACCGTAGCAAAAATCTCTTAAGAAAGCAAATAGCAATCTCTGTAATTATGAAACACATAGGAGATTATAGTCAAATCATGAGGCATCCAGATGTTCTTCAAATTAAATCTAATTCAATTTGATTCAGTATTTTAATACTTAAAGGTAGTGATGGGCGAATCTCCCGAGATTCGCTTCGCCGAAAAATTCGCAAATTTCCAGAGAAATTCGCGAATTGGCGAAAAATTCGCGAAACGAGTCGCGGCACGCCACGTCGCGTCGTTTTCTTTGCGTCGCGTCAAAAACGACGCACGACTTGTTTTTCCGGTGAATTTTCTCCAAGCGAAATTTCGCTGGTGATTCGCGAATCGCGGGAATTCGCCGCGAATTCGCCCCTGGCGAATAAATTCGCCCATCACTACTTAAAGGTGAAATTGCTGTGGAGAAATCAAATATGATTCCTTTATAAGGATTTTTCATAAATCTGCTTCTAAAATGTGATTATATGCTGTTTTTGTAGTATCCTGTTACTATTATTTTGGCAGTTGCAGGGTATGGAAAAGTTCCCTGAAAGCACTTTTCTAACTTCAGAGGACTCATCTACAGCTCACTTATCATGAATCCATTTAAATTTTTTAAAGTTTTTAAAAACTCCCATAAACTCAAATTTTTTCAATTCAAATCAAATTTCGATAGTAGAAGAAGCTGAAAATTACTTTGAAATTAGAATTTTATTCAAATATTCACTTTGACAGATTTACTAACCCTCGAATTCGACCATGTGAATAGCTGGGAATTGTTGGGGAATTAAAATCCTTCGAATTCGATCGAATTCAAGGGTTTTACCACTAGTCGATTGGTCAAACGATAGAAAATAGAAACAAATAGAATAGAAACAAACAAATAGTAAATATTCGATCGATCAATAAAATCATTCAAATCGATTGATTCGAACAATTTTAACCATTCGATTAAATATAAAAAATAATGACCCAAATTGGTATCTTTGATCTGGCAAACTAGGCAGTTGAATAAAAATTTAAAGGGGAAGAAATTTGAACAGTCAAATATTCGAATAGATTTTTATACGAATTATTTAAATCATTCTATTCAATCGAATTTTCAAAATTCACTAGTTGAAGTGGTTCTACAGTTATCAAAATACGTTGTTTGGAAGATGCACCCAGGACTTGGCGTACTTGGCTCGAGTGCAGGAGCCGAAACGTCGGAAAAAGGAATAAAACTTTTTTAATTTTTTCACTAAATAGAAGTCCTGGAGTGTGGTTCTTTCATTTGCATGTTGGTAATAATTGGATGAGTGCTCCAGCTTCAAACACTTTACTATATATATATATATATATATATATATATATATATATACTGTATATATATATATATATTTATGGAACTGAAACGTTGGATTAAATAAACCTCTTTTTTGCCATATATTGTGACGTGCTGTAAGTCCTTGGAGTGCTGTCACCTGTGCAGTTTATATATATATATATATATATAAATATACATTTCAAGCACTCCAATTCTGCAGAGTTTAACTGCCTGGGTGCTGTCATATATCGTGTAAATATTGGTATGTTCTGTTTGTTATGTCTTGAGAAAGGTCTTGACGTCTTGAGAAACATTGACAAATAAATTTCACTTTTTCAACTCACTATTTAGTCCTGGAGTGTGTCATTCATTGGAATATGAATATATATATTCTCCATAGGAAAAGGCCGCACTCGCAGGTCTTATGCTCAAAAAAATTCCTTTATTTAGAAAAAACTGAGATTAGCTACGGACCTGCACCCAGGCTACCTTGTGAATTTGTTTCGTGAGTGCCCGTTTTCCTGCATTTATATATATATATATATATATATATATATATGAATTGGAGTGCGAGTCCTTTGATCGTCTTATATGAACAGTATTGACCCACGCACCCAAAATTGTTTGAAAAATCAGGTAAGAGTGCAAACACTGGATGGACACCATATATATATATATATATATATATATATATGGAACAAACTCATGAAAATTTCACCAATTTCACAATTGATACGCGAACTAGAGTGCTGGGGCATCCTACCAGTAGAGTGCTGGGGCATCCTACCAGTATATATATATATACAAAGTGTGTAAATACCGGCACTCACGAAAAAATTACATAGCGATGCCTGGGTGCAGTCCTTGGAGATAATAGATATTTCATGCAGAGAGTAGGTCGCACTCACAGGTCTTATGAAAAATAAAGTGCTTTTATTTCGGCAAACGAACTGACGTTTCGGCTGGAACACCAGCCTTTTTCAAAGTGACAAAATTATCGAAGCACCAGTGTTTAAACACTGGTGCTTTGATAATTTTGTCACTTTGAGATTCTGATGAAAAACAAACCTTTTTATCTTTTCTCAGAAATTCTTTAGCACAAGTAATATTCTCTTAGCCCTGTAAAGATTAGCTATAGTGAAAGCTTCTCTACAGTGTTGCCAAGCACAAACTAATTCCTTATGAATGAAGCAGAAAAGCAACCAAACTGATAAGCATTGCTCATAATCGTATCTTCTTGTAAAAGGACTACGTGGAGCAATAACTTGTCATTTGATGGACACTAATGAGTTCTAGTCTGCTGACCCTAAAAATGTGTGATGTCCCTGAAGCCTAAAATGTAAAAGGAACAAAGTAGCTATTTGTAAAACTGCATTATATTTAATTTACCCAATGCTCTTTTATATGCCATGTGCTGAAAATAAAAATTTACTAGAAATCTAAGATATGATTTTAGAAAAAAGTGTATTTGGATAGATTATTCAGTTGTAATACGGGTAATATGAATTAAATATGTTACTCTGCAGTAAAAAGAAACTAATGGACTTGCAGAAGAGGGCAAGCATTGGATTGTTTAATGAATATATTGCAACCAATTATATATTTGCTGTCATTATGTTAACTGCACTATATTAATCTAAGCTAACTGCTTATTGACTGGTGTGGGTTAATGTTATGAGACAAATTAGCACCATTCTTCTACAGAAGACTGAACACAACATGCATTACCTTTCCTATACATTACTAAGACCTTTCATGTGCATACAAATGCAGAGTCTCTTTATGGCCTGTAATAAGAAAAGTATAATTTGTTTTGGGGGAGGGGGTTTATTACCAAGATTCACTAAAGGATGAAGTGACTAAGGCTGGTGATTCAACAGCATTACCACCCGCAGGGACTTACCCATTTACTAAGGGCGAAAGAGATAGACACTAGCGGTGATTCACACTCGATCGCTAGGTGATTTTTTGCTTTGGCGAACACCCGTTACTCCACAAATTCACAAAAATTAGGATTTTACTGAACTTTACCTCTTTTGCCAGACTTGCCTTTGCCAGCTCAGACCAGGCAAAGTGCAATGGAGTGCATAGATCTTCCTCAATCCTCAGTTACTTACTTCACATTTTGTGGGTGGAAAACGTCTAAGTTTGAAAAACGCTGCCGTCTTTTCCCTTTTTCAGAGTGATAGGTGGCAAAAGTCCTAAAAAAAAATTGTAACCGTTTTCCCCCCATACATTTCCTAACCTATGGAACATTATTTTACAGTGAGCTGTGTAGGGCATTAAAATAACTCTATAGACTTCATTAAGGTCCCTAGTTATCAGTGTCAATGTAATGTATTAGCTGCACCATGTAACATAAAGAAGTGTAATCAATTTAAAATTTCCCGCTGTTTGCAAATTAGCCTGAGCGCAAGACCTCTAACGACTTTGTGCTAGGCAGAATTATGTTGGGTTCATTTAATGTTTACATAATTTTCTAGTAGACTTAGAGGGGATGTATTGTATAAAATTAAACTCTCCCTTTGCCTTTGGGGAATGGATATAAGAATTTTTCTAAATGCAAACCATTATTTTTTATCAGCACTTCAGCTGAATGTTGAAGGCAATCCGTTCCCCCACATACCTGCTCTTTCAGCTGTTAATAAAAACTTCACGGCCCGTGGTTGTCTCTGCTGTTTGACCCGCCTGCCTCTTCTGCTGTTCCTGCCTGCCTGCCTACCAATGAAAAACATGTAGTCAGTCAAGCAACGGTGGGAGTGACGGACTGCAAACAAGACCACCTACACGGTTTTCATTGGTAGGCGGGTGGGAACAGCAGAAGAGTCAGGCGGGGCAAACAGCAGAGAGGGCCTGGGCTGTGAAGGTTTGACATACAGCTGAAAGAGCAGATATGTAGGGGGATGGATTGCGTTGAACTTTCAACTGAAGTGCTGATAAAAATTATCTATTGCAATTAGAAAAATGCTTATATTCATTCCCCAAAGGCAAAGGGGGATTTTATTTTAGACAATATATCCCCCTTTAAGGTATGAACATCCAAATTACAGACAATCCATTATTCAGAAAACACTAGGTCACATGCATTCTGTATGACAGGACCCATACTTTTATCTAAATGAATAGATGCCTAAATAAATCAATTATAATTACTAGCAAATGGATGAAAATTATATACAGTATGTGTGTTTTTTCTAACCTTCTTCAATTTGAATGGTGAAAGTGTTTGCTAAAGTACTGGTAATTTACTTGCGTTATTTAAACTAAATTATTTAATGATGAATTCTGAATTATGGGTTTATCTTTTTTTTCTAATTGGCCTTTTAAAGGGCAAAAACTATTTTTTTCATGGAAAAAAAACAAACATTTTCAGGATTTATAAAACCCAGAGTATGATAAAAGTACAAATAAAAAAGTACTACAATTCAGACTTCCCAAAGATATCCTGATTGCATTGGGCTTTGTGCAATAATCCTATGATTTTGTAGTTTTCGGGCATCAGAAAAAAAATGTTTGGTACTCTGATTTTTTCCTGATTTTATCAAGTTTTTTCCCGAACAAGGGGAAAAAATCAGTGCGGATTTTGTTGGAGTAGTTTTCAGATATTTCAGAGATAACCCCTTAAATGTTTTGGAATGAAGGTCTACTGAGAAAATAGATTTTCTCTAAAAAAAAGATTTTAATTGTCATTTAGCATAATCCAATTAGTACTTGCAAGAAATGTGCACAAAACTGTTGTATAAACTCTCATACTCCCTTGGTCAATAGGAAGGCAATCTTGTTTGGATTCTTGTATTAACAAGGAAGTGGTATTATAAAGAGAAACCACAAGAGAACCTATGCACTTCTGTTTTCTCCTGTCTATAATACCATACTTCTGTTTCTGAAACAGCTACTAAAGTAGACAATTGTATCTGGTATGGAACATTTCAAACTAGACCCTTTGTATTTTTGTAACATCTGGACAGCAGAACACATTTAAACATGATTCAATTGACTAGGTGATATTTAATTTAGGAAGCGTTTCTCTGAAACTGAGACACCCTACCCTAGCCAGATGCAAGCATCAGGGTGACAGAAAGTATATACATATGTAAATGTGTATGTAAATACAGATTTGTACAATATGTGAAAAATGGAAGTAAGCTGGATATGGACATGCGTTTCAAAATATCATGCATAAAATATAGCTTCAATTACATTTTGTTGATGCAAGGATTAGCCCACTACCTTCCTAACCGAAAACAGAAAAATAATGGGGTAGAAAAAAGGAAACAAATCAAGTTAACATTTGGAAAAACCTTTTTATGATGAGAAAGAAAGGATTCTATTGCCCTGCTGCTTGTGCATTAAGTGTAAGTCTGAACTTTAGGGCAGAAGCAATTTTTACATTTCAGCAATTTAAAAATGTTACATTGATTCTTTTAGTAGACATAGAAGCAAATGTTGTGTTTCTTTTTTATGGAAATATTCTAATAGGTTGCACAATTTTCTTATGAAAGAAGATGTTTCACTAGTAATACTTCTATTAATAAATCTAATTTAGATGTTAGAATCGAACAAATATTTGCTGAGTGCCAACCTCAGTTCTCTAAAAAGAAGTTCAAGAGTATCTCATTTAAGCTACAGTATGGTAATGGGGATATTACAGGTTTTAATTTCATCTCAAATCCTAGATTACTGCACTGATATACTAAAGTTACCTAAAGAAACAAGCAATTGAATTGAATATACCAAGGCACAATGACACAAAACAGTTTTTGGTGGAAAGGCCACCATTTGAATTATTACCAGTTATATTTTATTAAACATCAAACCTTATAACAAACAATGACAATATAGCTTTATGATTTATATTCCAAAATTCTTAAGACCTGGGTTTTTTTGGATAAGGGATCTTTCCACAATTTAGATTACAATACAGTAAGAATACATTAAATGTAACACAAACCCAATAGAATTGTTTTGCCACACACAGAGGGGCAGATTTACTATTAATCAAATTTCGAATATAAAAAAATTCGAAATTCGACCAAGGAAATAGTGGGGGAAGTAAAATCCTTCAAATTCGACTATCGAATTCGAAGGATTTTACCGCAATTCGATCGAAATATAGAAAATTCGAATGATTTTAATCGAATTTGATACAAATACGATCGAACTTCGATTCTTCATGTGAATTTAATGTGAATTTAGTAAATCTGCCCCATAGTTTCATGCAACTTAGTTAGGATCAAGCAAAAGATGATATTTTATTATTATAGAGAAGATGGAAATCACTTTAAAAGAGTAGAATTATTTGCTTAAAATGTACTTTATGGAAGATGGCCTTTCCTTAATGCAGAGCTTTCTGGATAACAGAAACAGGACCAGCCAGTGCTTGCTTTTGCTACTTATATGCCTTTTCCATATGCTGTGATGGTGGGATGACAGGAATCAGTGCTTCTCCCGTTAACATCATATACAGTACCACAGACTGCTGAAGTGTCTGAATAATCCAGGTTATGGTATATCTATAGTAATACAGTAAGTATTGAATCATTTTTTCTCTTGAAGACCTTTCACTAGTCATCTGATTGACTTCTCAAATCAGAATGATTTGTACAAAGATCTTTCTGGAGTTAAACCCTGGAATCTTGCACCAATCAGCTTTGAAAAAAACACAATTTTTTCGTATAATAAAAACTAAAATGTTTTGTGATTTATTGAATCTGAATTGAAAAGTATTCTAACTTGTATATACAGTAGTATAGCTAACCTGACGAGTGCATGTAGAAGTCATTGGAAGATGTTCCACTGAAATCCTGATCTGCGCTAGATTTCTTCCAATAAGATTCAGTGGTTTTCAGGCAACAAATTTGAAAAGGTAGCAGGTTTCTGGCGACAAAAAGTTGCAGTTTCTCCAACAAATATTAAGGGGCACATTTACCAAGAGTTGAAGTGAATAAACTAATAAAATTCAAATTTAAAAAATTCGAATTTTGAAGTAATTTTGGCCTACTTCAACTATCAAATAGAGCAAAATTTTATTTGAATAGAAAAAAAAATAGAAATTTTACTTGTCTGGCCCTTTAAAATCATTCAGATTCAACACATCACCACCTTAAAGCAGGCAAATTACCATTTTAGCCTATGAGGGACCTCGTAGAACCCATCCTGAAATTTTTAGAAGTCCTAGGAATTCGAAGGATGTTGCTCAATTCGATCGAAAACTGTCCTATTTGATGGTCAAATTTCGAAGTTGTTTCACTTCAAAATTTGACCCTTAGTAAATGTGCCCCTAAAAGTTTGCACAATTGATAATTTATTACTATATTATTATTACTATTTTATCTATTTTTTTCCCCGCACAAAAAAATTGTGAAAACTTTTCTGATTTTGAAAAATAGCCCCCTCAGTGTCACACCCCCTGCCTCTGCTGACTGCTGAAGTGCAATGCCCCCAATTACTTGGCCTCAGACCATAGGGTATGCCCTTATTTTATATAACTCTGGTGCTTTATTCATGTAGGCTCCTTCCGAGAGGTCTATTTACAGGTGCAATATATCCACCATAAAAAGCAAGCATTTATCCAAATATGGTTACTCCTATGCTTCTAAAATCTAAGACTTCAAATCAATACACTGAATATTACTGCAACATACATCTGTGGGGGCACTTTCGCTCCTCTTCCTATATCTAAATGACATGAATATTACTGCAATATACATCTGTGGAACACAATCAATCTTCCTATCTTATATAGTATGAAAAGCTTACATAGTGCAGCCTGTTGTTTCAAATGAAATGAGCAGACATGGGGTGCTTGTAAAGCCACTGTAAGAACTTTTGTTTAAAAGTACAAAAAGATCTCTTATATTACTGACTCCAGCATACGCCAGCATAAAAAAACAGGGTCAATAGTGATGAACAAAATGGACCCATTTTATTTTGCCATAAAATTTGCAAAAATGTGGAAGTTTTGACAAATTCAGTGAGAGTTAACAAGAAGGTGCAAATACTTTCCTATTTTTCGCTTTTCAGACAAACATGTTATGTTGCATTGATGAGCTCATTACACTAAGAAGCTATGTCCTTAGTGTCTGCCATGGCAGGTGTAAAGTAAAGGGCTGCCTTGTGTCTGAAAGCATTACATTTTGCACCCTTGTACTGGATTTTTGAGATGTAATGGTCCAGATGCAAGTACTAGGTAAATGAGGACTAAGACGTGCGGTTTTCAGTCCCTTAGGGCTCTAGCACTTGCATCCATGGCAAAATGACCCCTATTTTCTCTATTGCTCCATTTGCCACAATGCTTTAGGACAAATAGTTCTCTCTGTATAGAAAAAAAAACAATTCTAAAACAATCTCTGTTTTTTAAGTTAGCATTTAGAAATAAGTAAAGGGAAACCAGAAAATACAAACAAGAATTAATGCAACATGAATTGCTCATCGCTTGTAGTCAATAAGGTTTATAAAGGTAACTGTGTTTACCACAAACATGTATTAGAAAAATTTACATGCATCCATAAAGGAAAAGAGGAATAAAAAAGATTATAAACATTCAACAAATGAATAATTTAACATACATATATAAAAGACTTGTAAAAAATAATTAAATCCAAACCAATATCACATTATAAACTTTAAAAAAAAAAGCATAATTCATATTTAATATGATTACCATTTTATGCGTGTCATAAATAATCTAAGTGGCTTTAATTATCATAAAACACTCTAACATCAAAAGAGCAGAATTATTCACTTCTCATTGAGACCTGTGGGAGATCTTGTATCTAAATTAAAAAGCTGTGTCTGCCTTTACAGAGTTATAGTGCAGTGTGCGCACAACTCTAGTTGCTAAACTCCGGTTACTAAATGAGATTTCAGTGTAATAAACCCAGGCCTGGTTTACTAAAGTTTATATAAGCAATAAAAATTACAGTTTATGTACTATTGTAAAAAGAGCAAAACATTTAAAAGCTTCTTGGGTGTAAAATCCAAATTTTTCTAAGCTGAGAAAAATATTGACTCATCATAGTCAGACTGTATATACTGTATGTGAGTGATAGTACAGCATTGTTTGTAACAACATGTGTCTCCATTGGGTGTGTGATTGGATTTATTTACTTTTTCATGACTAGATGCTCTATATTCTTATGCTGACGGCACTTTTATGCAACATGAAGGGCTGATCACCTTAAAGTGAACTTGTAGTATGATGTCAACAGTTTTAAGACCATGTTAACAGATTTAAGACCATTTGTAACTGTAGTTTTTAAATTAGTCAGCTTGTTATTGAACAACTCCCTTGTCAGGTACAGGTTATGATGTCATTGAGCGAGCACAGCGAGATGCTGTCAGCAATATCAGGCCAAGGTTCATACTGCCAATACACAAGGGGAACCCGGGAGCCCCTGAGGATGTTTTAGGGTTTGAAAATAGGAAAAAACATTTAAAAAAAACATTATTTTTTTTACTTCACTTGGCATAGCATCCAGCAATTAGAGCCCAAGTGGCCATACAAATATCAGTAATCCTATAAAAGATATTCTAATTTCCCATGTTTGTTTCCAATTTGAATTTAGATACTAATCACATTGCAGTTCTGCAGGTTTACAGAAAAACAGTCTTTCATTCATAACAATAATATTTACAGGTAGTCTGTGACATAGAAGGGCCCTTTTATGAAGCACAACTGCAGTTATAGCACTGTAAAGATGGACAGAATTTGCAAAGGACATTGTGTAGGGACCCATAGGGTTAATGTGCACCTATGGCTTTAAATCCGTAAACTTCCTCTCCCAAGTAGCTAGACCACATGACCACATTCTGTCACACTTTGGTATAGTAAGTGAGATGGGGCAGATCTTCCTCTTTGGCTTCTGTTTGCTGACCCAGCTAGATGTTTCCAGGGAGCCTGGGTACATCAAGGCCCAGTAAAGCCACATTGCCCTAGAGGGACCAATACCTCTAGACAGGTATAAGTCCGGCAGTAAGGACCCCATAAATGAGAACAGCTAGAGATAGGATACTACCTTTAGTAGTTCTTTCTAGGAGAGTAAGATAGGTAGGTTAAGTAGTAAGAGCAGCTTGGTTCTAACTTGGAGGGAGTTGTAGTAGCGCTACACCCTTACTTCACTAATTCCACATAGTGAAGGTCCAGTCTGGTGTGTTAGAGTTCAATGTAATACATGCTCTATTCTGATGACTGGATATTAACCCTTTTGGTCTAAATCAGCCCAAAAACCCATTGCAGGTGCTTCTGTCTAAAAAAGACCCTTGCACTTTTGTGTTTTTAAACAAAAGGACAGTGTTCTCCTCAAGTCTGTTGATGAATAGAATGTTATAATCTTTTGCCAAAGGGGTATCCTGGAGCTACCAACATCTTGTGTACTTGCGGAATCTATTGACAACATTTTAACAATGAGCACCAGATGCACAATTGCATCTGAGTTTATATTATGGTAGCCGAGAATGAGCAGAGTATAACAGTGCTTTATTAGCAGGTTCATGCAGCCATTACACTTCAACAGTAACTTCAACTTTAACACTTTAAGCTGTGTAGAAAGTACTATGCACAGTATAATGCTTGTGCACATTGACACCTACAGACCATATGTATAAACACCACCGACTTGACTTGAAACACTAGTGTAATTAGGCTTTTTAACACACTGGATGCAATTGTGCCAAGTGCAGTTTCCGAATCAAATGGTTGAAGTAGCCTATTTGATGGTCGAAGTTTTAAAAAATTTACTTGGAATATCAAATTTTTTGCATTTGAATATTCATTTCGACCCTTAGTAAATCAGCCTATAACTGTAAGTAGTTTGGAAGCAAAAGACAGAACTATGTCTGTTGATTGGCTCATGTGACCTAAAATGTATGGTTTGTTCACGTGCACCGTGAATCCAAGGATCCCAGGGGACAGCCCTTATTTTTTAATATGGCACTTTTCTATTTAAGATTACCCAAACTAAGTTACAGCATGTTACATGTGGCATCCCGCAGCGTTCAGAATTTGATTTCTTGTTTAACTTTGCAGTACAGCTTTTATTAATATAGCCTCACATCCATCAGTTTTATGTGCACTGCTAAACACACACATCCAACCCCAACAGTAGTCAGTTTATGCTAGTTGCAGCATACCAGTATGTGCAAATGGATTTAATTGATAATAATAGAATTCAGTACCACTTAGGGTTGCCACCTTTTGGCATTTTGAATCAGGACAGGGGGGTGGGGCTGTGGCACAGTGAGGGTGGGGTTGTAATGCTGTGGGGGTGGGTTGTGATGTTAGGGGCAGAGCTATGACAGAACAATTGGCAGATCGCTGTGGCAATCATAGGGAATCCCCAGTTTTTACCCAGGCAGCCTTTCAAAATTATTTTATATTTAAATTATCAAAGCAGCTGTGAATTCCCTAAATACCCTTATAGTATGTTCCAGTATACAGTCTATTATGGCAAAACCTATTCCTGATTTGTTCTCTCTAGTGCTGAAACTCTGCAGTATTTGACAAACACTGACCAATATACTGTAATACAGGATGCATCAACAAGAAATACAGTAGATGTCTTACGTCTTATGAATCTAAAAAGAATATAGCTAATTAATGTTACTGAGAAAAAATATTGATTCTTTCACATACACAAATAATTGATCAAGGTCCATTGTGTTTCTGTGATTCATGGTTTTTAATTCAAATTTAACAGCTACACCAAGGTGAGTTTTTATATATACTACTGCTATGGGGAATGTTGCTTTATGAAGAAGCATATAGCAGATAAGAATTTAAAAAAAAAAATGCAGTAATGAATATTTTATAGGTTATTTTAAGAAGATCAATTCACATCAGTAATAAATGGAAATTGCCAAGGTTTACAATCATATTATAAGCCAACAAAAGTTAGGTTAAAAGGTATCTAAAAATTTGATGGTAATGAATTTTGCATCTTTACAAAACATGCATTAAGTATTAACTTTACAAATACGGGATAATTTGCTAATCACAAGCACTAATGAAAAATCTGACTCTCTAATACTTAATATTGCTTATAAAGGAATCTAACATCCTCAAATCCTTTTTGATTAAATTCCCACTTCTGATCTGCTCATTAGGTAGGTTATGTATTTTAGAGACTTGCATGCAAAATACTTTCTTGTATAGAACCTTTACAGGAATACAAAGTGTCTTTTTATTACAACAGTACAACTGGAGATTAGATGTTTCTGAATGTATTATTTGATATATTTTACTATAAATGTTGAAGAAGTAGCTGTATTAAGTTATAGACATTAGTCCCACAACCCAAGTCTCTAAGTTGTACTGTTGGAAAGAAAATACCATGGTTAAAGTATCAATACATTACACTGCGTTGCATCTGTTCAGTGGCATAACCAGATATTACCTGGCCACTCAGTAAATTCTTTTTCAGGCCCAAAAATGTCTAGAGGTTCAGCTGTTTTACCAATATTTATTGAAATTGTATATAAATTAGGGCCTCATGGGACCCCTGTGCCTCCTGCCCCCCCCCCCCC
>CM044438.1:93040982-93052445 GCA_024363595.1 Xenopus borealis
CTCTTCTCAGTTACAATCCCTCCTGCTGCACTGAAGGTCCTTTCTGAGAGGACACTTGAATTCTGGGAAAAATGTGTAAATGTGTAAAAAAACATGCCAATCATGCTTGAAATTGCACTTTGTTCACTGCACTTGCAGACATAAATGGCCTCTTTAATGTTTATTCAGGTCAAACAAAAATGTCAATTTAAAAAAAAAAAAAATTATTTTGTGGATGAAAAAATTCATAAATGCATATATATTGTAAAGACTGGGACAGTAAGGGGCAGATTTACTAAGGGTTGAAGTGAAAATTCTAATAAAATTTTAATTTTTAAAATTTGAAGTAATTTTGGGCTACTTCAAATATCGAATAGCCCAGAATTCGATTCTAAGTGAAAAAATAATTTTTTTTAGAATTTTGACGTTTTTTATTCGATCGAAAATGGACCTATTCGATCGCCATAGTTCCATTATCGATCAAAAAAGCACTTTAAAAAAACTTTGAGGGTCGAATATTGAAGTTTTTTTACTTCTAAAATTCAGCCCTTCGTAAATCTGCCCCTAAGAGTTAAAGGGATGTAGAGTACGGAAACAGCCATTACAAATATGGCATTTTTTTAAAAAAAGGTACAAACTTAATTTTCTCTCGGGTTTATGAATAACAATGATGGCTCAGGAAGCACTGCAAAGCTGCTCTTGCATTTGTCTCTCATACCTAGTAGGACAAATGAAAGAGGAAGACAGAGACAGTGTTAGGATCACATTCCCATGCCCTCTTTGGTTGAGCTCTCTGACATGTTAAAGATGTACAAACTAAACCATGCTGCTATGGTGGAACTGTATGCTGTTGTTCAATTTACAGAGTCTAAACCAGTATAGTCTTATGCATTTCCACCAACTGTCCGCATTTCCCATAACATGGGAAGGTTGCCATTGCTCCTTTATTCTGCTCCTGTCAACCATGTACTTGTGCTTAACTCAGGGAGGGTTGCCAGTGGGCTGGCTTCTAGGTAAATATTGTGTAGAACAAAAGAACATACTGTATAAAAGGGTCCTTATTGTTTAAGTACTTATTTTGTAACAAAAGGTTTGCTATATAACCTATTTTATAATCTAATATTGTTTTATTAATAAAACCTGAATATCTAAATAGCTGTCACAGGTAAATTCTATATTCCACTCAATGGAATATATTTATCAAATATAATATTTAAATATATAAATATTTATGAATATAATGAATACATTAGAGTGAAATTCTGCCACACTCCATTCATTTCTATGGGATTTTTAAAGAGTATATGAATGTTCACCCTTTGATAAATACGCCTTTAAAAATCCCATAGAAATAAATGGATAGTGGAGAAATTTCAGAGGAGAGAAGTAGATTGGAAAAATTGGTTGTACAATGATTCCTATTGCACTTGTCACAATACCATCTCAAAGGCACAGGAACACACCACCATTGGACTGTGTTAGTTAGTTGTGAGTCATTAGAGCTGTTCAGCTATTTGTTAGTATTTTTAGTATTAATACTTGATTGCTGGGATCCTGATGCTCATATGAGAAAGAAAGTTACTGATACTGAAGTTCTGTTTGCAGATAGATTTGCTACTGTATATCCATATGGACTACTTACAGGGCAGAATCATTTACCACATATCACCAATCTCTCAGAAAACCTCTCCATCCCTTAGAACATCTTTTTACTGTCTCCAATAGATGAACCTGCTGGAGACCAAAAATAATGATGTTCAGCTTAACACTGTGCTCATGCACAAAGTACATGTTACGCCAACATTTGCACATTACTCTGCACTCTTTCTGATATAGGGATCAATGTCTATTACATTTTCTCCATCATTTGGTCTATTTTCTCTGTTTGTTTTTTATTCTCCTTTCTCCTTGTAACTACAAATTAGTACCGTGTGAGCAAAACCCATGTTACCAGGTTTAGGCTAACTTGCCAATTGACAGTTCACAGAAGATTGCTGTGTCACTCTTCCTTCCACTCTTACTTGCTGGCGGTAATATGCACGTAAGAATGGCATTCTGCTGGACTTTATTCAAGTTTAAAGTTACATAAAAGGTTCTAATTAACAAGCCTAACACATTTCATGTTTCTGCACTTCTGCAAAGACTCAGGGTTAGGGTGAATATACATGCATCCTGTATATATGTGCACCCTGTCCCCCAATCCAGAATGAATGCAAATGCTCAGTGACTAAGGGGTTCATTTTTGTACTCTAGCACTTGCTTCTGGAGCATCTGAGACCCATGTTCTTTTAAATATTATTGAAATAGTGGACAATATTAAGACTGTGAAGGGACCTCTAGTAGTCTCTAGTCCTGCTTGAAGCCAAACATCATATAACTCATCTCATCCATTGATTCTCGTGTTGTAGAAATGACACGTTTTTCACTCATCTGGACATAGTTTTTCCGATACATGGGTTTTGATCAGGAAATTGCTGCAAGCTGCTTTATGATATATGTATAGGAATTTAGGTTATTTTGATAAATAATAGTGCTGCATCAGTCTGAAGACATCTAATTTGTGAATTTTCACTGTTATTTTCAGTGAACCGATCCACTATGTTACATGAAGGGTTAGCAAATACAAAAATATAAGCAGTAATGTGAAACATAGGAGTGCCTGAGTGATGGATAGCTCAGACACTGTGCTACATTGAAAGCTGCTGGGCATCGTTAGAATTTAATTATCATAATGGAAGCTATGATAGTTTAGCTTCTGCAAATTCAAAAAATCCCTCCCACTCTTACCCAATTTCTATTTCAGTTGTATTTGTAAAACTGGATTTATATTTGCAACTAATCTGTGTTAAGCAAACTGTACCAGAATAATTTTAAAGGGGAAATAGAGCATATTTGTTGTGGGATATATAACGCTGCCATCATTAAGTAAGGTAACTGTTTCTGCTTCTAGGCAGAGTGCTTTACTAACCACCTAGATACAGGCCACCAGAGTGTAGTGAGTTGAAGAGCACCAATGCACTCTCACATAAAGGAGCCTAAAAGGTTCATAGGCTTAGTCATGGATGCCACCCTTCTCAAAAAAACTTGTATATTATTCCAAAATAAGCAACATATTTAGTGGAGGAACAGGAACACTTAATAAACTATTTGGAGGTGTAAGAAATAGTGATGGGCAAATCTGTGGCGTTTTGCTTTCTTCGAAAAACTCGCGAATTTTCCGCAAAAAGGCGCTGATGTTTTGTCACGCGCCCTGTGATTATTATTTAAAATAGTGAAACATTAAAAAGACATATTTTAATATATATTCATTTATTTTTAAAAATATTTTTCACTGCACAGATTGTGCTGTTTTGAAGTGAACTCGACGCGCGTCTCTTCAAAACGAGACGAGCGGCGAAACAAAACGTGGTGAATTTTCGTCAGCGTTTCGCTGAAACTTTCGCCATCGGCGAATGTCGGAAATTAGCCGCGAATTTGCCTGGGTGAATTTATTCACCCATCACCAGTAAGAAACACCATCTTCAACATGAATGAAAGAACATGGATATTATAATTTTAATAAATCACACTTGTGTTCTTAAACTATGGGCCAATCTACTCCTTCAAGCAGACTAAACAAAAACAAATAACTAGTCTATAACTACAGTTGTGCTTCTCAGACATGTTAAATTAGTTGTCCCATATTCATTTTTAAACTTTTTCTTATGCCTTCCTTATCTTCCTGAATAAGTATTCCACAAATTCATTGAATTGTAAAATATGCAACACTCCTGTAATGCACAAAATACAAATGACTAATTACAGAAGAGTAGTGGCTTATATCCGTCCATAAATTAACATACCAATTCCAAACATACTGTAGCTTTCACTTGCCTGTGAACTAAGAGGATAAAATGTTTTAGCATAAGATTTGCATGATTCAAAATATTGAGAGCTATTAACTAGTGATGGGCGAATCTGGTAATTCAAGAAACGGCAAAAAAAAAAATTTCCATTTCGAGAAATTTGTGAAACGACAATAAGTCTCGTTTTAGACGCGGGCATCCATTTTTGGACACAGTCATCCTTTTTGGATGCCAGCGCACATTGCCGGCACCAAAAAATGGACGCTGGTGTCCAAAAACGGACACCCGCATCCAAAATGAGACACCAGTGAATTTTCATCAGGTGAATTTTTCCTGGCATTTTGCGAATTTATTCACCAGCGGCAAATCGTGGGAATTCGCCACTGATTTGCCCCAGGGCAATAGCTATTGCATCGCAACTTAGGCCTGATTAATGCAGGAGCTATGGGATGTCCAAAGCTGCTCCTCATGAACATATATATGCCAAGCATAGGTAGCACTCTATTTATAGGAGAGGCATAAGTATTTATGTTCCATTTTTTTACTCATTTGCACTAGGTAGCCTGCCCTTTGTAAAAAAAAGCCCTAATTTTTGTTTATTCCAGTGAAAGGTGTTTTCCTATAGGTTCCATCTGGTTGAGAGGCATAATGCTTAAATCCACTTTTTGCACAGCATCATAAAAATACACCATTGTGTGCCAACCAGGAGCAGCTTCAAATAATAATTTAGATTGTTTAGTCTCTCGCCTTCTGATGGATTACATTTTAGGGGCACTTCCATTTCTGCTGCACCCCAAAAAGAGCAAGTTTGTCTCCCACTGGGTTTTTCACCCTCAACTTTCAATCTGCTTGCTTCTCTCCCAGCACTTCCTGTGCAGGTCTTCTTTCCTGTGAGCCCAAAGGTGTGGGGACTCCTCCCATTTCCTGTACAGACACAACACCAAGCAAGAGACTGGTATTCCTAGCCTCCCTACACTGATTTTTGCAGATGTTTCACTTGATTTATCTTCTAAAATTATCCTGCTCTTCCAACACTTTTTTTTAAGAAAAGTGAACCAATTATTAGTTGTGAATATATGATAATGATTTGCAGGCAGAAAATTTAAAGCAGTAATCCTATTTACCTGTTATTAATAATTAACTGCCAACACAATTTTTTTCTGTGGATTCTGGGCATTGTGGTTCAGAAACAGCTGTAAAGACTCTCGCTTTAGACCCACAAAGACTACAATTTAAAAGTCTGATGCCAAGAACCTGGGTAGGTTGCTTTGTTTGCTCTTTGGCAAGTCATCCTACAGCCTGTCATAGCTGATGGCTCATTTGCATGCATTTAAAAACATTGCATTTGTAATCATCTATGGGATTTTTTTCCTGTCTAAATGTTTTATAGCATAACTTTTCCTTGTTTGTACAGTTATAAAAGAAAAATATTTACACAGTAAAAAAAGGAAAAATATACCATATACATGTAGGGCTAAATATTTTCAGGTTATTATTTTAAATACAGTGGAACCTCAATTCATCTGGAGTATGCATTGCAGCTTTGGACTCCAGTCCTTAAGAGGGATATTAATGAGCTGGGAGAGTACAGAGATGTGCAGCTAAGCAGGTTAGAGGGATGAAGATGTAAATTATGATGGTAGACTGTCCAGGTTGGGGTTGTTTTCTCTGGAAAAAAGGCACTTGTGAGGGGACACAATTACAATTTACAAGTACATTAGAGGACAAATAGCAGGGGACCTTTTTACCCATAACGATGGTATCCTTTCAGACTAGAAGAAAAGGACTTTAATTTGAAGCAGCGTAGGTGGTTCTTCACAGTGAGGACAGTGAGGTTGTGGAATGCACTGCCGGGTGATGTTGTGATGGCTGATTCTGTTAATGCTTTTAAGAGAGGCTTGGATTTCTTGGACTGACATAATATCAAAGGCTATTTGTGGTACTAAACTCTACAGTTAGTATAGATATGGGCATATATAATTTATGGGAAAGTATGGTGGGGTATGTATGGATGGTGGGTTTTCATTTGGATGATCATTGGTAATGCACAGAAAAATTACAAAAAAATTGTCTCTGTCCAAATATTTATGGACTTAACTGTATAGGAGTCACCAGAGGAATGATTATTTAAAAGGAACAATGTGGAGTTTTCATGGCCCTTTTGAAGGCTGTTATAAGTGAACTTAAATTATATCCCCATAGAGATAATATGTTTTGAATGAGACGAGGATGCTTGCAAAATAGTGACAGCACAGTCTTTACAGTAGAGGGAAGTCATGACCCATCAATAAGATATCCAGAAAATTAATCTGAGTATTATGGAAACTGTAAGTGAGACAAAGATTGAAATCATTTTTATTCAGGTAACAGATTTACAACAAATCATCTATGCAGCATTCGTAAAAATGTATGGGCTTGCTGAAGGGGTTGATTTCACTATAGATGTATCTGTACTCCCACCATGGCATGTACAGCTTTACATAAGATGGTGCAAACTTAGCTCTAAGGGCTGTACCCTTTTTTGAAGAAAAGATTTGCAATTGAACAGAAAAAAAGTTGTGAGTCAATAAAAAATGTATTGCTTGAAGAATAAAATTCTTTAAAAGGTCAAAGGTCATCATAAGTGCTATAATGGTTAAGAAAAAAAGCCATCATTTACATACCAAGATGATGAGGAATATATGAATATTTTAGAATAATACTGGCACTCAAGGTAATTCCAAGCAGGGTCACTCACCCCTTGCAAGTTTAATGTGAACAGTCGTGCAACGTTTCGGGCGTGCCCCTTTGTCAAGCTTGACAAAGGGGCACGCCCCGAAACGTTGCACGTCTGTTCACATTAAACTTGCAAGGGGTGACCCTGCTTGGAATTACCTTGAGTGCCAGTATTATTCTAAAGTATTCTGCATCTTTTGGGATTTTGCCAAACCCTCTATACTGAGCACCGGGTCATCACACTTTAAGCTAGGTGAGTGCGGAGCTAAACTAACTTTATCCATTGAATATATGAATATGCCAACTTTTGCATAGTAGCAACTGTCTTCTATCTTTAATATAACTTGGTAAGTACAATCCTAGAGGCTGGAGGTAAAAATCCACAAATTCTGATAATGGTTCTCCAAGAGAGCCAATATTTACGACTATTGTACTTCCCAAGGGGGGGGGGTCTGCTTGGTTTATGGACCTTTAATAAATGATAAAAGAAGAGTAGGATGTAACACCTTTAAATGATCACCAACACTTTTAGTAATTGCTCCTAATTCAGCATATTTGTCCACCAGAGAGAACAACAGATTCTGAAAAAGTTGCAAGAGGTTATATCAAGATCAGCCAGTTAACTCTCAGCTTCTGTCATGAATGTTGTTTTGCCCATTACTATGTTGGTTCCTGAGTGCCCTATACCATCTTGTGTTCATGAAGGTTTAATGCCTTGCTCTAAAGGAGGTAGCAGTTGTCCTGTGCATTAGGGCAAATCAAATAAAAAAAAATGGCTACTTGATAAGCATTGAATGTTGCAGAAGAATAAGGGGAAGAAGAACTATATCTATTTTAAAACTTTAATACAAGTGTTCCCCAAGTGGTGGCTTGCAAGCAAACTGTTGCTTACCAATCCTTTGGATGTTACTCCCAGTGGCCTCAAAGCAATTGGGATTTTTTAATTCTATGCTTGGAGGCAAGTTTTGGTTGCATAGAAAACAGGTATACTGCCAAATAAAACCTCCTATAGGCTGTCATTTTGCACTAGGATTACCAAATATTTGGCATCTCCAGGAAATCTTTCTAACTCGTGTTCCCTCTTCTAAATTTACCCTTGCAGAACTTTGGTAAACCCCTACCACTGTTGTGACAAATAAAACTTAAAATAGATTATCAAATATTCACTGTTTTGATCCAGAGGACATAAAAAATATCCCTCAAGAGAGTAAAAATACCTTCCCAATGGCTATTGGAAACATTCCCTGGATCACGGATTTGACATTCATTTAACATGAATAATACAATGCACTGTGTTATACTGTTTATAACAGTATTGAAACCACAATACAACAGTACATGCAGGAAAACATCCACATTCAGTTAATAGATAATATGAGAACATAAAGCATCACCAGCAAAAATGGAGGGCAGGTGGCTGGCATGTTTCTTCCTGCTCAGAAGATAAGGAATTGAACTGCTTCTTCCTCTGACATCACATCACTGACAGCTGCATCTAATTCTGACAGTCTTTACAAATAAACCAGTGTAATCTGGCTGCTGGTCATACGGATACCTTCAAAAAGAAAAGGAAAGAAGTAGTAAACCCACACAACTTCCTTAAAGCTACTTAATTTTAATTGAAATGCGGGTTTTTTAACAAGAATCACTGGTGTGTACTTTATACACATATTATAACTTTTTAATAATCTTTGGTGAATAGGAATTTCTAATAATTGTTGAACTATATTATTTCATTAAAATCAATTTAGGCAGGTGTGAACAAATGTTATTAATTTAACTTATATAAACAACTAATGCACTGGCAATTCAATGCAATGGTAATCATTGATGAAATTTTAGCAGTGTTTTTATTGCACATTAGAAATTACACAGACACTTTATCCTCAATGAACTCCTTTTATTGTCAGTAATTATTAATGAATTTTTAGCAGTGATTTGCTTCACATCATTTTTCACTGACACTTTACAATATTTTATAACCTATTGCATTTCAATAAATTTTTTCTGATCAAGTGATCTTTTAATTAGTAAATTATTTGTTTCACCTAGCATAATACCCACAGTACCTTTGAAATTAAGTAATTTTAAATTAGTTGGGGGTTTACTACTTCTTTTCTTTTTGAATTTGTTTGCTCAAGTGAGTTACCTCTGCTTCCTACTGGTGATTTTTTTCGTGACAGCTATGCTCTAATCTCTCTTTCTTTTGTTGCATACAGATACATTGTCATGCAGCACTTCTGTTTATAGCTCCACTTATAACTTACTTATTGATGTATTTTACACAGTTTAGTATGTTTTTTATATTTGTCTGTGTGAACTGCAACTGAGCCTTCTGAATGAAATGCATAGATTTTCTAATCTGAATATGTCCTGGGATTCTTAAATTAAATTATAATTAAATGTCGTGCCTTAGATAATTGTGATTGTAATTGTAGCTGTGCTGTTCTGGTGTCATGCAGAGAAAAGCTTTAAATCCTAAATCCATGCAAGTTCAATAATAAATCACATGCCAAGTTTGCAAACACTTTATTTTAATATTTAAATTGGCTGGTCATGTTTTGCAGTATTTCATACATAAATATATTATCCCATAGATTTATAGAATGAATAATACTCAGTTCATCTTTACAAGCTCACATATTAATATGAAGGGTTTTAAACTCCTCACTTAAAAGACTGCCCTTATAAATTTCAACTATAATAAAAGGATCTGTCTTTTGGCAGAGAATTAAAATAGGAGTGCAATAAACACTCACCCTGGTGGTCTAGTGGTACGGCAAGTACGCTCGGCGTGCCATCGGCGGGGACACCCGCAAAGTGGTCTTCCTTCTCCTTCTGTATTAGTTTCTTAGTGCACGCACTTCCATGGTTTGTAGGCGAATTCGTGCTGGCACGTGACGTCAGCACACAATGGCATGCTTTTAAAGAGTGTTTAAAGGGGTTTTTTGTATTTGCTCATTGCCTGTTATAGATAATTCTCCTTGTGAGTTTCCTGGTGCCTTGTGCTGTTAAGTTTCTGATTCCTGTTGTGACCTCTGCCTGTTTGTGACAAATCCTGACTTCAGAAACCCTGTGTCAGGATTGCGCCGCCCGGAGGCTTACCTTAGCTCCGGGCAGCGCGTCCTCTCCTCTCAGCAGCATATCCACGTGGATATGTGGCGCCGGGTAGTGACGTCATCGCGTCAGGCGTGACGCGATGACGTCACCGCGCTTGTTTTGGCGCGAAATTTAAATATTTAAAGGGCCATTGGACGCCATTATGGCGCCCAATTATAGGACCACATTGCCTTGATCCTGGGTATTGTATATTGATCCTGATATTGCTTTTTGCTCTTGTTCCTGTACTTTTTGATCCTGTTCCTGTATTTTTGACCACTGCTTGGACTTTGTTTATTTTTGTTCCTGTTAATACACTTTTGCCTGGACCTGTCTTGACTCCTGCCTGATCCTTGCTGTGCTACGTTATTGAACCCCTAAGCTTCCTCCTTGGTCCACTACTTTCCTTGGGCGCCTAACGAAGGCCTACCCGTGACAGTATAATTGGGCCATGGACCCCACTGAGGAAGTTGCTCAAGACTTCGGACGAGCGCCACGCGGTTTGACTGATCGCATGGACGGCTATGAAGCCCAGCTGTCTAACTTTGGCTTAGCCCTAACGGCCATATTGGAAAAGTTGTCAGTTTTGCTGCCTGCCTCTTCATCCGCTTCGACTCGATCTCCGGAGTCTTCTTCCCTGTCCTCTGAGCCACGTATTCCTGCGCCTCCTCTCTACGGTGGCGACCCTCAAGCCTGTCGTGGATTCCTGAACCAGTGTGAGATCCAGTTCACATTACTCCCCAGACAATTTTTCTCTGATCGTGCCAAGGTGGGTTACATTATTACCCGTTTGACCGGAAAAGCTCTTGAGTGGGCATCACCCCTGTGGGAGAAGAAAGATCCCTTAATTGATAATGCTAATGCTTTTGTTTCTGAGTTACGGACTATTTTTGACGCTCCTGGTCGGGTCACGTCTCCTTCCTCGCGGCTAATGCAGATTCGCCAAGGGACTCGGACGGTGGCCGATTATGCCGTGGAATTCCGTACCTTGATTGCCGAGACGGGTTGGAACAACGAAGCCTATCATGCTGCTTTCTATAATGGCCTCTCTATCCGCCTGAAGGAAGATCTTGTCTCCCGTGAGCTGCCTACTCGTTGGGAAGATCTTGTGGCTTTGGCCATTAAGGTGGACACTCGCCTGAGAGAGCACCAAGCAGATAAGGACCGTGCCAAGAATTTCCAACCTCTTCCAGTTCCTCGCTTCCAAAGATCATCATTTCCTGGTGTACCTCCTGCTACAGTATCTATGCCTCCCAATCCTCCTGTGACCCAGGCTGATGAACCTATGCAGGTGGGCCGCATCCAGCTCTCTGCGCAAGAGAGGTTCAGAAGACGTTCAGGAGGCCTTTGCCTTTATTGTGGGGAGAGTACTCATTTTGCTAAAGACTGTCCTGTGAAGCCTAAAGTATTGTACCCTCAAAGTAAGCTTGGGACATCGCAAGTGGCTAGCGTCACCCCTGGTCGCCAAGCAAAAACTCACCAAGTGCTTCTTCCTTTACAGATTCAGCTTCCCCATAAGACTGTTCCAGTTTCTGCCTTGCTGGATTCCGGCTCCGCCGGTAATTTCATGGATCTTGATTTTGCTAAAGTAAATGGGATTCCTCTGTTCCCTATGCCCTCACCCCTACGGGCATTTGCCATAGATGATAAGTCTCTTGCTACTGCCTTGATTTCCCAAACCACGGATGAGTTACCCCTACTGATCGGTACTTTACATTCTGAGAAATTGTCTTTCCAGATCATCTCCAGTCCCTCATCTCCTATTATCCTGGGGTTACCGTGGTTACGTTTGCATAATCCTACCATAGATTGGTCCTCTGGTCAA
>CM044438.1:93055254-93078371 GCA_024363595.1 Xenopus borealis
GTTATTCTGTGTCAAACACACAATCCAAAGTGGCTTCATCTATATATATATATATATATACATATATTTACCAACACTTTTTTCAGGAGACACTTTTCCCAAGAAATGCAATAAAGCATGGAGATGAAATTTCTTTAACATAGTATGGTGGCATGGCAATGTTAGGTTCATAAATGTGTTAATAAAAGGCCGATTTTTAAAGATGCACTTAGAAAATAATTTGGTACTAACAATATGGAGTCAAAGAATGGGGCTTTCATAGTGGGGATCATACGCAAGCATTTGTTGAAAAAAACTTTCATATGGATAACAAAAATGCTTTCCAGGGGATAAGATAATAAAGATTCAAAGTTTGTACAAGATCAGATAGCTCACAGCAACCAATCATTGGATAACATTTTTAGGCAACTCTTTGAAAACTGATCTGATGGATTAATGTTGGTAACTAGACCTAGCAATTTGTTACAGTACCTCCTCTGGGCTTTTTTGAAAGATAAATGGAACCAGCTTTACTTAGGCGAACAAGAAAATTATCTTGTTTTGTCTTTAACAAGCGTGTAATGTGCTACTTACACTGTTGCAGAAAATAGCAAATATACAAATTACATTAATAAATCAGTTGGTGTTTGACTTCCTAGTCAGCATGGATTTACTGTATATAATTGTAATATGGAGAACTGGGTGAGATTGTGCACAATAAACATAAAACTATATGTATAATGCACATTTTGTCATGTCTTGACAGGAAAATTTAACACATTCACAACAGATATAGCCCCAGGGTTAAAAAGATAATTAGTCAGAGAATAAACTAGACCATGAAAGTCAGCCAAAAGCATCTCAGATCTTTCTTAAAGTATTTATAGCTCAAACACGCCACAAGATAAATTATGGAAGACACAAGAAAAAAGGAAAGCTGTAGAAAGTGAATGGGATTTATTGCAAATACATACTGTATATATTAAGGTTATACTCTGTAATATGGAATGCAAGAGCAGGTGTTTTTGTATATAAATACATTCCAAGTTTTGGTTGTGCAAACTTAGCTGCAGGCTCATAGAAAAAAGGCTTTTATTAAAAGGCTTTTATTTGTCTAAAGATACTACTTGCACTTTCATATAGTTGCACTCAGCACCCTTACTTCTGTCCCACCTCCTCTTATGAATTAGTGTGCCTATTGACACAGGGAACCCTGGAGTTTCTACCACCATATCTCCAGCATTTCCACAGAAGATTACCTTAATGGACATAGTAAACGTTGGCCTAAAAAAGCTGGTGCAGATGTCATTGTGACAGCAAGCACCGGAAATCACTGCATCCAGCAATTGTTTTCATTTTCATCAAAGTTCACGGCCAATTGCAGTGATTTTAATGCATTAACCTCATTTTCATCTCTCAATTATGCTGGAATTAAGGGGAATATTTTGCATTTTGAGTATACAAATATTGTAAATTGCATATCACATACTGCACTTGCACTCAATTTTGCTCATACATGTAACATTTAATGTCCTTGATATATTGATATGAGTTAGTTTATAGGATATCTCTTTATGCCTTTTTATATTAAAACATTTAGTAGGAAGCACACTTTCCTTTATTCTCCAAATAATGTTTGGTTTTCAGATTAAAACATGAGACCATTGCAATAGAATTATATTTTTAATGCAAAAGAGTAACTTTGTAGATGTGATTTTGACTCTGTAAAGAAAATTCAGGTTCATATCATTCTAAGGTACCAGTCACAATTCATATTCATGCATCATATACTTTTTCTCATGTAAACATTGACATTGACATGTATTTTTAGAGTGCTAACATTTTGTGCAGTGACATGGTTCTAGGTGCTTCTATCTAATGCATAAGGTAATAAGGGTGAGCGATGGTGTACCAGTGGCACATAAAAAGGTGGGAATATGTAACTATGGCAGCCATACTTGAGGACTCCTCCAGGCTGGAGTATTTGCCCCAGTTTCTTGTATCAGGAGGACACAAATAAATTCTAGCTTGGTATGTATAGGATTTCTCAGTGTTTATCCCTATTTTTTAATTTACTGTCATTTATGTATGCCTTATTGGTAAAAACAGTTTCTATCTATACATGCACTGCTTACTTTTGTAATATTAAGTATAATGCAATGCATTTGTCCTTGTGCTTTAAAGAACTCATTGCACATATGAAAACATACTGTATGCCTATGTGTATTAACTCTTTGTGTACATGGAAAGTGAAAGTTATCTGTTAATATGCTAAATAACTAGTACGGCTAGTAATTTGAATGTAATTTTACCCTTTGGCTGCTGGAGTGCTTGTTGAACTCTGAATGCAGGCAGAGAGAGAGAGAGAGAGAGAGAGAGTGTAATTGATGCACTGGTGTAAGTTATTACCGGATATAGAGGGCAGGGGAATAGTCACAGTTAGTTTCTATCACCTGTTAATGATAGGTGGTGGCAGTGGATTAATTTTCTGGTTGTTGGTATGTATTCGGGTGTCTGATGTTAGTCTAACACATGTGTACAGTGACCAAGAGTAATCCCTTAACCAAACTCAAGAGTCACGCGTGGTTGAGAGTAGTGATGGGCGAATTTGCGGCGAATTCCCGCGATTCACCGCTGGTCTGTCTTTTTTCGGTGAAGCGAAACGGGTGAGATTCGCCCATCACTAGTTGAGAGTCCTGTTTTCATGACAATCAGCAAGGCAATCTGGCCAGTGGATGATTGAATAACCCCTTCATCCTACATTATCATTGACAATCAAGTACCACCCAATATTGATGCAAAATTCTAGAAGTAGCTCCCCCATCTTTCAAAACACCGGTTTTCACAGTGCTGTACTTTTAAACAATGCTTGATGCATGCGGTCACTAAATAGGACCCAGTGTTTAGAGATTATTCCCAAAACTCTAAAAATGGTCCAGTATGGCATTGACCTTTCAGTTCTTTTAAAATCGAAACAAAAATACTGAATCAGCTGCTTAAGTGGCTTCTCAATAAATGAGATTTCTATGTTGGTGTATCAAGTAATGCAGCAATTTGTCACTATCAAATCAGCAGGAGGTTGCTAGCAATTAAACATAATATAGTATGCCACTTGAGAGTAAAATCAGTTTGTCTGCCTGATAAGTTAGAAAACAGCAAGAGAATAATTATAGCACAGGTCAGTAATTAGGTACCTAATGAAGAGTTCAATTTTCTGGCTCTATCTTGGTTGAAAGTGGATGACTGAAGCTATAATGACAGCTGAGATAGCTACAATCCATAGCAAATTGATGTCATAACCTCTCTGTGGCTCTGGAAGACCTAACTCAACATTTATTTACATTTACCTGTATAACAAAGATTACACATACTACATTATTTTCATTAATAATTCTCATTTTGGCTTAACAGACAATAATATATGCTATGACTTTTTCTTTTATAGGATAAATATACCCTGTGGCATATACTTTGATGATATTCTCCAATAAGGGGCAGAGTTACCAAAGGTTGAATTGAAAAATCAAATTTTTAAATTCATATTTGAAGCTAATTTTAGTGTACTTCGACTAAAGAATAGTGCAAATTCAATTTGAATTAGATAAAAATGTGAAAAAACAAATATCAAAATTTATCATGTACTGTCTCTTTATCATGTACTGTCTAACTCAAAGTTAAAAAATCTATGTAATAAATTTTGGTTGGTCTTTTTTTATTTGAGTTGATGGGAGTTTTAAAAAAAATCCCAGTACCTCCAAATTCGACTCTTGATAAATCTTTGTAATAAATACATATTTATCAAGGGTCAAAGTGAATTTAATCGAATTTATGAAGTTAAAAATTTTTAAATTCGAACTAATTTTTTGGATACTGCAACTATTGAATAGACAACTACGACTTTGACTTTGAATTAAAATCGTTCAAATAGTCTACCATTTGATAATTGAAGTAATGTCTCTTTAAAAAAACTTTGACTACAATAGTTCGCCAAATTAAACCTGCTGAATTGCTATGTTAGCCTATGAAGACCTTCTAGAGCAAGTTTTTTAAAGTTGAAGAAAAATTGTTCAATCATACACTTAAATCATTCTAATCGAAGCATTTGAACAATTTAATCGTTCAATCGAACGATTTTACTTTGACCGCAGGATAGACAAATTCAATGAAAAAAACTTTGACTTCGATATTCAAAGTCAAAGTATTGGATGGTCAAATTCAAAGTATTCTCCACTTCGAAATTAGACCCTTGATAAATCTGCCCCTAAGTGTTTGATAAAACATGGAAGCATTGTTCACTCTTCATTACTTCAATGAATTTGCAATATAATCATATTTATCACTTTTATTAAGGTTTGAATGGTAAATTTGAATTGTCACATTTCTTTTGGTGTCAAAAGCACCAACTTGAATGTAAACTTGAATGTGAGATTTATCACATCTCTACCATAGAAACAGTTCTAATTTCTAATTATTTGCCACCTAAAAACTGCCAAATTAATTTACAAATCAATGGCAGAGGTCCTTTTCACCATGTAAAGATGTTAATAGCCTTCCTGAAATTAGAGTTTTTTTGGAGAAAATCTCAAATTGAGTTTCATTCATTTGATTTGGATTCAATATGAGTTGGTTTGAGTAAAAAAAATTCACATAAATTTGTGATTCAACTTTTGATACATCTGCCCAAATGTTCTTTATTTTTAGATTTATAGCAGGGGCGTATAGTGGAAGTGTTATATTTCTAGTACTGAAAAAAACTTGATGCCTTCATAATTCTCCCTAATGTAGATTTCTTAATTTATAATGCCATGATTCAATGCAGAAAACTAATAATGACTTTGTACAAAGCAACTAGTTTGGCAGTTCTTAATTATTTGTTTTATATGCACTTAAAGTGATACGGACACAAAAAAATTAATTTTAACATGTATGAATGTACATTAAATGTTACCTATAGGTTGATCATTTTTTGCTGAGAGGTTTGTTTTCGTATATAATTGTTATTTGAAGTTCCTAAGCCTGACTCTCAGACACTCTGACTTTGCCAATCTGACTCTCCCATCTCAGCCTGTTAGTTACAGTTTATAATGCTAACGGACTCCTGCTGCACAAATATGGCAGCCCTGTCATACAGGTACATAGGGCAACAGACAGGTAATGTAAAAAGCATTATGCCAATACTTTATGGTAATGTTAGAAGTAGCTTTCAAAGCCAATATTACAATAGATGTAAAAAAGAGAGTTTAATTTCAGGTGTCAGTATCTCTTTAAGTTCAATACAAAGACGAATACCGATTACAAAACTAACATTGATACAATATCTAGAAAACTGAGCCTTCAGCAGGCAGCCCTGGGAGTGAACTGTAAAAGCCAAAATGTCCCCCTTCTCCATTTAGCTATTTCCCCTCCTTCCTTTTAATTCACTAGGACCGATTACTTATTTATAACACAAAACTGGCTACAATTATTTACCCAAGCTGACATAGGCCAGACCACACTATCTGACCCTTCCCCACTTACATTCCCAGTACATCTAAGCCAGAATTTAATTGGAAGTCCAGTGACTCTTTAGTCCACAAAACTGCACAGAAAACAGGTCTACACAATGATTTCCCAATTAATTAAAGAAGACAACTCACCTGAGGTCTCTCCACAAACTTTGTGGGAAACATTAAAATATGTATTAAGAGGAAAGATTTAATTAAAAAATGTGTTATTTACAGCAGTCAATCTCAAAATCATTACAGATGGGTGTAAAATAAATGTGGAATGCTTCATAGTCACTATTAGATAATGGTGCCTAAATGAGGTCCATTTAATTTAATTAAATAGCTGTTTGCCTATCCTTACTGCTTTAGAATTACCTTTCTTATTGATTTAATAAATAAAAGAGCAAGGTCTCTGCATATGTGCCTCTCCCACAACGCCTCACGCGTGTCCTGGATGATTTTTTTTGGCTAAAAAGCTTAGTTCCTTTTTTTATCTTTATCCAAGCTGGCTTCTATTTTAAGCTACTTCTCATGCTCTCTGCCTAACCACCAGGGTGATCACCTTTTCACAAAATAGCAAGTTATTTTCAGCTGCTTCCTGGGGTTCATTAAAAACAAACAGTTACACAAGCCTATCATATTTTACAATAATTAATGCGGAGTCTAACCTATGTAGATTGTGATGTTTAATTCCAAATACAGAACTTTATTGCAATTAAAATTATCCTAATATGTGTCAATCAAAGCAGTTGAATGTAAATATTTAATATGGATGTTTGGAATGTCCCTGAGGTTATCTGAAAGTCACTGAAATAGATAGTTCCTGCCCAGTTTTCTTTTATGGGTGACAGACTTGGAAAAAAACACTTTCTGTGCTACTACAAATTGATAGTGACCCATAAAATCAGTAAAGAGGAGTTCCCCAGTTAATGCTTATAACAGTAAATCGGCCCCTACGTATCTGCCAATTAAGAAGCCTGCACTACAACTCGTTCTTTTGAAACAGAAATCCATCCATTTGAGTGTCATTCATTCACATGTTTTATTGAAGCAATACACATTTATGCAAATAAAATGCATGCCTGCTGGCAAATTACAGAATGATATATTAAAGAATTCATTCAGGATGCGGAGCTTCCTAGCCAAAGGATCCAACCTTCATAAGCATTTATTGCAATCACAGCGGAAATGAAAATCTGTTTGTGGAAATGAGAATTTTCAAGGATCTTGAATGCTTCTCGTTCTTTACCTTTCTGAGCTCTTGCATGCTGTACAAAGCGCAAAGAAAAAATTCCCTTGCAAGAGCAGGTAACTGTAAAAACTAATTTATGTACAGCTAATCTAAAGTTCCCCTTACTTAAGTAAACTCCTAAGTAGCTTCCAGTACCTTCAATCTGACCTTCAAACAAAAATACATTTGGTATAATCTATAGTTTGTACAACAATGTGCATTATGATCTCCTACATTACCTGTGGGTTTGTTTTCAACTGCTAAAAATAAAAATAACTCCAAAAATCTAAATAAATTATTTGAATTATGGGGACCATTGGAATATTAAAGTTTTTTAGATTTTTTTTTCCACTACAAATTATTTGAAAAACTCGAATTTTTAGAGTTTTTCATTTTTGTTTATATATATTTTTTTAATCTAAACTTTTGGGGGCAGATGTACTAAGGGTCGAATTTTAGAAGTAAAAAAACGTAGAAATTCGACCCTCGAAGTATTTTTAAAGGGCTTTTCCAATCAAAAATGGACCTATTTCAATCGACTAAAAAATCGTTCAGCTAAACCCTTCAACTTCTCAGAACTTAGAAAAAATTTCAGGAAAAGTTCTGCGAGGTCCCCCAAAGGCTAAAATTTAAGCTACCGAATAGTCAAAGGATTTTTGAAGGGCCATACATACTGCTGTAAAGAATATGGAACCTCTAAATATTCCAATGGATTACTATTACAGGATCATTTAGAGAAAGCATTTCAATCCTAAATACTAGAGGATGCCACTTCCTCTCACTATTAATTTCCCAGGCTTATGCTAGTCTCAACCCCTGAGCAATAGTGATACAATGCCAGCACAAAATATGTGGAAATACGATGCATGTTTGCAAAATTTACCATACCAGACATGGGGTCTATTTACCAAGATTCAATTTTTTTCCCCACAAATCTTTCCAAAATAGCGTTTTTTTGGATTTTAAACCTCAAAATATTTTAAAACTTAAATGCAAAAATTTAACAGGCAACAACTGACGAGGTCCTATTGAAATGAATGGGAACTGAGCGGATCTGATTGGACCATTTTTATTAATTTTGGACTTTGAGGTTTTCTGATTTTTTATTGTCAGAAAAAAACTAGAATTTTAAGAGGTTTTTGATTTTTTAGTGCATTGTCCTGCTTGTTTTTTCTTTATTCCTACTCTTTATATTAATATTTTTTTATAGCTTTCATGACATTCATGATTTTACATAGTAACATAGTAACTGTTAGTTGATCCAGAGGAAGGCAAAAAAACCCATCCGAAGCCTCTCCAATTTGCCTCAGAGGGGAAAAAATTCCTTCCTGACTCCAAAAAGGCAATCAGACTAGTCCCTGGATCAACTTGTATAATGAGCTATCTTCCATAACCCTGTATTCGCTCACTTGCTAAAAAGCCATCCAACCCCTTCTTAAAGCTATCTACAGTAATGTACCAGCCTGTACAATAGTTTCAGGGAGAGAATTCCACATTTTCACAGCTCTCACTGTAAAAAAACCCCTTCCGAATAATTAGGGGGAACCTCTTTTCTTCTAAACGGAATGGGTGTCAGCTGGAAAGACCTACTGGTGAATAAAGAATTAGAGAGATTATATGATCCCCTTATATATTTATACATAGTTATCATATCACCCCTTAAGCGCCTTTTCTCCAGCATGAATATCCCCAATTTGGCTAGTCTTTCCTCATAGCTAAGATTTTCCATACCTTTTACAGCTTAGTTGCCCTTCTCTGTACCCTCTCTAATACAATAATGTCCTGTTTGAGTGAGGGAGACCAAAACTGTACTGCCTATTATAGATGTGGCCTCACAGGTGTTCTATAAAGTGGAAGAAGGACCCCCTCTTCCCATGACTCTATGCCCCTTTTAATATAGCTCAAGACCTTATTGGCCCTTGATGCTGCTGACTGGCATTGCTTGCTACAGCCAAGTTTATCATCTACAAGGACTCCAAGGTCCTTTACCATAATGGATTTGCCTAGTGCAGTCCCATTAAGGGTATAAGTGCCTTGAATATTTTTACATCCCAGGTGCATGACTTTACATTTATCAATATTGAATCTCATTTGCCACTTATCTGCCCAGATTGCTAGTTTGTCAAGATCCTGTTGCAAGGATGCCACACCCTGGATGGAATTAATTGTGATGGATAGTTTTGTGTCATCTGCAAACACTGATACATTACTTACAACCTCCCCTAAGTCATTAATGAACAAGTTAAATAAAAATGGACCCAATACAAGCCCTGAGGGACCCCACTTAGAACCTTACTCCAAGTAGAGAATGTACCATTAACAACCAGCATCTTACCCGATCCTGTAGCCAGTTTTCTATCCATGTGCAAACGTTTTCATTAAGAGCAACAGACCTTAGTTTAGATGCAGTAATTTGTGGGTTTCAAAAATCTCTCAAACCACTAAAATTCAACCTTGGATAATGGGCCTCTTAGGAAGATTTATCAAAATGTGAGATTAAGGTTCACAAGAGAAAAGATCACCCACTTTCTGTTCATTCCTATGGAATGTTTAGATGTGCATTTAGTGCATAGTGAACTCTAGATTTACCTGGTAGTAAATACACTCCTAAAAATCCCATAGAAATGAATAGAAAGTGAGTGAATTTTTCTGACAGTTATAATCTCACATTTTGATAAATCGTCCATTGTTCAAAATTGTGCTACAATTCATTGTGGGTAAGAAAGAGTGAGATTTGTGTCCAAAATTAGCACTGCACACATTCCACTGCATTCATAAATTTAGCTTAATGTTCTCTAGAACTTGAGTTGACAATAAATATTATAGTATACATGCATTTGTGACTCTCATTTCCTGGTAAAACTGATCCATTTGCTTTATTTATTTATTTTTTTAAATAATACGACCTTTCTGGATGCACCAAAATCATTTCGGCATATTATGAATACAGCCATGAATGTGTGCATCTCACTGTAGTAGTATATGGACATCCTCATAACTGTGTTTTATTGTGAGGAATCCTTCAAGTACTTTTGTTCTTATTAACCTTCAAGCAATGCATTTACATCGAAATTATGGGAGCAGGTAACTAACACTATGGGGAAGATATGTCAACATAATTTTTCGCGATTTGTATTTTTTGCAGCAAAAATCTGAATTTGAGTTGAGACCCTCATTTTTTATTACTGTACAAACTCTGAGAAAGCTGGTACATTCATGTAGAAGTTAACTGCAGTTCAGTATTCAAATTTCAAGCTTTTTTTATGTTGATTTTTTTTTTTTAGATCAATTTAAAAATTGCCAGGCTTATTAATAATGATGGCTAGAGTTTTAATTTGCTGCATTTTAAGATGTTTATTCAACTTTTTGTAGACACAGAGTTTTCCAGTTTAAATTTTTACCTTAAATAAGAGCACAACCAAAATCAAAGAATTCTAGAGGGGACATGGTTACCAGCCAAATGTGCACCCTTGGAAGAGCCTCCGCTGCAATAACATCAGGCTGCTGGGCTTCCTGGAACGTTCGGAGGGTGAGTCCCCTGAGATATTTGTACAGCAATGGCTTCTAAAAATGTTTGGGAAGGAAACGTTCACCCCTACTTTCTCTATAGAAAGGGCTCATTGTGTGCCCAGCCACCTCCGGGTGCCCCACTAGGCTTTTAATAGCCAGAGTGCTTAATGCCAGGGATAGAGACAAAGCCTTGTGTATGGCTCCCAGTAAAGGACAACTACCATTTGAAAACACCCACATTGCCATCTACCCTGATTACTCACAAGAAGTGCAGAAACAGTGAGTAGTGATGGGCGAAACGGGCGCGTTTCGCTTCGCCGAAAAATTCACGAATTTCCAGAGAAATTCGCGAATTGGTGAAAAATTCGCGAAACGAGTCGCACGTCATTTTTGACGCGCGTCGTTTTCGGCGCGCGTCGCATCAAAAAATGACGCGCGACTCGTTTTTGGCGGCGAATTTTTGCCCGCGAATTTTTCCTGCCGTTTCGCGAATTTATTCGCCAGCGGCATATCGCGGGAATTCGCAGCGAATTCGCCCATCACTAACAGCGAGCAAAATTCCAAGAGGTTAAAAAAGCTCTCCGTGAGATAAATGTCTCCTACGCCATGATGTACCCTGCCAAGCTCCGTGTTATGGTGGATGGCAAAGCTCATTTCTTTGCTTCTCCTTAAGATGCTGACACTTGGCTTAGAGTCTATAAAGGTCCATTCTAACTAATCCCGGGATGGAGTGGCCCGTGCTGGAGGTTATTTGTTAAATTGTCTATGCCCAAGCTAACTTTTAATGCTCAGAGCAACCCATGTTACCTTAAGGAGACTTGCTTGTGTCATATCTTAATTATATACAACAATGATATATTTTATGTATATATTGTGTTGTGTATTTAAGAATGCTATGTGATTTTCAACTTCGATAGTATCAGGACACAGCAGTGACAAACACATACTATTTAGCACACAGTTGCTAAATCCTCTCCCCTTTGTTAGAGAGCAGCTGAGAATCCAGTCCTTCCTATCCCCAAACTGCCTTTTCCACCTTTCCAGTGTCCTGATTCATGAATGGACTGCCTGAGAAATCCATGCCCTAACTTATTGGTCACTGACCAATCAGAACCTAACACATGTACCTATGAACAGTCTTTTAGCTATTGCAATAGGCAGAGAGTGCTGGGAGTTCCTGGAGTGAGGACACAGATGTCAGACCAAATGGAAGGTTGAGTATCAAGAAGGCAGTGGATTTAGATCCAACATATTCATAGTTGTAATTGTCCTTGTAAATATTTGTTATGCATTCTATGTAGTGTAACTTGTTTTATGTGTATTATTTGTGTAGATATGTGTCTATAGCTTTTGTAAATAAATGTATATTTTGATTGAACTCTCTCTTTCATAAAGAACCCTTATAACCAGGAATACTTATGTACATGTGCATATGAGAATAAATATACATATTTACATAAATATATCCTTGGTCAACAACCTATATCTACAACCAATTCTACATCAATATTGATTCTTAGCACTATTTAAGCTCCAGCCAACCCACACGCGCATACAGGCTCAGGGCCTCAACCCTAAGACGACAATGGCTTAAGATCGTGTACAGGTTCCAAACCTCAATCCTGTGACGGCACAAATCCAGATGGAATACAAATGGCTTAAGATAAGTTATATATCGCTCTGTTCTCTACTGAAGATGGTGGCTTATTGTTGATGCTACAGCCACATCAGACCTAAGTCTCTGTTTTTAGATTTATAATATTTCAGAACTGTGCTTATGTTATTAATCTTGGGAACTGACCTATTCAGAGTATGGCCAAGCTAAAATGCTGAGAGCACTGAGTTAAATTGTTTGTTGCCACAATAGCTCCGTCATCCAGTATAGAGGGAGCAGCACTGGGTTCAGCCCCGGGACTGAACTAGTTTTATTTTGGAGCTGGAAACTGACACTGTAAGATCCTTTTTATATACTCAATACAGTAGGCCTTTACTATTGCTGCAGGAGGTCCGCGGCTCAGGAGTAACTTCAAAACCTTTACTTTTACCAACCTGTCTACCTTTATACAAGGGACCCTCGGGCCAGGCTGGAACACTAACTACCCGCTCCCCACCTTGCTCACCCAAGAGCACAAATTAGTTTCTGCTTCCAGAGTTTTGGGAAGTTGGAACGGGAGGATAAGGAAAGATAGCAAACTAACAATGTATCCCTCTGAATGTATATTATATGAAGAAGTGGTTATCTGGTGGGGAAATGTTTTTGTTTACTTACTGTTAAGTTCTACCAGGCATGTCAGAAACTTATTGTATAAAAGTCATGCTCTAAAAGCAAATTACAAATTTTTTTTACAATAAGATTGTCAAGGTCAAAGGTAAACCATGGGAGTCTCTATTTTAAGTTGGAATGTAAGGGGGATGAATGACCCTATCAAAAGAGGATTAGTGATGGGCGAATCTCACCCGTTTCGCTTCGCCGAAAAATTCACGAATTTCCAGCGAAATGCGTGAATTGGCGAAAATTCACGAAACGAGTCACGCGTCGTTTTTGACGCACGTTGCGGGTTTTTTTGCCGAATTTTCGCTGGCGAATTTTTGTTGACGTTTTGCGAATTTATTCGCCAGCGGCGAATCGCGGGAATTCGCCGTGAATTCGCCCCTGGCGAATAAATTCGCCCATCACTAAAGAGGATTAGTGCTTTTGTAATTTTTTTTTGTATTTGGTCAAAAAGCAACACAAAGATGTGGTGTTTCTTCAGGAAACACATTTAGTAGGGGGTAAATTACTAACTTTGTGCAAGCCATGGGTAGGGGGGAGTTTTCACTCAGCCTTCTTTACCTATACTTCTGGCACTTCCATACTAGTCAGGAAAACTACAGCCTTTCAACTTCTAATGTGTAAAACGGACCCTAACGGTAAATTTGTATTTACACTGTCTACTTAATGCAACTGAAACCATTTTGGCTAACGTTTATATCCCCCCACCACATTCGGATACCTGTATAAAAAAACGAATAGAATTAATTTTACTTCACCCCCAGGCACAGGTGATATGTGCTGGAGATTTTAATGAAACCCAGACTTAGATAGGGTCAGCAGAGAGCTCCTCCGAATACTTACCAAGGGGAATTTCAGACCATGCCCACTTAGTGACCAAGTGGGAACAATCAAGAACCCCCAAACATAGACATTGGTCCTTAAACTCAGCTTGGCTCAATATTTTAGACATACATGAGCTGATAGCAACTGAAATAATTGAATTTTTCTCAGACAACAATGGTACTGCCAACCCTTTGGTGATTTGGGATGCTTTCAAAGCTTACATTCGGGGGACCTTTAATTCAGAAATTATAGCAGTAAAATGTAACTCTGCTAAGGAGGAGACTGCCTTGGCAAAGAAGGTGAATCTATGGCTGTTCAGGATCCATGCCCTTTAAACTTAACAAATCTCCAGACCGCACAGCAAATTTACCCCAACTCAATAAAACGAACAGAAGATAACTTTTTTTTAAAGCTGCATATTATGAACAGGGGGAACGGGTTGGGAAACTTTTAGCATACATAGCTAGGAACCATTCCTCCACCCCTGTGATTACTGAAATTATTGACTCCGCAGGTCTGCGGCACACAAAACCTGAAGGCATTGCTGCATGCTTAACTGATTACTACACTCAAATTTACCAGTATAAAAGAACGGTCAGGGATGAAGAGATAGCCGACTATTAAGGGGCTCTCGGATTGCCTGGCCTTCCACAGAGTTACAAAGCGCAGTTGTACACAGAAATCACTTTAGCAGATATATTGGAAGCCATCGATTCATTTCCTACAAAAAAAACACCAGAACCTGATGGTCTTCCAATAGACTTTTACAAACGCTATAAAGTAGTGTTAGCTCCCTATCTCCTAGTGACCATCCAGCAAGCTCAGAAAGAGGGCACTTTCCCAGCCTCCATGTACGAAGCATCTATAGTTTTACTTTGCAAACCTGGGAAAAACCCGGTGCAAATGGACGCATATCGCCCTATTTAGCTCCTTTCAGCTGAAATAAAAATCTTCTCTGCTAGAATGAGCAAAACCTTAAATGTAATTATTGCCAATGACCAAACTGGCTTTATGCCAGGCAAATCTACTGCTTGGAAACTTAGGCCACTCTACACGATAATAAGGGACAGAAGTCAGTTGCTGCACTTGATATAACTAAAGTGTTTGACATGGTGGAGTGGTCATATTTGTGGGCTGTACTTAAGCATTTAAATTTTGGGGCAGTGTACACAAATTGGATTAGGCTCCTGTATCTTGGACCCAAGGCATCCCTGATAATAAATTGTACCCAATCCACTTCCTTTCCTCTGCCCTCTTTCACCTTTTTTTTGCACTGGCTATGGAGCCCTTTCTGCAGGGAATTAGATCAAGCCCTGCAAGTAGGGAATGGCAGCGGGAAGAATGTATACAATTATTTGCAGATGACACTTTAATATATTTGGGTAATTGGGACCCCTCCCCACAGGCCATGGTTGCCGTAACAACTACCTTCGCCCACTTCTCAGGTTTAGTCACCAGTCCAACTAATTCAGTCATTTTTCCAGTAGATCTGTTCCCAATTCAAAACTGTCCAGCTATCCTCCCCTTTCCAGTGGTCCAACAATTTACATATTAGGGGGGGGGTGATTAAGTTACCACTGACTGAATACTACACAATTAATGTGTCTCCACTATGCAAGTCTATTCTCAACAAGATTAAAACATGGAAATCACTGGTACTGGGCCCCATGGAACATATCCAGCTGCTGAAGATGATTCTTCTTCCCAAATTATTATACATATTGCTTCACGCTCCTCTGATAATACCTAAAAACTTCTTCAATAAAATCGATGCCCTAGTTTGCCAATTGATCTGGTCCTCATACAGACCTAGAATTGGTCTTTTGAACCTAACTAGGAACAGAGACAAAGGTGGAGTGGCCCTCCCCAATATATACTCATACTACCAAGCTGCACAATTGAGCCATCTGACCTACTGGGTTAGGGATACGCATCATCAAACGCTTCTACTACATCAGGAATTAATAGGCACTCCCCTTACACCTCTGCAGTGGCTATTTATTAAAAAGCCCACCAAATCGGCATACCGTAATATTGTTATTCAGCACACTTGCCAAATTTGGCTAAACCACTCAGATTTTCCAGTTCAGTGGATATCCTCCTCAAACCCCATTATGGTGTAATCACTGGTTTCCTGATATTGTGCCTTTGGGGAAAAATACGAAATAGGAAAGTTGTAACATTTGCACGATTGGAGATGTTTTGAAACAGGGAGAAATGGTTAGTTTTGCCTGTCTCAAACAAGAATTCTCACTCCCCAACACTCAATGTCTTCAATACAGATAAGTGCAAAGGTCTCTGACTGTGCAGCATAATAGGGCTGCTATTCAACTGTCACAACATTCAATGTTGGATGATATTATGTTGCCTTCTCCAAGGGCCTAATTACAAAATTATATGCTGCCCTACATGATAAACAATTCAATAGGCCATTGGTGAAATGGAGAGAAAGATGATGAATGGGATGAGCTTTTGGAATCCCCATCCAAGGCCTCTCTTAACTATAGAGATAGGATGTTGCAAATATATTTTATACATATGGCATACTATATGCCAGCTAAGCTACACAAAATTTTCCCGGGGACTTCATCTGAATGTCCCAGGTACCATGCTGATGATGCCACCTTGCTTCATATGGTTTGGGAGTGTTCTGCTTTAACCCAGTACTGGACCAAAATCCTCGCTAAATTAGACTCAATTTTTGGGGGAAAAGATTCCTTGCACGCCCCAAGCTTGCTTACTTGCTTATGTTGGATTGAAGGAACACTATTCTCAATACCAATGCTTACTGAATGTTTATTTATTGGAAGAAAATGAATAACTAGGAACCTCCCACTTATTCACAATGGGTAAATCATCTAGAAAATGTAATCTACAAATACAGAGTTTCTAATAAATTTCTAATAAAATTTCAAAAAATTTGAGGCCAATGGTCTGAATAGTCGGATGGAGCTCACATGGCATACTAATTTACTAAGTAATAGGGCAATTCCTTACACTGTAATTCCTTTGGTCTATTTCTTTCACAATGGACAAATAAACCAAACGGTATCACAATTCCTATAATCTATGTACAGATAAATTGACTGTAAAATGTTTCTATACTCTGATTCTAAGCTCTGTAAATCTTGGTTTACTCATTGTACACGTTGCACGTGTAAATTGCTATGACTTATATGTGATGACTTTCAATAAAATTGCCAGAGTTAAAAAAAAAATCAAAGAATTCTGAAAAATACAACATTTTATCATGATTGTGCAACATATTGAACCAGTTTTGTATAAAAATAAAATAAAAAAAATTGAAAATTCAATTAATAATTTTACCTCTAAATGATTTTATTTTTAAATGATGCATGTCAAAATTGTATTTTAAATAGGGTAGTTCTCTATAGTATCACAGATATGGGTCCTATTATTCAGAATGCTCAGGACCTGAGGTTTTCCAGATTTTGGAACAAAATACCTAAAAAAAATCAGTTAAAAATTTGGGGCCAGATTTATCAAGGGTCGAAATGAAAAATCAAACATTCGACATTCGATCTAATTTTTTAAATGTTTTTTTCTATCGAAAACAGACCATTCAAATTAAAATTGTTTGAACTGTATCTTTAGATTTGAACGGTTTCCTCGAAAAAATATAGATTTTTGAAAAATTTCAATTTCAAAGACAGTACTTCATTTTCGAATGGTCGAATGTTTTTGATTTGAATTGAATTTTGGTCTATTCGATAGTTGAAGTACCCAAAAATTAATTCAAATTCATTTTTTTTTATTTGAATTTTCACTTCAACCCTTGATAAATCTGCCCCAAATAAATCAAGTACAATGTACTGTTTTATTATTAGAGAAAAAGGAAATATTTTTTAAATTTTAATTGTTTGATTTAATTGACTTTATGGTTGCCTATGCACTCCTGCAATTCTGAGATTTCTGTACAGTGGGTTTCTGGATAACAGATCCTATAATAGTACAGCAAAAATTGGAATTTCACTTACCTTCTTGCTGTAAAATCCTTTTTTTCCCTCACATCCCAACATGTCTTTACACATGGGCAGTATTGCCCTGCCCAGACAAGGAGGTAGGACCTGTAATCCAAGATAAAGAATGACTAATTATGACATATAAGACCACAGCGAAACGAGTCACGGCACGTTTTCGGCGCACGTCGCGTCGTTTTCGACGCATTGCATCAAAAACGACGTGCGGCTAGTTTCTTTTATTGAATTTTTGTTTGACAAATTTTCATCGCCGTTTCGCGAATCTATTCTCCAGCGGCAAATCGCAGGAATTCGCCGCGAATTCGCCCCTGGCGAATAAATTCACCCATCACTAGATATGACGGGACATGGAAGTAAGAGAATTAGGCAAGTGAAATACCCATTTTCTAGCCATGGTAAAAGCAGCAGTCTGCATGATTGTACCCAATAATCTCATGCTTCTGCCTATAACAGCTGCCTTTAAGTTTGGGAGGAGCCCTCCACTACTTGGATGCTTATAGTGAGAGGGCCAAGGGGATAGTTCTGGGCAGACAAGGGAAGGAAAAAGTGTACTGACAGGATGGGGAACAGGAAGCATACTTATGGAACAGGATGGGTCGGCAACAGAGAGTCAGAGTGGTGCAAACTAAGGGACCAGAAGTGTAGTAAGTTTCCCCCTACTTTGGCCCTAGTCATTCTTGCAATGGTCATATAACTGTCTTTGCAGAGACTTTGTCCGGTTGAACATTTACTGCATATTTAACACAGAATTGTACTATCATTCTTCTGAACAAGTTACTTACTTAGTAGCCTCAGCACAGATCCCCTTGAAATACCTTCCCTTTATTCTGAAATATTAGCTCATGCTAATGCACCAGTTAAATATCAGATGCATTCATTCAGCTTTTCTCTGAGATTTCTTTCCCCTGCAGCTTGCATGTTTTGCATGCAGACAAGACAAAGAATCTGTACTGATGTAAGGTATTTTTCTCCTGAACCCATATGGCTTTCTATGAATCATTGTGACAATTAAACGAGGCACATATTGCAGAGCTATTTGAAGACAGCCTACCAGAAAAATACGTTTCACGCTCCCTAGTTTATATGCTAAGCAGAATTGAACTTCAATAATTGTGGTGCCGAATAATTTGAATGTCCATATCTGATGTATAACATATTGATTATAGGATTAAATTTAAATCAATTCACTCTGCATTGCATAAACTAAGATAACAAATTTTAAATTTATTTCTGAATCTCATAGATCAATGCTTGTCAAGGTTATACAAACTTTTAAAGGGAAAACTGTCAAATAAATGCATAGTAAATAAAATTAAAGTATATTTGATAGTGTTTGGAAGTTTATTGTACATATTGCACACTGCATTTAAAGCAATCTTTAGTCCTTGCTGGTAGTGATTAATTGCAAGAACAGCATAAACTGTTTTCTGCACCTCCAGGCATTCTGTTCCTATTTTACATTTCTGTGCTAGTTGCCTGACATTCATAGTATGACTTAATCTGACACTTATCTGCAAATCACCATCATGAGTGCTGAGTAAGCCATTTAAGTTGGTCAGCTGTACTGTAAATATTGCCATAAAAGAACTAACATATGAAAAACAAACACTATACCAGGCACTTCTAGCATAAAAATGTTAATGCTGTGAATGATAAATTCATAGAAACATTATACGTTATTATACATGTTATACATTGCTAAATATCAGATTAGGGGGCACTCCCTGGTCTAAAACCAGATATCCTGTATTTACTGGCTGCTGTTTCTCCAGGCTGAGCAACAGGAAACCCAAATTATTAATGACTTTTCCTACTGTCTGTATTCCCTGGCTGACACTTCCGGTGAGCTAGCTGTAGGCAATAGCTACAGTACATTAAGGGACTAATGAAGCCTGCCTCTGCCATGCCCTGGTGCTTGATTATTAGCCCCCCTGCTTTGTCCAAGCCTCAAGTTCCTTTATTCTTGAGATCCTAAATTGTTGTCTCTGGTTTAACACTTGGCCTGATTTTTTTGGATTCTGCTGCCTACCCTGACTTTCTGCCTGTTTCTAGGACTATGTTTTGTTTGCTGCCTATCCTGGCCAATTGCCTGTGCTGGGACATTGAATACCGTTGTCAACATTTTTGCTGCAGTTTGTGTTAAATTTTTTATAATTACATTTTTTGTTTGAGTCTCAGTATGTTTGTATGCATGTCAGCTCCTATCGCCTAACCCAGTGGTTAAGTCTAACACATCAGCTTCCATTTCTCTGCTTATAGTCCTGTACTCTTATAGACATGAATATAAACACACATAGATATAAACAAATAAAACTTCCATGCATTATTACAGAAAGAACAAAAAACGGAATTTAACATTCATAGGCTCCAAGCTAAAGTACTTGCTATACTTCCTAATATCCATAATGCTTAGGTTTCCAAACTGAGTGCCTGATAACCAAACATTAATCTGCCATTGACTTTGAAATGATTTTGACAGCTTGAGTATTTTCTTTTTCAGAATTTTTGCAGTTTTGTCACAGAGTAAAATCTAGAAAAGTCATAGCTTTTGGGGACAAAAATCTCTGCATTCAAACATGAATGAATGTCAGGAACACTCCGTCTCTGAGGACTTTGTGTCCAAGATGGCAGCAGCCATGGATGTGAACTAATGTATATAGCTCTGTTTTAGGCCAAGCACTTTTGGTATGTGGCTTTCAAGGTATTGAACTACATCTCCCAATGACCCTCGAGCCAAGATTTTATGAGATGACACAGTTGGAAGGTATCTCTGGTTAAGGCTGAGCGTTCCGGGTCAAGCGGAAGCTCCATTGTCTTTAGGAGGACTAGCAATTAGTGGTTTCAGCCCCACAGGGGACAAAGTCCTTTTTGTGTGTGTGTGCGCAACTTCAGTTTACCCCCTTGCAATGACTGAATGGAGTGTCCAGCACTGGAACCATGCGTCCTCAGGGCATCACTTCCTCAAATCCAGCCGTGGTGCGAGCTAGACAAGGATATAAAGTGAAATTCCCATTTCATGCAGATACCATAAAAAAAAAACTCAACTCAGTGCATGGTTCCACATACTGAGTCAATAGAAATATAATTAGCTTTGATTTTCTTAGGGAATAAGCAGACTTCTATGTGATGCATCATTGCTATTTAACTAAATCAATTTGTCCTTGTACGGATATTATTTTTAATAGGCTGGCTAAGATTAGAAACGTAGGCAATGATTTATTTACCACTCACCCTTTGCACCAGAATGAATGCTCTGTGAAAATGACAGAATTTTTTTTTATTATAATTTAAATTGGATCCAGAACCACAACCTATATAAACTGCATACAATAATCTACCTATTAGCCATATACTTTGATTATAAGAAATAATCTTACATTTGGTTGAATTATATTTACAGCATAATTAATCTGGATTGATAAAAGATCATAATCCATCAAGTTCAACATACTTTCCTATACCGACTAACTGTGGATCACAAGATCACCTTTGATAGTATGCTTTAAAATATTATTATTTGTGTATAAATCTCTGAATCTAAGAATCTTGGCGTATAGTGATTGCCATGTGTAGATGTGTAGAATGTTCCTTGCTCTGTAAGTATCGACACCCTGCAAAAAAAAAAAAAAATACTGCTGAAGACCAGGTAGCTTCAAAGAAAACACCACCAAAAAGGGATATGCTAGAGAGAGAGCAATTTCATGGATTGTTTTGACCAACAAACAATTTGTAAATGAACTGAAAAACAGACAGAGGTGGCTATTTAGCAAAATAAAAGACCCTGCAAAACAACAATGCTTTAATAAATAACCCCCATAATTTTACATTTTCTGTTCAGTTAAGTAAGAGTTACCAAAGGACATTCCAAATACCTTTTATTTTATAAATGCCAATGAAACATATTTTTTATGTTAAAATAAATGGTAAACCAAAATAAACCAAAAGAGGTTTTATATCACCCATGAACTATAAGTCTATGCAGTGTTGTTAATGTATGAACAGTACACTACTATTTAGAACATATAGTATTCCCTTAAATAGTTTAAATTAGCTCCAACTGGTTCAAAATAATTACCGATTATCGAGAGCCAGCTGGAATGCATTGGTCTTAGTTAGAATTCTAATTAAAATACTCTTTATGCGAAAGGAAGCGACAATGTACTCCTGGTTAGTTCCAGCTGAACACCCCAGTTATTTATTTCATTTTACAATGTTGAAGCATTTCCTTCACCAAAAATGACACTGAAAATATTTTTTCTAGTTTGCTGATGATAATTGCATTGCATTGTTATAGAGGTAGTTAACAAAAATTCTTGCACTTGATATATATTACCGTAGCACAGTTTTGACAGTTTGTCCTCAGAACATGAGCAGGAGGTGGGGGGGGGGGGAGAATACAAAATATCAAGAGGAAATAGTGGAATTATTAATTTAAAAAGGTGCCTACTGTGTCAGCACTTTGCATGTATCTGTGCCAAGTGTTGGAAATGCCATCTGTCATAAACTGCTGAATTGCAAATAACCCGTTTTTGCATATTTGATAAGAATCTTTCCCACACTACATTTTGGATGCGTAGTAGGCAGATAGAATTGATTACATATTTAGATTTAGATAGTGTAAAAACCTTGAAATCTTTGGTGCACGTACAGTGTGTGTATTTCAAAGTCCCAAAGTTTGTGTTATCCATGGTTCCTTGGTTCAGATACGTGTATAGCGTAATAGGTAAATTCTTAATTCTGGTTCAAACTAGAATTACTGGATTCATTAAGAGGATTTTTTCAGATCCCTTTATGTGAAATAAAATTTAAAAAGTACTTGTGTTCACTCTACTTCTGTAAACTTTTGTATAGTTATGCTAAGGGCCATAATGTCTGTCCTAAGTCTTCTTAAGATTGGAATCTTATTAAACTACCAGCTGAATTTAAGATTCAAACACAGTAATCTGAATAACTGTGACAACATCAAAAAGGCATATAAGAAAGGATAGTCTTTTTACCCCATTGTATTTTGCATTGCAGCATGGAAGCATGGAAAGGTGAGTTTTCACTTCTCCATAGTGGGAGATGTAAGCTGCAAAGGATATGTTACTAAATAGAGAAAGTCTTTTCTGTTGAAAGGATTTTGCTCTTTGACCTGGCAAAATGTGAAGATGTGTTATTTGTGCAAAATATTTTATTTTGCTACATTTCCCCATAAATATTTTGCTTGAAAACAATGGGGCAGATCTAGCAAGGGTCAAGTGAAAATTTGAATTACAAAAATTCAAATTTAGAAGTAATTTTTGGATACTTCGACTATTGAATAGGCTGAATTTCGATTCAAATTGAAAAAAATTAGATTTGAATTTAAAAATTGAGCCTATGGAGGACCTCCTATAACCTTTAAGGAGTGTTTGTGAAATTTTTGGAAAATGAAAAAAGGATTCTTATTCAATCGAATCAATGAAATTTGACCCTTGCTAACTCTGCCTCAATGTGTAGTAATGTGTAATGATGTTGCAATTTGGAAAAAAAGTGCTTCACTTCACTGCTGAAAATGTATTTTATTTTAATGCTTGCATGGGGAACTACAACTGACACTCTAAACCAAAAAAATACAGATGGAGTAGAGAGCATTCAATAGGGATGGCGCGAACCATCTACTAGTATCTACTAATTTGCCGTGACTGCTTTGGGGACCCGGGGTGTGTACAGAATTTAATGGGGCACTAAATTATACATAGGTTCCATGCCCTCAAGATAAACCCCTGTTTCTAAATAGGGATGGCGCGAACCGCCGAAAAAAAGTTCGCGAACATGTTCGCGAACTTCCG
>CM044438.1:93090643-93112270 GCA_024363595.1 Xenopus borealis
TCTGACCAGGCGAAGTAACGTCTAGCGTAAGTGCTAACGTTTAGGAAAATGTTCATCTTAATGAATTTGCGAAGTTACGATCCTTCATCAGTGCGCAACTGGCCTGGCCTAAGGGTGCGAAGTTGCACAAGTCTATCTACTTTGCTAGTGAAAATTCGCCAGAGTCTGTGTTAGTGAATTTGCGAAGTTGTGAAATGACGGCACGCTGGCAAATTAGTGCTAGCGCTAGACGCTTTGCGCTTTAGTGAATCCGCCCCTTAATAGCTTGACTTCTACCCCCTCTAACAGCATTCTGGTCCCTATGGATGTCAAAAGCTTGTATACAGTTATCCCCCATGACCAAGGAATTGAAGCCTGCAGAAGAGCTCTTCTTTCAGCACTAGTAGAACTATTGATTCAGCTTCTTGAATTGACATTATCAAGGAACTTCTTTAGGTTTAAAAACTTATTTACAAGCCTCGGGCACGGCTATGGGCAGTGCCCTGGTACCATCATATGCCAACATATACATGTATACATGTAAGGCTCTAAAGGAAGGCAAAGCACTCCAACCAGTGGCAAAGCATTTTCTGTTGAAGGGACACACACTCCCAATGTTTAAATGTATGGCTATAGATTTCCAGCTTCCTCTGGATAGAGGAGGCAATAGGGATCAAGCATTACTGCGGAGAAAATCCATATGGATTCACAGATTGGACACTGTAAGTCCAAGAGGACTCAATGAGACTTTGCCCCTTGGGTGCTTTATCTGAAACGTACATGCCTTTCACTATGATAGTTATATATACCCTTTTACAGTTTGGTTTAAATGCCCTCTGTCTCTGTACTTAACTTTAATGGATGCATTTAGTGTCACAGGATTTACTGTAACATAGTTTTTATCACATTTTCTTTGGACCCATGACCCTACATGCACCGGGGTAGCAGGCGTACCCTCATTAGCCCACTATTATGGCACCACGGATTATACCGTACAATATTGTCCTGGTTGGTCCTGATATGTGGATTTGGTGACAAGGTGGCTTATATTGTTGGCCGAAATAAGTGGCAAAACCTGTTCCCGCGCTATTATAGAGACTGTGGTCAGCAATGTATGTCAGTCGGCGGGTGACCGCAGACTGTCTGCAACGCTACACTGTCCAATGGCATTTTTATGCAAGACGCAGCATGCGTTGCTAGGTGTGCAGCGCTTGGAAACAGGTAGGTGTGCTTTAATGCTTACCACTGAGCTGTCCTGCTCACTGTACCTACCAGCTCTGCACCACCACTGCAGGACTTTGGACTGGGCTAAGCCACGCCTACTTTTTGGGGTCACATGGCCATGGCCACTTTTCGGTTTTACATGTCCTGTGCTGTAATTCCACAATTATGCGGCTATGTTTGGATTTGGGCAAGATATATGGTGCGGGCAAGGATAGGTCTACACTATGAACACATGCACTTGTTAGTTTTATGTACACAGCCTCATTCTTCACTCATGCTTAGCAACCATCAGTGGGGCCAAAATGGCACTTTAAATGTTCCCCTGTGCACACTGTCTGTTCTTTCCCTGATGAAAGTTCTTTTTTTTGTTGTAAAATCCTTTGAGTGCTATCACTGTGTACTACTACTTATCTATTTTTTCGACTAGCACCCAGGTTATTAACTTTGGCTCGTGGCGTGCAACCCCTATGGACATTTATATATATATATATATATATATATATATATATACACACATACATACATATATATAAATAATATCAACAAGCAATGTTTTTTTAAAAACTATTCACTGTAAATGTTATATTCAGACACAAATAATATCTCACTTAAATATACAACAAATACAGTATATAAAGAAGGAGGGTTTCTGCTGTATGTTTTACCTTTGAGAGTATAACTGAATTGAAAGGATGAAACAATAAATAAGAAGAAAAGCAGAAGAAGCACGAACTACATACAGTAAATGATGGTGGCATTATTTTGTACTGTACCATGGGAGATATAAAGAATAATACTCATAATAGACCCAATAAAAACTTTAAAAAAAAACTTGAAAACATTTGTCATTAATTACGTACCAAAACAGTTGTTTTAATCTTTTTTGAACTGCAATATTCCCTGAGGAATCAGAGTGAAGTAGGAGTGGAATATGAATGTAATAATAATAATAATAACCTATTGGTTTTCATGGGTGACAAAACTATAACAAATTTACCCTCTGAATAGTGAATAAATTCGCAAAATGCCAGCCAAAAAAAAAAAAACTAAAATGACGTGACGTGTGTCAAAAATGATGCAAAGAGAATGACGTGGCGCGCGTCAAAAACGTGCCATGACTTGTTTCGCGAATTTTTTGGCAATTCGCAAATTTCGCTAATTTTTCAGCGAAACGGGATAGATCACTAACAAAAAAAGCATTACATATATAAGAGACTATAGTTTTGAAAGTCAAAAAAATATCTATTGATTTGTTTAGTTTAGCCTATGAGTGTTTCTCGCTTCCAGTAAAACTCTATATAAACTTAGTATAAGTGTATTCATTTTGCCTTCTATGTTAATGAGTCACCTTATGCCTTAAGCTTGGGAAATATGTTTCAAGGGTTCACAAGAGCAACCTTTTTGTGGATATATTTATGCCTGATAGACTGAACACATATTTTCCAGCTAAATGTTATATAACTTGATTTATAAATGTAACTTTAAAATAAGAATCTTTTTAGAAATCAGGTTTGAGCATATGACTCAACAGGTGATGTTAAACGTGAATAAATATTTTTCAGCTCTTTCAAAACAAAATAACTTTTACAGAATATAACTATTGCAGAAATTGCGTGTGTGTACTAGAGCACCTTATACATTAGCATGGGTAATAAGCATGCTGGAAAAAGTTCTTAAAAGCTGTGCTTTCATTACTTTTCCAGCATATCAATGTCTATGATAATTTACTTTAAAGAAAGGTGGTTGTCAGGTTTACAACGGGAGCCACTCCATGGGGAGTGGATGTGGCAAAAGCCCCGGGGTGTAGCCATAGACAACTGGAGCAGGCATGGTAAATTAAGCAGGTTTAATGGTAATAGTGAATAACAGGAAAAGGTTCAAGTAAAGTCTTTACCAAATGAAGCAGGGAACAAGCAGGAACAAGGAATCCAGGTAACACAAGGCAAGGTGGCAAAACAAGAATCTCAGGAGCAAGGAATCAACATATCACAAGACAAGGTTGGCAGGTCATCCACTATCAGGGTCATTTGGGTAGTTTGTGTAGTGATTATGATTTAAAAAGAGTAAACACAGTTGTCTGACAATAAATGGCTTCAGCCAACCACTAACCATGAGTGAAAGAAAAGTTTCTGGGGCAGATTTATCAAGGGTTGAAGTGAAAATTTTAATAAAAAAAAATTAATTTTGAAGTAATTTTTGGGTACTTCAAACTATCAAATAGGCCAAAATTCTATCTGAATTAAAAAAAAATGTATTTGAATTGGAAAAATTCGACTCTCCACCTTAAACCTGCAGGATTGCTGTTTTAGCCTATGGGGGACCTCCTATAACGTTTATAGAGTCTTTTTGAAATTTTTGAGAATTCAATTTTTTTGGAGGAAATTGTTTGAATCAAACGATTTGAATTATTTGAATTTGATCTAAAATTAACCTATTTGATCGAAAAGGGTCCATTTTCGATCGAAAAATTATTCAAATAAAATTTCATAGTCTAATGTCGAAATAGTTTCACTTTGAAATTCAACCCTTGATAAATCTGCCCCTTTGTGATATCATTCATATTCTCTGAATAAATCATAAATTCTGCCAGGGCATGTAAACTTATGAGCACTAACTATTAATTAAATTAATAAAACTCATTCACTCACTATGTATAAATCCAAATTAGTTTTTACCCTGACCATCTCCATGTCATCTACGCATGCGTAAGCTTGTCACCTTAACAACAGACAGGAGACACTCCCCTTCGTAAAACTTCAAAGCCTCCCCACTCCCCTACTTCTTTTTTCCCTTCTGCCTTCAACCTCAGGCAGTAAGTACCTTGTTTTCTGTGGGACCATCTTAGGGCCATGCCAAGAAGGCTGCCAGTATGGGGGAGTCAGGTTTTAAGGTTTTCCTGACAAGGGCTACTGTGTGGTACAGGCAAGACACTGTACCAGATAATGGATCTGCTTGCTCGGAAAGCATTATGTGTATGCCCTGGAACATAGGGGTGGGGGTGCGCTGGGCTACTGCTGTCAGATTTCAGAATGAAATATAAAAAAATCTGTTTGCTTTTTTGAGAAATGGATTTCAATGCAGAATTCTGCTGGAGCAGCATGATTAACTGATGCATTTTGAAAAAAAAAAATTCCCATGACAGTATCCCTTAACATAAATGACTATACTGCTTTATACATCAGTGGTTCACTCTTTGGTGACTAAGCCATATTGTATTACCTCTCCTAAGAAAGCAAAACCCTGGACAGAGTATGCAGGCAAAGGCTACATGACAGGGACGGGACAGAGTTGCCTGGCAGGGGATTAGTTGTGGGGTTTAGCGATGTAGTTGGGGGATGGAGTTAAGGGGACTTATAGCACTAACAGCTAAGGAGGGCATCCATTTTGGAAGAGAAAAAGGAGTCCCACCCTCCTTCTGTATTAACCCTTTGTGCTAGTTGTCACAATTGTGACCTGGGTTAGTGGGGCACAGGTTAAGTTGATGTGGAATGGTGAGTATTGGGTTAACTAACCAAGAGGTCATAAGAGGGGATAGCCCGTTGTCACAGCCGGGCGGCGGGTCCCTTTTCCGGACAATTTTGCGAATTTCCAGCGAAATTTGAGAATTGGCGAAAAATTTGCGAATGAGTCACGTCACGTTTTTGACGCCAGTGAATTTTCAGCAGGCAAATTTTCGCTGGTGTTTCGCAAATTTATTCACTACTCAGGTCCCAAATGTCTCACGTGGGCTTGCTCTGTGTGATGTTGTCAAGGAGTCCAGTTATGGAAGTCAGATATTTTTTTCAACCTAGTTTGAGCAATTCACAATCATACGGTGGTGTTGATTTTAAGAACACTTACCAGCATACATCTCCTTTGAGGGTTAGTTCATACAATTCCTAGATTTAATTAGGGAGGCAATGAGTACTGGTTGCCATCTGGGTTTTTTTTTTATTTTCTTATATGCAGATCTTCTCATTTAACCTCTATTTATATTTTAGATGATTTTTGCAGGGTCCTCATCTAAAATCTTCAACTGTTTAAGCCTTCAAAGATCCATTATAGTATTTACTTATCATACCCCCCCCAATGAGTTAAGCTTGGGTATATGCCATGGGTAGCTGACATGTAGTGATGGGCGAATTTATTCGCCAGGGGTGGATTCGCTGCGAATTCCCGCAATTTGCCGCTGGCGAAAAAATTCGCGAAATGCCAGCAAAAATGCGCTGGAAATTCGCAAATTTTTAGGCGAAGCAAAACTGGGTAGATTCACCCATCACTACTGACATGGAGATGGCCAGGGTAAAAGGGAAAATGACATCACTCTTACTGTGATTTTCCTATCCTGGCCATCTTCCATGTCAGCAAGTTTTTTTCCAGCCCTTACTGTAGATAAACCAGCCAGCTTGTTACTTAGCCACCTGTGTAGGGGAGAGGGGAGGTTTTGAAGTTTTTGGAAGGGGAGTGTCTCCTGTCTGGGGTCAAGCTTACTGATGTGTAGCTGACATGGAGGATAGCCAGGAAAGGAAAATCATGTTTTTTTGCAGCAAAAATCACCCATACAGGTTTCCAAAACTCTATATTTTCACCTTCTTTCATTACCATCTAAAAGCTGACAAATCCATGAAGAAATCAATGTTATTAGCAACATTATCAATATATTATCAACATTCAAGCTATAAATAGGAGTGATTTAATAAATAAGCACACATTTAGGAGCAGATTTATCAAAATGTCAGAACCGTAGAAAAATGTATCCACTTTCTATTCAGTCCTATAAGATTTTTAGAAGTGAATTTATCAATGGGGGGAAATCAGAGTTCATAATTTTATAAATACACTTCTAAAAATCCTGTGATGAAAGCAAAAAAACTTTAGTGACAAAACATGTGTAACATTTTTACTCAAATGCTAGCTTATTTAAGAAAAAGGTTACAGAATATTCCCTTGTGTGTTTTCTCAGTGAAAAAAGTTGCGCACCAACGAAAAATTACATTGCTCACTAAATTTCCAATTAGGTTAAAAACTGAATTAATAAACTGGATAAATAAATATATCATTCAATCTGCTAGAGTCAATTCTGACTACAGAATTTATTCTTTAATCTCAACTATTCACAGTCCCAATAAATATTCTCAAGTATATTTTTGCTGTGTTTTTTTCTGGAGTTCTGTAAAAATGAAAATTTTACTTTTGATAATTTGGCCCCCTAATGTAATATTTCCTGACGGGAAACAGTCAGATATAAAACAGCATATCAGTTAAATATATAGTCCCATCATTTATGAGGAAATAAATGTTACTGAGCATGCTTATAAATTAATTTTGCATTTAGTATAAATTACATTTCATTAAAACCTTTACATTGTTTTCATTTAGAGAAGGGTTTGAAAATACAACAGTGAGTACATGGTGTGAAAAGGCTGAGGGTTAATTATGGAATGATAGATTTCATGCCTTGGGCTGGGAGCAGGATATTTTCAAAATACTAACACTGCTAACAGCTATACTTCTTGATGAACTCACAGGAGGAACAAAAGAGTAAAAACAAACAAATATGTTGTTGAAACCTGGCATTTAGACTGAGGACTATAATCTTCATATGACATGCTTATCCAAAATACATCTAAATGTCTTTTAAAATACATACAGCAAATAACGCCACAAGCTACATATTACCAGTACATGGTCATTATCAAGTCTTTCATTGCAAGTTGCAAAAAAGCAAAAACCAATATTAAACATTTTGCTGTGTATTGCTAATAATATATAGACACTTAATTTATATACACACACACAAGTGAACCATACATATAGGGGGTTATTTATCAAAGGTTGAATTTTAGAGCTATGTGAAATTCGATTTTATTCACAATTCGAATGGCATGTTATTTATGAAAACATTTTAAAGTCTAAAATCAAATCGAATAGTTCCATCCCAAAAACTCAAACTTTTTTCCTGCCATTGGAGTCTTTGGGGAGCCAGTTTTGAAGCAAAATGGAAAAAGTACTTTTCAAATTAAACATGAAATCCAATTTAAAATTTTTATTAAAACATTCATAGCTGTTTTAAGCTCATTTAAAAATCTCCGCTGTCAATCAAATATTGTCTGCCACTTCTCTATGCCTTAGGCATAGAGGCGGGGCAAATAATTAATTTCAATTTCCATTCAGCATTGCCTAGATGCCACTGCTCCCCACAAATTCCCCCAGTTCTCTTAACCATTTAATTGTGTAGCCAGGACATGGAGATAGACATCGGGTCCCCCATTCTGGTGCACAAACAAGATTCTGAGATGATGCAAGGCTTGCATTAATAACAGTGTCCACAAAATGTCTCCTGCCTGCTTGCTATAATTATGAATTCCCAGACTGAAGGAAACAAGATTAAAATAATTTATATATTGTAATTAATGTTCATTTTGACTAATGTGATAAAATATGATTTTGAATATTTTTTTGGGGTGACGGGTCCACTTTAACAAACTGCAAATAGTCAAAGGGACATTTAAGGTCAGATTTATCAAGGGTCGAATTTTGAAGTGCAAAAACTTCAAAATTGGATTTCAAAATGATCAACTAAAATGATTTTTTTTTATTGAATGTCCTTTTCAGATCTTATAGGAGCTTATTCAATTGAATAGGTCCATATTTGATCGAATTTGAATCAATCGATTAAAATCTTTAGTGCATTTGATTCGCTAAGTTCGATTCCTAAAAAAAAACTTTGAGGGGCAGATTTACGAAGGCTCAGACTGGCTCGAATTGAAAATTCAAATCAAATTTTTATTTAAAAAAATTTGAATTTATTTTTGGCTTATTTGATTATCGAATAGCCCAAAATTTGATTTGAATTCGCCAAATTCAAGAATAGCTATATATCCCTATGGGAAGCCCCCATAGGATTTTTACAAGTTTTTTTGATTGAATATAAAAAATTCGATCAAATGGTTCAAATTTTTCAAATCATGCAATTTGAATGATTTTTATCGGCCAATCTAATTTTTATATTCCATAATTTGAATTGCATTAAAACCCCTCTTATTCGAAATTCAAATTCAAGGGGTTTTAATTAGATAAAAATTCGAGGGTCGAATTCAAGGGTTAATTAACTCTCGAATTTCAACCCTTAGTAAATCTGACCCTGAATTTTCAAAGTCCACCAATTGACTCCATATAGGTTCTAGGAGGTCCCCCATAGGCTAAAACAGCAATTCGGCAGGTTTTAGATGGCAAATGGTTGAATTAGAATTTTTAATGATACAGTATGGGGCCGATTTACGAAGTTCACGTGAAATGATCGAAGTTCGATCGAATTTGATTGAATACCAATCGTACGAAATCGGATATGCAAATTTGGCCTCTTCGATTATCGAATATCAAATAGATCGAATAATCGGATATTCGATAATTCGATGATTGAAGGAATCAAAATTTTAAAGTTATTCGACTGCCTACTTCGCCAGATTGAACCTACCAAATTGTAATAGAAGCCTATGGGAAGCTCCCCATGGGCTTCTGAGGCTAAGTCCTGCTATAATACCATTCGTACGATTGGAGCATTCGATCGTTCGAATCGTACAAATTTTTCAGACACTCAAAGGAAATTTCACGATTTTTTTGTGAAATCGAACCATCGGTATCCGATCATACGAATTCATCGAGAAGTTGTATAGCGAGCAAAATTATAGCGTAAAACAATTCGATAAGCATTCAATGGTCGAATTTGAATTTGGTCGAACTAATTTTGGGGAATAATAGTAAATTTGCCCCTAAGTGATAAATTTTAAAATTACAATTTTGTAATTTTTTGCAAATTATACTCAAATTTGGACTATCCCCTTGTCAAGGAACACAAAATAGTTGGAAATTTGAATTTCTTTAATTTGTAAAATCACCTCGACCTTTGATAAATCTGCACCTTACCATTGACTTATTCCTGCACTCTGCAAGTTTTAGGTGGAGAACAGTTGAATTAGAACTGTTTCCAGGGTCAAGGTGGGATCAACCTCATATTTTAATTCAAATTTGAGCTGGTTGTTTTAAATTGAAATTTGTGAGTTTTGGCAAAAATTGGAAAATTTTAATTCAAATTTACCATTTGAACCTTAGTAAATCTGCCCTATAATTTATTTATTTAAATCTCTAATATATCAAGATAGAGAACATAGGATAGGCCTTCCATTCAAAGTAATGTACCCTTGCCTGTCTTTATTTCATTCCTGAACTGAAGGCGCTGAAGCATTAATGAAAATAAAGTGTACAACTAAAATAAGCCATAAGATATTTGTGTTTTAAACATTCAGTAGTTGAAAGCCACTAAGGCAGACAATGCAGTAAATGCAATGTATTTAGATGCATTTTTATATTAATATTTCCAAAATCATTAGATGTATGTTTATATTAATATTTCCAAAATCATGTTAGCTCAAGATAAGGTAATTAACCCTTTCATTTTATAAGGCTTTATGTGTCAGTAGGCACTATGAGTCATTGCTCAGATATTGAGTGGAAGGTTGTTGCATATTTGCAAATCATCTGTGTTATTTAGCTCTCCTCACGCGATGCGGCTCGTTTAGCAAATTTTTTGCCAATTCGCAAATTTCGCTGGAAATTTGCTAATTTTTCGGCAAAGCGAAAAGATAGATTCGCACATCACTATTTATAATTATATAAATAAAACCATTATAAACAGGGTGACATTTTGGTAGCTTAAGTTGTATAATAACCCATGTGTAGTGATGGGCGAATCTATAATGTTTCGCTTCCCGAAATTCGCGAATTGTCAAAAAATTCGCAAAATGACGACGCGTGTCACGTCATTCTCGGCGCGCGACTCTTTTTTTTTTTTACTCCAGCGAATTTTCGGCAGACGAATTTTCGCTGGCGTGTTGCGAATTTATTCGCCGGTGGCGATTCGCAGGAATTCGCGCCTAGAGAATAAATTTGCCCATCACTACTCATGTGTATTTGTCCCATACTATTATTTCATGAAATTGACTGGGAAAATTGATGCCAGAAATCAATATGTGAGGTATTATCATGGAGGATAAGACTTCAGTAAAGTGAAGTTACAATGGATACTGATAGTTCACCAAAATTACTTTGAGTAAAAAACACATCAACAATCTTAATAAATGGCATATGATTTCAGTGGTGTAATTATGTCATGATCAGTGGCCCAAATCTCACATAGGAATAACCAGAAGGGCAACTGGGTTAATATTAGAAATTTAATTAGAGGGAGTAGACTTGAATGGATGCTTACAGAAAGTTTATTGGCAAACATAAAATAAAGCAACTTACTGGCTGAGGAGATCAAAGTAAAACAAAGTCCAAATACAAAAAGCAGGAACAAGGACCAGAAATAACAGCAGAGTGGATGTCCAAGAACAGGGTCAGACTGACACTAGGAACATAGGAATGGGTGTCCAGCAGCTTGGAGAATTATGAACTGGCAACTGGGGGATGTCGGCTCATGCTTTAAATAAGGGCCCTCTGCTGGGAGCTAACTACTCCTGCCAGTTAGTGCAGAGCAGCTGAATTATTCAGCAGCACCAGGACTAACCATAGGAACCTCAATATAGAGGGAACCTATGCTTCTATCCTGACAGAATAGAAGAGAGGTAAGGGAACACATTAGAATACAAAAGGTCCCAGGTTCAAACCCAGTAGAGGGATGATTCCTTCCATTACCCCCCTCTTCAAGTGTGGCCTCAGTATGCTCCAAACAATAATTGACAAAAGAATAACAAGGCAAAAATACAAAAGTCTTTTCTTCAAGGCACCGAGGATGCAGAAATAAAAGTTCACTTAATTCAGTCAGGACAAAATCTTGAGAGAATAATCTTCAAAAGGTCAGGCAAAGCCCCTCTCCTGGGGAGCACAGGACACGGCAGAATTATAAACAAAATAAATGGGTTGAACTGCAGCTCACCGGTATAGGTTCAGTGGTGGTCCTGCTGGATATCCTGTGTTAATATCCTTGTGAATAATTCAAAGATTGGTAAATGCAGTACAAATCCACAGCAGTAGTCTGAAGACTGCTAATTTCTTTTATTGGGGAGTGTGCATCCAAATATCACAACATGTTTCGGGCACAGCCCTTTATCAAGTGTATAAAAGTAAGCAAAGGGAAACACATTTAAACCTACAATGACCTTTCACCTTAACGCAGTGCATCCTGGGTGAGGCTTCATTTTCCATTAACTCTTGAAGTACTGGATAAACCAGTGAAACACCAATTTTGTATAAAAAAGTCCTTTAAGATCCAATTATATAAAAAATAATAAATAACTATAAAAACCTCTGGTGCAAAGTGTCCATAAAGTGTCCATAAAGTGTCCACGGCAGAATTATACTCAACATACTTCTTGGGCAAGGCCATTGGCACCACCTTTGTGGTTGCCTGGGTTTCAGATGAGGCCGACACAGAGCCACCTTTGTGGTTGCCTGGGTTTCAGGTGAGTCTGCAGCAGAGCCAACCTCGTGGGTGTCCAAGGCTCTGGCAGCCATACAGGCAAATCCACCCTATCAGGTAAAGCAGTGATTTTCAACCTTGTGCCTCCAGCTGTTAAGAAACTACAAGTCCCACAATGCATTTGCCTGACTGTGGCTGTCAGACTCCTTCATTGCATTGTGGGACTTGTAGTTCCTGAACAGCTGGAGGCACAAGGTTGAAAATCACTGAGGTAAAGCAACAGGTAGAGCCCCCTACAGGAGTGCCTTGGGTTCTGGCAGCGTTACAGGCAAATCCACCCTCGCAGGTGCCCAACTAACAGCTAACGCAACTAGACTACACCTGCCAGTCAGTGCAGAGAATTAATCAGCAGCATCAGGGCTAACCATAGGGGCCTCAATACAGAATGAACCCATGCTTTTAAACTGACAGAATAGAAGGGAGGTAAGGGAACAGACTAGTATACAAGAGATCCCAGGTTCAAACCCAGCAGAGGGATGATTCCTTACAAATTGTGCCTGCTGAAAAGATGCCAATGAGTATTTTATAATTAAATTTTTAGCAGCTTTAGAGAATAATACATCTAAAAAATTTGAATTTATTTTTCTCTAAATATTTTAGTTTTTACCCTTTAAAAACTCATCCAGAAGAATTTGAGGTTTAAGAAATAGGCCCCTTAGTCTTTGTCTAAAGTAAAATTTTACCTCTTGGGTTCTTTGACAGAAGGTAAAAGGACAAAATGTACATATTATTATCTCATTATCTAACAGAATAATTTTTTTACAAATTCATTTTATTTCACATCACTATATTTAAAAAAATAAATAAATTTTGTCACTCAAAAACTGCAACTATTTTGGATTTGACTCCCAAAAACCACAATGTGATCAAGATATTTTAAAAATGTCAACAGGATATCTGCCAGTGACTTCTACATAAACTCGGCAGGTCTTGTTGGAGTTTTAATCTGACTTTTAACACTATCTGGGTTTAATACATTTCTAAATATTTTAGTTTTTTTTCCTATGAAAAAAATATTTTCCCCTTTAAAAGTCTGACTAGAAAAAATTGATTTTAATCTAGATCAATGTACAAAAATCTAATAAATTTAGAAAATTGAACTTGAAAGATTCAAGAATGTGTCATGGTTTTCTAAAAAAAAAAAAAACCCACAATGCATTAGTAAATTTGCCCCTAAATATTAAAATTTTAGATATAACATTTTAACCGTATAATATTTTTATTATTTATTGAACTCAGAACATATAAATATACTTGCATGAATATTTCATGTGAAATCTAGATGTTTCCCCAGTCAGACTTTTGTTAAATGCTCAATATTTTTCTCACTAGGCATCAAATATAATGTTTTCATACTTTATAATATGTTCACTCAAAATAATCTTTTTGGTCCACAGGGCATCTTCTTGAGCATCACTATCTGCAATAATACACACCAGGACATTATCTTTAAACATTGCTTTAAAACATTTATTTAAAATACACAACATTTTCCATATCCACATCCCACAGTTTATGAGCTTTTATGGGTAATCACTTGAAGGCACTTTAAGATTTTAATTGTATATAAATAATGCTACACAATTATAGTGTAAATAACCTGTAAATGACAGATAAGGCATTTAAAACCACCAACAAACTACAATACAAAGAACATGTTAAAGATATTCAAACATAACCTCACATATTATGGAGGTTGCTGATGTTTCTGTTTCGATCATTCCTGGCATATTTACTGTATAAATGGTGTTTTGAGACAGTAGGCAAACTTGCCAAGTGGCACACACTCAAGCTAGTGATGGGCAAATCCGCAGCGTTTTGCCGAATTTTTCAAGAGTTTCTAGCAAAATTCGCAAAATAGTGAAAAATTTGCGAAACACCACTGGTGATAATTCCCTGGCGTCTTGTTTTGGACATGCGCGTCCAAAAAAGGGATGCCTGCGTACAACGTCCAAAACAAGACGCCGAGGAATTTTCACCAGACGAAATTTCGCCGGCGTTTTGCGTATTTATTCATCTGCGGCAAATCACGGGAGTTCGCCACAAATTTGCCGCAGGCGAATAAATTCACCCATCACTAACTCAAGCATTTTTGATTAGTTTTTTTCCTTTTGTGCTTCACTCACTGCCTATAGCCATGTCCGACTCTCTACTCCATCTTTTTCCTTTTGATCTCCTTCCATGTTTTCCATCTGCTCCTTTCCCATTAACTTAGTCCCTACTGGTATGGGGGTAAATCTGTTGAGCACCTACAAATAATCTTTTGGCAAAAAATGTTTAATTTTATACAAGAGAAGTTTTTCATTCTATAGACCTGTAGATATCCAAATTACATTTTACAGCTCACTGCAACCAACATTATATTTAAATACATATAAAACATATGTTTTGGTGTTACTGATCTGTTTATAGTAATACTGTACATTGTGATGGAAAAATAGAGTTGGATTTAGAGTATTCGTCTACAAGTATTAAAATTGGTTACTTTGTGTAAATGTACTGGTGCAATTTAGCACCTTTGTTAAATCAGCTCTGTAATTCCTTACAAAGTGATGATTATAAATATAAAAATTCTCACTTTGTTTTGTCTTTCTCAACATCTGTGTATGTGTGTAGTGATGGGCGAATCTCCCGAGATTCGCTTTGCCGAAAAATTTGCGAATTTCCAGAGAAATTCGCAAATTGGCGAAAAATTCTCTAAACGAGTCGCAGGGCGCTTTTGACGCACGTCGCGTAATTTTCGGCGCGTCGCGTCGTTTCCGGCGTGCGTCGCGTCTCGTTTTTCCTGCGAATTTTCGCCAACCGAAATTTCGCGATTCCCTGGTGAATAAATTCGCCCATCACTATATGTGTGTGCCAAGGAGCCTTATAGGAGAACTATGCCCTAAAAATGAATACAGTTAAGAATGTCACGTTTTACATACTGAACCTATTGTACCAGCATAAAGTTTAAGCATCTCAATAGCAACAATGATCCAGGACTTCAAACTTACCTCATGGGGTCACCATCGTGGAAAGTGTCCGTGACACTCATATGCTCAATTTGCTTTGAGTTGAAAAAGTGAGCTAATACTGTAGGTCGTCACATATTTACAAGCAGAAAATTAGGTTTGTCTGTAATGTAACCTGATGCTATAAGGCTGACTATTAAATTCTGATGCTAATTGCAGTACTTTCTGGGCTAACGTCTGGCAGTAATTATCTCTATTAAGTACTAAAAAGCCTTATATTTTGACATTTATATTCTATGTATACAGTATGTATATTATGAATCATCTCTAAGCTCAGCAAGTGACAGCAGCACAGAGCATGTGCAGAGAATCAGCAGCAAAGAAGATGGGAAATACAGATCTTTACTGCTAAATGGCAGTGGTTGCCTTGGGCTGGTACAGAAGCCCTAGTTTACTAAATTCGTGTGAAAGATTCGAAATTCGATCGAATTTGTTCGAATTCCGATCGTACAATTTGATCGAATATGCAAATTTGGCCTCTTCAATAATTGAATATGCAAAATTCGATCATATCGAATAGATCGAATGATCGAATATTCGAACATTCGATGATCGAAGTACTTCCACTTTAAAATTTTATATGACTGCCTACTTCGCCAGATTGAACCTACCGAATTGCAATAGAAGCCTATGGTAACACCCCATAGGCTTCTTTTCTAAGATTTATGTTCGAATAGCAATCGTACTATAGAACAATTCAATCGTTCGATTTGTACGATTTTTTCGAACAATCAAACTTTTTCTACGATTTTTTCGTAAAAACGTTCGATCGAAAAGCAGCCAAAAACCTTCACATTTTTCTACGATTTTATTGAATTTTGATTCAAAAATCGTAGAAGGGTCGAATATTCGATCATTCGACCAGTAGAGGATCGAAGTACTTCCCCTTTAAAATTTTATTCGACCGCCTACTTCGCCAGATTGAACCTACCAAATTGCAATAGAAGCCTATGGGAACCCCCATAGGCTTCTTTTCTAAGATTTATGTTCGAATAGCAATCGCACGATTGAACACTTCAATCGTTCCATTCGTACGATTTTTTCGACCAATCAAATTTTTTCGTAAAAACGTTCACATTTTTCTACGATTTTATTGAATTTTCATTCAAAATCGTAGAAGGGTCGAATTCGAGGGCAAATAGCCCTCGAAAATTCGGCCCTTAGTAAATCTGCCCCCTAGTGTACAACATTTTTAGCCTACTTCTTTAGCTAGGCTTTAGTTCTCCTTTAAATTGCAAAGAGGGATTATTGGAATAAAAGCAAGGGATCAACCTCGATGGTGAGGTTGCAACTGAGGTGAATTTGTCAGAAATACTGCGGTCATTTTTGCTTGTGAAGCAACTGTAGGGAATGTTAGACTTCATCTGGATTTTATCAATGGGCTGCTTTGGCTATATTGCTTGTTAATTCTTTAGGGCATTTTGGTATTATATTTTGAAAAGAGGAATGATTGGGGAAAAACAATGAAAATAAAGGTTGCTGTGGAAAGTACAAAGGTGGTTTTTAGTAGGTAGAATCAGTGAGGTAAATTGTGGAGTTTAACCTGGGCAGAATGTACAATCTGGATTGTGCCACCTCAGTATGGGGTTTCTTTGGGGGCCCTTTCTTGGCACTTACGTTGAAGTCAAGGCAGCTGACAGGTGATCAAAAAGGTGTGTATGTATTTAGGATACGCAAGATCCCTAATTTAGTGTAATCCAAAGAACACTTGCCCATACAGATTTTTATTAAATGATTTTGTTGCTACCCTCTTTGAGGCAAAAAGCAATAAAACCCTCTTTGCCACACAATGATTAATAAAGAGGACCTGTGCATAATACAGACTGTAATTAATTCCATGCAGCTATATACTACACACAGGAGCTAAGTACTAAAACGCAGTATAAAATGCTATATACTACACACAGGAGCTAAGTACTAAAACGCAGTATAAAATGTGGATTTTAAAAGTATTTTAAAATCCAGTATCTACCTCAATAATCAGCAGTGATTACTAATTATCTAAAGATCATACATATATTATTGTAAACTGACCCTACTCTAAAACATATAAAAGTATAATTTACAACATCCATGATTTTCATATCTAATAATAAAAGGTTTTACATTTTAAATGTACTCAGCTTAACTCTTCTAGCAGAATTTTCCCAGTATTCTTTACTTTTTTAGACAAATTGGCAACTTTAGTGTCTGAAAATCCTGACAGACATCTATATTGTAGAGCTAATTAAAAACAAGCAGCCTAGTCTTTCTGGGATGTGTTTCACACTATATTAATACAGCAAAATTATCAGCAAACTGCAATTAAACTTTATATCTGTTTTGCCAGGAGGCAGATCTTTTCCAGCAAGGCACAAAATAAAAATGTTTTACTCTATAAATTGGACTATGCTTAACCTCTATTTCAGCTCAATAACTTCCTTTCCTAATACCAGTACAACTCGGGTTACACTGGGCTCTCTTACATCATATACTGAGTGGAAAATGAATCTAAGTTCTAAATTGCTGGAGACTGAAAAATGTTTTTGGGTAACCGGTTTCCTCCATACATTTTCTAGCATATGGAACATTATTTTACAGTGGGCTCCTGTGTAGGGCATTAAAACAACTTTATTGACTTTATTGATGTTCCCTTGGCATGTCTAGTTATTGGAGTAAATGTAATGTATTAGATGCACCATGTAACATAAAGACATCCATTCAACTTTAAATTTCTCGGCTTATGCAAATTAGCTTGAGCGCAAGACCTCTAACGAATTTGCACTAGTCAGAATTGAATGCCAGCACGTCTTCATTTTGATCTGCTCATATTGCCAAAGTATTTCTAGCAAAAATCACCAGTGCCCATCAGCCAGGATGAAATTTCACATTTTAGTAAATTAGTGCTGTGATGGGTACGAGGACGAATTTTCACAGGTTAGTAAATTTGCCCCAAAGGGTGCCAGGGGTTCTGGCAAACAATAAACAGAAAGTGTTTTTTGAACATCCACAGGTAGTGATGGGCGAATTTATTCACCAGGGGCGAATTCGCTGCGAATTCCCGAGATTCGCAAAACACCAGCAAAACGATGCGACATGCATAAAAAACTACGCAACACGAGTCGAAAATGATGCGTCAAAAACGTGCCGTGACTCGTTTCGCCAATTTGTGAATTTCGCTGGAAATTCGCTAATTTTTCAGCAAAGCGAAACTGGGTACATTCGCCCATCACTATCCACAGGGTTTACTCACAGCCCAATTACTCAGAGTCATATGGCAACATGGCAACATCACATGCAGAGCATAACACAGGCTGACACTCCCCTACGGACACTAGAAAGAATATTGCTACAGCACCTCTTTGTTGCAAAAGTGAAAAGTTGTGTTTATTCAGTCAGAAAAAAAACAGGAAATGTTTCAGGATAAATCTCGGAATTTCTCAAGCCTGGACGAGATTTAGCCTGAAACTTTGCCTGTTTTTTCTGACCGAATAAACACAACTTTTCACTTTTGCAACAAAGAGGTGCACTTTCTAGTGTATATTTTAGACCCTGGCAAGGGCTTTCAGACTGCCCGCTAAGGGTTTTGAAAGGTGGTTGAACCACACACTACTTGTATTACTCCCCTACGCACAGACTTGGCAGGAATCACACTTCACCCAGCAGTGGTGTAAAATAAATGGCAATTTTATCAAGTTGTGTGTAATTTTACATCATGCGAACAGATTAGACACTTATTTCACATTGCTTCCAGCAGGAGCAGGGTCAAACTGGGATGGAAGGACATTGGGGAAAAAACCCGGTGGGCCCTGGCCTTCATGTGGCCACCTGGCCAAGATCTTCTCCCCAGTCAGCTGACCCATCGGCAGCCGTCTTTCATGCAATTGTGCATGTGCATGGCTGGGGCCGGAGTTTGTACGTCGAGAGGGGGGCCCCAGTGACTGCCAGGAGGGCCCTTTGCACCCTGAATTTAACTGGACCCATGCCCAAAGCAGACATTCCCCCTGTTCATAAGGTAGAAGGCAAAGTGGAAGTGCCACTATATCAAAGTGTCCAGAGGTGGGGTGTCCGTGTATGCGAGTTGACGTAGCGCGCACCCACACATGCGAAGTGATGCTGTGTGCATCCACGCGACGTTGTGCACGTCTGTGCATTCGCAGTGATGCCGAGGGGTATGTGCAGTGATGCTGAGTGCCATACTTTCTCAGTCAAAGCCAAGTAAGTCTGGTCTAGGTGTAGGCAGAAGAGGTAGCTGCCCAGCTCCCCCCAATCGTTGCACGCTAGGCAGCTGCCTCTTCTGCCTACCCCTAGTTTCAGCCCTGATATTATCCATTTGCAATTTAACTTACTAAGATACATTCTCACCTGCCTTGCAACAGAAACCATAGGGCTGTATGTCCCTACATGTGTATAAAGTAACTGCTCTTTAAAATGTAATATAACAAACTTTCTCCCATAAACAGCACAAAAATATCACCTTCCACTCATGAAAAGGGTAAACTTTATATCATATTAATACCAATAACCTAGTTCAAGAACATCTTTATACCTATATTGAGCCAGAGAGAGATGTCATATTGGGATTTTGAGTTTTACTTTGAAAGCAGCAAGTAAGTTGCAGGTAAAACTTAGTACCTTTGTAAAATGTATAATTAAGCAATAGAATTCTTAATGAATCAGATGAAAAATGAGCATAGGACTGGCCAGATATGGGATGACTTTGACTATATACATGTTTTAAAGACATGCTTTAAAATTGCCTTTAAAGGGGTGGTTCACCTTTACGGTAACTTTTATTATGTTATAGAATGGCCAATTCTAAGCAACTTTTCAATTGGTTTTCATTATTTATTTTTTTATAGTTTTATAGTTATTTGTCTTTTCTTCTGATTCTTTGCAACTTTCAAATGGGCGTCGCCGTCCCCTTCTAAAAAAACAAATGATCTGTAAGGCTACAAATGTATTGTTATTGCTACTTTTTATTGCTGATCCTTCTATTCAGACCCTCTCCTATTCACATTCCAGTGTCTTATTCAAATCAATGCATGGTTGCTAGGGAAATTTGGGCCCTAGTTACAAGACTGCTTAAAATACAAATTGAAGAGCTGCTGGATAAAAAGCAAAATAACTCAAAAGCCTTAAATAATAAAAAATGAACACAAATTGCAAATTGTCTCAGAATGTCGCTCTCTACATCATACTAAAAGTTATCTCAAAGGTGAACAACCCCTTTAAACATGGCACAGATAGAATTGCATTTGAGAATGTATTTATTCTCTTATTTATTTATATTGAAATATTTATCACTATTTATTACTATATACATGTTTTAAAGATATGCAATTTTGGTATAGATATAATAGCAACTTGAATTCACTGTTTAACGAATGTTTCATAAATGGATATGTTCACTTTCTTAACACCCACAGGCTAATTAGCCTTGGACACTGATTGGTTTGATGTAATGCACCATGTTATTTAAGGTTTGGTTTTTAATTATGGTATCATCCTTGAAAAAGGTCCCAATGGGGATCGAAACGTTGGAGACTGATATCATGCAACAATAAATGACAATATTTTACACAAGGGAGTGCTGGTCTGGAAACGATTGATATATATATATATATATATATATAAATAAATGTCTCACGGTGTCTGCACTCTTACCGGATTTAATACGACTGCAGGGTGCAATGGTCAATATTTTCATTCATACATCAATAGAAGGACCAGAACTCTGTCTTGTAAATAATTGATGTATTCATTGGTGCCCATCCGACGTTTTGACCCTCATTAGGGTCTTTTTCTTGAAAAATATATTACCCTTTATTCAGTATGGACATATTTACACAAAGCTGTTTTTGTGAGATTGTTCATCATTTATAACAATTCCTGCCCCAGTGGAACACTCTAAGCTATATCACCATTATCCAACACAGTAGGCCCAACTAACCTGAAAGCATCTTTTTGGAGTGTGGAAGGCAACTGGAGTACCCAAATAAAATCCACACAGACAAGGGGTGAGCATATAAACTCTTTGCAAACAGTATTCAGGCTGGAGATAAACACAGGATATCAGCACTGCAAAGCAGACATGCTAAAGTGGGTTATGTCCAAGGCCATTACTATATTCTGTGTGCTCTGAGTAGGTCTTATAGACGTAAGAATGTATTTTTTCTCACTGAACTCCTGGTTCAGATATGCATAACATTAGTAATACATTATCTTTGTAAAAAAAATTACCCCTTTAGCTGCTCAGCTCCAGCGTTGCTTTCTTAGTACTGTTTTCTTTATTCCTTGCAGAACCAATGAGCAGGTTAGTTTGGAAACCAGTATAAACAGTGCTACAAAAAGTCAGCAGATGAATCCATGAATTGCCAGGAAATGGAACAGAGGATCATACCAGAGTAGAAAGCATTACAAATGTATATCTGAGATGCACTTATTAGATTAAGAATTATGTGCAAATATACTGTACACAGGTATGAGACCTGTTATCCAGAATCCTGTGACCTGGATAATTAACCTTTCTGTAATTTCGATCTACTAGAAAATCACATAAACATTAAATAAACCCAATAGGCTTCCAATAAGGATTAATTATATCTTCGTTTGGATCAAGTACAAGGTTCTGTTTTAATACTGCAGCGAAAAAGGGACTCATTTTTAAAAATGCTAATTATTTGGATAAAATGGAGCATTCTGGAAAATGGGGGTCTGGATAACGGATCTCATACAGTACATAGTAACATAGTAACATAGTAAGTTAGGCTGAAAAAAGACTTGCGTCCATAAAGTTCAACTTTTTTTTTTGTTTTAACTGTCTAACTGCTAGTTGATCCAGAGGAAGGCAAAAAAAACCCATCTTAAGCCTCTCCAATTTGCCTCAGAGGGGGAAAAAATTCCTTCCTGAGTCAAAAAAGGCAATCGGACTAGTCACTGGATCAACTTGTATAATGAGCTATCTTCCATAAC
>CM044438.1:93123723-93144787 GCA_024363595.1 Xenopus borealis
CCCCCCCCCCCTCCATGCCTACCTTCATTTTTGTTCAGCAGCACAGGGGTCATGGAGGGAAGTCAGAAGCCATTTCCTGCTTCCTTGAAAGGACCTGGTCTGGGTCCAGCTCGACACTGCAGGGAATGGACAGTGTTTCTTAGTGCCCCTGGGGCTCTACGTCGCTATTCGCCAGGGTGGCACATTAACCAGCCAGCTGGGATGGACAGTTTTCCAGAATGATCACTAAGCCCTCCCTCTATAACTCTGTATTATACGTATCTTGAATGCTTTTACTAAATCTCACAAAGAGAAAAGCATTGCTGATTTGCATAATTATAATCATCAAGAGTGCAGATTTCATTCATTTTGATATTTTCCCAAAAACTTTTTTTAATGGTAAAATTGTATGGCATGCCTTATTGTATAGCAAATTGATCCATCTAGTGATTCAAGCCAACAAAATTAATTTTATAGCTGATCTAATAATAGGGGAATTATCATCATGATTTTATTGTTATATACTGACCCAAAAGAAATGTAAAATGATTCTTTTCATTACTAATGTTTTAATGTCCTGAATAAAACAAATGTTATGGATTCATCACAGTACAGGGCATTTCATAATTCCTCTAATCAGATTTGCCATAAAGAACTAGTTGTTGCCTCAATTGCTATGCCTCAATTGCTTTGGTATTTAAAATAATTTTCAAATTAGGTCTTTATTGCTTGAGAGTGAAACGGATGGATTAGAATTGCATAGTATGAGGGAGAAGAAAACTGTTACATTATTCAGATTGAAAAAACATCATTAATCTGTTGATGTACGACAGCAAAATGTGACTTAGGGGCAGCACTATGCTATATTACTTGCCTCCAGAGCACAGAAAATGATCCTGATACTTCAAATGAAGACCAGCAACACCAAGATGATTTGCAAAAAAAATAACTGTATTCAAAACTGCATGAACAGCCTCTGCATTTTTTGCAAATCAACTTGGTGTTGTTGGTCTTCATTTGAAGTATCTACTCATTTGCCGTGACTGCTTTGGGGCCCCGGGGTGTGTACAGAATTTAATGGGGCACTAAATTATACATAGGTTCCATTCCCTCAAGATAAACCCCTGTTTCTAAATATATGAGAGTTTCAGGAGTATGAGGAAGAAAAAAAAGACAACTTGTAATTAAAATATAATGTTCTGTTGTCCTGCTGGGGACAGCCATTCAAAGCTGAAAAAGGGGAAAAAGCACAGGATACATAGCAGAAAACAGATAGGATCTGTAGTATATAATGGGTTCTGCAGTACTTATCTGTTACCTACTGTGAATTCTGTGTGTAAATGACTGCCCTCATGGCTGAATTGTAGCTTGTTTTTACAACCAATAATAGTGTTACTGAAGCAAACACCCCCGTTTACTAGTGCAGGGCAACACTTGATTTACTCATTGCTTAAAAACACTTTCATTTTTTATGTTACTGTTCCTTTAAATATCAACACACATACATTTGACCACATTGTCCATGAATGCCCCTCCACCTCTCCATGAATGCCACTCCACCTCTCCCTTGCCACCAACCAGTACAGCCAGGAATAAAAGGTAGAAAGGTAGAAGTGGGATTTCAAATATGCAATTTTGCTGTGGTGTGTGGGTCTACTTTCAAAGCACAAAAATTTATTATATTTAATTAAATCAAAAAGTTATAAACAGGGGTCACATCCCAGGAACCCCCAGTCCAAGGGTTGTCCATTGTTTAGTAGGATAAATCAGGCGAAAAAAATGTCAGGGACCTACTGTTGAGTGAATAAATAGCCCAAATAATGCTAAAATTTTAAAAAAATTATTAGGACATGCAAAAAGCCTGACTCATTTGTGGGCACTTACTCATAGGTTGTCAGTCTCACCTTTGCACAATCCTTTTAAAGGGGATAATGACCAATAACATTTACATATGTAACATCAAACAATACATTGTCAAATCCAGCACAAAAAAAATCAGCACGGGGGGGGGGGGCTGCATGGTCCGCCCTCACCAAGTTACGTTACTGGTGGATTACAAAAATTACACCACACAGATAGTGTCCAATCAGGAGAAAAACATTTGCACAAAGTTTAAACTGAATAGGAAGGGTTGGAGAAATACCTAGTTAGTGATAATCAAAACATGGGACTCAATATAAACTAAAGGTAAACAGTATGTGCTTCCTTTTCATGGAGGCATGCCGACAGCCTATGGGTAAATGCCCATTTAGGCACAAAACAAGTTAGGCTAACAAGTTCTAATAAAATTTCAACAGTATTTGGTCTACTTCATGACTGTGCCCATACTATTTTCTTGTTTCTGTTACTATTCTCACAAGTAAGTAACAAGGAACTGACAAAATATTGGAATGCAAATTGGTGCTTAAACTCAAAAAACATTGCAAACCACAGATTAGAGCATTAAACTTCCACTGATGCATGTGGTTTAAATCTTTTACTGAGGTCCATTTCCAGTTAGTTGTGGGCTGAATTTGAAATGGGTACTGCAGCAACAGGTGGGGAACTACAAACTTACAATTCCCTCTCTAGTATTTGTCTTATTATTTTTGACAGTGCGCACAGGCCCTGAATTGTGATGGCAAGTTTCTAGGGGTGGCATGCCACCCAACTACAACCTGAAGAGGCCCACGGACACGTATTCCTGTTCTCTTAATCCCCAGTGCTCCAGTGCATGCTCACTCGTGCGTGGGGGGGGTGCCCGCAAGGGTGCAGTGCTAGAACCCGGCAGGTCTAGGGGCGCCCAAGTGCGATATCTGTCCCTGAGTGTGCAATGCCAATTTCTAATTGCATCTCAAGCCTGCATGGTTATCCCTTGATTCTTCTATTCTTTACAGACTAATTCATTTTCCATTTTAAAATAGAACTTAAATAGAAGTTCAAAAATTCCAAAGGGCAAATAAAATTATAAATAAACACACACATACAGTATATGTATAGCTACTGTTCTGAACCTAGAAGCATACCGTGGGTAAAATACTGTACAAAGCAGGAAAATATTGATGTATATTTTAACATCTCCCTCGTAGTCAATAAGTAAGCTTGCAGCACTGCAGACTTGATACAAATATTATAAGATAAAGGAAAAAGCAATCTGATAAGGCTCATACTAACCTGAAATCCCATAAGTCTGATTATTTTATCTCTAGCCTTGGTAATTCAGACACACAAGGTGGCTCAGAGTCAGAAGCACCCCGCTGCTCAGAGCTGAGTATGCCAGATTTCATTGCCCAGATCAAAGCGTAAGATCATTGCTCATTATGGATTCTTTTACACTATCTGTAGCAGTTATCATTCCACATATCACTTCACTGAGCATGTGTGAATGTTCTTTCAACATTTCAAATGACAGAACAGACAGCATATTGGGGAATGTGTGAGATGGTTTGCTACTTAAGAGGATTATTGTTTTTTTATGAATCCCCACTGTCTGAAGCTCATGCATAATTTGTTTGAATGTTCGGAACCCGTCACACTGCCTTTGCCCATAAAACAGCATCTTATTTATGAATGTTTGCCTTTGAACACATGCTCGTCATATCTGTCACTCCCTTATTGCTGGGCATATATCAATTTTGGAAAATAGAAGAAAAATGGTTTTTAACTGTAAAACAAACGTGACTGATTTTCTGCACCCACAGATAAGAAATTACTTTGAGATTGGGAACCAGACTACATATTTTTTATGTATAGATGAGTACTTATTCAGACAATATAACTGTATCCATGCAATAAATGTGACATAATTCCATAATAAATAATCATCAGTGTTTATATAATTAGGCTACTGTGATGTCACGAAAATGAAATACAACTGCTTCTTACTATTACTAAGCTATTAACTCAGATGTCAAGAAGCAACATGAAGGCAGTAACGTACATAGTCTGACACTGTTATTGACTATATGCTCTTATCTTAAAACTTTATAACACAAATCATGGCAGTTACATAGCTAGTCACATAGATTAGGTGGGTTGGAAAAAAACAAAGCCCATAAAGTTCCACCACTACAAATGAATTCCAGTGCACATGCTTGACAAAGAGTGAGTGCTGCATCATGCTGCTGTCCTAGAAATAATAAATATAGTTTTACACTGGAGTTCTGTCCATTAGAAGTGAATTCACATACTGTGCATACACACATTCATACCGACCCATCTATACACTTACACAAACTATATGTGCCAGTATCTACACTAAGGGGCAAATTTACAAAATTCAAGTGAAGAGATCGAAGTTCGATTGAATTCGATTGAATACCGATTGTACGATTTTTTTTCGAAGGTTAGAATATGCAAATTTGGCCACTTTGATCATCGAATACCGAAAATTCGAATGATCGGATATTCGATCATTCGCATTCGACCATTCGTGATCAAAGGACTTTAACTTTGAAATTTATTCGAACGTCTACTTTGCCAGATTGAACCTACCGAATAGCAATAGAAGCCTATGGGAATCCCCCCCCCCCCCCCATAGGCTTATTTTACAAACACCTGCTCGAATACCATTCGTACAATCAAACACCTCGATCGTTCGAATTGTATGAATTTTTCGAGAGCTCAAAGGAAAAAGTATGATTTTTTTCGTGAAATCGAACGATCGGTATTCATCGAGAAATTGAATATTGAGGAAAAAATAGCGTTAAACTATTCGATAAGCATTCGATAGTCATTCTATAAACTAGAATAGTTTTTTCTGAAGGAAACATACCAGTTTTAACAGTGAAGGCAACAGTACGTTATATTGTCAATCTTTTAAAACACTTTAATTTTTAGGTGCTATTGTTGCTTTAAAGACATTAATAACAGAATCAGCCATCGCAACATCATCCAGCAGGGCATTCTACAACCTCACCGTCCTCAATGTGAAGAACCACCTACAAAACCTTCAAATAAACGTTCTATTCCACTAGTCTAGTGTAGGTTGAGGTCTTTGAAACCTAGACTAAACAAACTCTAAAACCACTATTGTCACTGAACTTATTAAAAGTTCCAATTTTAAAAAATACAAACGAAAATAGAGTTGAATGATACAAAAAAATACCATGACAACCTCTAAAAAATTTAGTTTTTTAGACAATTTGTCGCAAAAAAAATGTGAAAACCTTTAACATTCTGATTGGATTAAAAATGGTCCAAAGAACAGAGCAACTCCCATTGACTTTTACAGCACCTTATCAACTTTTATTTGGTGAAGTTTGGCATGAAGGCTTTTTGTTACACAGCAGATAGCAAATAAGTTCTGTAGAACATAATGGTGCTCTATGTTATCCACTATTTAACCTGTTCCATATATCCTTTTTTCAATTTCCACCATTGCTACACAACAACTTGTTTATATGAACTATAGTAGTGTTTTTGAAGCAAACAGCTGTTTTACCAGTGCAGGACACGAGTACATGATTTTTTCATTACTTTGAAAAACTTAGGTGCACATTTACTAAGGGTCGAAGTGAATTTTTGAATAAAATTAGAATTTTTAAAATTTGAATTTCGTAGTAATTTTGGGCCACTTCGAAGATCGAATTGCCCAAAAATGGTTGAATTTCAAATTTTTTTTAATTCGACCCTTAAATTTTTTGGTGTTATTGTTCCTTTAACCATAATTTTCTCATGGGGTTGAGGTAATAAGTTTAAAATAAAGGAAAATAATAATAAAGTAAACATTTTTGATCATACTTTTAAAAGTATGTATTTAATTTTACACAGAGGAGGTTATTTATTAAGTTCTGAATTCCGATAATTTTTTTTAAATAGGCCTTTTTTAAAATCACAATTTTTAAACCCCTAGGATGAAAAAGTCAGAGAATTAAAATCTGGCATCTCAAACCTGCCGAGGTTGCATATAAGTCAGTGGGAGAAGTCCCATTGATTTTTTGATGTGTACTGTGTTTGTGCAATTCCACAATGTTATTGGAGCTTTGCTCAAAGACAATTTTTGGGAAAATGTTATAATAAATAAGCCAAGCAGATATGCTCTGGATTTGAAAAAGAAAATACTGAGATAGATTCGGAGCTTGATAGCCAACCCCCTAAATGTATAACACTTGGTCTGAACGTAAATGCCTTTTAATAAATATGATTTTTTGTACTAATAATATATTAAAATTTTCCTTTATTTCTTCACAGAGATTCTTATCAGGGTAATTCTCATCTTGGCAAGGGTGTCTGCTCACTTGTTAAACTTTGATTCTTATTCTACGGCATTGTGGTATGTAAATGAAAAAACGTTTTGATCTATGTCTGCTCAATGTTTCTGTAACAAGCATGTTTTGTATAATGAATGAATTTTACATATAAAGATCATGTTAAAAATTACCACAGCATGACTATATTTTTTTGAGTGTGCAGGTCCTATTTGTGTATGTAATAGTATTGATGGGTCTAATTAATCTAATTGGGAGTGGCCCGGGACTATATTGCACCTCTAGTGAAAATTGATCTAGATAACAATTGGAGTGCCCTCCATTTATCTATATTTTTATCTTATTATGCCAGCTTTTATACAGCAATGTACTGTATATAGCAGCTCAGATTATGCCCCCATAGCGCTCATGCTTTTCCTGTGTTAAAATAATAAAGTAATGGAAAGTTGTTTTGAGTGTTTTTCAGTCAGAAAGCTCTAAGCAGGAGGAATCATTTCCCATAATTATGCCAAATGTCATCCTCCACTGTAGAAGTGAAATTGCCTTCAGCAAACACAAGTAGGCTGTGCCACAAGATGTAGTTCACGCAGGTATAACATTTTGTGGAGAACACAAAAATCTATGCTATTTTGTCATAAACTGTTCTGTCAAATTTTGTATTCCTGCTTTTACTGAAAAATGAGCTGACTCAGCTTGAGCTCTTCCTCAAAGTCCTAAGTGCTTATTTGCCCAATCATGTGTAATGCATTCCTCTGTTTCACAGAATAAGGATGAATAGCTTGATCTCCATTCAGCATTTAAAAGTGATATTATGGCACAACTGGGCTTGAACATTTCCCTTGATTTATGTGCAGATATTTTAAGATATTTTTTCAACATGATTTTCATTTGTCTGGAATACAATTTTTCTAATACATGAAAGGGACCTGTTATTCAAAATGCTCTGGACCTGGGGTCTTTCTGTAATTTGGAACACTATGCCTTAAGTCTGTTAAAAATTGTGTGATTTTGATTTTATCATTTGATTAAAATCATTCAAATTAGTTGCTGAAGTCACGTGCATTGTACTGTTTTAAAATCAGAGAAAAATTTAAAATGTGAAATATTGTATTAAAATTGAGTCTTTGGGAGATGGACTTCCCCTAATTTGGAGATTTCTGAATAGCAGGTTTCCAAAAAACATATACCTGTCTACTTTGCATTTTAACATTAGGAAAAAATGCATATGGAATTTTGCAAATTTTTGCAAATCTGCTTTCACCAATAGAAATTGTTTGACTGATCTATGGAGTCAAATTATCATTATGTAGCAACAATATTTGGAGAAAAAGGCAATATCATGGACTAGCTTCACACTATGAATGACGTGAGTTATTTCCAGGTCTGGCCACAGGTCACCATTTACCTTAGGCTGCATCAAGAACTGTATTTACTGATTGACAAGCACGTGCATCGTGTAGGGTTCCTTAGTGAAGAGTTACGAGACCACAAGACCAAATGTGTTATGCTGCAGTGTCCACATGATAGGTGAATAAATACATGACATTTTGTCTCCATTTTGGTTAAAAAGCACTTTTTTTTACCACCCAAGCTTGATTATTTCTAAAATACAGAGCAGAGATGTACCATTCTATTAGACTACAAGTGCAGTATTCTCTGTTGTCATCAGATCTTTCTGTGGTTGAAAGTCCAGATAAACGTACATTGCAGTGAAATGTGGTACTGTGAGTTATTGATAAACTCAGTGCAGTAGAAATTTCAAAGATGAATGGATTCCCCTGTCATAGCGAGCAGAGGTTAGCTATCATGCTTCAGAGAAAGCCACAATGGAATGCCAGTTATGTAGCAATAAGTCATCCATCAATGTATGTATACAATATATTTATTTACTGGAAAAGCTGTGCCAAGGACCACTTAATTATATTTGCCTCCAGGGCCAAGAACAGCATCCAATTACCTTTTTTTTCTTTAAATTCAGCTTTGGGAAAAGGAGTGGAAATTAATCTGAAAGTCCCCATAGAATTTTGAGTTTTAAAATGATTGGCTTAAGGCAAAAACATTTCCATTGTGCATCATGATATACTGATGTTATTAATAAAGGCATAATACTTCCAGTTTGGGAGCCAAACTAACATAACAAAGTATAATTATGTTGAACATGGTCAGATATTTCAGCAAATAAAACAATACCCATAATGCTAAACAGTCTTTATTTATGGGTTATGTAATAAAATAAGTTAAGTTTGCTCAGGAGCAGTAACCCATAGCAACCAATCACCAGGTAGCATTTACTGCTCACCTGTTTAAAAGCAAACATTTCATTAGTTGCTATGGGTTACTGCTACTGGGGAAACTTTGTGAATTTTATTACATATAGGGACCATAATAATAATTTTAAAAGCTGCACAGTCCCATACAATTGTAACAAGGTAACAATTGTTTTGAATTTGCAAATGATGCCCAGATTGCTCAGGAGAAATAGCATGTCCCAGTTCATATCCTTCTGAATTCAGCATCTGATACTGTTAGCCAATCTATTGTAATGTAAACTGTTTAAATTAAATGATTACTTTCTCTTGTTATCCCAATAAGGCTGCATTCTTGTACACTACTTCTCTTTCCATGTGATCCTTCCCTGTATCTGAACTGGACATTTTGTATAGACATTTACTGACATTTTAGAAACCATATTACAGATCCAAAGGTATTTTATTGGCTGGTTTGTGTGCACTCGCTGGCCATACCACATTGTGTATTTACATCTAATTTCATCTTGTTGAGACTGTGGGTATATTCACAATTTTTAAAAGCACCACTATATGCTCTTTTGACTCTGAATCTTCAGCTGTGATACGTTTCCTGAGGTTTAACATACTGCTGTATTGAATGTGATTGACTGATGAATGTAGTCAAATGCTTTCTGGCATATTGATATAAATATACAGTACAGTTTGTTAAGACCTTTTGTTACTATCCTGGCAGTTTTTAGGAAAGGGCAAACTATTGAAACTTCTTCCTTATATTAATTCCTCAGTCTCTCTTTAAAAGAGGTCTTCCTTTTGCAGATGATATCCAGATATATTAAGACATCCCTTCACGAACCCTGAACTTCACACCAAGATATGTAAATGCCTTCTAGATAACCCTTGGACAGCTTCACCTTGTTTCACATTGAAGAAAATAAATAAATTAATTGGATTTTTTTCACCCACACCTTAATTTCTTCCTAATTACTGCTGTGTACACTGCCCTGGTATTTCTTTGTCTCTTCCCTTTTTAAAGAGAGAACTTGGCACACAGATATCTTTTGTCTACCTCTTCTAATTTGTTGCTATGTAACCTAACTTCAGCATATACAGTATATTTCTACCATTGCCAAAACCATATATATCATACTTTCCTATCTAGCCTTTTCATTCTCAGGCAGTTACTGAAAAACTTGCCAATGCCCTTATCCTACCCAGTGTAGACTACTGCAGCATATTAGTACTTGGCCTATTGCTTCCAGACTATACAAAACTCTACTTCTAAAAATCCTACTTTTGCCTAAGAGAACCATCCACTGCCATTTTCATTATTAAATGTTTCTATCTTGCTGCTCCATATTTAAGGATTTTCATTTCTGAATTCCTCTGCAAAGAACTTGTCCCTTGTATTTCACGTGTAGTAGTCTGGGGCAGTCCAAAAGCTTCCAAGATTTCATTGGGAATAATGCCTTCTATAGATAGTGAGAAAGTGTCAGGTTGACCTTACAGTCTTCGTAGTGAATCTCCTGAAGAAATCAAACTCTGGGGGACAATAGTACATCTTAAAAATCAATTAGACTTTAATTTTACATGGCAGAAATGTATGGAGTCAAAACAATTTTTGCACGAGAGAGACTGTAAAATGTATAACATCACACTTAACATGACTTATCTATGCAACACGGCCACTCAAAGTTGAGGCTTTGTTTAATGCAAATGCTTCCAGTCACCTCTTCTGTCATTCTGACGGAACTTAGAATACGCACTTTACAAAAGACTTAAACTGTGCATTCACATTCACAGGTCACATTAATATGAGGTGTAAATCTTCACTTTACTGTTATTTATTCAAACCTTTCAATATTGCCCATGGACTAAAACATGTTTTGCTAGGAACGTGGTTTTCCCCATTGCTGTCGATAAGATATGGAAATATAACATTTAATTGCAGCAATGTTAACGCTGTGTAGATACTATGTATTATGGCAGATAAACAGTTAAAAAGTTGATATTTTATGCATATGCCATGCATACATCCCTGATCAATATTCATGTATCCTAGTCAATCAATATACTGTAGCTAGAATCTCTACAGGACTCTTTGAATGTAGAGTATTGATAATAAGCATTCCTTTTATTAGACTAAGAGCTGAGTGTGCACATAACATGAATGATCATTTAAACCTGTGGCCTCTTTCTTATTTTCATGCAGTTATTCAACCTACTCCATGCAATACATTTTCTGTATCCTTCTCCCAAATTCATGCAATGAAGCTATTGGGGAACAAGCTTGTTCTCCTGAAACTGGGTTATTTTGATTTAATATGCCAATAGTGTGATGTTATACCATAGATTCATGGGGCTTTATTCAGTCTTCTAGACGTGAGTGAACAATACAATAAGCGTTTCAATCTTCACTGTAATGCGCATGTGCATGTCTTCTACAGCACACAACATGTAGGGTATGATGACAGTACAGTGTTTAGAGATAAAGAACCCTGGGGTTCCTAACAAATCAACAGCCACACCAACCCCCAGTGTGTTAGTGTATAACTGACTTTTAATATGAAGGTTAGATATCTGGATTAACACATTTACTAGGGTAACAACCAAATCTAAAGCATCAAATAGTGTGTTTAATAAATCTGTTTCACAGATGACTCTCATTCTAATGCTGGTATTGGATCTACAGTATTATCCAACATATGGTATTTTGGATAAGGAATCCATAATTCCTTACTTTGGATTTCCATACTATAAGTCTGCCAAAAAACATTTCAACATTAAGGGGCACATTTACTAAGGGTCGAATTGATTCGAAGTGAAAATTCTAATCAAATTAAAAAAATTTGAATACATTTTGGGCTTATTAGACTATCGAATAGACCAAAATTCGATTTGAATTGGTCGAATTCTAATTCATCTTTTGAAGTACTGTCCCTTTAAGAAAAATTCAATATAACAATTTGGCAGGTTAAACCTACCGAATTGCTATACAATCTTCTACAGCACACAACATGTAGGGTATGAATCGATCGATTCAAACGATTTTATCGATCAATTGAATTTTTAATATTTGATCGATTGAATTGCGTTTAAACCCCTTGAATTCAAATTTAGAATTCGAGGGGTTTTAATTCGAGCTAAATTTGACCCTCGACATTCGACCCTTAGTAAATGTGCCCCTAAGGAGCAGATTTATCAAGGGTGAATTTTGAGGTGTCTGTCCTTCTAAAAATCAATTTCTTTCTATTCCCACTCCCTAGCAAAGGGCACTGCTACCATCATCATTCTGCCAAGTGTCACCTTCTGGGAAAATGTGTGAAAAAATTACAGTATATATGTGTGTGTTTATACTGTTTATATACATGTGTATATATGTACATATATATAGACTGTTGGGGAACCAGCACTCACGTCACGTTGGTGCCAAAATTGCCTGGGTGCAAAGACAAACAAAAATAGAATATAAGCTGGAACAAAGTCTCGCACTCACAGGACTTAAAAAATGAAAAAAACTATTTATTTAAACTCACAAACTAAACTGACGTTTTGGTCAGCATTCTGACCTTTTTCGAATATATGTATATATATATATATATATATATATGTATCTATGATTTATTTTTTATTTTCAAAAAAAGAATTTATTTCAGGAATAATGGATAGGATATAACTGAAAAGTAATTACTCAGGAAAATGCTTAGGGCCAATAAAGACTGGCTTGTTTAATGGACCAAAGCAAATAGATGTACCTTGCATAAATCAAGTCATAACAGCATGAATAAAATATATATTGTACTGATAACACATACTCTGTTGGTTTGTGACCACTAATAAAATGTTTAGAATTAAACCTCCTTGGTCATCATAATCGGAGTGAATATGGAGATATTGTAGCAACAAATACAGGTTTTTATTGAGGTTGATATATTTGGAAAATATATCAGTGTGGTGTACTAAAACTGCAATATTAATAATGTATTGATAAAGAGTTTCTTTCTGTAAGTTAAAGGGACAGCTATACAGGAATATGTTAAACAAACACATGTAGAAATGGGTACAATGTTTCCCAAGTCCAGTAATCTATAAGCCTAACTACTGAAGACCTACTAAATGCAAATTGATTGGGTTGGTCAACAGACATGGGCAAACGTTACACTAATTATTACAATAACCCTCCTGGGTTCTTGGAGTAGTTAAAAATTATTTAAGGGGCACATTTACTAAGGGTCGAAGTGAATTTTCAAATAAAATTCAAATTTTTAAAATTTAAATTTCAAAGTAATTGTGGGCTACTTCGACTATCGAATAACCCAAAATTCTTTTCCAACTGAAAAAATTTGAATTTTGAAGTACTGTCTCTTTAAAAAACTTCAAATTCATCACTTTGCCACCTTAAAGCTGCAGAATTGCCATTGTAACCTATGGGGACCTCCTGGAAGCTTTACTAAAAAAAATTCTAAGTCCTGGTAAATGGATTTTTTTTTTTTTTAAATCGTTCAATTTGAACGATACAATCGAATGATTCGACGTTTCTAATCTGTTTCTATTCTAAATTTTTCTAATAGTAAATCTGCCCCTAACAGTATTAAAAAACGGATACAATACATGCAGCCATATCTGCTATGGCCACCTTTCATTGTTTCACTCATTTAGGCCAACAGTCCAAACAATCTTAATGCTCATCTTGACTTCCCATCTGATAATGAACCATACACTGGCTGTCATGCTGCATGAAATCCATAAACCAAGCCATATACATAGATATTTGAAAAAGAGTTGGGCCAAAAATCCTGCAATTGTATTGGTGCATGTATTGCAAGCTTGGGAACCCTTGATGCTTTTTAGCGGGTAAGTTAAAAAAGACTGTTTAACTTAGTAGAGTTTTAGAGGTAAGAATGCACTCTTTAACCATGGCATTGGTTAGTGATGAGCAGAAAATGTTATATATGAATATTATGCTGAAATGTTCTTGAATGCACTGGAGTCAAAAGCCATTTTTTTGCCTTGTTCATTCTTGAGTAAAATGCATTGGAATCAATGGATTTTTCCTATGCAGCTTCCAGTGTTTAAGGTAAATTGGACCCTAGCAACCAGACAGCTGCTGAAATTTCAAACTGGAGACCTAAACAAAAGTCAGAAACAATAAATAAAAATTACAAAACCATTTGGCAACTGTATCCAAATATCACTGAATAATTCATAGTAAAAAGGAATGTATAGGTCCACTAGCCCTTTAATGTTCTAATAGATTTAAAGTGAAATTGATCCTCTGGGATATTCTGCACAAAAATTCTTTATACTATGTTAACATACATCACAAATAGAAACAATAATGTTTATAAAAACCCCACTGCTGTTTAAAGGGGAGTGCGCAATTGAACAAGAAGAAAACCTTTGCATTGAATTGAATCAGGCCATTAGAGGCAAGGATACAAATTTTTGAGTTTGAGAAAAAAATAATGTAAAGGAAAAGCACCAAGTCATTGGTTCTAAATGGTTCAGATGCTTGGGGAGGTCATATCTTGACTTGTCTTCTCTGGCAATATGTAAGCATTAATTAGATTTCAGTAAAACAAGAGTTTGAAATAAAGTTGACAACATTTCTGTATCACTACTTTCCTTTCCTTTTGGTCCAACATGCAGTCAGACTTCTAACATGTCAGTGAGAAATTGCTCTGTGTTATTGAATTATGATGAAAAAAATGGTATCCCGTGAAATACAGCCAGTGATAAAATCTAAGTGGTTTCTCATTTATTTCCACTGTAAGCACAGAGAGGTCAGCCAAAGGCTGTGTATTCAGTATTATTTCCTACCTTTGCAAGGTTAAAAAAATCTCTCATAAATCTACATTACATGCACTGAAAATAGTTTAGAGATACTTGCAGTTAATGAATATCCAGTCTCAAGTTTTGTAAAACAATATGCTACATCAGCTTTTTGTTCAGAAACTGAGCCTTTCCCCAGAAAAAAAATATAGACATTCACAAGTTTATATTGGCCGTACTCAGATATTAGATTTTTGAAAAGTATATGAGAGATAGCTCTGAATCTTTTATTAGACCTACATCTCTTTAATCACACTGCCAAGATTTATAGCAGGCATTTATTGATGTACTTAGAAACATAGTCAAATAAACATGGCTTCCTCCAGGCCTGGATTTTCAATTATTTATTGGCCTACATCTTATAGACCAAAATAATTTGCAGGTAAAGACTAAAAACATTAGATAAACACTGGTTAAGTGGTATTAAAAGTAGGTTGTTCTGCAATTTACTTTATGTACATTACATGCTGCGTTGTTAAACATCATCTCTTGGGATGGTAGATTTTGGGCAAATGTTTACACTTTGCTAAACTATGTAATTTCACTTTTATGTTATAACTGATGCTTTCGGAATCCTGATGAAATCAGAAACATGATTTCCATTGTGGAAAGATAACATAGCAATTGTGCTCTCAGTTGCACTTTGTTCACTGCACTGCAGATTTACATGTACCCTATTGTCTTAAAGGGATTATTCAGTATAAAAATAAAAACTGGGTAAATAGATAGGTAATGCAAAATAAAAAATATTTCTAGTATAGTTAGTTAGGCAAAAAATGTAATGTATAAAGGCTGGACTGATTGGATGTCTAACATAACAGAAAGGAACACAACTTCCTGCTTTACAGCTCTCTTGGTGTCCACTGATTGGTTACTAAGCAGTAACCAATCAGTGAGTTGAGAGGGGGCCACATGGGCCATAATGGTTTACTTTTGAATCTGAGCTGAATGCTGAGGATTTAACCAAAAATGTTTAGAAAGTTATAATTTTAATTTACAATTTGTACCTTAATAAATCTGCCTCTGAGAGTTAAACTGAATTCAATAATGTCCATTCATAAAAAGTGAAGCAAACATTTCGGCATATGAGCAGGAGTTCCATTGGCCAAAACACAAATCAGTATCTACACAAGTTCAGTTATGATAAGAATTTATTAATCTGTAGAGAAACCATGGCAATGTAGCCCAATTGCTTTTTTAGTTCAGCAACCAACAATACACTATTCTATTGCTAGAGTGCACTTTTAGGTCAGGCAGTAATGGCTGAAAATATTATACTAAGGAATTAAAGGAATTGTTCAGTATAAAAGTTAAAACTGGGTAAATAGATAGGCTGTGCAAAATAAAACATGTTTTCAATATAGTTAGTTAGGCAAAAATGTAATGTATAAAGGGTGGAGTGACTGTAAGTCTAACCTAGCTTTTCAGCTCTCTTTTGTTTACACTGACTGGCTACCCTGGTTACCAGGCAGTAACCAATCAATGACTTGAGGGAGGGCCACATGGGACATAACTGTTGCTTTTGAATCTGAGCTGAATGCTGAGGATCAATGGCAAACTCACTGAACAGTTATGTCCCATGTGGCCCCCCCTCAAGTCGCTGACTTACTCAGATTTAGAGAGCTGAAAAGCAGGATGTAGTGTTGTATTCTGTTATGTGAGACATCAACTCACTCCAGCTTTTATATATTACATTTTTGGCTAACTAACTATATTAGAAACATTTTTTATTTTGCACAGCCTATCTATTTACCCGGTTTTTATTTTTACCCTGAACTGTTCCTTTAAATTCAGGGCAATTCCAAGGATTATGTCGATTCTGAGATAGAAATATCTGGTGTGTCAAATTCAAAATGCTCAGAACTTCCCATGTGCCTTTAGGCTTTACTGTCTGACCCTCTTATTGTCTGCAACTAATTTTAGGTTTGGATTTATTTTGTTAAGGTTATTAACACCTTTTCTTAGATGTATAAAAAGAACAGAGGCGCCAAAAGGATAAAAGGATATAAACGAGTTTAAAAGCCAAAACTTGGTAATCAGAGGAGGCAGTGGTGGACTTACCTCCTCCAAGCAGACACAAAACGACTGTAATTCAGCAGTCAAAATTTATTAACGAACTCCGATCAGTACAACGCGTTTCACGGGTTCAGACCTGCTTCTTCAGGCAATAAACATAGGAGTTACAGCATCTGGCAGTAGTATACACACTCAGCGCCTCTGTGTGTAGGCACAGAGGCGCTGAGTGTGTATACTACTGCCTGTGAGTATATGCTATTTACTCTTATTTCATTATCCCTTACCAATACATATTACACTATTGGGGCTCTTGGTGTTCCTTTTGTTTACCTTTTGTTAGATGTTCTGTTCATGTCTTTGCATATACAGATCCTTTAACATACAGTTAACAATTAAAAGAAACCAATTCCACACAAAGATGATTTTGCCAAATAACCAAAATGGAGAAGCCCAAGGCAACCACAGCCATTTAGCAGTAAAGATCTGAGCAAACAGCTTCCCATTTCCACTGTATTCATTGTATTCACTAATATATATATTTAGAATATAAGGGGCACATTTACCATGGGTGGAAGTGAATTTTTGAACTTGGACTATTGAATAGCCCAAAATTCGAATGGAATTTTCGAATTCCACTGTATTCATTGTATTCACTAATATATATATTTAGAATATAAGGGGCACATTTACCATGGGTGGAAGTGAATTTTTGAACTTGGACTATTGAATAGCCCAAAATTCGAACGGACCTCCTTATTCACCACTTTAAAGCTGTCAAATTGCCATTGTAACCTATGGGGGACCTCCTGGAAGCTTTCCTGAAAACTTTTCTAAGTCCTGGAAAATTGATTATTCTTTCGAAAATCATTCTAATCTTTTGAATGATGCGTTTGAACGATTCGAACAATTCAAATTCAATCAAAATGGACCTATTCGATCAAAATAGGTCAATTTTCGATAAAAAATGGCCCCCAAAAAATGTTTGATGGTCGAATTTTGAATTTTTTTACTTCAAAATTCGACCAATATTAAATCTGGTCGTAAATGAGTAGTAATACATTTAGATTCTTATTACATGATACTAGTTCATTCTGCTTATATGACTACTGACAATTCCTCAATTGACACAATTACAAATATTTAAGCATAAGACAGCTTCACAAAAATATTGGAATAGAATAAGATTAATGGTGGTAATGGGGAGGAGGAGGCAAATTGGGAAACTGATATGGTAAACATTGAAATATTGACATAGTGACTTACTTATATATAAAAACATATTAAGGTATTTGTTAAAAAAAATTCAACTGGAGAATTTGCAATAATTCCTCCACTCAAAAATAGAAAATCTTAAATGTGTGTTTATTTACTAAATAAACTTAAATTTCAAATACTCAGCAGAACATGAAAAAAACAACTCATACACAATGAAGTCACATTATACCCATTATTTTCAGTTAGTCAAATTCTGAATCAACCTCCGAATAACTTAACAGAAAAATAGTGTAATTTATGCTAAAACAACCCCATTTTTTTTTAGTTTTTTTTGTGAAGTTTATGGGGGAGTGCCCAAAATACTTTAAAGGCAATGTCCATTTTTTGCTGTATTTTTTTTTATTTTGGCTTTCTTTTTCAGAGCAAAACAAAATGTTAAAGGAATTGTTCAGTATAAAAATTGTATATATTGTGCAAAACAAAAAATGTGTCTAATATAGTTAGTTAGCCAAAATGTAATGTGTAAGGCTGGAGTGACTGGATGTGCAATTTAATAGCCAGAACACAACTTCCTGCTCTGCAGCTCTCTTGGTTTCCACTGATTGGTGACGAATAAAGTTGCAGGCGTTCGCCAGCTTGAATTGGCCTTCTGAGTCCTGGTGTCTACATTGTTCCACTGATTGGTTACCAGTCTGTAACCAATCAGTGACTTGAGGGGAGGTCACATGGTTCAGTTTTGAATCTGAGCTGCATGCTCAGGGTCAACTGCAAACTCACTGAACAGTTATGTCTCATGTGGGCACCCTTCAAGTCACTGACTAACTCAGAATTAGAGAGCTGTAAAGCAGGAAGGTGGGTTGTGTTTTGTTATGTTACACATCCGCTCACTCCAAGCTTTAAACATTACATTTTTGGCTGACTATATTAGAAACATTTTTTATTTTGCATAGCCTATCTGTTTACACAGTTTTTAATTTTTACACTGAATTGTTCCTTTAATTAAATCTACATTTACAGTATCTCAATGGCATACAGAGAGAACAGCACTAATGATTATAAAGATAAAGTGCAAATGATAAAGTGAAATTTTACAAAGCTAGTACTAATTATTTACTTACTTCATATTTTATATTGTGTAATAATAACATACTTCAAAATGTATTTTCTTTCCATAAGCTCTACCATTTTGTCTTAGTCCCCAGTTATTCCTGAGTATGGAACAATGTGTTATTATCTGGGGCAGCAGAACTCACGGTTCCCTCTAAATCTATGCTGGCTGCTGTTTGCTTTACCTGTGGGAAACTGCAGTCTCCACACAGTATATTACAAAATCCGACTCAGTGCTCTGACATTTGTTGATCTTGGGAGTATAACACGATTGAAACTGTTTACTATGATGATAATGTGTAATGCTTCAGGGTACTGTTTAAACACCAGAAGCAAAGATTTGTGAATAAAACCCAAAGGGAATGGAAAGGTAAATTCTACTTTATCTATTTTCAAACAAAATTATATTTTTAATCACAACTATCCCATTGTTATACTAGACACATGCAATATACACACTACCTTTTTTTCCTCTGTTGTCCAGTTTTCCAAAGAAATGTATATGTAAATAATATTTCCTATAGGAATACTCTGCGTTAGTTAAAAGTCCACCTTTCCTTTTTAAAGCAGCATGTGCTCTGTGTTAGTAGCAATATTCTTATAGAATTGGGGGTTAGTGATGAAATATAAAATAAAAAAGGATGTTAGGGTATTAAGGCAGTTTTTTGAATGCTTCTATACTGCTATATATATTTTTATATTCTGAAAATTTTCTTTAATTTTTCTGAAAATTGTAATCTGATATAGATAAAGAGTGCAGACAAGCTGGAAACGTGCTGGTTTTTGTATAGTTCACTCTCACATCTAGAATGACCAGAATAATTTGACACTTATACAAATCTACCTCTTGATCACATAACTAATAGGATTAAACAAAAAAAGTGACCAAAGACCCAACTGCAGTCATTGGTTGATATGAAGAATTGGTCCTTCAGTCAATATCTGTCACATCTAGGTTCACATTTTGTCAGATAAGCCATTATAAAAGTGGACCTGTAACCCAGACACAAAGATCTCTAATAAAAGTCCTTTTCAAATTAAACATGAAATCCAATTTCAAATTTTCATTAAAGCATTCATAGCTGTTTTAAGCTCATTTAAAAATCTCAACTGTCAATTAAATATTGTCTACCACTCCTCTATGCCTTAGGCATAGAGGCGGGGGAGATAATTACTTTCACTTTCCATTCAGCACTTCCTAGATGCCACTGCTCCCCACACATTCCCCCAGTTCTCTTAACCATTTAATTGTGTAGTCAGGACATGGGGTTAGACATGGGGTCCCCCATTTGTGGTGTTCATACAAATGGCCTGCAGGTGGCACTGTGCATACACAGGACTTTCTGTACAGCTTGAAAGTGAAAGTAAGACTTACTGCTGTTATGTAATGGTTACATGCCCTGTTAATAAAGCATTGTTATACTCTCCTCATCCTCAGAGTTCTGAAAATATTTTCTCTATGTGTGGCAAGGGAAGATTATCAATAACAACTGCTTTATTAGGTTCACGGAGATCAACACACAATCGAATACCTCCAGTTTTCTTCTTTGTTACAACAATTGGTGAAACCCATTCAGAGGATTCTGATTTTTCAATCACATCTTGCTCTACCAGTTTCTTTAGTTCCTGTGAGACAGTCTCCCTTATAGAGTAGGGCAATTGCAATTTCTGGCGTACTGGTTTTAAATCTGGTCTAAACTTAACTTTGTGTACAAAGTTCTTTGCACAGCCCAGTGGAGTGTTGCTTTGAGGTGAAATTTTAGACACATGCTGTGTGGCAGGTACTGGTGCTGTGGTAATGAGACCATCCACTAATTGTAGGTTTAATACAGCAAAGAGATCTCTTCCAAGGATAGCAGTACCTTTATTCACAATGTAAAAGTCACATTTTGCAGTATTTGATTCAAATTGTACAGTCACTGGCAAGCAACCAAGCACAGGGATTGGATCCTTTAAGTAACTGACCAGTTTCAGGGCTGGTGCAACAAGCGGATCTTTTGCAAAGTATTTCAAGAAAATATCCTTTGGTAGTATAGAAACAGCTGAACCTGTATCAAGCATCAGGTTAATGGAGTGCCCCTTGTCAGCAGAAGCAGTACTGAGACTGACAGTGCATATAAACTTGTCTGGAATAAATGTACCAACTTTATCCACACTTAATACTGTAACATTTGTAGTAGTGAGTTCATGAACATCTTTAACAGAACTACGGAAGACCCCAGAAAAGTGACCTGGTTTCAAACATTTGCGGCACTGTATAGCTTTGGCAGGGCATTTAGTATAGTTTGCCAGGTGTTTTGTTGAACCACAGCGAAATCAGTATTTTTTATTTGTATTTGTTGCACGGTTTTTCAGTGAGAACTGATTTGCAGACCTTACGAGCTTTCTTAGTTCTTGCTTCATGGTATTCTAAGTTTATTACCAACTATGCTTCAGTTGTGGAGCCACTACGTGGAACTTCAAGTCTGGTTTGGTCAGAGA
>CM044438.1:93148114-93208234 GCA_024363595.1 Xenopus borealis
ATTAAAATAATTTATATAGTGTAATTGATGTTCATTTTGCTTGAATAATGTGATAAAATAATATTTTGAATATTTTTTTCGGGTGACGGTCCACTTTAATATATTGAGTGTGGACAATTTGATTTTTGTGATCTTAACATAACATAAACCACCATCTCAGCATGTAATGAACAACCTCCTCTTTGGAATGAGGTGCTTTTGAGTAAGCCTCTAATCTTAGATGGTTCCAGACTGAAGGTAGCCCATTGTTGCTAAGCAACTTCTACTCAGTATCATTTTTGTGAAATAGTTGCTAATGGACCATAGAATCACCTAAAAATGAAGCATGGATATGAGATATAATGGGGTTTATCATTGCTTTGGTAAACATGTTTAATTTTTAAAGGTGCACACTAGGGCTCACTTTTATATTTACATTTGCCACCTACACCCTCAAATCAGTAGCCTGGGAATGAGATTTTCAAATTACCTTTACACTAAAGAAATTGTTAAAGCAAACAGTAAGAAGTATATGCAAATACTGTATGTGAATGGGCTTTCCTTATTTTTTACTACCTTCCTAGCTGCTTTGCATAGCTGCCCATCTAAGTCCTACCTTAATTTTGCAATATGGCCAAACATGGTGGTCACCAACCACGGTGCATAATCTTAGTCACAGAAATATGGGAGTGGGCCCTTTTTGGAGTCTGATGAAGCAATTGTGGAAGATGGTAGCCTATGTGGATGCCCTCTTGTATAAAGGAATTTTTCTGTCTCCTTTAATGGTATACTGATTTTTGGTAGTGATGGCATGGATTTACAATGAATTTCCTTGTTTTGGCACCAGCAAATAAATTTGCAAATCTATGGCAATAATTCACCAAAGAAAAATCTGCTGCTGCTTTTTTGCTGTTTCACAACATTTTTGGCAAAGTGAAACATGACAGATTCGACCCATCACTAATTTTTGGGGTTAATGTTTGCTTACTGAATGTGACTTGAGATAATGCTATATTATAATTACTATTATTGCTGCTTTTTCCCCTCTGTTGTGCTTTTAAATTCATTCACTTATTTTTTTTTCTTTACAGTGTAAAAAAGTCATTATTGATAACTCAAGAACAAATGAACTTACATAAATGTTGGTGTGTACACATGTTCGAGAAGTTTATTTTGAATAAAAGAATAATCTTTCGAAATTATATAAAATAAGTTAAGTTTATACCTTATTATAAGGGATATGTACATTTTTATCCTAATGCAGGTTTTGGACAAAATTAGCATTTTCATGAGTGGTGGAATTTTACACAAATCAATGCTAAAAGTTTGCCGCCGTGCAGTTTGTTTTACAAAAATAATGTATATCTGTAAAAAAAAACATGAGAAAAAAACTTTGTGTAAAAAATTAGAAAAAAACACCCATTAACATCAATACATTTGGCATTAGAAAAAAGCATGACAATTTGTGGTTTTCAGAAAAAAGAAATGAGGCAGTTTTGCTCATATCTAATAACCTTATATTGGTGAATATAAGTCATGTTATCAATGTTAACTAAGTTGCCTTGTTCACCATTGCCCTTAAAGGTACATTGTTTATAGAATAGTAGCCGCGTTGAAAGAGAAATCAGTTAGAAAGTATACAAAAATCAAGTAAGCTGCCAATAAGTTTGGAACTATCATAATGTTATTGAACAAAATGTAAAAAGAATATGTAATGCAGTCAGTTAGAGCTAATGTGGTTTAGTCAGTACATCTGATCAGTATTTTGGAAGTCAGTGAGAGAAGACACACTTTAATATGTGTTAGTAGAGTGATTCTTTAATATTCATTTTAACATTATTTCAAATAACATTATTTAGCAAAGCACTTACTGATTATGTCATTATGTACCATCTCTTCATTGTTGCATGTTGTTGTATTGAAGGACAATAGCAGTATTATGTCAGGTAATAATATATATACATTTGTTGTTTGGTTGCATACAAAGTTATCATCTTAAAATTATATTCACTACATTATGGTCATTCCAGTTGCCATGTAATTGTATAGAAATGCTGTTACATGTAAAATTTATTTAGAGATTACTCCAGTCTGCCATGACAATGTTTTTCTGTCCTTCTCTGACATTTGGACAGTGATGTTATCATGCCTACATCAATGGCACACCACCTGGCATGCAATTTTAACTTAAAATACCTGCTTACACCAAAGCCTCTTTTGTGAGGTCACCATGCCAATGGTAGGTAATTTATTGACCTGTGTCAATGATTGTGTTATTAGAATAATGCTATTGAATTTAACCTATTCTTACCTTATTTGATCACTGCCTGCCCTGTCCCACTGCTTGAACTTGGACTTGGCTTGTTAACCCATTATGTGCCTTACTTTCAACTTTATTTGCACCTACATTGTCTTCCCTTCCAGTTACTCATTCCTGCATTGGCTATTCCAGTATGAGCTGGTCCCTAGCCTTATTAACCCTACCTGTGCTAGTGCCTTTTCTTGTGAATTATGACTGTGCCAGCACTAACTTTCCTATTCAATTCTCTTGTACCTCCCTGCCTGTGTTCTCTGGTAACTTTCCTCCTTCATCCTCACAAAACCCTTTAAAGGGGGCCAGGACCCTCTGATGGCATTTATTGTCCCTTGGTCCCATGACAGTTTGTCGGTTCTGCATGAATCATATGTAGTCAAATGTAATGATGATGTAATAAAATACCTATATTCATAGCATCAGCAACAAACCGGTTTTGAGCACAACCAGAAAACCATTTCATGTAAAGAGAAAATGTATTCTAATTTATTGTGCCATATGCATCAGTTGTTCGGGCATAAATAAGTGTTTCAGTTATTGTAATATTGTAATGTCATATTATATATTTGAGATGTAATTTAATAAATACTTCCCAGATTAAAAGTTATATTCGTTAACAAGTTTTAAATTTGACAAGTTTTGAATGTTAAATGTTTTGTAAATAATCTTACAATTTTAAAACTACTTTTGTGTTGCATTTTTCTTGCTTTGGTATTTAATTTATCTCATTGTACACTATTCATAACAAAGCATTATATCAATGCTGCACCCACTTGTTTATCTGTCAGCCAAAATCCAGATATCTTGGCCTGTGAGTAATGTAATATGATCAAGAAGATTAATCTTCTGCTCCAAAGACAGCCAGGTCTAGTCGCAGTGTATTATGTCAATATATTAGTATATTACAGGGAAATTATACGTACAAAATAGTTTGAAATGTATTTATGTACACATATAAAGTTTATTTGTAAATCACTATTATAGTGTATGTCATTTTACAATACTAAAACTAACTGGGATAATACAATTAATGATCATTGTATAGACTGCTGACATTTGATGCAAAGTCATCTGAATGTACTGATAACATTTGTATTTCAATTTTAGTCATTTAATCAAAAGTAAAATATTTCCTGTTTTCTGGACAAAATAAATATTATTTCAATATACTGAAAATGTAGTTTAGAAGAGAGTGTCTGCACTCTCTCCAGCTCATTTATATCCTTCTTAAGGACTGGAGTCCAAAACTGCACTGCATACTCCAGATGAGGTCTTACTAGGGATGTATAAAGAGATATAATTATGTTTTCATCCCTTGAGTTAATGCCCTTTTTTACACAAGACAGAACTTTATTTGCTTTAGTAGCTACAGAATGACACTGCCCAGAATTAGACAACTTGTTATCTATAAAAACCCCAAGATCCTTCTAATTTAAGGAAACTCCCAACACACTGCCATTTAGTTTATAACTTGCATTTATGTTATTTTTGCATAACCTTGCATTTATCAGTATTGAACCTCATTTTCCAGTTTGCTGCCTAGTTTCCCAACTTAGACAAATCACTCTGCAGAGTGGCAACATTCTGCATGGAACCTATAGTTCTGCACAATTTAGTATCATCTGCAAAAACAGAAACAGTACTTTCAATGCCCGCCTCCATGTAATTGATAAACAAGGTGAAAAGCAAGGGACCCAGAACAGAGTCCTGCGGTACCCCACTAACAACACTGGTCCAATTAGAAAATGTTCCAATAACGACAACTCTTTTTAGTCTATCTTTTAGCCAGTTCTCTATCCTGGTACAAATACTATGTTCCAGGCCAACATTCCTTAATTTAACCAATAACCTTCTGTGAGGCACTGTATCAAATGCTTCATAATTGCTATGAAGTCCAGTATCTCATCCTTCATTAACATTTGAAAAGTTTTCCTACCACCAACATCAGACTAACTGGCTTATAGTTTTGAGGCTCAGAACAGCGTCCCTTTTTGAATAGCGGCACCACATTAGCTATTTGCCAGTCTTTTGGCACCATGCCAGACCTTAATGAACTCTGACAAATTAAGTAAAGAGGTTTGACAATAACAGAGCTAAGCTTGCTAAGTACCCTGGGATGAATACCATCTGGTCTCAGATCTTTGTTTATCATAACATGTTCTAGTCTCTTTTGAATTTCTTCATGTGTGAACCATGCATCATTAGACTTATTACTAGAATTGGTACTATTAATAAGGAAACCTTCATTAGCTGGTTCCTCATTTGTGTAGACAGAAGAAAAATATGTGTTCAGAATCTGAGCTTTTTGCTTGTTCTCATTAACCAGCTAACACCCCTTTGATAATAAAGATTCCAGCTCTCCCTGCTTCATTTGTTTACTATTAACACATTTAAAAAATAATTTTGGATTATTTTTACTGCTTACTGCAATATCCTTTTCCACATCGATCTTAGCTTGCCAGATAGCTTTTTTGCATAATTCATTGGCCTCTTTATACTGTACCTTATTAATGATTTGGCTGTCCCAGCTAACTTGAAAGCCTTAAAGCATGTTCTTTCTTACCCACCTCAACACCAACACTTCTATTGAACCAAAAAAGGTTTGCTTTGGAACAACGTTCTTTGCTTACAAGGAGAATATACTGACATGTATATTTATTAAGCAGCATCTTAAAGACCATTTTTTTTCTGTGTTTAACCTGGTGAAAAGCATTCCCCACTTAATATGTTGCAGAGATACTCTTATACTGTCAAAGATGGTGGAAGGTAGAGCTGGGGTGATTTTAATGCCATGGGTGGGAATTTACTCAAATGTTAGCCTTAGCATTAACTGCTTAATGTAGAAATGCAATGACATTCCGGTAGTTTTAACCACTGTTGGACTGGGACACCAGGGGCCCACCCAAAAACCTTAGACCAGGGGCCCACTCAGTACTAATGTTCTTCATCTCCTCACTCAACCTCTATTCTCATAGTTTGTTTACTTTACATACCATAATCAATTATTCCATCTATTTAGCCTCTTTGTTCTCATAGAAATAGGGAACTTTTTGAAATAGGCCAAAAGTTTAGCAGCATGAGGGCCCACTGACACCTTGGCCCACCGGGAGTTTTCCTGGTATTCTGGTGGGCAAGTCTGACACTAGTTTTAACAGAAATTCAACTGTTTCACAACATAGTTTTCCAAAATAATGTGTAACAAAAGCAACTGTGACTCGCATATATCCTGCTTTCTGTGTTCACAGCATCTGTTATTGTGCTCATATTTTGGGTCTCATAGAGCCTTCTCCTGCCACAGTGCCATAAAATACAACTGAAAACACGTGATTTCCACACTTGTCTATTCCCATTTAAGTCAGTCCTTTGCTGTATGATCTCAAACTACTACAGATTGAAATATTTATTACCTGTGTTAGGCTGAACATTGTCTGCATAGATCGTAAACATTATAATGTGTGCCATTAAGCAGTAAATCTCTCATTTTGGTTCATCACTGTGCAACATAACACACAGAAAGGGTGACATGGGACTGTTTTGAGCAAAATGCACAATTAAAGACTTTACTAGCTGCATATGAATAATATTTTTCTTTGAATGTAGAGTGACAGAGAACATGAATTGTCTGCAACCCTTAATAAACCTTTAAGCTCATAGAAAATGTTAAATCTACTTTAATTGTCTTAGCTATTCTTTAAGAAATTACACTGCTGAAAAAATCCTAATAGGGACACAATTTCTTTAAAACAGAAAATGTTGTGGCTGGAATAGTCTACAGGTTAAAGGAAAAGCGTCCACATCAGTCTTTTTGTCATTCAGTTACTCATTTCAATGCGACCTATAATCTTGAGAAAAATATGTGCTGCCACTTGTCAAAAAACCCACTGCAAAACATTTCAGTCCATCAATTCATACTAAAAGTATTTTAAATATAAATCTTGTGGTGTTTATTTTAAACCTCCACATCCACTTCATGAGAACACATTTGCTTTTAAATAGTTGGCAAACGTCAATAATGTTGATGTGAGAGTGACATCAGTGGCAAATCAATATGACTACCTGCATGAATATACTGCTACTAAGCTGATTAGAAATGTAATGACATTTCTTAGAATATGAGATAAATACCACTTGAGCAGTAAAATAAGCTAAAAGGGAATTTATTGTGTGCATTGCAATCATCCACATTATGGTACATTACCTCCCCAGTAATCAATAACAAAATTAAGGACAACGTGGGTGGTCTATGAAGAACATGGAAAAACACAATTTTAGTTTTTAACATTCTAGAATATTAAAATATAGACATACAGCAGATTATTATATTATTATTATTATTATGGAGGAACAAAAGCAAGTTAAAAAATAAGAATCTTAAAATAAGATTTTACCAAATATGGCATTGCATTATTTTGGGGTATGCTAGATAACATATTTATAAATAATAAATACTATGCGTATATGACCATATGTATGTGTTTTTTATATCATGTATTGCATGTATATATATATATATATATATATATATATATAGGTATATATATATATATATATATATATATATATTAAAAAATATACCTATTGATCAGTTAGCGAGGGTTGACTGAATAGTGAGTGATGTGCAGTAGAAGGAGAAACAGCAACAATTTATGTTTAAAAAATATGTGTAACATCTGATGTGAAAAAAAGTACTGTGTGTATTACAACATGAAAAGCGGAAAGTAGGTAAATAAAAAAAAAGAAAATGTAAAAGTGAACCTATTCCCTTTGTGCCCCAATAGTATTGGCTATAGTAAAAACATTGGTGCAAAATTGTGACACCATTGGCACATCTTACAAAGGGCTTATACCAAAAATGGAAAATTTACATTGCCACCGTACTGTAGAGGAAAAACAATAGGTATTATGATTACATCTAGAGTAAAGAAACAACAAAGACTGATGGATTCCTTTTTAGGTTTAAGAACTCCTGGGATGTATCCATGTACGGGTTGTACAGAAACATCGGACAACATAAACCTTAATTTTTACATATCTTGTTGCAATATTCCTGAGTGCTGTCAATTTGGTGATAATTTGATGTGTGTTTAAAGATATGGGTATAATGCAAAGTAAAAGAGGCACCATTTACAAAGGGCCCAGGTACAAGTGCTAGACAATCATACCCCTTAGTGATCAATCACTTGTGTCTGGAGATTTGCTGCCCTACCTTAAATAATTTTAGTTAACTTGAATTTCTAATGTAGTTTGTTTTATGCTGTACATGGTAAAATCTTTCATGTGCTTTTGCTGTCTGCTTTGGTGCCAGTTGGCATATGGAATGCTCAACAAAGTCCCATCTGGCCTATTGTGTTTGGTTCATAACTTGGATCCTACATAAAAAGTCCTACATAAAGTCCTACATAAGAACTTTAAACTATTATATGAATACCTTGCTTTCCATAAATTATAGTTTTGAACATTATGGGGCATATTTATCAAGCCTTCATCTTCCAACAACCAAATTTTTTGGTCAAATAGGTCAGTTTTCAATCAAATTCTAATTGTTTGAATGGAACGATTAGTGCATTCGATCGAATTACATTCGAATGATTTGCCCCAAAAACTTAGACTTCTCAAAGTCCCAAAAGACTCCATATAGGTTATAGGAGGTCCCCCATAGGCTAAAAGAGCAATTTGTCAGGTTTAAGATGGTGTTTTTGTCAAAGTTTTTAAAGAAACAGTGCATGATAAATTTTCACTTTGACCCTTGATAAATCTGCCCCATTATGTGTACATACTTCACAGAATTTGTAAAAGCTACTTAAATATTTTCTCATTTAGCACCAACTAAAGTCTGATCTCGGCCAAACTTAATTTGTATTTAGAATGGAAATGTGCTTCCCTTGGTCTACTATAAAATTCCGCCCATTTCAATTTTTGGAAATACAAAATGGGAACATTTGGGGCCTGATTTACTAAAGGTTGAATTTCAAAGTGGGAAATACTTCGAAATTCGACTATCGATTATTGAAGTCAAAGGATTTTTCACCAGAATTCCTGCGATCAAAGAAAAATCGTTCGATAAAGCGATAAAATCGTTCGAATAGTTTGATTCGAAGGATTTTAGCGTACAATCGAATGATTCTTCTTCGATAAAATAAAACTTAGGAAAATGTTCTAGAAGGTCCCATAGGCTAACATAGCACTTCAGCAGCTTTTCTTTGGCGAAGTAAAAAAAAAAATCAACGTTTTTTTTTAAAGAGACAGTACTTCTAATTTCGAAGTTGAAGGATTTTACTTTTGGTCAAAGTTGCCTATTTGATGGTCGAAGTTTTTCAAAAATTTACTTTGAATATCGAGTTTTTTGCATTCGAATATTCACTTCGACCCTTACTAAGCCTCTTAGGGTAGGCCTTCCATTAATCTGAAGTTCCTTAGGTTATCCATATTTATAACATTTATATACAAATAAAAAATGATTTCTAAGCAATTATACTTGTCAGGGTGGTGTATGTCATGGAGAGTTATTTAAACTGATTCTTCATTACTATTCAGTATTCATTATGAGATTATTTTCCTACTTTTGCCAAACAAAGAATAAAATAAGCTTGCCTAACATGTTCCCAGATGTGAACTTTTGAAATGCTTCATGATTTTAACAGCAGTGGAATGTATTTTTCATGAGCTTCCTTTTTGCAGGTTTATCTGAAACCTTTGTGCAGAGAAGATTAACTTGTGTTCAGCCATATCTAAAAAAAAGTCCAGTGTAATTGATGTATACACATAAGTAGTGATGGGCGAATTTATTCGCCAGGGGCAAATTCGCGGCGAATTCCCGAGATTCGCCGCTGGCGAACAAATTTGCGAAACGCCAGCAAAAATTTGCCTCTGAAAAATTCGCCCAAAAAACGAGTCGCATGTCGTTTTTGACGCGACGCGCTGAAAACGACGCAACGCGCACCAAAAACGACGCGCCGCGCGTCAAAAACGATGCGCGACTCGTTTCGCAAATTTTTCGGTGAAGCGAAACGCGTGAGATTTGCCCATCACTACACATAAGACATAAGACAAATTCACTGTTGTGAAATAGGGGGGGACTTTATTTCTCATCTGAATTATTCTGAGTATTTTAATTAAAAAGTCCAAACAAACTAGGATCAACCTTTGTACCTTTGGATTGGGGACAAACATGAAAAAATAGAGAGAAAATCTGAATTGTAAGATTTTTCTGAGTTTTTTCCAAATCACTAGTTTTTTCCAAAAAAAGCTAAAATTCTTCAGGTTTTTGCAGAAAATCTCTAGATTAGTTGGATTTTTGAGATAATTCCAGCGTCGACCACATATACTGTACTTCAAAATAGGATAGGGACCTCTCCCACAACCTCGGTAGGTCTCAGATGCTGGATTTTCAGATTTGGATTTTTTCCAGCCTCGGGTTATAACAAATGTTGAAAAATACGAGTTGTTTTTTTTCACAAAAAATTCTGATTTTATAGTAAAGAAAATCAAATTTTTGGAGTTTTTGACATTCGGACTTTAATAAATAACCCCCTTATTGTTAATGAATGTTAGAAAATAGGGTTTAATCCAAACTTTAAAGGAATTGTTCAGTACAAAAACTTAGTGGCTGTGCAAAATAAAAAATGTTTCTAATATAGTTAGTAAGCCAAACGTGTAATGTATAAAGGCTGGAGTGACTGGATGTCTAATAAAATTGCCAGAATCCAACTTCCTGCTTTTCAGCTCTCTTGTTTTCCACTGACTGGTTACCCTGGTGACCAGGCAATAACCAATCCGTGACTTGAGGGAGGGACACTCGGGCCATAACTGTTGCTTTTGAATCAATGCTGAGGATCAATTGCAAACTCACTGAACAGTTATGTCCCATGTGGCCGTCCATTTTTGGCTAACTAACTATATTAGAAACATTTTTTATTTTGCACATCTATTTATCCAGTTTTTATTTTTACATTGAACTGTTCCTTTAATGTGACTAAGACATATTCATGATGGAGAAGGACCTATAGGTACCTATGAATATGAATAATAAATATAGCTTCAGCAAGCAAAGCCAGTCAGCAGCAGCACAGACTAGAAAGATTTTGCACAGCATTAAAAATGGATTTAATTTCACCAGAGGATAGGGAGTTTCTTTCCCTTTAGAAAGCCTTGGTAAGGGCCCTTCTAGAATACACAGGGCAGTTTTGGTCTCAAGAGACTAGAGAACATCAACTATAGAAATGTTTCAGCTATAAGGAAAGTCTAGTGAAGCTGGGATTGAGCACACAGGAGAGGTGGACAAGATACTACATATAAATGTATAAGAACCATTAAGAAAAATTCTTTCATGCCATATTTACCAGTTATCTTTCCATGGGACATAAAGGCATCTAGGAAGATAATAAGAAAGGAGGTCTCTCTTAAAGGTGTGATCCTAAAGTGCTTTTGCTGGCAGACTTACACTGCTGATCGAACAACTGGAGTTGCCCTTTTGTAGTCATGAAGAAGTTATTTCCCTACTTGAGGCAAAATATCAGAATCTTCAAATAGTATATTTTCTCCTTTCTCTGAAAAAGACCAAGTTATTTACAAATCCTTGATGAACACATAACTATGTGAAACTATGTGACACAAAGGTCAAATTCAGATTAAGTAAAACATACTTAAGATATGGGTTATGGGCTATACTGTCTGGCAATGGAATGTACACTTTATAAAACACTAGACATTAAGCCCGTTAAATTAACGGGCGCTAGAACATATGTAGTCAAACATTTATAAAAAATAGAATTGTTCTAGGCGAATTTTCGCCTGCGCTGCGCAAATTCACTAACGTGCGAATTTACGCTCTGGTCAGCGAACGGTAACGTATTTACGTTTTTCAGACTATCACCCACAATGGTAAAACACGCCACAGCGTAAGGGTGCGAAGTTGCGCGTCTATCTACTTCGCTAGCGTAAATTCGCCAGAGGCGGTCCGTGGGGCACATCTGCAGTAGCGCAATTCCACGCACACAGGGACTGGATGCAGAGACACTTGAACTTTACATTAAGCCCGTTAAATTAACGGGCGCTAGAACATATATAGTCAAACATTTATAAAAACAATTGTTGTAGGCGAATTTTCGCCTGTGCTACGAAAATTCACTAACGTGCGAATTTACACTCTGGTCGGCGAATGGTAACGTATTTAAGTTTTTCAGACTATCACCCACAATGGTAAAACACGCCACAGCGTAAGGGTGCGAAGTTACGCATCTATCTACTTCGCTAGCGTAAATTCACCAGAGAAGGTCCGTGCGGCACGTGCGCAGTAGCGCAATTCCACGCACACAGGGCCTAGACGCAGAGACACTTGAACTTTACATTAAGCCCGTTAAATTAACGGGCGCTAGAACATATGTAGTCAACATTTATAAAAACAGAATTGTTGTAGGCGAATTTTTGCCTGCGCTACGCAAATTCACTAACGTGCGAATTTACACTCTGGTCAGCGAACGGTAGCGTATTTACGTTTTTCAGACTATCCCCCACAATGCTAAAACACACCACAGTGTAAGGGTGCGAAGTTGCGCGTCTGTCTACCTCCCTAGCGTAAATTCGCCAGAGATGGTCCGTGCGGCACATGCGCAGTAGCGCTATTCCACACACACAGGGACTGGACGCAGAGACACTTGAACTTTACATTAAGCCCGTTAAATTAACGGGCGCTAGAACATATGTAGTCAAACATTTATAAAAACAGAATTGTTGTAGGCGAATTTTTGCCTGCACTACGAAAAATCACTAACATGCAAATTTACACTCTGGTCGGCGAACGGTAATGTATTTACGTTTTTCAGACTATCACCCACAATGCTAAAACACACCACAGCGTAAGGGTGCGAAGTTGCGCATCATCTACTTCGCTAGCGTAAATTCGCCAGAGGTGGTCCGTGGGGCACATGCGCAGTAGCGCAATTCCACGCACACAGGGACTGGACACAGAGACACTTGAACTTTACATTAAGCCCATTAAATTAACAGGCGCTAGAACATATGTAGTCAAACATTTATAAAAACAGAATTGTTGTAGGCGAATTTTCGCCTGTGCTACGCAAATTCACTTACGTGCGAATTTACACTCTGGTCGGTGAACGGTAACGTATTTACGTTTTTCAGACTATCACCCACAATGGTAAAACACACCACAGCGTAAGGGTGCGAAGTTGCACATCTATCTAGCATAAATTATCACTCAATGGGAATTGAACACTAAAAGCACTGGTCAGAGGCATATACCTTATAGACTTCACCACAGGCTTCCATCAGCTCTATACTAAGTACTGGTACTGATAGCATTAGCTAGCGATTGGCGACCTCTAGTGGTGAAAACTGGTGAATTCGGTCAGTGCGGCACATGCGCAGTAGCAAATTCCACGGACACAGGGACTGGACGCAGAGACACTTGAACTTTATTATATAGGATAGATTATAATGTATTTTGTACAGATTAGTTATTACAAACAAACAAAGACCAAAAACAATTTGAAAACAAGAGTTTGAACCTTAATCCATACTAATTCTTAGAAGAAATTCTTAATAATGCTTTATTTTATGCATAGAACAGATTTTTAATGACCCATATTTGCTATTTGAAAGAACCAGAAAGGCAGGATGCCCACACAAATAAATCACTAAATAATAAAATAATACCATCCCAGCATAGCTATTGTTACAACCCACTTTGGCTTTTATAGCAAACGCTGGCTACGCATTGTGTCTGTGGCCTGATATTAGTTACAGGATTTAGAGGGTTTAGAAATTTAGAATATTGCACATGATTAGACTTGTACTTCAGGGTGTGCTAGATGAATTTCAACTGCCATGCAAAGATTGTGTGAGCATTCAAGCATATGATAATGTATGGTAATTGAAACTGCATAGCATTGATGTTACAATGATTTTAACGTCAGCTTTTAAATAGGATTCTGTTCTTCAATTACTTGCATTATGATGATGGTTTATGTACTTTTACTAGGGTCAATTTTTAATTGACTTATATGATTTAATTAATAAACAAATATTAAAGTGTAAAGGGTAGGAAGCATAATGTAGTGTGTATACACTGTTTTTTTTTTGTCTAAAGAATCAAAACAATATTATGTTTCTTCTCACCTTGCTTGAAGGTAGAGAGAGAGGTAATTGATAGTTCATTTCATTTCAAGCTAATAACACATCAATTGCCTTGTAAAAACATTCACATATTTATTTAGTACAAATGTTAGTACATTGCAGTGTAAACACAAAGACAATCACATTCTCCAGTCAACAAAAAAGAAGACAAAAGTGTCATTGCTTTAGCTGGAAACAAAGTAAGCAAAGTAAAAATAATGTAAAACATACATGGAGAAAGCTTACAACACACAACCAAATCATCTTTGTCAACAAGCCAATAGATTGCTAGGATGATAGCTTCTGGAGGCGCACTTGCAAGCTGTATGTGACAACTAAAAGCAAGTTTTTTTTTTCCTTTTGCCACACACTTAATATGTGTATGTATATATATATATATATATGTATGTATCACAAGTGTTGATACATGACTATTTGAGCACAAGAACATTTTGATGCATAAAAAATTTGTGACAGACGATACCCAAGCGATGAAGCACTATGTCCAGACGTTCCCCTTCCATTATGTACTGAAAGCCAAGTTCATTCTCGGGTTGTCTTGGTTGTTTCTAGATGCCTAGCTGTATTCTCCTGTTGACCCTTCTTCTGCCTGTTGGACTTCACTGTTTACTGCCTGCCCAGACCCTTGGTTCGACAACAAACCTGTGCTGCCAATCTCTAAGCCTTGATCTGTTTGACCACAATTTTGCTTGAACCCTTTTGATACCTTGCACCAACTTAGTCTCAGCAGCTACTTTCCATTTCACTGGCTCCCTGTACACATTTCAAGTGGTTTCTGTGTGAGGTGCTTGTTAGTCGCCTTCTGCTATAGTGCGGCAGCTCTTGTGTGATTTGGGAAAAAATTGTACGGTTTGGTTTATAGCTCAATTTTATCAAGCTTGTCCCCGATCTGATTAAATCAAGCTTTTTTTTTTTTTAATAGGTTTTTATTAAGTTTTCATAATATACAAAATAACGTATAAATCAAAGAAAAAAAGTTGGAGCTATGGTATACAAACAAAACAGTATATTCCATATTTGTTTGCTTTCTTTGTGGTTATAAGAATAATTTCCATGCATACTTTCAGATTTATTGTCACATAGGTTCTTTACCTTGCAAACCCCATTTGTTTTCCCACAGATTATGGGTATTTAGCAGTTTGTATGCAGTTTCCAGTTTATTTGGTGACTCCTGTAGACGACTTAGATTTTGAACATAATGATCCGCTTCTTGTAATATGGTGTTGTTGAGTAATAATTCTGTATCATACCAAGTTGTTTATTGGCAGGTAAAGTTTTCATGGTTTTTATATGATATTGAAGTATTTTGGAAGTGTCTATTGATGGGATTGCTGAGGTCCACTTTTTTAAGAAAGTTTCTGAGTTTCCAGTTTGTAGGGTAGATCTAATTGTTCAATCAATTTGAGATATGGTTTTGTCTGAATTGCTTTTAGGCCATACTGTGTTTATTGGGTTGTTTTTGTCTGTTTGTGTTAGATTCTGTAAAGTTTTAGTAGCAAAGTGGGTAATTTGAATGAGGAGAATATGATCCTCAATTAGGAATGGGAATTTCTGGATCATCTCTTCTTTAGTTAATATTACTGAATTGTCTCTGATTATGTCTTTTATTAATCTCAGATTTTGGTTTTGCCAATTAGTTAGTGTCTTATTGTTTTTGCCACTTGGAAATATTGGATTACCATGCCATGTAAAATAAATGGAATAATTGGGTGTTAGTTTAAATCTGCGTCTTACAGTGTTCCATGTTTTGTCAAATCTTAGGGTATATTTTTTTAAAGGGGAGTGCAGAAGGAAATTAAGGGAAAGGCCTTCAGTTAAAATCTCTGTGGAAATGTATATGTTTCTATTATGTATCCAGTCCCCAGCATATCTTAATAAAGCTGCTTCATTGTATTCCCGTATATTTGGGAAGTTGACCCCACCCAAGTCTTTTGTTTGTTGTATTTTAAATAGACTTATCCTTGGTCTTTTCTGTTTCCAGATGAAACTTTGGAATATTTTAAGTAATCTTCTATAATCTGAGGGTTTTATAATGTATGGTAGCATCTGTAATTGGTAAAGCAGTTTAGGGAATAGGGTGATTTTTATTAGGTGGATTTTACCCAAGAAAGTTAGGTTTAGAGATTCCAAATGTTATTTTGAAGGAGATGGTTTATTAGGGGGTCTAGAGCTATGTTGAATAACAGAGGTGAGAGGGGACACCCACGTCTGGTCCCTTGTTTTACTGTGAAGGTTTCAGAATTATAGCCATTCACCGTAAGGAAAGATTGTGGTGAGTCATATAAGGCTTTAAAAAGATTCAGCATATGAATTCCAAAGTGTTGGAATTTTATGAGGCTTCGTATATATGTATGTGAAATTCTGTCAAATGCTTTGACTGCATCTAAGTTCATCAACACCCGTTCTCTTTTCTCTAGGTTGTAGTGGTAAATCATGGCTATTGCTTTTCTAATCCTTTGGACTGGGTGTCGATTTTGGAGGAAGCCCATCTGATTTGAGGTAAGTATTGAGGGGAGAATTTTTTGCAATCTGTTGGCCATTCTCTTTGTCATAATTTTTAAGTCCTGATTAAGTAAGGATATCGGTCTAAAAGAGGCTGGATCTGTAGGGTCTTTGCCTTCTTTATGTAATAAGATGATTCTTGCATCAGCCGCCTTATCCCATAAAATCATTGTGGATTCTAGTTTGGCCTGACTTTTTTGATTTGATTCGATTAAAAAGGTCCTAAGTGTTACTAAATTTCTAAATCTAAATTCTAAATGTTATTCCATTCTATAATCTAAATTGTATTATTAGTTATTACATGCTGTTTTCTGAGTGGATAATCATTTGTTAAGTTTATTATTATTATTTTTCAGTAATATTGCAGCCTAAATGGAACCAGTTAGCCAGTTATTTGCTTCTGACATGAACAATGAATGATTTGATTGGGTAGTAAAGGAATGATGTAAAATGTTTCCATGTAGTTTCAAATCATAAAATCACATACTGTGCACATACATTTTGTACATATAATGTTTGTTTTACCTTGCTGATCTTTCTTTGCTCAAGAATACTGGTATTTTGTGTTGTATCTGACTATGCCTAGTCCCTTCCATACAGTTTTTCAGCAACAGCAGGATGTGATTAGATCTTGGTTCTGCTGACCACACAGAGCAGGTACCACTGATAAGACCTTTGTTTGTTTCTTGCTGCTTAACATCCATGCACTGTATCATCTGGTTTCAGGTGTTTGCTTTAATTTTTCAGAATGTCCTAGATTTAAAATAGCAGTTTGGTTAGAGTTTGGTTAAATTGTTAAAAGGGATACTGTCATGGGAAAAAATGTATCAGTATCCAGTAGAATTCTGCATTGAAATCAATTTCTCAAAGGAGCAAACAGATTTTTTTATATTTCATTTTGAAATCTGACATGGGGCTAGACATATTGTCAATTTCCCAGCTGCCCCAAGTCACGTGACCTGTGCTCTGATAAACTTCAGTCACTCTTTACTGCCGTACTGCCAGTTGGAGTGATATCACCCCCTCACTCCCCCCCCCAGCAGCCTACCAACAGAACAATGGGAAGGTAACCAGATAACAGCTCCCTAACACAAGATAACAGCTGCCTGGTAGATCTAAGAACAGCACTCAATAGTAAAACCCATGTCCCACTGCGTACTATTCAGTTACATTGAGAAGGAAAAGCAACAGCCTGCCAGAAAGCAGTTCCCTCCTAAAGTTCTGACACAAGTCACATGACATGGGGCAGTTGGCAAAAATTCTAGCCCCATGTCAGATTTCAAAATGGAATATAAAAAAAAATCTCTTTGCTCTTTTGAGAAATGGATTTTATTGCAGAAGCCTGTTGGAGCAGCACTATTAACTCATGTGTTTTGAAAAAAACATGTTTTCCCATGACAGAATCCCTTTAATGGAAAATTTGAAAATTTATACTGTAGTGAAATGCTTTTGTAATCATACAGTGGAATATAGGCTGCCACCTCTCCTTAAATTGCCTGTAACCAACCTGAATTCCTTCTCATTACTTTTAAAATAAACAATATCTTCAGAAGCAATCCTCAACCAAATAATATTTATATCAATATAGTCTTGACCAAATAGCTCTTTTGAAAATAAGTTATAATATTATTCAAGGCTGCAACTTCCAATTAACTAAGTAAATATTTAAAAAAACAAATAGAAACTGTCATATTTACTGTTAGTATATTGACTATGGGGGATTGAATAACTGTCCCATTAACAAATAACCCCTCCCATCTTACCAAAACGAACATACAGACAGAAATTCAGAATCTATGGGTGGAAAGGCCTCAGGTTAATTTATTAACATTACACAAACAGTTCTAATAACTTTGACATCAGTATATTTTACACATATATATATGAATATGATGGCGTAAAATGAAGCCCCTGAAAGGTTGCACTGCAATAATCAAAACTCAAAATAACTTACAATAGCTTAACCTCAACGTAACCCTTAACTATTGAAACACCCAGTACCAAGCCTGTGACTAAGCATCCTCCTCCTAACTTCCCTGCCATCTGTGCCTACTATGGCCATTTGCCCCAAAAGCGTAGCCCCAGGCCTGCCCCCTTAGAAAAACACCTGCATCTTAAGGTGGCCATAGACAGTGAGATCCACCTGTTTTGCTATATCCCCAAACGAGCGGAATCTCTCCACGATATGGCCACCTTGAGGTGAGCGATGTTGGGTGATCCGATTGTGGGCTCCCCTTGGAAAACACCTGCATCTTAGTCTATTTGCCCTCTTTTTGGCTCCCCACTAGTGCAGCCCTAACATGCCCCCCACTGTAGGGCAACAGTACCCTTCCCTTTGGCCAACCCCCCCCCCCCCCATTGTCCCCTTCCTTATCCCAAGGGCAGGAGGGAGATCCTGCTCTTTACTTCTTGTTTCCTTAATATATATAACCCTTCATCCCCCTCCCACCTGTCTACCACCATGTTACCTGTCCCTATTCATCCCCCTGTCATGGCCCCTGCCAGTCAACCGGCCCCAGGCTTACTTTTATGGTGCTACTTTATAATAAGAATTCATCATTTCAGCAACCCAAAACTGAAATGAATAATTGTTATGATGGTTGAAAAAGATGTTTTATGTGACCTAAGCACTGGTCTGTTAATGAGTTAAGACCCACAGTAAAATATTAGTTCCTATCAGATCCATTGTGAAGGATCATAAGGGTCTGAAATGTACAGTATTTCCTCTGTAATTCATCTCATGATGGAGCATTCCAGAGGATCTACTTTGCTCTTTGCAGTCCCTCTATATTGTGTTAGCTCTTCATTCTGTTTGTTTAGATTACTGTTTGATTACCTCTTTTTGAGAGTGTCAGCTTTAGAAGATCTAAGCCTTTTTCATATACACGTACCCTCTTTGATGACACTTTTCTTTGAACTTCCTCATTGCCCTGTATATAAATGTATGTACTGCATGTGCATTATTTTATCGCAGTATTACTTAGTGTGTTTTACAGTGCTAAAACACATGGAAAAAAAACAATAACAATGGATAAAACAATAATCTAATCAAGATAAAATGTAGCAAAGTCAGCTCTTCTGTCTGCTAATCAGCTGCTTCTACTACATAGTTTTACTGGTCAGAGCCAATAGGGCAAAGAATGTAAAAAGACTAATGCTTAGTGATGGGCGAATATATTTGGCAGGCGCAAATTCATGTAAAAAATTCCCCAGTGAAAAATCCACTGTGCCAAAAAAAGTGGGTGCACATCAGAATAGTAGCATGGATAAAAATTCTGCATGTCAAAATTATTTGGCCGCCCATCGACTTTAATGCATTTGGACAAAATAGTCACAACGTATAAAAATTGCAGCAGGTGTCAAAACTGACTTGCATTAAAATTATTTTGACACCCACTGACTTCAATGCATTTCGCTAATTTTTCGTCATTTCCAGCGAAGCGACAAATTCATCTGTCACTACTAATACTGCTTTCAGTTGCATATACATTTACAAATATTATGAAAACCATTTGAAAGGTATAACTAATATATCTTGGACTATTGCTTAAAAGGGTCATTCACCTTTTTTAGTATGTTAGAAAATGCCCATTTCTAAGCAACTTTTCAATTAGTTTTCATTATTTATTTTTTTATAGTTTTTACTTTCCAGCTTTCAAACGAGGGTCACTGACCCCATCTAAAAAGAAATGCTCTGTAAATCTACAAATGTACAGTATTGTTACTTCTACTTTTAATTAATCATCTTTCTATTCAGGACTTCACCCATTCACTTTAAAGTCTCTTATTCAATTGAATGCATTGTTGCTCGGTAATTTGGACCCTAGCAACCAGATTGCTAAATTGCAAACTGGAAAGCTTCTGAATAAAAATGAAATAACTCAAAAATCACGGTTATTAAAAAATTTAAACCTGTTGCAAATTGGTTCAGAATATCACTCTCTACATCATACTAAAAGTTAACTTGAAGGTAAACAACTCATTTAAAATAAAATTTTCTTCTAATTACAGTATATAAAAACATATTTTGAGTGTTGAACCACTGTATCACCATTCTAGTGAAAGATGTATAATGGCATGAACCGATCTGACAGGCAATCCCATATCATGAGGGAGATTTTGTCTTCACACTAAACAATAACATGAAATAAGGTCTCAAAAAGGTCAAGAGTGGATGATTATCTCCATCGTGACATAGAATTAATTGGCTGTCAATTATGCACCCCATAATAACATTAACTTAGTTTGTTTCCAGTAGGACTACTTCCTACACTGCTACTGCAGAGGGAACCTACTGCTGGGTACCTACCTACTTTTTCCATCTAAGATAGGAACTTTTACAAGATGCACTAGTTCTCATGTGTAAGAATATGTTCCTGTTTTATTTCAGGTAGTAACTGCTTATCAATTATAGTAAAGCTTTGTGTAACCTTTCAGTGCTATATAAAATGATAGTTCATCTGTACAGCAGATATGAGTTACAGTTGCCACCTGGCCGATATTTTACTGGCCTAGCCAGTAAAATACTTTCTAAGATCACATACACATAACTGTATTAGCTTTTTGTTGTCTGCTCACTACTTACTAATACAATATATTTGTTTACCTTTTATTTGATGCAGTGAGTCTGGAATACAGTTGTTCTCTTACCTATCGCTCACACTATAAATTCGTATTTTATGTGTGCAACAAACATCCCCTTGAAAACCTCTAGTTGTTACAATAAGAGAGAGAATTTTCTCTCTGTTCATTCACATTGATGAAAGAGCCTGGAAGACAGTGTTGTGCTTTCTGTGAACCAAGCCTGTCCATGACACTTCTTTCTCCTGGTTACAAGCAGAACATTTTTTTTTACCTTTTACTGGCCAGTAACCTCACTGCTGTCACCACTGAATTTACTTTGCCTGGTTACTATTTGATCGATGATGTGCTGTGTGTTTACTAGCAATATACAGTGCTGCATAGAAAAGGAGCCCCTGCAGGGAAGGGATAAACCTTGAGCAACTATATTTTTCTCCTTAACTTTCTACATGGTGTTGGTATGGGATATATTAACTGGAATGTTTAGTTCCTGAGGATGAGGGTGTTTCAGCAATGCAGAGCGCCATACCTTGATGCTACTTAACATTATTTAAACATTAAAAATCAATAAAGATTATTATGCACATAAAATAGATGTATGCTTAGTTGGTTAATGATAGAAATATTTGAGGTTCCATATAATAGGTCTCATAGGTGTCAGTTGCTCTTTGACTACATCCTAGTCTATGCTGAGCATTTGCCATGGCTATCTGGAAGTAGCAAATGAGGAGCAAGCCTCACACTAACTGGGAATTGACCTGAGATGGAGGACAGGCAGTGCCGTAGTGGATAGAGGCCTGAGAGCCAATACAAGGTAGCAGCGATAAACCAAAGCATAGTCGAGCAGATTCAAGTTGGGGCAGGCAGTGAAGGTTCAAACGAATATCAGGCCAAGGGTCACAACAGGAATCAGATCAGGTCAACCACAAGAACCCCAGGCACAAGTGTAAACTTGATAACCAAGCAAAGACCCAGTTATAGTTTCTTTTAAAAAATGGCACTAAACATCTGGACACACGTCATGACGCACGCTAACATTGCGACATTTACACCCCAGTGCATCTATTTTGACGCATGCTGGAATGCACATGTCTGATTGCAAGGCCGCGTTGCAAGTTCTGATATGACCAATGCATGTGCATTGTAACCATCGTTACAGTAAGAGCCCTTACACCATCCTTACTTTATGGACTTTTACTTAAGTCATAAGTCTAGTATTTGGTGCAGTTCTACTCATTTACTTTCCAAAGGCTATAGTAATTAGTGATGGGTGAATCTCCCGTGATTCGCTTCGCCGAAAAATTCGCGAATTTCTAGAGAAATTCGGGAATCGGCGAAAAATTTGCGAAACGAGTCGCGGGACGATTTTGTCGACTGACGCGCGACTCGTTTTTCGGTGAATTTTCACCAAGCGAAATTTCGCTGGTGATTCGTGAATTTATTCGCCAGCGGCGAATCGCGGGAATTCGCCGCGAATTCGACCTAGGCGAATAAATTCGCCCATCACTAATAGTAATTAAAACTGGCCATAGACTTTCAGATATGCTTTGTGGTGAGGTTCTCAAGTTAGTGATCAATGCAATTTGACCACCCATTTTGACCACCCATCTGCTGTGGGGGCAAATACTCACATAATACTATGGGCCTGCAGAGACCATTCAGACAAGAATGCATCAATGAGTTTTTTAATCCTGGTTTATTGATATATATGGCTGTTTTTCAGCCAGATATAGGTGGGGCTGGCCCTCTCAATTCACATCCAATAAGCTGCCAACCTGCTCTACACCCCAGCTTTTATTGGCCAGGGATGGCCAATGCAATTACAGTATATCCTCTAATTATCTATGTATAAACCTATATTTTTATAGTGCCACCGTACTTGTGCTTGCAGTACTTTACAAGTGAAGAAGAACAATTATGGGTTAATAAATGAAACAATGGAGGTGAAATATATATAAATATATTACAAATTATTTGCTTTCTTGGGACAATATGACAACCACTACAAGACTGTCATAATATCTGCTGATTTGTAGATTGCACACAATTTTGCATATACCTATAGCCTGTTTGGCATATAAAAACCAGAGGGTACTGTTTATGGTGTGATTATTTGTCATGCCTTCCCATAGGCAGAATGTGCAAGTTGGAGACCAAACTGCCTGTGCCTACAGCAATACTATTTGAAGGTGTCAACAGAATTACATATGGATACATATGAAATCCATATAATTTATGCTGTCACAACTATGTTGACAGTTTTCCTAGAAGCTTATTATCTATAAATTCTTCAGTCACTGCATTGCTACACTGCCTTGGCATAAATCACCCTAAACAATACTTTTACACGGAGTACTTAAGGCTTGTAAACATTCTCCTCCGTTGGAAAATAAAACCACTAGATATTGCATTTTCCCACAGATAAATTTAGTCTAATAGAATACAATGACCCTCAAACTTTATTCCCTCTATAGCTAGGAGGAGAGAAGCAATTTGTTTATTGTGAAGACACAGTGGCAGGCAGCTCCAAATAAGTGACTGTGAGCTGGAAAGTTGTAAAGATGCTAATGATGCTTCCAGCAATACTTCTTGCCCTGCCTGAATGTTTGAATGTTTATTTAGCAAAACGCCGGTGCTGGTGTCCCATCAAAATTCTAATTAGATGATATTTTTAACTGGCTTATTAGAAGGAATATTGGTACATTTTGTGAAGTATATTTTTTAACAATTAACCTTCTGACCATATTGCATAAAGTTTGCACTTGTCAAAACAAATATACCCCAGTCTCATGCAGAATCGGCACCTGACCATGAGACATTTTCGGTGTGCCAGTTTTGAATTGAGTTTTTTTCTGCTTTAATAAAGCACTGCCTTATCTTGACGACACTATATAAATAAATGATGGTAATAAATAGCTGCATACAGAATGCCTAAGTAATCTCATTAGGAATAATAGTAGAAAATGTAAAGTTTGGTGATACCTTTTATTCACATCTTTTCTGCAGGCAAGGAGATGTGCCATTTTCTGCAGGGCCTTGTACGTAGCTCTCTACAAGGCCCTGCAGAAAATGGCACATCTCCTTGCCTGCAGAAAAGATGTGAAACCTATGCACATACATGCAGTAGACCGGGTACCAATACCCCACCATCAACAGGAACATCAGAGAAAAGTTTAATTTACCTGAAAATTGGACAATGTGGTATACCTAATAATGTGTTTCAAATGCCCCACTACAGGACTCTATGTGGGAGAAACAGGACAAACTGCACCAGCAGATGAACTCCCACAGGTTTAAAATCAAACATGGCAACACAGATGTCCCAGTGGCAGCACACTTCTGCAGCAATAGCCACAGCATCAAAGATCTTCAGGTCACAGTTTTAAAGGGTAACTTTAAGACACAACAGGAGCGGAAGGAGTGGGAATTCAAACTCATGAGAAAGTTTAACTCCCTAGAATGTGACCTGAGCAGAGACAGGAATTTTATGTCCAGATATGACTTTAACTAAGGCTATGACACCAAGAAGAAAACACAGCCAAGGACAATCTACATCTTAAAGACACTTTCCTTAAAGGGATCCTGTCATGGGAAAAAAAAAAATTTCAAAATGTTCCAGAAGAATTCTGCATTGAAATCCATTTCTCAAAAGAGCAAACAGATTTTTTTATATTTCATTTTGAAATCTGAGATGGGGCTAGACATATTGTCAATTTCCCAGCTGCCCCAAGTCATGTGACTTGTGCTCTGATAAACTTCAATCAGTCTTTACTGCTGTACTGCAAGTTGGAGGGAAATCACCCCCTCCCTTTCCCCCACCCAGCAGCCTAACAAAAGAACAATGGGAAGGTAAACAGATAACAGCTCCCTAACACAAGATAACAGCTGCCTGGTACATCTAAGAACAGCACTCAATAGTAAAACCCATGTCCCACTGCGTACTATTCAGTTACATTGAGAAGGAAAAACAACAGCCTGTCAGAAAGCAGTTCCCTCCTGAAGTGCTGGCACAAGTCACATGACTGGGGCAGCTGGAAAATTGACAAAATGGCTAGCCCCATGTCAGATTTCAAAACTGAATATAAAAAAATCTGTTTGCTCTTTTGAGAAATGGATTTCAGTGCAGAAGTCTATTGGAGCAGCACTATTAACTGATGCATTTAAAAAAAAACATGTTTTCCCATGAAAGTTTCCCTTTAAGGTGCTGGCTGTACTAGTGTTTGCTTCCTTGGCTAAAGCTAAAGTCTTCACCCTTGGGACTTATCAATATCTGGCCTGGAATATTCTTTTCTCTACAGGTCACTATTCCCATTTTCAGTTTGTTACAGTCTGGTAAGGGAGCGTGAAGTGGATAAGTTCTGGTTCCATATGCTATCCAACCCAGTGGAACCCTTATCTGTATCTTCACTTTTTTAGTTTCCAATTACTAATTATGCGCTGTTGTTCAAACTATTTGACCTGACTAAATCCAGACCCCTGGACAACCCACTCTAATCACTTTTATTACCTTCTACAAGTTATCTCTGTCTATCTGTAACTTTCTAATTCATTGCCCATAAACCCCTTTTCAGTGATCTATTTGTGTATATATATATATATATATATATATATATATATATACAGTATTGTGCCTTTTCAATGTTCATTTTTATTTTGCCTGTCGAAGGGGCCTGTGTGCTCCGAAAGCTTGCAATTGTTACTTATTCAGTTAGCCAATAAAAGGTATCACCAAACTTTACATTTTATAAATTTTTTCGAATGGCTAACACGGTACTACATCTCAATACTAGGAATAATAGAGTAGCAAAAATGTGTTCACACACACTCCTCTTTTACAGTATATATACCTGTATCCAGTTGAAACCACAATTTTATGGTTTTCAGGGGATCAGGGAAAAATTTAAATCTGGGAAAATGTAGAATCAGGGAAGTGTGTTAAAGTAACTTTTTCTACAAGTACTGAAAGGATATAAGCACAGGAGTCAGTTTTACTTTGAAACAATATTTACTATGGTAATGACAAGTATTGCAGCATTAAAGAGATTCTGACACCTGAATTCAAACTCTTTTTTACCTCTATTATAATAACTGGCTTTGAAAGCTACTTCTAACTTTGCCATAAGGTATTTGCATGATGCTTTTACATTACCTGTCTGATCCCCCGTGTTCCTGTATGAGGGGGCTGCCATATTTGTGCACCCGGCATCTGTTATCATTAGCAACTGTAAATAACAAACTGAGATGGGACTGTTAGGTTGGCAAAGTCAGAGTGTCAGGGTGTCAGAGTGTCAGGCTTAGACATTTCATCTAACAATTATATACAAAAACAAACCTTTCAGCAAAAAATGATCAACATGACCTATAGGTAACAATTAATGTACATTCATATGTTAAATTTAATTTTTTAGTGTCAGTATCACTTTAATGTTACACTATGGGGGCATTTGCAAGGCCTCTCTCACTGTCACATACACAACCTAAAGCAATATGTTATCTGTGCTTGAATGTATGAGGTTTAGACTAACTACTCACAGAACTATGACAAAAACTGCATCTGATTAGTATTTAAAATTACTTAATTTTGTTAATAATAACATTTGCAGAGCACAAACAGACATTTTGCAAAACCAGGGAACAGCATCAACTGAAATGCAGTGAGACCATTTTTATATACAGTATACAGGTGTATATATATATATATATATATATATATCACGTCCTGATGACGGTTCCTTGTGATCCGAAACGCGTAGATGTTTGAGTTTTTTCTTTAATACAATATTTTTTCTACAAAGGCTGTGAGTGCTCTCATTATTTACTATATATATATATATATATATATATATATATATATATATATATATATATATATATATATATATACATACAATATATACCCAACGATGCACAATATGTTGCCTCTCTAAAAATACGTGGTAATAATACATACAGAATATATATACAGAATAACACCACCATAATGTGGTTAAAATAATGGGACCAAGCAAGTGATGCTATTAGCACAAAGTTAGGGGTCACCCTGTAACAGGGTCATTACAAACCTCACTTTTTCCTCACCAGTAGTGAAAGAGTGGGGGGGAAAAGGTATAATGTACATGCCTCCTGGAAGAAGAAAAATGTGGTTCTATCCCCATTAAATATTTCAGGGAAATAAATTGTGTGTTCATGAGATCTATGAGTATTACCCATCTAAGCAGAAGAACCCACTGGCACAGCAACAGGAGATTGGACCACCGGCTTTGGCATCTGTTCAGAAGCGTCCAACAGATGCTTTGATGTGGACGCATCTGAACAGATGCCAAAGCCTGTTGTTGTGTCAGTGGGTTCTTCTGCTTAGATGGGTAATACTTATAGGGGCAAATTCACTAAGTGGCAAAAAAACGGTAGTGTTGCCTTCGCTAACGTTCGCCGCACTTCGCCAGGTGAATTTTTCGACAGTGATACGCTAATTTACTAAAGTGCGAAGTTACGCTCAGGTCAGCAAACGGTAGTGTAGTTGCGCTAGTATTCCCTCACCAGGCAAAGCACATTTACGCTGGCGATGGCTAATCTGCATATGGCGCGAATTTCAAAGTGTAATAGAAGTATATGTTACAACCACTACATTACACTACACAAGTCCTGGAAACTTTTAATAAATAAAATAAAGTTGTCCTATTGCCCTAAACATGTGAGTTGCCATATGTTAGGAAATGTAGGGGGGAAGAAGGGTAACCCCCCCAAAAAATTTCGCTCCTTTTCAGACTATCACCCTACAAAAGTTAAAACACGCCAGCATTTTTTTGGGAGAGAAAAAATTTCCATTTGTTTTTCCAAACTCCTATCTATTGTATTGAACTTCGTCAGGTCTGACCTGGCGAAGTAATGTCTAGCGTAAGTGGTAACGCTCAGTAAAATGGTCAGTGAATAGTGACTTTGCGTAATTACGTTCCTTCGTCAGTGTGCAACTTTGCCTGGCATTAGGGTGCGAAATTGGGCTAGTCTATCTACTTCAGTAGATAGTCAGTGTTAGTGAATTTGCAAAGTTACGAATAGACGTCACACTGGCGAATCAGCGCTAGCATTAGACGCTTTGCACTTTAGTGAATCTGACCCATAGATCTCATACACAAAATTTATTTCCCTTCAGACGCTTCTGAACAGATGCCAAAGCCGGTGGTCGAATCTCATGTTGCTGTGCCAGTGGGTTCTTCTGCTTCTGCTATTTCCCTGAAACATTTATTGGGGATAGAACCACATTTTTGTTCTTCCAGGAGGCATGCAAATTATACCTTTTTCCCCCACTCTCTCACTACTGGTGAGGAAAAAGTGAGGTTTGTAATGACCCTGTTACAGGGTGACCCCTAAATTTGGGCTCTAAGATTATCTTCTTCTGACCCTGCCTGTTTTTCTCTTAAAACGTTCTTCAACACTATGGCGATACTCTATGATGACCCTGATTGTGCTTCTACAGCCGAATCCGCAATTTATAAATTATGCCAGGGAAAACAGGATGCAGAGGTGGGCTGTAGAAACTGGCTGGAATGACATGGCTCTTTGTAGTCAATTTCGGTTAGGAGTCTCTGATGCTGTAAAAGACAGCCTAGTAAGCTACCCTCTATCTACTAATCTCATGTCTCTAGCCATCCAAGTAGAAGACAGATGGAAGAAGGGGTGAGAAGGGTACCTCTGTTCTTACTGCGTTTACTAATATTAAGACATCTAACCCATCAATGCCTTTACCTCAGAAGGAACCCATGAAATTGGGTATAACTCATCTAACTCCAGAGGGAAAGGCCCGCAGGTGGTCTCTGGGGCTCTGTGGGGAAAAGGGTCATTTTCTCAATCAGTGTTCTAAGAGGCCAGGAAACTTCAAAGCCTAAATGGAGAAGGGGAGCTCCATTTGGGTTGAGAAGTTTCCTCTCCCCAATTTTCCTCTAAGATCATGGTACCTGTTAATTTAACCTGGCCTAATGGCTCCATTAAGGTTTTTGCTCTTTAAGTGGGAGATCTATAAGTGGAGTTACTGTACAAACACCAGAGTTTCAAACTAAAGGAGGTTCAACCTAGGTCAAAAGTTTGTTCTAAACCCTAATTTTTTAAAATATTATTCCTGTTTTGATCTGTAACTGGGATAATGAGTGCTAGCAAGATTGAAGGTCTTACCCAGTGCACAGTCTGCCATATGTATGCAGATTTGGAACAAGAAATCCAAACTGCTTACCTCTGTGGTGGATGCCACTTTGGAGGCTTGAGTTAGAGCACTAGACGAACATATTTCAACACTGCAGTCGATTGAAAGGAGTCTCTTGCTCACTGAGCAGGACCTAGCGGGGTCAGATAGTTTGGGGGGGGAACAGAACAGCAGCAGGATATTGAGGCAGCTAGTTGGGTGACAGTTAGAAAATCTAAGGTGGGCAAAAGGAAAAACGAGACTGGTCCTGGGTTTATACATCCCAACAGCTTTGCCAGATTGTGTGAAGATGATGGGAGTGTGAACTCTGGATTGGCAATTCTAGATGGGGCTGATCTCTCTAACAGCCAGGAGACCATTTTCTCTAGAAGTGGTGGGGATGAGAGCAGAATCAGGCCTAAGAAGATTGTGGTTGTGGGGGATTCAATTATTAGGATAGTGGATAGGGTACTCTGTCATCTGAATTGGTACAACTGAACAGTTTGCTGTCTACCTGGTGCAAGGGTTCGGCATGTGGTTGATCGGGTAGACAAAGTATTGGGTGGGGCAGGGCATGACCCAACGGTCTTAGTACATATCAGTACTAATGATAAGATAAATGGTAGATAGAAGACCTTAAAGAGTGAGTTCAGGGATCTAGGCTAAGGTTAAGGTCTTCCAATGTCACTTTTTCAGTGCCTGTGCCACAAGTTTAGGGAGACAGCGGGTGCTTAGGGAGCTAAATGCATGGCTCAAGTCTTGGTGAAAGAAGGGTTTGTGTTCATAGAGCACTTGGCTGATTTTTCCTTGGGGTACAACGTATACAGTCGTGACTGTATTGCACCTCAATGGAAGGGGGTCAAGGGGAAAGAATGGCCAAGAGGTTGGAGGAGTCTTTAAACTAGGAAGTAGGGGAGGGTGAGAGAAATAATTATGGGGAAGCTAGGGTAGATGGGCTAGAGGGATTAGTAAGGGGTCATGGGGGAGGAGTGAGGGGGGCATACAGTTAACCAGCCAAGGAGGTCCCTCTGTTACAGGGAAAACAGACTAATTCTAACTTAACATATATTTCTCCTCAAAGTAATACACATTTAAAACTCCGCTGTAAGCAAATGCACAACGTTTTGTCAGGTAAAATGGAAGACCTAGAATGAATTGCATTTAGGGAATAGTGATCATAACATCGTCTCCTTTGAGATTCTGTTGCAGAGGCAATTCTATTAGGAAGTAACTAAAATAATTAATTTCAGGCATGCAAACTTTGATAGTATAAGGGCATCTTTGCAACATATTAAGTGTGAAATACTTTAAAATGCTGCTTAACAAAAATGCGTCAGTATATTCCGCTTGTAAGCAAGGAATGTTGTTGCAAAGCAAAACCTTTTTGGTTCAATAGATGTGTTTGTGTTGAGGTGGGTAAGAAAAAACATGCTTTTAAGGCTTTCAAGTTGGGACAGCCAAATCATTTATAAGGTACAAGGAGGCACATACATTATGCAAATTAGGCAAGCTAAAATCGATATGGAAAAGGATATTGCAGTAATCAGTAAAAATAATCCAAAATTATTTTTTAAATGTGTTCATAGTAAAAAAAATTAAGCAGGAAGGGGTAGGACCTTTATTATCAGAGGGGGGTCAGCTGGTTGATGAGAACAAGCAAAAAGGTCAGATTATGAACGCATACTTTTTGTCTGTCTACACAAATGAGGAACCAGCTAATGAAGGTTTCCTTATTAATAGTCCCAATTCTAATATTACATCTAATGATGCATGGTTCACACATGATGAAATTCAAAAGAGGTTAGAACATGTTAAGATAAACAAAGGTCCAGGGCCAGTGTTCTTAGCGAGTTTAGCTCTGTGATTGCCAAACCTCTATACTTAATTTTTCAGGATTCATTGAGGTCTGGCATGGTGCTGAGAGAATGACGAATTGCTAATGTGGTACTACTATTCAGAAAGGGATCCCGTTCTCAGCCTCAAAACTATTGGTCAGTTAGTCTGACGTTGGTGATAGGAAAGCTTTTTGAAGGATTAATAAAGGATATGATCCTGGACTTCATAGCAAATAACAATACTATGAGTTTGTGCCAGCATGATTTTATGTGTAATAGATCTTGCCAGACTAACTTAAATTCTTTTTATGAGAAAGTAAGCAGGGACCTCGATTCTGGGATGGCAGTGGATGTGGTTTGCTAAAGCATTCGATACAGTGCCACACAGAAGGTTACTGGTAAAATTAAGGAATGTTGGCCTGGAACAAAGTATTTGTACCTGGATTGAGAACTGGCTAAAAGATAGACAACAAAGAGTGGTGGAAAATGGAACATTTTCTAATTGGCCCAGTGTTGTTAGTGGGGTACCGTAGGGCTCTGTACTAGGTCCCTTGCTTTACAACTTGTTTATTAATGACCTGGATGTGGACATTTAAAGTATGGTTTCTATTTTTGAAGATGATACTAAATAGTGCAGAACCATAGGTTCCATGCAGGATGCTACCAATCTGCAGAGTGATTTGTCTAACTGGGCAGCAAATTGGAAAATTAGGTTCAATGTTGATAAATGCAAGGTTATGCTTTTTTGCAAAAATAATATAAATGCAAGCTATACACTAAATGGTAGTGTGTTGGGAGTTTCTATAGGTAACAAGTTGTCTAATTCTGGGCAGTGTCATTCTGTAGCTACTAAAGCAAATACAGTTCTGTCTTGAATAAAAAAGGGCATAAATTCAAGGGATGAAAACATAATTATACCTCTTTATAGATCCCTCGTAAGACCTCTTCTGGAGTGTGCAGTAGAGTTTTGGACTCCAGTCCTTAAGAGGGATATAAATGAGCTGGAGAAAGTGCAGAGATGTGCAGCTAAACTGGTTAGTGGGCTGGAAGACTTAAATTATGAGGGTAGACTGGTTGGGGTTGTTTTCTCTGGAAAAAAGGCGCTTGCATGGGGGCATGATTACACTTTACAAATACATTAGAGGACATTATAGACAAATATCAGGGGACCTTTTTACCCATAAAGAGGATCACCGCACCAGAGGCCACCCCTTCAGACTAGAAGAAAAGGACTTTCATTTGAAGCAGCGTAGGTGGTTCTTCACAGTGAGGACAGTGAGGTTGGGGAATGCTCTGCCGGGTGATGTTGTGATGGCTGATTCTGTTGATGCTTTTAAGAGGGGCTTGGATGATTTTTTGGACAGACATAACATCAATGGCTATTTTGTTACTAAACTCTACAGTTAGTATATCTATGGGCAAATACGGTTTGTGTGAAAGAGAGGAGGGGTGTGGGTGGATGCTGGGTTTTAATTTAGAGGGGTTGAACTTGATGGACTATGTCGTTTTGCAACCCAATTTAACTATGTAACTACAGTATATGAGTGGAAAACAGCCTTTAACACCAGGGGTGGCCACTATGAATATTTGGTAATTCTATTTGGTCTTTACAATAACACCGCTGTGTTCCAGGAATTTGTCAATGACATCTGCTGGGACTTGCTGGGGTTATTCGTAGTTGTATATCTTGATGATATTTTAATTTTCTCTTCTAACTTGAATGGGCATTAGAAACATGTCTGTGAGGTTTTGCTCAGGTTAAGGGAAAATAATTTGTTTTTGAAACTTGAGAAATGCACCTTTGAGGTTTCTTCTCTTCAATTCTGGGGTTCAATATCTCCAGTAAGGGGTTCGGTGGCCCCTCCTGGAGAGGTTGGTAATGTAATAACTCACCCTCGTGGTCTAGTGGTGCAGCGGAGACACCCGCTTCTTCCTCCTGTGTGCCGGTATCTTAGGGCGAGCGCGGCGCGCATCTTCTGTATTCATAGGTGCATGCGCGCTGGCGTGATGATGTCAGAACGCAATGGTACAAAATTTAAAGTACTTAAAGAGACATCTTGTCTTTTTCATTGCCCGTTATAGGTATTCCTCCTTGTGAGTTTCCTGGTGCCTTGTGCTATTAAGCTTCTGATTCCTGTTGTGACCTCTGCCTCTTTCTGAAATCCTGACTTCTGAAATCCTGACCCTGCCTGGTAAACCAACTATTCTGTATCCGTATGCCTTCTGATTGATCTCCTGGTTTGACCCTTGCCTGTCTGATTCCACTTGTACTCTGCCTGCACTGACCTGGCCTGATTTGACTATGATTTCTGTTTACGCCTTGTACCTCGACCTTCTTCCCAAAAGACTTTGTTTTACCGTCATACCCCTTTGCTCGTCCAGAACCTTTAGCTTTGAACCTCTCTTATTAAGAACTGGCACCATCCAATTAGCCAAGGGCTCCTACCGAGGTGAAGGGTGGCTGTTAGAGGCAGAATCAAGAGCCAAGAACAGGGTGCTTAGCATTGGTTCTGGATTTACGGTGCCGACTGTGACACATCAATACAGTCCAAAGTCCTTTCACCAAGTCCATATTTTAACAAAGTCCATATTATAACTCATTAGTGTAAGTCTATATTCCTTTTTAAGAATCACAAAAGAGAAACTGGAAACCCAGTAAACCGATCTTGTATTACCTGGGACACTATCATGACCAGCTGTGCACATGGTTCTCCTTTCTGAGACCCATATTCATATGCAGATCATGTAGTCAGAACTGCTAGCTGCTATTCTCAGTTCCCCCAAGAAATATCCCATTAGTTAAAATTGTATCAAAATGCAGGTGTTGAATATTCTGGACTTTGACCCAAAAAGCCTATCTTTGCGTTAACTTTTAGTATAATGTAGAGAGTGATATTCTGAGACAATTTGAAATTGGTTTTCATTTTTTATTGTTTGTGGTTTTATAGTTATTTAGCTTTTTATTCAGCAGCTCTCTAGTTTGCAGTGTCAGCAATTTAGTTTCTAGGGTACAAATTACCCTAGCAACCCTGCATTGATTTGAATAAAAGACTGGAATATGAATAGGAGATGGACTGAATAGAATGATAAGTAATAAAAAGTGACAATAACAATATATTTGTAGCCTTACAGAGCATTTGTTTTTAGATTGTGTCAGTGACCCCCATTTGAGAGCTGCAAAGAAACAGATTCAAATTGCAAATAATTAAATAATTATAAATAATAAATAATGAAGACCAATTGAAAAGTTTCTTAGAATTGGCCCTTCTACAATATACTAAAAGTTAACTTGAAGGTGAACCGCCCCTTTAATCAATAATCGTAGTAGCAGTGACCACACTCTTGGAGGGAATTTTTAGGCTTCTCTTCTCAGTGTACACTCCCACCTTGGGTGTTAAATATCCAAGTAGAAAAAGTTACTGAGGAATCCAGCCAAAACTGCAGAACTTGCTGCTCAGTTAGTGCTTTATTGCCACAACATGTTTCGGGCTTTTGGGCCCTTTGTCAAGTGCCCTTTGACAAAGGGCCCAAAAGCCCGAAACATGTTGTGGCAATAAAGCACTAACTGAGCAGCAAGTTCTGCAGTTTTGGCTGGATTCCTCAGTAACTTTTTCTACTTGAACCACCCCTTTAAGTTTTATAAAATGGTAAGTATTTTTTTCTGGCATCAGTACAGAAGATCAAAGACAAACTCTGGACATTTCAGTAACAAACCAGGACTGCAGGCTGAGCTGTTAAAATCAGCACTGTCCCTCAAAAAAATAGTACAGTTGAGAGGTATGATCTCAGCTTGTATGTCTATTGACAGAAATTGGCTGCATTTGACTCCATTATTCGCACACGTATGTTCAGGTAGTACCTCTCAGGCAAAATCCCTTATAAACACCTTTAGAGTTGCACTGATGGATTATAGCACAAACAAGAAGCAAAATTTATTAAGCTAAAATAAATCGTATTGTAAAATTATGGATTGTTAAACCATTAGCAGGTAGCCCGCTAAGCTACTATTGAAAGTAAAGTGGTAGTATATGATAAATACATTGAACCAAATCATATTAGCCTGCTAAAAGCACACTTTATATTATATATACTTGCACTGCATGCTACAGTGAGCTTTACCTTAATCACGACATTGCACTGGATCAGTCATCATCTTTCAATTCCCTGAATTCAGCCTCCCTAGAGAACCTGGAGGTAGGTCTTACATACCCCCCACATACGAGACAGAAACATGGATTTGTTTTACTGTTCATTTTTTTATGCCATGGAATTTTGACAACTAAGCTCTGTATATAGTTATACACGCTAGAAGTCCCTTGTGTTACACTGAAACACTAGTAAAATATTCAGTTCTTTTTGACCTTTCATTCATTTGTAGTCACAAGTGTTTTCAGTCCATCTGATTTCCCATAGGGTTGCTATATGCAAGGATTTTATTTCTGCATACATCTGAAAACAAAAAGGTGCAAAGATCAATAATATTATTCTTATGCCAACATATTATAAATATTTACCAGGAATGCCATTTTTCAAATAGTTCTGCACATGATTTATTACTTTAACATAAACAATGTTTTACACATTAATTATGTGTGTGTGTGTGTTCGTTTCTTTGAATCTCTTAGCTATGAACATTTCAACAAAATTTATGTAATGTATGCATCCTATAGTATAAATGTATAAATAAGTTACAGTGCCTGATTTACAAGCATATGATATATTGTGCAAAGGCAAGTTTGACCTCACTAGTAACTATATATATATAATATTTTCTCACCAAAAACGGGGGGCACTTCTAAAGAGTAGGGGTAATTTATAAACAAGTATAACTGCACTGTGTTTGACATTGATGAGTGAAAAAATTGTTGTTTGGCAAAAAAATTGTTGCCCATAAACTTCAATGCATTTGGCAAATCTTTTGCCATTTCACAAATTTTTGGCGAAGCCAAACAGGTAATATTCGCTAGATGGCAGCCTTTTATGAGATGTTGCATGATGTAGGGGAGATGGCTTTAGAAAAGCAAAGCTTGTTTTGCCACTGTTCCAGAGGTTCATATATATATATATATATATATATATATATATATATATATATATCAGAGAAAAGAAACTAATTTGATTTTAGCTTTTCAACATGTCTGCTCAGTTCTACAACATGTGCAACACCAATTGTTTTTTTTTTGTTTAAGCTCCCTGAACAACTGAAATGCACAAGAATAAACAGATACTATTATACTCAAAATGTGATTATGCTTTGTTTATTTTATGTATTTTTTATAGTGTTGACAACTTGCTTTTCAATTCCCCCATGGTTAACATATCTTCACAGAAACAGAAAACATAGGGCTTTGTCCAGTACTAAGAAGATGCATGTAGAGGCATTAATACATCAAAATTATGCATTTAGACAGTTTGCTGCAGACAAGAAGTAAGCACAGACCCCAGTGGCTGGGATTAGGAAGGGACTTGCTGCTGAAAGACAAGTGAACCCAGAGGAAAAAGCTAACTATTGCTATCAAAGAATGGAATGCACTGTCTAAATTACAAGTGACTATTAAAAGCTGCTGGGCAAAAGAGATTAGATTAGCTGGCTGAGATGCAAAATGAGGGTTGTCACCGTCCTATTTACATATGAAGCTGAAAGACAGCAGGAGGGCTGCCACAAAGAAGGTAAAACAACAACAAGACCACAGATGTACTCTGTAAATCATATCTTTTAAGACAGCTGGAGGACTGCCTAGTGCAGTTTACACAATAAAAAGAGGGGATATCCACAAAACAGTTTAAATATCTTTAAACTGAAGGACAGAAGGAGGACTGCCATGCAACATTACATGCTGAAAACAGAAGGATGGTACAGCATCTTCAGGGAGAGAAATAACAAGAAGTGCACAGGCCGGGTCAACAGCTAACATACAGATTCTAAGCCAAGGGAACAGACAATTTGTAAACAAGCCAAGCAGGGTCATAACTTAAAAAAAAAGAAACGTGGTGCTGAGTGTTTGACAGAATTCAGAGCCAGAAAAAGCTAAGTTAACCACATAGTCAGAATGCATTATCACAACACATCACTTCTGGAAGCCTGTTGGCTCATAGAATCTGTGTGCATGAGAAGAGTCCAACGGGCTTCAAATGGAAGCTAGCTTAATTAACCCATGCACTGTTGACAGGAAATGACTGGAAAATTTAAGTATGTATTACTTTGAAGGCCAGTAAAATGTTAGTTCTGTAACAACCTTGCTATTATATGACATTTCTACCTGCTCTCATATACAGGTATGGGACCTATTATCCAGAATGTTCAGGATGAGAGGTTCCTGTTAAAGAGTCTTACCACAGTAGATCTCTGTACCTTAAATCTGCTTAAAACATCTAAAAAAAACACAGTAAGCATTCATTATATTTTTTGATCAAGTTTGGATCAAGTGCAAGGTTCTGGTTTAATATTACAGAGAAAAAGTAAATCAATTAAAATATTTTGAATTATTTGGTTAAAAGTGAGTCAAGGAGAGATGGTCATCCCGTAATTCAGAGCTTTCTAGGTAACAGGTTTCTGCATAACATATCCAATACATGTACTGCAAGCTCTTTGTATAACTGGATCAGAAGTTTTAGATGCAGGAAGCTTCACTTACATATAATTACAATTAAAGGGGTTGTTCACCTTCCTAACTTTTTCTTCAGTTCAGTTGTTTTCAGATTGTTCCCCAGAAATAAAGACGTTTTTCAATTACTTTCCATTATTAATTTTTTTACTGTTTTTCCAAAATGTTAAGTTTAAAGTTGAATGTCCCTGTCTATGGTATCTGGCAGCTCAATAATTGAGGAGTCCTCCTACAATTTTGCAACATTTAGTTGATGCATTTCTCAACAGCATCTCTGGAGTATTAGAAACTATTGTATCAATTCTAACAGCTGCCTGTAATGAAACCCAGAGATTCTGCTGAGCAGGGGCAAAGATTATCAACTAACAATGACCCCCTCGCAGAGCTGCTTTAGAAGGTGAAAAATTACACTTTACAGCCAAATAATTTTATAATACAATTAATCACAGGATAGATGGTTGAAAACTACCCTCAACCTGACATACATGTCAGATATGTCAGGCAAAAATTTGCCAGACGGCTTGACCAGATCAAAATGTCCATGTGAAGTGTATCAGCATTGAAGCAAGATTATTTGTAAATTACAGCAGGTCTCTGTAATTTGGAACCCATCCCTTCTAAAAAAAACATTTAAACCTGTTAGATTTATGTTTGACACAAATTTGGATTTATGCTACTGTATCTTATTTACTGTATGGTTAGGGACAATGGTGAGTTGATGTCTGTTTTCCACCCTGGCACAAGGGCAGTTACAAAAGTTCTGGGGCCAGTGGGAACTGTCATATGGAGTGAAATTTCAGTGTAAAAGGCTACTGACACCAATCACATTGCCTGTCCATCTGACCTATCTGTCAGTCATAGAGGTCTGTCCACCCATGGACTTTAGACCCTTTAACCCATTCTGTGTTCCTTGTGTATTCCTGCTTGCTAACACCATTCATTGCCTTCTTTGTTTGTCTGTCCACTACCTATCTAGAGCCCACCTAACTACCTTATCTCTGCTTCCTTCTTGTCCCATATTCCAAACACTATGCCTAGTAGCCTTTTAGTCTCCATAGTGGCCCTCAATTCTTAAAGTTATCATCAAGTACAGTTTCTTTATGGAAAAATGGATTTCATGTACTATTTTAAAATACAAATTATTAGTATAGTTATAGTTAGCATATGTCAGGTTTACCCTGTTTACCCATAAAGAGGATCACAGCACCAGAGGCCATCCCTTTAGACCAGAAGAAAAGAACTTTCATTTGAAGCAGCGTAGGTGGTTCTTCACAGTCAGGACGGTGAGGTTGTGGAATGCACTGCCGGGTGATGTTGTGATGTTGATTCTGTTGATGCTTTCAAAAGGGGCTTGGATGATTTTTTGGACAGACACAATATCTAAACTCTACGGTTAGTATATCTATGGGCATATATGGTTTGTGTGAAAGAGTGGAGATGTGTGTGTGGATGCTGGGTTTTAATTTGAAGGGGTTGAACTTGATGGACTTTGTCTTTTTTCAACCCAATTTAACTACAGATGCAGTCACTTGGATTTGTGTGTTAAATGCGTCGTGACTTAACTCATCTATCCCATTTATCACACTTAGCACAGAATATTGTGTCACAGCATCCCATCCAATTAAAGAGTTCACCATTGAAAACAATGGTGCTTTGGTATGCTAATGAAAAGGTTAAATGCATTAAATGAGTTAAAATAACTTTGGATAACACAGTTTCTTCAATTAGCCCTGAGTCACAACGCATTTAACTTACAAATCCAAGTGACTGCATCTGTATGTAACTATGTCCTCCAACTATATAAATACTTTCATTGAGAAAGAGCATAGTTGGTGTTCGAAACATTGGATTTTTTCAATAAATCTTCATTTTTTCACAAGTATAATATACATATATTTATATGTATACACACACAGTAGACATATATATTTATATAGTGAATGTCAAAGTACTCTTTGTTATATCTATGCAGAAATAATTGAATTGACCATCATAGTAATTAATGTCCTTGGAGGTTCAAGGAAAATGTCTGGTTTGAGCTGCTAATTAATCAACTTTTCTTCCAGCTAAATATTGTCTGTTTATATCTGTGGAATGCTACATCATTACACGGTTGCAGACAAGACTGATTATCCATTATCTAGCTTTATTTAGGGTTTTATAAACCAAAAATGATCGCTGCAAGTGAATGTAGGTTAACCATAACAAGAGGTGTCTTGGCTTATCATTGATGACAACATATGTAGTTGGAAAAAAACAAAACTTTACTTTTTGGACTCGTGTAACAGGCAATCCAATCATTAGTGACAGATGCAACCTGGGGCCATCTCTGACCTGCTTTTTCCTTCTTCTGAAACCAAGAAATAGCAAAATATTCTAGACCATCTCTTCTAGATTGTAGATTTTCTACCAGTCAAGACTGTTTAAAGATGTATACTGACAGCTCTTGCTAAAGAGAACATGATAGAATAGTACACATGTTGTGAAAATGATAACATCTACTAATTTATTTTTAAAGCTAACCTGTTTTAAAACGTACCTTTTTTAGACATCTTTGAAATCATAAAAGATATAGCAGTCTTGGCATTTCTGCCTGAGCATTTAGTGGCTCAGCTAAATCAAGAAGTCAGCAAAATACCAGTAACAGCTTCCCAGTGACATCAGTGGTATTCATCTTAACCCACAGGTGTAGTTGTGTAGTTTTCTGCTATTTGCACCCTGTGCTTCAGATAGTACCTGACCAGACTCATATTTGTGTTGCTGTTCAGTCTCACAAAGTTTCCACACTCTTTGAAGATGTTGCTGTTGCTGGCATCTTAATTTGAAGTTTTTATGCAGAAGCATCAAGTGGAGTGTGCTTTTGTTCCTATTTTGGTCTACTTTAAGGGCTTGTATATCCACAAATATGGATTTTTTTTGTTATGCCTTCACCAGGATGTTTGGTAATGGTGGTTACCTGGGCTCACATTTCTCAGAATTTTTAGTATCTTATTTAATGTTTTAAAGTGATGGACTAGTATACCGTATGACATTGACAAACAATTGTATCATTACAGTATATTAACATTACAGACACCTAGGGGCACAATTACTAAGGGTTGAAGTGAAAAATATGAACTTCAAAGTAATTTTTGGCTACCTCGACCATTGAATAGGCCAAAATTTGATTTGAATTGAAAAAATTTTTAATCAAATTTTAAAATTCGATCATTCAAAAATCTGGAATTTGACACTTTGCCACCTTAAAGCTGTTAAATTGCTATTTTTTCTTGACAAACACTCATGCGCAAACTCATTGTAACAATGGCATATGAATACAAATACATGCAGTATATCACTGCAAAATAATCCATAGACATCAATGTATTTTGTGCTGAAAAAGTCACTGCTAAATAAAAGTTTGAAAAAGGTAGCTGCTAAAAAAAACACCCATTGATTTCAACGCTTTTTGAACATTTTTGATGCTTTGCAAATTTTTCTGTGGGTTTACGAATTTCTCAGCAAAATGAAACAGGACAGATTCACTCATCATTCGTTGTTAATTTGTTCCACCAACTGATTTATAGCTGTGTTACAAAAGACACTCTATCAATAGACATTTTAATGATTATTTAGACAATTTAATGTAATAATTAGGAATATATTTTTGTTAAATTAATGGGATTTAGTAATGATGTTATACTACATTTTAACACATATGAATAGCATTTTTAATCATTCTAAACATGACAATTATTATCCACAGAGTCAGTGCATCAGGTAAATTGACAATGATTTTGGCAATTAAATGTTTCCTTTTATTCTTATTATCTGAATGCAAGATTAAAATAGATTTAAGGCTATCTATCATTATGCTTCAGTCTTCATGTTTGTAAAAAATATTGTAAATGCATGTATGATGATATAAAATCTTTAAAGTAAATGATCCATTTGTTCACTGAATTTTAATTATGTTCTGCTTAGTCTTACCTGTTTTAAATTCAGGTCTGCAGTCTGACCTTAACTACTTAATATAATTATGCATCACATGTATACTTCACTGATATTAATTATATGCTAATATAATGAGTTTTAAAATAGAAAGTTATTTACTTTGAAGTATGTCTTTTTTGTGTTTGTTCAGACATTGTATTCGCTTTATTAGCAAAAAATAATGCATCAAAATAATTGGTATATAGGTTAAGGCTAAAAACACTCCCAGAAATGCCTTGTTTTCCATAAAGATTAATCTGCTTCAATAACATGTACAGTAAGGGTGTTATTTATCAAAATCTGAATTTATCTTTCTATTTTTCGAAAGCCACACCAACCAAATCCGCACTGATTTATCATTATAATTTCCCAAAAAATTCTTGTGTGGAAAAAGTCTCGATAAGATCGTAAAAAAAATCTTAATCTGCTATTTTTTTGGATTTGACACCAGAATACCACTTTTTCAGAAACCAAGTGCAAATCAGGATATCTTTGGGACTTCTGCCATTGACTTCTACATGAACTCAATGAGGTCTGCATTGGAGCACTTTTTTATTTGGATTTTTACGACCACCACTGCGGTTTAATAAATCACAAAAAAATGTATTTTCCCCTTTAAAATTCCAACCAGAAAAAAATTGTACTTTGACAAATAACGCCCTAAAACGTTCAAGAAAGAAGTCTCATTGAATGAACAACAAACTAGTACACTGAACATTAAACCTTAACAGTAAACTTGTTGATCTCTTCCACTAGTTTACAATGACTTTAGTTAGTTAACTAGTGCAAGGTCATTAAAAGTACATTGAACCCCCTTTTTGGGATAAGTGGATAATTATATTCTTTTTCTTGCTTCTAGAAAATCCAAGAAATCCAAGAAATCTAGAAATTCATAATATAATAATATTACCCTTCCCCAACCCCCAAATTGAAATGCTGCTGCATTTGGGCACCAATCCTTTAATGCATAATAGCTTGAGACATGGACAAAAAAAACATATTGAGAGAGTAAACTTTAAACACATGTACAGTACAGCCATGTGAGTTTCTTCATTGCAGTTATAGTTGTCCTCTAATTGTGGCCTTCCTCTGGTGAAATTTGAAGAGAATGCTAATTTGTTCTCCTAAATATTGACAGCAAGTGATGAACTTATCTGTTTCGCTTCTCCAAAAAATTTGCTAAACTGCTAAAAAAAATTAGCAAATGGTGAAAAATTCATGAAAAGCTTTAAAGTTGATAGGTGACAAATTGTTTTTACACAACAATATTTTTCGCACTTGAGTTTTATTTCTCTCGACATATGCATTAAAATCAATGGCCAATTTTCTCTTGTGGCAACTTTTTGTGCCATAAACTATAGACTATGCCATAATTTTTTAATTGAATGAGTGTTATTTTGTTATGACAACTTTTTGTTTTGGAGTCACAATCACAATGGTAAACGCCCTAATTAAATGGGATGCTGTGATGCAATTTTCTGTGTTAAATGGGATAAGTGTGATATCTGGGTTTAGATAATCTGTGCCAAACACACAAACCAAAGTGGCTTCATCTGTAAGTTGGCTGTGTATTCGCTGGCTTTTTCTCCTGTCAAACATATGCACCTCTATTAAAATGTTTATAAAGAATGCTTCTATATATATAATGCTCGAGAACTTTGGATTCCACACCCACATTCATTATGGAGTGTCAAATGCCAAGTTCTTGCTCAATATATTACCTCTGTTACCTCAATATAAAATTTTCAAACTGTATATGAAGCATACTTACTTGAAAATGCATAACTCAGAAATCTAATGTATTCCCTGTTTTTTTTTTTTTTTAAATCACCTTCGAGCATCAGCTATATTTTCACAGTTTCATAGTTTCTTTGACCATAACTTATCTTCCTTTATCTGTTTTTATTATTGGCATATTGATGATGAAATTGGACAGCAGGTGAGAATATCTGATAACAATAACTGATCTTGCAGTTTTTTGAATATGCAAAATGAATATTAAATGAATTCTTTGTATAATACTGTTTATAACATTTCTGGCAAACTAATGGAATGTGACTACTTTGAAATTATTTTGCTGGAATGGCAACCTATATTTATTTAATATGAGCTTGTAAGTGTATTTCATGTGTGTTTGAAGCCAACTACTGTAGGGTTTCAGAAATTGTGCTTATTGCTGTAATGCACTTGAAATTGTCATGCCATTTATACATCCAGTGAAGCAGTGCAAAACACATAAAAAATAGTGCTTTAAGTCTTCCGGATCCTTTAATTTCCTTTCACACTATACACTGTGGTGTGCTCCACCAATTGCCTTGTTCTGTGGAATGCATATAGGGTGTTCGAAGTTTTATCTTACTACTTTGTGTGCTGCACTTTTGCCAAGTGGATGAGTTGTGTTCCCATTTGATTGTTATGTGTATTCCACAGTATAGCGCTGTCCAAATTATTATGACATGAGATGTCATACAATGAAATTGATGTAGCCCTTCAGCAGACTGGGGGTCATAATGCACCAGGAGTATAAGATAATCATGATAGCTAATATCAGCAGTACATTCATATACAGCTGTTAGACGCACCTTTGTGTCAGTACGTCTTATCATTTCTAGAAGCTGGTCAGCGCCACAATGTGACAAATTGCTGGCAAAAAAAGTGCTACAAGGTCAATGGTGTTAGACCATGCTCTTGCAATTTCTTTCTGTGTTTTGTGTACAAATTGCAGTAAAATGTTGCTTCTAGCTGCCATGCAGCCTTTAGAAATTACTTGTAGGTTTAGGTTAATAGGATGGCTCTTCAAAACAATATTAATAGCATCCAACCTTTGAAATAATTTTTAATCCTTAGTGAATTACCCACCATACTGCCAACCTAGAGTAGGCAACCAGAATAGCTCCCTTCTGGGAACCCTTGAGGAAGGACAACATACACCACAATTATCCTAGTTATACACCTGGGATATACGTATATCCCACAGCCCATGGTAAGCAGTCCTCCAAACTGTGACAATGAAATGATGCCAAAACAAATATGTACTCATAACCTCAAGCCAACTTAAAGGGTGGGTGGGCAGGATGCTGTTCACTTTACTGACTGGTAGAGACCCCATGCCTGTACTAACTTGAAAGCAAGTCACAGTCTCCTGACCTTCATCTGACACAGCACATACAGTAGGTCCCTATGCCTGCTCTATAACCTGCACCACAAGCAGTTGCTTATGTAAACCTTTCTCTTGCCTGTTTCCTCTGCCAACCAATTTTACGTTACCTTTCACCTGACCCTATCCCAGTCAAGGCTCATTCACCAAACACTTCTCACATTTCATCACACAAACAAAGGAGTAAAAATGTTTATAACCCCTCCTATGCATATGCAAATTGAGGTTCAAATTCAGTTCTGGATTTGACTGAATCTTTCACAAAAGAGATGTAGAAAAAGTTATTCAGGAAAATATGTATTGTCAGTGCTTCTTCGTGTGTGATGTACACATGGAATCACTTCCACTCAACCACCATTAAAGCAATATGAGGGGGCCCATTGGTTTGAAGCTATGAAAACCAGCTATTAGATTGTGGTGTCAATGAGTCATTAGTCCCTTCATTAAATGAATAATAGCCTAAAGGCATGGTTTTTTATAAACCCCATAGTGATAGAAAGAAACATTGCATTTTAAAAAAGGGGGTGGTATATGCAGACATGACCATAATATCAAAAGAGAGCTTGAACACAGAGATAAATAAAAAATTGATTCACTCAAAAATTACATTTCATAAAAAACTGAAGTTTTATTTACAGTGACAAAAAATTAATTTAGACTATAAATATATGTATTTCCTTTTTGCTGGGTTAAAACCTACGTAAAATCTTACACATTATTTGCATACCTATTCTATTGGTTCTAGGAGGTGACAACTTCCTGCAGTGCTGTAACAAAGTGCTTTGCAGGGTGGGAACTTCCTCTTTGGCTTGCAGCAGATGAGCTGGGCATTGGATCCATTGATCTTGAAGTCAACAAGGCCCCAGAAGTTTTAGGCCATAAAGGAACAACCCATTTAGTGATGTTGGGGTACAGGGTGAACAAGGTGAGCTAGTGTGTAGTGTAGCTCCTGTTATAGCACTCTATAGAGAGAGTGAGACAGTAAGAAAGAGCAGCTCAACTCCAACTAGGGAGTAGCTCTCCCCTAGGCTCTGCTTTGCCTGTATTGAAGGGACCTCATGTGTGAGTATGACAACCCTGTGGTGCTTTATGCCTGAATAAAGCATGGTCTACTGTTTTTCAAAGTATCACTGGCATCCAACTCTATTCTTTTGTATTTTTGGTAGTATTGAGATATAGTTCAACAGCTTCTGCACATGTTCTGGTGAATGAGAGTCAGGAGGGTCAGGTGTAGCCCTTGCTTTACCCCTCTAATTGGTATTTGTCTGGTTCAGCCAAAAAGGGGTTACACATATAAACAACAGCACGAAAGCTCCTGCCTACATACCTACCATCTAAACAGTTCAAGTAATCATTTCCACCAGTATTGTTGCAATAAATTCAGCTGCTACACTGAATGATCAAATAATTAAGCCTCTCTGTGGTGAATATGTAATGTGAGCCGAGCCTTTATTTTTACCAGGGATTTTTTCAAGATTATTGGTTTAGAAGAGAATGTTAAAACCAGAACTGTTGTCTGATATATTTTGCTTTTTATTTGGGTTTTAAAGTGGTTTATGCCATAGGTAGCATTCTTTATTTTGTATATGTCAAAAAAAGTTAGCATTTGTCTTGAGGTCATTTTGCAGTAACATGTCTGTGTCATAGGATTACAGGTAAAATGACAGTGTAGATGACATTTTTTTGACAGCTTTGGCTAAGCTTCAGTGATACAAGTCACTGTGATCATGGTATGCTTACTGATCCGGTTTGGTGTGTGCAGACACAGATTAATTCACTTTCATTTCTGTTTTTAACTTCTGAAAAATATTTTTGTTTCAGGAACTTACAGTACTACAAAAGCTTGAACTAGCTTCCTGACCATAAATACCATATTGTTAAAATATCCACAAACGAAGGTTTATAGGGAACCAAATTGCTGCCTATTTTACAATTTGGGTTCTTCAACAACAAGCAAAAATGTATAAAGTAGTTTGTACAATAGGGAATTTCACCCACAGTGGTGTAACTAGAGTGCACTGGCCCCTCCTGCAAAAAAATCTTCTTAGGGCCCTGCATATTCTGATCCCCATACTCTGACACACTTTAATTGCTTGATTTTTATTGCAGGATTGGTAAAAATGTGAAAAATTTCCTTGAGGTAAAAACATAATACCGTGACACGATAAGCTAAATAAAAGAGAATGTAATCCAAATATAGCTCACCCTGAGCTGGAATGTAAAGGGCTGTCCTGTAGTAAGATCACATGGCTCACTAGTCATCAATGACATCAATCAGGGGTTGACTAGCAAGTATACATGTTGAAATAAAGGAATATATATTATCATCATCAATTTTATCAGAAGTTAATTAACCAACCAGTTTGTTTTGGACTATGGGAAGAAGTACCTGGAGGAAGTCAACTAAACCCAATATACATATTAAAAAAAAAATTATTTGTCGATTTCCTTTAAAATAAGCTTATTACTAAGAGATACAGATTAGTGTCTTCAAGGTGCTAAATAGACAAATACAAGAGGTCCTCTGCACTCAACCCATTATCAATATATTTAAGACATTGAGACATTTTGTGCATACAGCTACTAAAAAAATGCCTTACCCTTTCAACAACAGGGATTGTTTGTCCATATATTGCAATATATTTAAGCTGGCAAACTATGTCAAAGTCATCCCATATCTGGACAGTCTTACGCTCAATTTTCATCTGATGCATTGAGAATTCTATTGCTTCATTATACATTTTAGAAAGGGACTAAGTTTTACCTGCAACTTACTTGCTGCTTTCAAAGTAAAACTCCCAATCTTGGTTGCCCTTTTATTAGACACCAGTGGGATCACCTGACTATAGTTGGGAAGGGTGGGGGCTACAACAAGGAGCTGGTCACTGCTCCAGTATAACTACAACATACAGCCAGCTTAAATATATTGCAATATATGGACAAACAATACCTGTTGTATAAAGGTTAAGGCATTTTTTGTAGCTGTATGCACAAAATGTCTCAATGTCTTAAATATATTGATAATGGGTTGAGTGCAGAGGACCTCATGTATTTGTCTATATGTATTTTGTGGTCACAGCCTCATTGCACCCCTGCCTAATGGTTTTGAAAATTAGCGGTGAGCATAACTGTTCCTTGTTTGTTCAAGGTGCTAAATGCCAGTCAGAACTATTAGTTACAGACTTTTAGTTAGTATTCACTCTGGGGTTCCAGACACAGTATACTAGGCCATTCAATTCAGGTCTACACTAGTGGAACACATGAAGGAGCATGTTTATAAAGGGGTGTACACCAAATAGTTTAACAAGTGATGTAAATTGAATGTAAATTAAATTTTTCATGTCTAAATTGTAGTTTCATTTATGTGTGTGAGTTTAATATATATGAACATTTTTTCTTTAAAAAAAATTTTTTTGGTAAAAGATGAACAAAAGTAAAAAACAAACAAACATGGTTTTACCTTTTATAGAGAAAAATTGAATATACTTGCTATGATTACATTGCTTTTCCTTTAATGACAGCCCTTCATCTTTTTACATTCTTTTATTTTCAGTATTCACAACCTACATACATATTTTTTCTTTAGTGGATGACATCACATAAAAAGTCCTATCGTTCCTTAAGTTTGTTAATATAAATATTACATGGAATTTTTTTTTTAAATTACATTAGTTATTATCTTAGAAGTTTTATGTGGGCTCAGTTACAGTTATTCCACCCTTTTCCTAATCATCTAGGATCTAGGTCTTATGTTCACTTCACTATTGTAGTTGTAACCTCAGCATATCAGATATGGTTTACAGTGTGTAGGTAAGCTGGTGGTCTTCCCCTAAAAATATCAAACATGTCTTAAAGGAAAGTCCTTTATTTATTATTACCATTGTTATTTATAAGTTCTTTATGAAGCACCAGTGTATTCATTAGTACTATAGAATTGTAAAGGTATATTGAAAATGCTGTTAACGATATAGAATTATAGGGAACCCTGAGAAAGCCCTGCTTACTGTAGCTGTAAGTGCATGTTTTGTAAGTACAAGTACTGGGTAATTAGTTAAATTAATTTCACAGAAACAATTTTGAAGGATAAGTCAATAGGATTTCAAACTTTCATCACAACACAATAGAAATCATGAATACAGAATTGAAAAAAGGTTATAAAGGATTAAGATAGATATATCGAATATCAAAACTAATTGTCACCTATCACAATAACTTAAAGGAATACCCCTCGAACAATGTAGGTCTCTATAAAAAGATATTGCATAAAATCACTCATATGTAAAACCCTACTTCATGTAAATAAACCATTTTCACAATAATACACTTTTTTAGTAGTATGTGCCATTGGGTAACCATAAATAGAAAATTGCCATTTTAAAAAAATAAGGACAGCCTCCTGGGATCACATGATTCAATGGTGGGCACAAACATACCAAACAAACTATAAAGTTAGGTCACACGAGCCAAGTAACAGACAGAGTTCTGTCTTTTGCGTCAACACCTGTTACAGTTAGAGTTGAAATATTTATGGTCAGGTTATCTCTGAGGCAGCACACAGACCATCACAAAATGGTGGTTCAAGGCAAGAGATGTAAAAGGGCAATATTTACTTAAATATATATACCAGTTTGGTAAGATTCTTTATTATGCCACTTAATTTGATATAAACTGTTGCTAAAGTATTCATTTTGGGGGTATAGTTTTCCTTTAACTCAATTATTCCAAAAAGTGCATGCCCATGATTTCAAGAGATGTTCTTTAAAATTTTTCTAAAAACAACTTGTACTTTAAAACCTTAAAGGATTTTGATCTTGCCATGAGTCTTGTGAGCCTAACAATTCTGAATATAGATTTTGAGAAAACCCCAGTAAAGATATTTTCTCCTAAAAATAAGTAGCAGTTAGCTATATCTATATCTTTCATAGTGTTTTAACTTCCACAACTAAGATATTGCTGAACCATGAACGCATAACAACTTAGCCAGCTAAACATGAATCGTATATACAAAATATTTCTTTTACTTTTCAGTAAAACAGAACCTAAACCTGAAATAAAACATTTTTAAAGTAAAACCTTATTTACCCAGAAAAGACATTTCTGAAATTCTATTTTTTTATTATCTTTATCTTTAATGTGCATCTGGGCGCAAGGTAGGTCATGTCTTAATTCAATCATTCAGATGAAAATATAAAAAAATAACATACAGCTTAACGTTAAAACTGTTTGAAGGAGTTCTTTATCGATATATATTTCTTCCATCATACATCCTCTTGTGTGCATTAAAGTTGACTTAGAGTTAAGTGCACCAAAGTCTTCTCTCAGGCAAGAAATGCAATTATCCTTTTGTCTGAAGTTGTATATGATTCCAGCATTGATGACCCTTTAAGAAATACAGACAACAAATATTAAATGATCCAAATACATCTATATCAACATAAACACACATTCTTCAAAAGCAGAACAGTTAGAAAGACATACAATGCATCTAGAAAGGCACACAATTCCCACTTGACAATACATTTTGATTCATTTTGTGCCAGAATGCTACACTGAACAATTAATTCCAAAAAGAGGGTTATTATAGGACTGGTTTTAGATTTGATCTCTTATATTTTTAGCCTTCATCACGTTTATCATTACTTTTTTCCTTTTAGAAACTAATATATTTATTTTCTTTGTTTTCAAGCTTTCATTAAGACCACCATTTAAGTTAGTTGTTAATTTATGTCACTTCCATGTAACTTAGATCCATTGTATAACAAAAGATTAACAATTTACCCATTGCTGCAGTGAGAAGGCACCTACATTCTCTTCTAATAAAGGTGTCTGAAAGATCACCTAACCAGTGTTCCTGCATAAAATAAAAATTATGTACCTGAATTTGGACCTACTTTCTCTTGTTACATTCTTAAGGCACCCCATATAAAAGCAGACATTTACTCCACCCCTACCAATGTCCAAACCAGCAGCCTACAGGACAGTGTACAGGGCAAAATCAATTCTCTATCTATCAATTAAAGATTTAAAGTGCTTAATCTGTCTACACAGGAAAATAACAATCAGGTCAGACTGATTGGGCTCTGCCCTTGGTTGACAAAATCAGACAAAGCTTTGAATTTTCCTAGTTTTAGTTATTGTTGCAAACTACCTGCATATTTTCATTGAAATCATCCCATTTGCTGATTTTCCATTATCAGAATTTAGCTATGAGGAAATACAACCTTTTATTTTCATGTTAATTGTCTTTTCTGAATCAAAACCTTTAACATTCATTTGAGAACCACTACTTGCATGTAAATCACATGCAAATAAATGTCTCATTGGGACTCAATTTCACTATAGTCAAGATTGATATAAATGTCAAGAATGGCAATAATTTTTTCCAAATTAGAATTTAGAATTTTTTTAAATTAATAAACAGTTATACAAGAAAATCAAAATGTTGCTGTATTTAAAAAAGATTACAGTAATTCAAATTCAAGCTTTTACCATATTTTTGAAATTTGAAATAGGGTTTCCAAAACTCACATTTTTGAGATTTATTAAAGAAACAGTAAAACTAAAAGAAATAAAGTGTCTTAAAGTAATAAAAATATAAGTTCTGATACCCTATGGTGGTAAGATTGTTGTGTTTGCTTCAGAAACACTTCTACTGTTTAAATAAACATTCTGCTGTGTAGCCATGAGAGCAGCCATTCAAAGTTGGTAAAGGAGAAAAGGCATACTATAAATAGCAGATCCCAGATAAGCTTTGTAGTATAAAATCAGAACGTATCTGTAATCTACTGTGTATCCTGTACTTGAATGGCTGTCCCCATGGCTACACAGCAGCTTATATATATATATATATATATATATATGTATATATATTTATATGTACATTATCATAGTTTTTCTGAAGATAATAAACCAGTGCAGGACAACATTATATTATATTGCCATGCCTTTATGTTAAACAAAAAATCTAAAAACTGGTGAGTCTGAGTAGAAGTCAAATTCTTTAGAATTTTTACTAATTCGAATCGAATGTGCACTATTCCCTAGTCTAGTACACAAAATTAGCATGAAATTCAAATTTATTTACTTCTAATTTTTACTTTGACCATTGATAAATCTGCCCCTAAGTGAGGGGGCACTTATTTTTCCATTACCAGCAAATTGATAGAATTTCCAAAAACACTTCCAACTTCTTCAAGACAAAAACTGAATCAAACCATTGACAAACCTGAAAACCTGGCACTGATAAATCAGCAGACCTACTGAAACAAGGCACTTAGCCACATTATTTTGATTCTGTTTTACTAAAGAAGTTATGTATCCATGGAAAAGTGTTACAGATATTGCAGATATATAATATCCAATAGACTGTGAAGCAAGAAGTAGAACATAAATTGAAAATTCCTGGTTTGTTGTATCATGCAGAAAGTCACAGTTCAAGGAGACCTGACCAATTGTGTATAGTGATATGAGTTTGAGTAACACATATAGAAATTGAGTTACATTATTCATGGTTTGTTTGAATCATTTATGACAAAATTTACATTTAGCCACAACCTGAAGATGTTCCTTAGGGTACACTATGGCATAATGTTGCTGCAAAATATGTGAATCATCAATAAACTCTTTCCATATAGCATACTTTATGATTACATCATAGAACATGTTTGTCACAACTGTGTATTTTCACAGGCATGGGACCTGTTATCCAGAGTGTATAGGAATTGGTATTTTGCGTAATTTGGGTCGTCATACTGTACCTTGTCTACTAGAAAATCATGTAAACATTAAATAACCAGGTAGGCTGGTTTGCTTCCAATAAGGATTCATCATGTCTTAGTTTGGATAAAGAACAAGGTACTGTTTAATTATTACAACAAAAAAGTAACCCATTTTAAAATATTTGGATTATTTGGATAAAAGAGAGTCTATAGCAGACTATCTTTCTTTAATTCTGAGCTTTCTCGATAGCTGGTTTCCAGATGATGAAACCCATACCTGTACTGCATAGAATTTATATAATACTTTTGCATGGAATATTCCCTACTCTAGTAAAACTAATAAAAATACATTACACTCCATTAAAAAGCTAGTCACTGATTTGTTGTTACGGATAACTGCCCATGGGTACATTTGCCCACGACTAATGAGCCCCAATGATTTTAGTATTTCATTTCAAACAAGATCCCCATAGGTCACATCACCTTATCCCTGCAAATCAAGAAAACTCAGACAATTAGATTAAATATACTAATAAAATAAGTACAAAAGGTTTTCGAGTTCTGTAAATTTTATACACTGCAAAATTATCACCTGTTTCATCACATTGCTTTAGTTAAATACATTTATATGTTTACAATGAAAAAGATAAATGGGGCAATTACAAAGATACAGTATGTATTAGTGATTGCAATTTTCAGCTCCTCTAGATACACTTTCGCCTCTGGATTTACAAATGTAAAGAAATCAGACAAGGTTTGAATGTCACTAAATGTCAATGCAATTCCAATAGCACCGAGTAGGAGTTTAGATTCGCTGCACTTATCATAAGTAAATGTTGAATTTAAGACTTAATATTTTGAAACATGCTCTCTGAAGAACAGCAAATCCCTTTAAATGTTGATGAAAATGTCATATTAAACAAACTGTGCTTAAAAGAAAGTGTATATTTACTGTCCACATTTCAGTGAATATCAGTTTTTGTTTTCATAAAACTAACATGGGATTTGCTTTGTTTGTCACTTCTTTATAGAACTGAGCAGACTGACTTTTTTTATCAAAGTATTTAATTTTCAAAACTTTATGTATCACAGGTCAAAACAATAAAATGTTAAGTGAAAACAAAATTCGCCTGGCGCGTGTCAAAATCGTGCCGCGACTTGTTTAGCGAATTTTTCCGCCAATTTTTCGGCGATGCGAAACTGGGTAGATTCGCCCATCACTATATAAGACCCTTACTGGGTCCTGTTTCTATTAGAACAACAAGCAGAACAAACTAATTCTTCTCTTTTAATTTAGATCATAGCAACGTCAGTGCTATTTACCAATAATTTATATAATTGTAAGCCTGATATGATAAATTATTTTATACTGCATCAGTAGCAAACCCCGCACAACCCCTTGGTCTTTGTAGAAGTTAACAAGAAATTTTGGACCAAAAGATAATTTTCTAATATTTTTTAAATTCCCATGATTTATAAATCACATTTTTGAACTTTGTTCTTCAACCTGAAGATGGAAATATTTTAGAATCAATATCATTATATACATACATAGTAAATTAGGTTGAAAAAAGATAAACATGCATTAAATTCAACCTTTAACTCCATAAATAACCTACAGAACCTAAGAGTTGATCCGCTTGTTTGGCAAGGTCACCAATGAGCGAATGTTTCCCCGTTATGCCCAACAACAAAAGGGCTATATTGGGTTAATCCGAATGTTAGGTCCTAGAGCCAAACGATCAGATTTCAACAAAGAGACCGGATGCCGACAGGATGAGGAATGCATTAACTAGCCGATGCAGTCATTGATTTCCAGAAAAATCAAATCTTTCTGATCGATATCTTGGCCAGATGTTGATCAAGGAGACCCATTGGAAGCCCCCATACACTGGCAGATAAGCTGCCGAATTGGTCTAAAGGACCAATAATGGCAGCTTTAATCTTCCTGTGTATGGCCACCTTAACTGCTTGTTGATCCAGAGGATGGCAAAAAAACCCCATTTAAGTCCTCTCCAATTAATTTGAGATTGGTTAAAAATTTCTGCCTCATTCCAAGATGGCAATAGGAGAAGTCCCTGGATCAACATGTATGCTATTTAAGAGCGTGGTGTAAATTTGGCAACCGACCAAGCCCTTTTGTAGCCATGCAAAAGTCACTTGCCTAAAAGGATTGTGCATCCAGACCTTCGTTAACTGGAGGGGAAACAGAAAATAATTCCTGATCCCATCTGTGCCTGAGTCCTAATTCTAATGCTTACTTAGTACTACCCTCTGCATATAATACCTTGTATCCCATACCTCATGAAAACTAGACAAATGAAGAAGTCTAGGGTATATTTGGTATTGAATAAGGATTATGTTTGTACTAAATTTAAACTGGTCCAAAAAGTGTGTTTGAACTCTAGCTACAATACTTATAAAGCTAAAAGATACAATATTGAATAGTTCACTCATAAAGGGGTCATTTACATTACCCAGGACACAAGACCCAAGTGCCTGCCCCTTAGTGCTCACCTGTGCCCCTGGGTAAGCTGCACTCTATTTAAAAAGGTGGCTCACTTAAACTTTTAGGGGCAGAGTTATAAAGGGTTGAAATGTAATTTGGAATTTTCAAATATCTGAAAACTTTTTTCAAAACTCTCAAATTCAAATTGTGAATTATCCAAACTTGATTTGAGCTTTAATTTGAATTTGAATGTTGAGATTTATCATACTTTGGCCCTTGAAGAACTCAAATCCGATTAAAACCTGTTGAATTGCTGTATAAGCCAATGAGAATAGTCCATGGATCATTTTGGTGATGTTTGCAGCCTTCCTGACAATTTGAGTTTTTCTAATTCAAATTGAATTTGATTAGAGTTTTTGGGGTGAATTAAATTCTTCTGAGCTGAGAAAATCCAATTTTATTAATACATTTTGATTGGTCGAATTTTGAGTTCATGGAAGTTTATGGGAGTTTTAAAAAAATCACATGAATCTGAAATTTGACCCTTGATAAATGTGCCTACCAGTATATTATAGAATGACCAAGTCTAACAAACTTTTCAGTTGGTCTTCATTATTTATTTTTTATAGTTCTTTAATCATCTATCTTTTTCTTCTGATTCTTTCCAGATATCAAATGGGTGTCACTGACCCCATCTAAAAGCAGATGTTCTGTAAATTCAAGCCTCTCCTATTCATATTCCAGTTTCTTATTTAAAGCAATGCAGTGCTAGAGAGCTGCTGAATAAAAATCTAAATAACTCAAAAATCTTAAATGATAAAAATTTAAAACCAATTACAAATTATCTCAGATTTTAACTCTCTACCTCAGACTGAAAGTTAACTCAAATGTGAACAACCCTTTTAAGGTGCTACACAAGGAGTTAGACCTGCAGCCATTCTTTAAGAGCACAATGCAGTTTGCAAAGCAGAAAAATGGCCTATTGTTGCCTTTGCACTTTTTCAAAAACATTTGCAGTTGGTCCAAAATTGTGCAAGCATTTTCACCGATATTTGGATTTAAGGACTTAATCACTCATATTACTTTTGGACTATACATCTGTGAAAAAATTGTGGATGATGCTAGAGGATCCAATGGGCTTATAATTCAATGCTAGACTGTGTTACAAAACATTAAATGCTTTTTGTAGGAACAACTTTATTTCAGTTAGCACAACTTCTAATTCACAAATTACTTTTGTGTTAGGATCCTATGAGAGACTATGAAGATTCTCATTCATCCAGGTCATAGTATATCTAACACAAGTTAAGGTGGTCATACACCTAGAGATCCACTCGTTTGGCAATGTCGCCAAACGAGCAGATCTCTCCCCAATATGCCCACCTCGAGGTGGGCGATATCGGGATGATCCGATTGTGGGCCCTAGGGCCCAACGATCGGATCATAATGGAGGCCATACGGGCGTTCAGATCGCGGGACGGAATGAACAAACAGATGCAGCCCCTATCCGACTGGATTTTTTGTCCCACCTGATCAACATCTGGCCGACTTTTGGCCAGATATCGATCGGTGAAGCCCGTTGGAGGGCCCCATACACGGGTTAATAAGCTGCCAACTTGGTCTGTGGGCAGCTTTTATCGGCCCATGTATGGCCACCTTAACTCAAAACAACTGGACTTTCACTGCTCATCCAAGCAGCTTCTTTAGTTCAACTGACTGGTGTAGAGGAGTTCTCGGCATATAGACTCTTCCAACAATCCAATCACAACGGCACATTGACATCTGAAATTCACAGAGGTGTTGATTCTGTGTAGTTACTGTGATAGGATCACCAGTGTGTCATGCAACTCCTAGACACAGGTGTTACTTGTGAGAGTTGCACGAATGGATGTGTGAAGAGTTCTGAAACCGGCTGGGACAGATGTCAGAACAGAATTGTATGTAGCAGACAGGTGGTGTCTAAGGTCCCCACCTCTGTTCAAGGATGGTTTCTCCCTTTCACACCTCTTTCAAACCAGCAGTCTTTTTTACCCAAGATTTGGACATTGCTATCTTCAAATAAGTGTCCCTTGTCTTTTAGGTGTTGAAAGACAGTTAAGTCTTGTCCTGTACAGTTTGCCCTCCTATGCTGATCCATTCACTTAGTGAGCAGTTGTTTTGTCTCTCCAAAATAGGGCACAGTGCACTGATCAATACACTGGACTGCATATACCACATTACTTTGTTTTCCTTTAGGAGTTGGATCCCTTGGGTGTACCAGTTTTTGTCTCAGTGTGTTGCTAGGTGTGAAAAACACAGGGATATGGTGTTTGTTACAAATCCTCCTGAGTTTCTCCAACACTTCAGCTACATATGGAATGACTATGTTTCGCCTACTACGTGTCTCCGAGTGGTTATTTCTTTTCATGTTCCTGTTGGGCTTGGTTGCTACTGTTTTGACAAATGCCCAGTCTGGGTAGCCACACACTTTTAAAGCTCCTCTGAGATGTCTATGCTCCTTGTCCTTGGATTTTGTATCAGTTGCCACATATTCCGCCCTGTGGTGCAGAGTTCTAATGACACCCAGTTTGTGTTCCAGCGGATGGTGGGAATCTAACAACAGGTATTGATCCGTATGAGTGGGTTTCCTGTATACTTCCGAACAGTCTGATACAGAGTCCAAGGACAAGGAGCATAAACATCTCAGAGGAGCTTTGAAAACATGCGGCTACCCAGACTGGGCCTTTGTCAAAACAGCAGCAACCAAGCCCAACAGGAACAATTTGCAACAAACACGACATCCCTGTGTTTTTCAAACCTAGCAACACACTGAGACAAAAACTGGTGCACCGAAAGGATCCAACTCCTAAAGGAAAACAAAGTAAGGTGGTATACACAATCCAGTGTAGCGATCAATGCACTGAGCCATACATTGGGGAGACAAAACAACTGCTCACTAAGCAAATGGATCAGCATAGGAGGGTGAACTCTACAGGGCACGACTTGGCCTAAAAGACAAGGGACACTCATTTGACGATAACAAAGTCCAAATCTTGGATAAAGAAGACTGCTGGTTTGAAAGAGGTGTGAGCGAGGCGATTTATGTTAAGGTGGAGAAACCATCCCTGAACAGAGGTGGGGGCCTTCGACACTACCTGTCTGCTACATACAAAGCTGTTCTAACATCTGTCCCCCGCCGGTTTCAGAACTATTCACACATCCATTCATGCAACTCTCACAAGTAACACCTGTGTCTTGGAGTTGCATGACACATTGGTAATCCTATCACAGTAACTACACAGAATCAAACCTCTGTGAATTTCAGATGTCACCTCTCTGAAGAGTTACAATGTGCAGTTCTGATTGGATTGTTGGAAGAGTCTATATGCCAAGGACTCCCCTACGCCAGTCAGCTGAACTGAAGAAGCTGCTCGGATGAGCAGTGAAAGGTCTTCGTAAAAAATTCTCAGCAAGTCCAGTTGTTTTGAGTTACTTGTGTTAGATAGATCTTATGTGTGGCAGGGCTAATTACCCTCATGACCAGGCAGCATTTGGGAAGTCAATATGAGAGATGATTAGTAGAAGAGATATTAATTAGAATAACAATAGAAAAGAATGTCGATTTATGTAAAAGTTGTCGGTTTTAGTGCCATTTGCAGTCACAATTAATAATTTGAAACTCCCCCAAAAAATATAAGTCTCATTGAAATATTTCCTAAAATTAGTCCATCTATATTGTTCTGAAAGTTGATTCATGGGTTACCTTCTCCTCGAGCAAAGGTTTGTAGACTAAATGTAAAATCAACATGATGAATGATGGTCATGCAAAAAATTGGTAAGCAGTGTTGTACTGTCAGCATATTTGCTGCAGTTAAAGGAACAGTAACATCAAAAAATGTATGCTTTTAAAGGTATACAGCTATAATGCTGTGTTGCCATGCACTGGTAAAACTGTTGTGTTTGCTTTAGAAACACTATTTCTGTTTATATAAATAAGCCTCACTGTAGAAATAGGGGTAACCATTCAAAAGAGAAAAGGCTCAGGTTACACAGCAGATAGCAGATAAGCTCTATAGAACATAATGGTTTTATCCTTTATCCACAACTTAACCTGTGCCATATAGCCGTTTTTCAATTTCCAGCATTGCTACACAGCAGTTTGTTTCTGAATCTAACACATCAGTTTTACCAGTGCACGGTAACAGTACATAATATTTTCATTACCTTAAAATTATTTAATTTGCTGATGTTATTGTTCCTTTAAGCTTAAATCAACCAATACCTAGATCCATTACAGGATGAACTAATTTTTTAGAACGATTCTCCAGCATACTGTAATATATTTTGTAAAGAAAAAAGTAAGAAAGATCATTTGTCCAGGGAAAATTCTACTTCCTTGATGTATTGTGTTGCTACTACAATACAATTAAAAAGGATTTGTGCTCTTTTCTGTTGTATTTTATTTTGTTCATAACTACATATGAGGGATAACTTGCATCTGCAAGCGCAGTGGCACTCACTCAGATGACCTCTCAATCAACTGTAAATATGGTATTTTATGTTTAGCGATGTTCAACCCAAAGACTAATGTTCCTAAATTTATGTTTGGGCATGTTGGATGCCCTTCTTAGATTCTCCCTAAGTCTGTCCAGTTCTACCCTATCCACACTGAAATAGCCTTATCCCAAAGCTATTTGGAGAAACTGGAGAAAGAAGACATCTTTAGAGTATAGCAGACTGTGTGTTTGTTATCCCTCCAAATGACTATTGTTTGCTGTTTTGACTTACTGTTTCAGTGGATTGTTGTTGAAGCTGTAGGGAAAGGCAAAAGTTCAGCTAACTGAATATATTCAAATATTTATTTATGGATTCTCAATTTGGTAACAATGATTTTTGGCCAATAAAGTGTTTCTTAAGTGTACCAGTTTGCTTAAAGTCAATTTGTTTGGCTGTTTGATTTGCACTTCTCTTGAATATACTTATTTCTCCAACTCTTTTCAATAAATCACTTATGCCCTTTAACTAAATTACCATGAACACCTCAAAGAAAGTGTTGGGAAAGAGCTCAGACATAAACCATAATGGTTAGAGAGAAACAAAATAAGCACTTTTGCTTAAGAGCAGCTCTAAAAATTTATCGGCAAGTAAAATACAATATATGATGAAAAAATGTAAGAAAACTTTAAAGCGAATTTTTTTTTTTCAAAAAAGCACTTCTCACCTCTGCATTTTCTTTATTGTATAATTATTGAACTTTACAAAACACAGACTATTTAATGAGATTTGTTTCCTGTCTCTGACATTGTAACCTGGAGACCATATACTGTAGCTCTCACTTTGTTATCAAAATACTACTACTGTGACTGCTGTGCTGGATATAATTGTACTTAGCGTTGTCATGGTTATGTCAAAATAGCTAATCACCACAAAAATAATGCACCTAATAAACTTGTCAAATCGGGTTATTTTTTTTATAATAAAAGCAAATGTTTTGCTGTCAGAAAGAGCTAATCTTTCTACAGGTGATTCATTAAGATAATGCTTTGTTAACATTCTTATGATTCATCAATACACTTATTGGACCCTGGGGAATGATGTAGCCACTAGATAAATACAATATATAGTTACAGTTGAAAAAAAATAGACTAAAATCCATCAATTTCAACCCCATCAAAGGACTCCCGGTGCATATATATGTATAT
>CM044438.1:93208850-93234680 GCA_024363595.1 Xenopus borealis
TGCTATGTTAGCCTATGGGGACCTTCTAGACCATTTTTCTAAGTTTTATTTTATTGAAGAGAAATCCTTTGATCGTACGCTAAAATCCTTCTAGTCGTTCATTTTTCTTCGATCGCAGGAATGCCAATTTCGGTGAAAATACGCAGTCGAAGGATTTTAATTTGATGGTCGAATTTCAAGGTATTTTCATTAAAGTTCATTATTAGTGCTTTACAGTAAGCAGATGATTCATTTCATGAGCTTTTCGTCTGCTTTTTGGAACCAGGAAGTTATGGGAAGTACAAAAGGGAAACTAGTTTAATTTTATAGTTTAGTTCAAAACAATAGGCTATGGGGTTATTTATCAAATTCCAAAATTTTCTGAAAACTACTCCAACCAAATCCACACTGACCCCCCCACCCCATTTTACAAACATTTCTTGTGCAGAAAAAGACTAAAAAAAAATGAAAAAAGCCAAATTGTACAATTTCTTCGAATTTGACATGCGAAATCTTGCGACTTTTTCTTATCATCTCCTGAAAACCAGCATTATTGTAATAAACCCAGGGCAGATCAGGATGTCTTCTAAATGTCAACAGGACATTGATTTCTACATGATCACAGCAGGTCTGCGCTGGAATACTTTCTTTTTCGGACACCATCGGAGTTTAATAAATCAATCGAGTTTTTTTTTTTTCTCTGAAAAAAATTGTTCTCCTTTTCAAAGTCCTACCAGAAAAATCAGACTTATCACTCGTGAAAGAATGTTAGCAAAAGCCCCTTTAATTGAGCCCATGTTGAAAAGGTGTGTAAAATTACCCTCATACTGAGGTGGTAAATGACCACTATAGGAAAATAAGCATTAGTTAAAGATGCTTTGGCTTTCCTGGTTGCTGTGGCAGCATTAATAATTAGTTTCACAATACCTTCTGAATACAGAACTATGCAGATTATGTACAGTTTGTTTATATCTCTGAACTGAAATGAAAGTTAGATAGTAAAAAGGAGAATGCAGGTTTAGCTATAATTAAAAACAGAAAAGAATAGTTACTGCAGTCAATATTGTTTTTAAGAAACAAATACAATTTTATATATTGTGTTTTTAAATAAAATGATGTCAAGCTGTTATTTGCTACTAATGGATAACACTCAGTAGATGTTAGCATATTTTGTGCCTCAAAAGTAGGACTTTTAACTGAAGCGGACTATATCTATAATTACATAATTCACTGTCATAAATTTAGTTTAATGAGCCCCTTGCTGTGAATCAAGCATTATGATTCAAACACTGTGTTAATATATATGAAGATAAGTTCATTAAAAATGCAGGATTTCCACTGAGCTATTGCTGTAGATGTGACTTTGAGTCACCAAAGTCACAGTTGTGTATTGCCATGCTGTGTTTAATTGCTTCTGTTTCAATGGAAACTGTAGATCAAAGGCCACAATACAACATTAACTTACATTTCGACATTTTAGCTCATCAAAATACAAAACTGAAAATGTTAGCACCACACAGTTGCTCATCTGTATAGACTGGACTGGAATGCTGTCACATAACAATGTTCTTACAAAATAGTAAATGTACAAATTTATACCCAAAGATAAATCTTTGCCTAGTGATAGAAATATTACAGTAAATATTTCAGTGGGTTTTAAGGTTATTTGTTCAAAGTAATTTAATAGTAGTAAAATCAAAGACATCAGTTCTTCTGTGACCAACACCATTTCCCACAATGATTTTCATAGACCAAGTTCTGCTGCATTTTTTTTTAAATTAAGTTTTACTCAATTGTCATGCAACAAGTTTGCAAACTTGTTCCCATTAGCTTTTCTGGCAGAACTGTTGCTCCAGTCAATATCTGGGTAATTAAAATACCCCATTATCATTACTTTACCCAAACTAGCAGTTTTTTCTATTTGCATCAGGAGCTTAGCCTCCTAGGGCAGCGGTTCTCAACCTGGGGGTTGAGACCCCTTTGGGGGTCGAAGGACCCTTTCACAGGGGTCACTTAAGGGGTTCCAGGAGCAGGTTCATCTGTCTCCCCACTAGCCCTGGGCAAGGTTGTATCTCTCCGGGTGTTGGTGTTGGGAGTTGTAGTTCAGTTACCTGTGTAGGGAAGCCTGTTGCACTACAATTTTTTATATCCCCTTAGTAGGGACTGCCATACAGCTCTCCCTGCCCATTTAAAATTTGTAAAATGAACATGGTATTTGGGGTGTGGCAAAAAATTTTTGCCGCACTACGCACGGAAAACAAACCTTTATGCAGCCACACTGTCTCCCGTACTTTCCTAACAATCCTCTCTGGGCTGGCAACAAAAATATTTTAATATTTTATGGTTGGGAGTCACCACAACATGAGGAACTTTATTAAATGGTCGCAGCATTAGGAAGGTTGAGAACCACTGCATTAGGGGGTCTATAGTATACTCCTACAATTATGCTAGACTCTTTACAATTCTACCCATAAGACTTTTGCCCCCTCATTTTCTAACATAATCTCCACCTTTAAATAGATAGAAATAGATAGAAATAGATAGAGGCAAACTGCATTCAGCACCTTATGTTACAGACTGCCTGTCCATGGATTGTCCATTCCATCCATTTTAGGTAGAAGACAGCAATTTTTTTAATTAAAATGCCTTTATTTTACATTGTGGCAAGTTTAAAGGAGAACTAAACCCTAAAAATGAATGTTTTTTAAAAATGCCATATTTTATATAGTGAACTTATTGCACCAGTCTAAAGTTTCAGCTTGTCAATAGCAGCAATGATCCAGGACTTCAAACTTGTCACAGGGGGGTCACCATCTTTGAAAGTGTCTGTGACACTCACATGCTCAGTGGGCTCTGAGCATCTGTTGAGAAGCTAAGCTTAGGGGTCGTCACTAATTATCCAGCAGAAAATGAGGTTGGCCTGCAATATAAGCTGATGCTACAGGGCTGATTATTACATACTGATGCTGGTTGCACTGGCTTCTGAGCTGTCATGTAGTAATTATCTGTATTAATTAGTAATCAGCCTTCTGTTGTGACATTTATTTCCTATGTGTACTGTATATTGTGAGAGGGTCCCTAAGCTCAGTAAGCGACAGCAGCACAGAGTATGTGCAGTGAAGCAGCCTTGTGCTGGTACAAAAGTCCAAAACATAATGTACAACATTTCTAGCCTACTTAAAGAAAAACTATACCCCCTGGACAATGTAGGTCTCTATAAAAAGATATTACATAAAACAACTATATGTAAAACCCTGCTTCATGGAAATAAACCATTTTTATAATAATATACTTTTTTAGTAGTATGTGCCATTGGGTCATTCTAACTAGAAAATAACCATTTTAAAAAATAAGGACAGCCTCCTGGGATTGTTTGACTCAACGGTGCACACAAACATACCAAACAAACTATAAAGTTAGGTCACATGAGCCAATTAACAGACAGAGTTCTGTCTTTTCTTCCACACTTCCTGTTACAGTTAGAGTTGAAATATTTCTGATCAGGTGATCTCTGAGGCAGCACACAGACCATCACTAAATGGTGGATCAAGGCAAGAGATGTAAAAGGGCAATATTTACTGAAATATATATTCCAATTTGGTAAGATTCTTTAATATGCCACTTAATCTGAAAATATCTGTTGCTTTAGTATTCATTGGGGGTTTAGTTTTCCTTTAAGTTTAGTTCTCCTTTAACAGCACAGCAATGTTTCAAGTGGTTCACTCCTCTTTAACAAGCTTGCACCACATTAAATATATGCACAATAGAAAAGACTATAGTTTCAATCATCACACTCAAGAGGGCTACATTCAGCCCAAAATGCTTTATCCATATAATCTGTTAAAGTATTATCTTCTGCGCAATAGGTGCCCCCCACCCCAAAAGCTATATTAGACTTACAGCCATTTAAAATCAGAATGCCAACTCCTGAATGAAGAAAAAATTAAGAGATACAGATGAGTGGGGCTATAGAAAATAAACATGATTATTTTATAAACAGGTCCAAAATTTTTAAATTATTATATTTAGAAAATTTCTTATTTCAGTATGATGAAGCTTTTATAAAAATTTTCATTTTCACAATAGAAATTAAAAAAAGAAACTAAAATATTTAAGAAACTAAAATATTATTTTTATGTGACATCTTTAAACCACAGAGAATTATTGTAGGTTATCATGGTATGTATGTATGTATATTTTTATTTGTATAGCACTCCTTGAGGGCAAAGCACTGTACAGCAACAATAAATTAGTAGTAACAAACAAGGGATCACTGCATTAATAAGTAACAATAAGTGCATTATTATAAATACAGTTTGCATAAATATAAAATATAAATAAACAGTTTTGAGGAGACAAGATGATGGAGGACCCTACCCCTTGGGGCTTACAGTCTAAATGGGAGGGTAACTTACGGACACAATTTGGAGGGGTAATAAAGTGCTCTTTACAGTGGGTGAAACAAGTGCCAGTTCAGGTGTTATCCAGGTGCTCCCAGAGGTAGTCTCAGGTTAAAAAAAAAAAAGATGTTTGGTCTGCAAAAGAGTACATTTTTTAAAAACTTTTAAGCTGCAGAGGCATTAGCATTCTATTTATAGCCATAAGGGAATATTCTTCCATATAAGAGTAACTTATACTTTAGATAGAATCTTCACTTAGAACAAATGTAGAACAATGGCATCTGAAACTGTAATCAAGATGTTCTTTTCTATTGCAGTGCCATTAAAACACAACCTGACTAGGGGGAATTCGAGGTTTGAATTTACACCATAATTATGTCTTTCACATTAAGCTTTATTGATTGTTTATAACTAAAAGATACAATTTGCTCCTGTAAGAACTTTTTGTACCATAGATTTAGTGCAGCATAATCAGGTGCTCAACTTGGAAATTTATTTTTTAGATTATTAATCATGGCTGTTTATCTCGCTGGAAGTAAACTACAAGCAGAGAGGGTATGCTTAATGAAAAATACCTGGCTTATTTCTCATTTATTTGTCCTGACATTGTATAGTTCATTATTACAGAAAAAAGGAATCTACATGCCAATTAGATGTAGTGTTGAAAATAGCCAGTGCATTTTTCCTTACCAACAAATTGCTAACCAGAGTCCATTTTCTATAATAACAGTAGACTGTATAATTTAGATGTGTCAAATAAAAAAGTGCACCTGAATTGCAGCTAATAGCAGTTTTTGTATAATAAAAACCCATTATTTTGGCCATTCACCTTGATAATTAGCATCTTTTCATCTTCTGCTTTTGTCCCTAAAGATTTTTTTGCTTGTAGGGAGTTTATTACATGTTTTAAATCCAATGGTCTGAAATGTCAGTAGTATGAAGAGGATAAAAGGTTATTCTTACTCTTGTATAGCAATAAATTACTCTTTTCCTTAGTAACAAAGTAACAAATATGGTTAAATGAAGACTACCAGCAAGTTATAAGGATCTATTAGAAGTCCCAGGGGCATATTCATGAGCTCTGTTAAAAAAAAGTGGTGTTAGAATACAATTCTTAAAATACAGTTGGTACTTCAATATCACTGTAAACTTTGTAAAGTCACACTTATATATAGCTGTGTAATGATTTTATGCAAATGTGCAGAACAAATCTGGTATAAAATGAAATGTTAGCTTTAAAAAATCAAAGTTATCGAGTGCACACGGTCTAGCATAGTATAAAATAATGGCATTAGTTTTGACATTGCATTTTTGCATTAAAAAGTGCATGCCTTTATAAAAATTCTCAATAGTTCTTTGTATCATGGTTATTGCTGTACTTATGGTACATGGCATTAATTCATCAATAACCACTACAACTGCTTTATAAATATGCCAATTATTTTACTCCCTAGAACTGTATAAATCAGAAGTAGTTATTATTGCTTCTTAATGAAGATGCATAGAGCATATATATACTGCAGGGCACCTGGTAGGAAAAACAAATTCCTGTTAAACGTGGAGTTAAATTTATGGGTTGAGTTGGGGAAAGACATGAGAAACATGATAATCATTAAAAGGGGTGGTTCATCTTTAAACTAACTTATAGTACAGTATGTTACAAAATGGCTAATTTGAAGCAGCCTTTGAATTAGCTTTCTTTATTTGTTTTTTTGTAGTTTTTCCATTATTTGCCTTCTTCTATTGACTCTGTCCAGCTTTCACTGACCCTATATAACAAAACTCCCCATAAGGCTGCAAATATAATGTTATTGCTACTTTTTAGTACTCGTCTTGCTATTCAGGCCCTCTTATATTCATATTCCAGTCCCTGATTCAAATCAGTGAATGCTTACTAGGGTAATTTGGACCCTACCAATCAGATTGCTGGATTTGTAAATTGGAGAGCTGCTGAATAAAAAGCTAAAAAATTAAATGATAAATGAAAACCAACTTTAGATTGTCTCAAAATATTACTCTCTACATCGTACTAAAAGTTGAGTGCACAAATTAAAAGTTAAGTGAACAACCCCTTTAAAGTACTTTTAGGGGCAGATTTACTATTGGTCAATTTTTAAATTGAAAAAAATTTGAAATTCAACCATGTGAATAAGTAGGGAAGTAAAATCCTTCGAATTTGAATATCAGATTCGAAAAATTTGAATATCAGATTCGAAGAATTTTATCGCAATTTGATTGGTCGAACGATTGAATAGGAAATATTAGATTGATCCATAAATTGTTCAAATCGATCAATTCAAATGATTTTTTCGATCAATCAAATTAATGAAACCCAATTCAGTTTGACCAATTCATCTTTGATCTGGCGAACTAGGTGATCGAATAAAAATTTAAAGGGGAAGTACTTTGACAGTCGAATGGTCGAATATTCAAATTAAATTTTATTTGAATCATTCGATTCGATCGAATTTACAAAATGCACTAGTCGAAGTGGACTTCAAAAACATTTGAAAATTTGAATGTTTTTGAAAATTCGATCGAACTTCGAATCCTTCATGTGAATTTAGTAAATCTGCCCCTTAATGTTATACATGTAATCGTGTCCAAATTTGAATTTGCAGTGCGCTCCGACACTTCCAGTTATTTGACGTGCGTCTGACATCATCACAATTGCAACGAATTTCAAATATTTAAAGATGCATCTTCCTTTTTCACATTGCCCATTGTCTATTTTCAGTAGTTCCTTGGTGCAAATTGAAGTCTGATCTACCTGTTCTTGACCCTGCCTGTTCCTGGTCTTGTCAGTTTGATGCCTATCCTGACCATTTCCTGTTCTCTGTTTAACTACTAAGGTATTGGTGTTTCTGACCCAGCCTGTTACCTCGACTACTCTCTTGTCTCCAGAATCTGTTTGGGCAGAGCATGGTCAAGGGGCTCGCCCTGATTACTAAACTATATCAAGCCTTGCAACAAGGAATATAATTACTGCAACTGCATTATTCTGTCCCCTGTCCGTGGATCACCTTTTTTTAAATTCTATAAAGACATTCCATATCTGCTGAACATATCCATATAACCTAATTTTACAAATAAAATTGTTTTGGACTGAGTTTTTTACCTGAATATAAAAATAACTATGAGAGCTCAGACTGTGAACTTAATCAATGTATCATTAAATTGATACAAATAATATGCCAAAGAGTGGATGTTTCCAAGCAAATAAGTGCTAATAAATTGTTGTAAAAATATATATACCGTTTAAATCATGAGAATTAATTTCTTGGCTCGACTGCTACAATAGCAAATACAGTAACAAAAGTAAAAACAAAATCTGTTGTTGCAAAAAGTTGAAATGTGCACACCGGATTTTTGCCACAAATCTTAAATAACCATCAGAGACCATCAGAAATTGGGGGAATGCATCAGAGTAATGGGAGACCAGGGGACAAAGATGAAAATCTGGTAACTTGAGGGTGTTAACAGCTATGTCTGTGTATGTAGCTTTAAAGTAATTGTTCAGTATAAAACAAGTTTATTGGTTTCATATGAAGGTGATTACACAAATGTTGATACTGTCTCTATTACACATAGTGAAAGCTATCTCAGCCCTGCTCACCTAAAAAAAAGTTCAGTGTAAAAATAAAAACTGGGTAAATAGAAAAGTTAAGCTGTGCAAAATAAAAAAAGGTTTTAGCCAGACATCTAATATATAAAGGCTGGAGTGACTGGATGTCTAACAGAACACTACTTCCTGCTTTGCAGCTTTCTTGGTTACTATGCAGCAACCAATGAGTGACTTGAGGGGGCTACATAGGTCATATCTGTTTGCTTTTGAATCTGACCTGCATGCTAAGGATCAATAATTTGCAGTCGTCCCCTTTAAAGGAGAACCAAATCTCCCCTGTATAGACTCGGGTGGTAATCTATAGTGATGGGCGAATTTATTCGCCAGGGGCGAATTCGCTGCGAATTCCCACAATTCGCGAAACGCCAGAAAAAATTTGCCAGCAAAAATTCGGCAAAAAAAAACGAGTCACAGGTCGTTTTTGACACGACGCGTCGAATACGACGCGGCGTGCGCCGCAAATGACGCGACGGAAACGACGTGACGTGTGTCGAAGACGACGAGACGCGACGCGTGACTCGTTTTGCGAAATTTTCACTGTCCCTTATTTGCACATTTGAATAAAACCTATGCGTTAACACCTATCTGTCCCTTGTAAATATTTGTGCATTCATTGTGTGTGTGTGTGTGTGTGTGTGTGTGTGTGTGTGTGTGTGTGTGTGTGTGTGTGTGTGTGTGTGTGTGTGTGTGTGTGTGTGTGTGTGTGTGTGTGTGTGTGTGTGTGTGTGTGTGTGTGTGTGTGTGTGTGTGTGTGTGTGTGTGTGTGTGTGTGTGTGTGTGTGTGTGTTTTTTTTATGGAGAGCACTTCAAAGCAATAACTGATGTCATTAGATTTTTATTTGTAGACTACTATTCACACAACATTTTTCGGGCCTTTCGTGCCCTTTTTCAAGTGTGATACAAAACAGAATGTACAAGAATTATAAACACGCCCATCCCTTCCCCCCCTCACAATTCAAATCTCTATATATCAAAGTCCGTAATGCAGATGTTAAATTAAAAATAATGTGGAAAAATCCTTGTGCATAAGAAATGAAGTGACACCATTCTTGTAACAATCACTGTAAAGAAACAGGTTGTTATAAGCATCTTATCTCTATAGAGATAAGAAGTTGTAAGAGTTTTTAAATAGCATACAATTTGTTGCCACAAAAGCTGTGCATACATAGCATTAACCATTTCTGTAAAAATCACTGCACACTTTCACTCAATAAAATCGAAATACTATAGCATTTTTAGTTACTAGACAGTTTGTTGCTACAAGAAAAATACAAGCAAAAAGGGGCTACTACTGCACACTTATAAGTGCCTACTATGGACCACTAATTATATTCTTATAGCACCAGCATAATAGCAATAATGTTACCTGTAACCATCTATGTTGCTGGTAAGTTCTATATTCAGTATTCAATACCTGCAAGGTTTAAGGAAAAAATGTTAGTTACTGAACTTTATAAAAAAAAAGGTTTAAGACTCCAATAATCATTTAAGCCATCAGGGACCATTGTGTTAAGCTTCTTTATCCATTTACCTTCAGCCTGTAATAATTTCTTATGCCTGTCACCACCTTTTCTACAGCTATTTCTTCTAAGATACACCATTTTAATTGTGTCTGGTTGTGTTTTGCTTCATTAAAAGGTCTTGAAACCTGTGAGTCTGTCGGTGTGTTTTCTTTGAAGTTACTTATGTACCCTTTATGTTCCCGGATCCTTTTCCTGACTTCCCGTTTAGTCTGGCCAACAAAGCCCATGCCACAAGGACATTTTAACAGGTACACAACAAATGTTGAATGACAGGTAGTGTGGCATTTGATACTGACATCATACCCTTTAGTTTGGTGACAAATCTTAGCTCCTTTAATGATAGGAGAGCAGCAATTATATCCTAAACAAGGGTATGTACAAAATTTGGCTTTACTTTTAAACTTTTTAATTTTTAGTCTCGCATCTGAGGGACAAAGTAGGTCTTTTAGGGTGCACTCACATTTGTAGCAAAGCAAAGGGGTTTAAATAATTTGCCAAATTGCTGATCAGACTGTATCAATGGTCAGTACGTCTTAATTAGCTTTTCTATGCTGTTGCTTTGCTGGTTAAAGGTAGTAACAAAAGTTATTCTTTCATCTGTGGGTTATTTATTTTGGACTAGTAAACTGTCTCTTGGGAGGGTTTCAACTTCTTCGGGTTATGGTAACTTTTAGCATGGAGAAGGTTATTCTTATCTGCCGATTTCCTATATAGGTCAGTATGTATTTTCCCTCCATCTAGGCTGATTTTAACGTCTATGACATTAAGTTCAGTTTGTGAATGTTTATATGTGAACTTAATGGTTTTATTAGCTTCCTTCATAATGTTCTCAAAGTGTTCCAATATCCCATTCCAAATCAAGAGAATATCGTCCACAAATCTGAAATATCCTATTGTGGGCTAACAACAAGTTTCCTTTTTGAGGAAAAACTTTTCATCTAGATAGTGTACGAATAAATTGGCAAAAGAGGGTGCTACCCTAGCACTCATCGATGTACCTTGTGTCTGCCAAAAATACTCATTCTCAAAGGCAAAGTAGTTCTTGGTCAGTACTATATTAAGGCAAGCAAGGATAAAAAATATATTTCCATTCTGCATATCGGTTTAATAATACTTCCTCTATGCATGCCATACCTTCATCATGAGGAATGGAGGTGTATAGACTGTGTATGTCAATTCCACATAAGAGTACTCCATCTGGAATTGAATTAATCTCTTTTAGTATGTAGTATCCTTCAGACACACGTTAATTTCCATTAGTTTCCTTGTTTTGTAAGAAATGTTCAACAAAAATCGAAAGGGGTTCCAGCACAGACCCTATACCCGAGATAATGAGTCTACCTTGGGGGTTATTGAGGGTCTTGTGTACCTTGGGCAGGATGTATAACACAGGAACCCTAGGGTAAACAGTAGGGATGGCGCGAACCGCGGCAAAAAAGTTCGCGAACTTGCGCAAAATCGCGAACGGTTCGCGAACCCCATAGACTTCAATTGGAAGGCGAACTTTTAAAGCTAAAAAAGACATTTCTGGCCAGAAAAATGATTTTAAAGTTGTTTAAAGGGTGCAACGACCTGGACAGTGGCATGCCAGAGGGGGATCAAGGGAAAAGAAAAATCCATTATTTTCTTAAGTCAAAAGTGTTACAAAGTATCTTATCTGCACCTGTTAGCTGTTCTGGACTCTCTGCCAAAAGCCAATTAAGTTCAAATCTTTGCTTCTTTTTCTGGCTGTTCAGTGCAGAGAAAAGAGGGACTTTCCAGTACAAATGAGGGACAGAGGGTTGAGCTCTCAAAAGAGGGACTGTCCCTCCAAAAAAGGGACAGTTGGGAGGTATGCACATTTTTTTTTTTTGTCCAGGGGGTGTGTGGGGGTGGTCCAGGGAGATCTTCCTGATTGGCTGCCATGTATCTGCTGGTCTGGGGTGAGAGGGCAAAAAAAAAAGTGGCAAAAAAAATGCGGCAAATTGACGCAAACCCAAAATGCGAACGTCGCGCAACGTTCGCGAACTTTTGGCGAGCGCAAACAGCGGATGTTCGCGCGAAAAAGTTCGCCGGCGAACAGTTCGCGCCATCCCTAGTAAACACTCAACAGAAATTATTTTTCTTTAGTATCTATTACTAAATTCGATCATGCTTCCACAATCATGAGGTCAATTTGTTTTTTTAATATTACTCATTGGGACATAGCCTATTGGAGTTGTCTATACACTTCATTATTATATTGCTGTTTTTCAAGTATCAAAATACTTCCTCCTTTGTCTGCTTTATGGATAACAATGTCATGATTATTTTGTAAATTACGGAAGGCTGTACGCTCATTTCTACTAAGATTTTCTATGCTTTGTATGAGGGTACAAGCCCCAATACTTTGTTAAGAAGTGTCTTTCTTACTTTCCAAATAAATAAAATGTCAACATGGCCGTAACTACAACAATATATATATATATATATATATATATATATATTGTTGTAGTACACAAAAGCCTTAAATATCTTCTAAATTATATCCTTATAAACGGTGAGTTCTGATGTTATCAGTTATAAACGGTGAGTTCTGATGTCATTTCTGTCACATGACTCACTAAAACTTGTGTATTATATTAAATAAAGTACCCCCAGTTGCAAAATATGAGGATATTAGAAGGTACCTTGGACTTATCCTTATATTTTACAAGAGGGGTTACTTTATTCACTATTAGGGTTATGTAATAAAAGGCACTAAGTTTGCCCAAGGGCAATAACCTATAGCAACCAATCAGCAGGTAGCTTTCACGAGTCACCTGTTTAAATGCAAGCATCTTATTGGTTGCCATGTGTTACTGCCCCTGGGCAAACTTAGTGCCTTATATTACATATAGGGGTATGTATTATCTAGTACCTATGCACTAGGAAGAGAAATGGCATAGTTTGGTTATATTCCTTATATTGAATATATTTTATTGAACTCTGCAGAACTTTAATTATTGCTTAAGCATGGAAATGATGGGAGGCAAATAATACAAGTGATAATTAATAAAAATAATAGTAATGATAATGATAATATACATAAATGTTACTGGCTGAAATTATTATAATAATTATTTTTTCCATTACTAAGCACTTTTTTGAAGTTTTTTTCTGACAGTTAGCAAAGTTAAGTAACAAACTGACACATTTATCAAAATTAATTGGGGTGTTAGAGCTCAGTGTTGCCATTGTCTTCTAACACTCCACCAAATCAATCATGCCGTGAGGCTTACCATTTCCAAAAAAAATTTCAAAGCTGCAACAATAAGAAAAGACTTTAATAAATTTGACAGGATTGTTTCTTTCTAGCTGTACAGTAACCAAAGCTTTTTATTCAGCAGCTCTCCAGTTTGCAGTGTCAGCAATTTGGTGTCTAGGGTACAAATTACCCTAGCAACCCTGCATTGATTTGAATAAGAGACTGGAATATGAATAGGAGATGGACTGAATAGAATGATAAGTAATAAAAAGTGGCACTAGCAATACATTTGTAGCCTTACAGAGCATTTGTTTTTAGATGGTGTCAGTGACCCCCATTTGAAAGCTGCAAAGAAACAGAAGAAAATTGCAAATCATTAAAAAACTATGAAAAATAAATAATGAAGACCAATTGAAAAGTTTCTTAGAATTGGCCTTTCTACAGTATACTAAAAGTTAACTTGAAAGTGAACCACCCCTGTGCATAATCTGAGGTTTTCAATTGCACAAACGTCATTCATTTAATTCCTACAATCTGTTTAGTCAGTCAATAACCTGATGCATCAATTAAAGGCAAATTTTTGTACTAAAACACAAAAACTTTTTGACACTTTATTTTTCTTCTGTAAATCACATTGTATTTTAATGTTTACAATAAAATATCAGTACATTATACAGTATTTGTAATTTTAAGTGAGGTAATTTCAGCCATCTTTATGATTATAGAGTTGTTCAATGTCAATGTTTATTTTTAAGAAAGTACATAATTACATTTTTTTTACATTAAAATAACATTCTCCTCAGCATTTCATGTATTTCACTAAACCGTACATATGGAGAATTGTTATCCTGTTAAATATTTAATGCTATTTGCTTTTTGTCACATACAAATTCAAATAATTGCTGCTCATTGTGCCTAATTAGCACTAAATATTTATGTAATCATTCATTTACATTGACTTTCACACCTGCTTTTACATAAAAATGTTTCCGGTGTCTTTGTTTTCGAAATTTAACAAAAAACTATTTTTCTAAATGTTCAGCTGGGATCCCTTGCTGGGTTTTGAACAGAGGTGCCACAATTCAGCTAGTTGCATAGAAATTTTTATGATTACCTCAAATCAGGCAGATATTTCATCGTTATACTTTATTGCACATTTATTTAAGAATATAGTTTGTCACAGTGTTCCATACATTGGCAGAGAATGACTCTAGACGGCTTTTCATATTCACTTGTTTTCTGAATCATCTCTGCTTTCTGGGACTGTACTGTATATCTAACACAAGTAACTCAAAACAACTGGACTTGCTGAGAAAATTTAATGAAGACATTTCACTGCTCATCCGAGCAGCTTCTTCAGTTCAACTGACTGGTGCAGGGGAATTCTCGGCATATAGACTCTTCCAACAATCCAATCACAATGGCACATTGCAACTCTTCAGAGAGGTGACATCTGAAATTCCCAGAGGTTGATTCTGTGTTATTACTGTGATAGGATTACAAATGTGTCATGCAACTCTTAGAAAACATGTGTTACTTGTGAAAGTTGCATGAATGGATGTGTTCTGAAACTGCCGGGGGACAGATGTTAGAACAGCATTGTATGTAGCAGACAGGTGGTGTCGAAGGCCGCCCCCCTCTGTTCATTGATGGTTTCTTCACCTTAACATAAATCGCCTCTTTCACACCCCTTTCAAACCAGCAGCCTTCTTTATCCAAGATTTAGACATTGTTATCTTCAAATGAGCGACCCTTGTCTTTTAGGTGTACAAAGACAGCCGAGTCTTGTCCTGCAGATTTCGCCCTCCTATGCTGATCCATTCGCTTAATGAGCAGTTGTTTTGTCTCCCCAATGTTTAGATCAGTGCACTCATCTGAATATACCACATTACTTTGTTTTCCTTTTGGAGTTGGATCCTTGGGTGTACCAGTTTTTGTCTCAGTGTGTTGCTAGGTTTGAAAAACACAGGGATGTGGTGTTTGTTGAAATCCACTCCAGCTACATATGGAATGACAATGTTTCACCTACTATGTGTCTCCAGGCAGTTATTTCTTTTGATGTTCCTGTTGGGCTTGCTTGCTGCTGTTTTGACAAAAGCCGAGTCTGGGTAGCAACACGCTTTAAAAGCTCCTCTGAGATGTATTTGCTTCTTATCCTTGGACTCCGCCTTGTAGTGCAGAGTTCTAATGACACCCAGTTTGTGTTCCAGCGGATGGTGGGAATGGAACAACAGATATTGATCCGTATGAATGGGTTTCCTGTATACCTCTGTTTTTAAGTTACCTCCCTCTTGGATGCATATCAAACAGTCCAAAAGAGCAAGTTTGTTCCCGTGGACATCTTCCCTTGTGAACTTGATTTAAGTGTCCACTGAATAATGTCCCATTGTGTTCAATAATGTCCAATAATGTTCCACTCATGCAACACCTGTTTTCTAGGAGTTGCATGACACATTGATAATCCTGTCACAGTAATTACACAGAATGAACACCTCAGATATCACCTCTCTGAAGAGTTACAATGTGCTGTTGTTATTGGATTGTTGGAAGAGTCTATATGCAGTCATATACACTAGTCAGTTGAACTGAAGAAGCTTCTCGAATGAGCAGTGAAAGGTCTTCATTACAATTTCTCAGCAAGTGCAGTTGATTTGAGTTACTTGTGTTAGATATACCATGTCCTGGATGAATGAGAATCTTCATAGTCGGACTGTACTGTATGTTTGGGACCCCAATTAAATTATAGCAATTCAGATCTAAAACTTGTGTGGGTTAGTGATCTAGAAGAAAACATGTTTGAAGTCACTGATAGACAGGAAATGAGGCTGCATATCTTCAAATGGTAACGTTGTTTGGCTCGATAGCCAGTTTGATCTGATGCAAACTACTCAACCCTGTGCATGGCACAAATTGTCAAACAAATCTGATTTTTCTTTCCAATTAAGGGAATGCATGGGGTTTGGACTGTGGAAAGCTTGCATTGTACCACATTTAACCTAGAATTAACAAAATAAAAATACATAGTCAAGTAGGAGGGACAGATCAATAAAAGGAGATAAAAGTCCTCATCTATCTATTGAGTAATGGGATTATTTCATGAGAAAACATGTTTTTTTACAAAATGCATAGTTAATAGTATTCCTCACAGATATTTTTATATTTAAGTTTGAAATCTGACTTGAGGCTAGACTAGGGTTGCCACCTTTTCTACAAAAAAATACCGGCCTTCCTATATATTTACATTTTTTTCCCTATTAATAACATTGGGATCAACCATCAAAAATACCGGCCAGGCCGGTAAAATACCAGCCAGGTGGCAACCCTAGGCTAGACATATTGCCAGTTTTCAGAGTCATGTGACTTGTGCTCTGATAAACTTCAGTCACTCTTTACTGCTGTACTGCTAATTGGATTGATTTCAACCCCTCCCCCCATCAGCCCATTAGCAGAACAATGGGAACGTAAATTATAACAGCTCCATGGCACCTGCATTGCTAAAATGCTCCTAACCTAGGGGTACATATGAGAACAACACTCTATACAGTCTGGATAACCCAAGTTGCAATGCCTTTAGTTACACTGAGTTGGAGAAACAATTCCCTTTCTGAAAATAGTTCCATTGTGAAGTGCTGGCTCACTTAGAAAGCACAGGATTAGGCGAAATTATCTGAGATGTCTTCCTATGAACCAATATAACAATTAAAAAATAAATTTCTTGCTTCTAGAACAATTTTTAAATGGTTGAATGAATTCCATGCAATGCACACAGTGTAATTTAGTAATACAAACTATACCATAAAAATCACAACAGAATCCTTTTAAGTATACATTAGACCCCCCATATAATCACCTCCTTCACATACCACAATGCAAATGTGTTTGCTAGAGGGAATTGACATTTTATTGGTTCCATATTCATTACACATTGAAGCTCTGCTTTGTCTGAAATTCATGCTCTTTGACCTCTCTTGATTGGACTTATAGCAAACTATCCCAGTGGTGATTTATTTAGCTAGGAAATAGTAGTAACCTACAGACAAACACTCATTAACTATTGAGTCGAGCAAGGTCTATTTAACCCAAAAGTTTGTGTGGGGATTGAATGAGTTAGGACTCTTTTAACATTTTAATCCAAGACAATTCCCTGCTTATTGTTACTCCCCGAAGAGGAATAATATCACTAGCAAACACCATCCTTGACACTAAGCAGTTAGTGTGTGCTCAATAATGCACAGCATCAGAAAACCATTTATCAACCAAATGAGCGTGCATTAAATGTAGTATGTGCAGTTGAGAACTGGTTCTCTTTAGCTTATGAAATTCCCAGGGTGCATGCTTGATTAGGCTTCAAGAAGAGGCATGCTGCATACTACAATTATTTCAGTAAACCTCCTCTGCATGATGCCGAAAGGATTACCTAGAGACACTGCATGGGGGCTCATTTTTAAAGGACTAACCTAATAGTGCTGATAGAATAGTCCTTAGGTCCATAATATCAAAATGACTGGCTGGAAAGCCAAACGCCAAATTTTTTTTTTTAACATCCAACAGCATTTTTGCTACTAATTAATTTGCCACAGAGCGTAGATATCAGCCATGTGCATCTACAATCATTGTTAACAGACCAAAGTTAATAACAGCTAGAACAGCAAGGAATAATAATGCATATCATTGACATGGTTGTTAAATGAATATGCTGAGCCATGTATTCACATTTGTTGTACAACATTTCACATATTTTATTTTTACAAATTCCAAAATTTAAGGGGGTTATTTATAAAATAATAATAATTTCTGAAAACTACTCCAACCAAATTTGCATGAGCTTTTCCCCTTTATTTATCAATACAAAATTTCTTGTGGGGGAAAAAATTGGAATCGTACACATTTTTCATACCTGTCATCAAAAACTGTGACTTTTTTGTATTTGATGCCTGAAAACCATGAAGTCTTCAGATCACTGAACACCAACCAGAAAAAAATTAGACTTTAATTGATACAAGGTGTTTTGATGAACAGGTCTCACTATATCCCAGAAAGAAAAGTTATATTAACAGATTAAGCAAAAGATGGTTAAATTGCCCTGCAAACAAATAAAATTATCATATACAGTACGTGCTTCCCTGACCATGGGTAATCTCAGTATAGTTACATTGTACACCCCTGTTCTTGCAGCTCTTTGTACTTTCTCTACAGGGGATGTCTAACCTAACATAACACAACTTCCTGATTTTCAGCTCTATGACTAATGACTAGTCAGAGACTTGAAGGGGGCCACATGGGACATATCTCTAGTCATTGCTTGGTTACTGCCTGGAAACCAATCAATGGAAAGCAAGAGAGCTGAAAAGCAGGAAGTTGTGTTCTGGCTATTATGTTAGACATCCAGTCACCCCAGTCTTTAAACATTACATTTTTGGCTAACTACCTACAGTATTGAAATTTGTTTTATTTTCCACAGTCTAGCTATCTACACTGTTTTTTTTTTGTATTCTTATTGACCAACTGGCCTATGACACCTTCCTGCCACACTGCAACATAATGCCTGGTTAGGGGTTGATATTCCTCTTTGGCTTTTGGTTGCTGACCCAATTTGATCTCTTTCAGGGAGCCTGGGTACACCAAGGTCCAGTAAAGCTGTTCTGCCCTAGAGAGCTGGAAAAGAAAGAGGTTTTAGATTTATTCTCTCTGATCATTTCCACTGAATGCAATCCAGACCATGCTGGGGCTTTCCAACTTGCTGCATTTTGCTGTCTCTCACTAACTGCCCTGGCATTTTAACATCTTTTTTGCCATTGCCCCTCTGGATACGTCAGTATACCCTGTGGATCTATGGTCTTGGACAATAAAAGTTATTTTATTTGTTGCTGCAAGAACCTCCCTTTATTTTATTTTTATGCACAGTCGCCTACCCCTTTCCTTTATACCATCCACATAGTGACGGCCCTGCTTTGTGTGTTAGAGTCAAGTGTTACCTTTGCTCTACTGTTTAGCCCAACATAGCCTATTTTAGTCCATAATAACATTACAGTAGGGACCTAAACAGCTTGTGCACTGATATTCATAGGGTTTAATTTAGTTTTGAGAAAGTGTTTTTTCCTGTAGCATTGCAAATGGGAAAAACACTGGCAAGTAGTACTGTGTGTGCCATATATAAATATAATCTATAAAATCTGTATTTCCTCCAGCTAAAGACAGAAATCTAGAGGAATAATTAAATTCTCTTCATTGACTTCTTGGTTTGCTTTAAGCTAAAATCTACAAATATTATGAACAAATTATGAGACACCAAATTTAAAAAAAATTAAAACAAACTTATCAGGATAAGATAGTGAAGCTGGGCTTCTCTTATCTTAATATAACAGCTGTTTAAAAATATAGCTTTAATATTGTGAATGGCACAAAATTCTATAAAATTAAATATATATTGGAAGTGTTAAATACATTAATTCTTATAAATGTTTTCAGCATTCATAACACAATCTAATTTCATTATCTCTGGGTCGGTCTGAAAAACTAATTTGTAACTTGTTTGAACGTTTAGATGTCGCTGACAGAATATGAATCATTTTTTAATCCAGATGCAGCCGTGCCCCTTTTTTTATTCCAGACACTAGATATGCAGTGCAAGCTCTTTCTCATCAAGAAAGTTCAGTGTGTAGTGAAGAACAGTGAAGAAAATATTAAAGTTGTTTATACAAAGGGTCATTTACTGGCAAAATATACTTCCCCTAATCCATAACTGCCACCAATTGCCATTACTTTATCAGCTAAACACCCTATATATAAACTCTTTACAAGGTATAGTTATCATCATAAAATAGTTAGCAGCTATTTGTATATGATCCTGTTATTGAATTCTGTTAATTGCACTGCTGCCTCTGACTCCTGAAACAATTTAGTAGAAGCCAGCTTAGGGTCATTATTACCATTTAGGTACTTGAGGGCCCATGCCTAGGGCAGCAGCTTTAGGACGGTGGCCTATGTGGTAAATAAAAAAAGCTGGATTCTTGGATATAAATCCATGAGGAGGGGTGTGGATACATAGGTCCATGCTAAAGTTGCTACCTGTCTAGATTTCACCAGGACAGCATGGTATTTGGAAACATTCAATGGAAACAATGAAAATAATTACATGGTGATCAGCCAATTGCTGATAACCATGTCACCAATCCTGCCCCATCCCTGAAGTCACAAGTCCTGCCCCCACCCCGCCTCTGATGTCATCCACCCACCCCCTGCCCTAAGGCACTAAAATGATTCTTCCATTTTCATTAATTCCATAATTTTTTCACACCTTTTCAATTTTATTCCTGTTCTTCTTGGTATGCAAGTAATTGTTTGTGCTTATGGGAGTGTGTAAGGCTGGGGCTGTAACGTATGCTAGAAAAGATTAGAGATTATTTGACTAAAAGATTTTTCACAGCCCATCAGGTTTTTAAAAATGTATTCTTTTAAACCATGTACTGTATATTTCATTCCAGTCTCTGCCCCATCCAAACCCCAGGAGCAGTATATTTGTTCTTGTTTAATATCCAGCTTTCTCATTCCCTTTAAAATGTAAAAAACTAAATAATTCCATACCAAAAAGGTATTTATGATTTATCAAAGTTTATTATTTATTATCATGTTTTTCCCCTGATAAGTGAATTTTAAAAATGTAGGGATTCATTTAGTGTGTCCATTCTCCTACTCAAAACAGTTTATAGTCTAAAAGGAAAAGGAATTAAGACATAAGGTTGGGGTGACCTGTGCCAGTCTTTATATTGACCAGAAGCATGTACTTAAAAAATGATAAACCAGTAATTAGGGGTTGTTGGAGCAGAATAATGTTATTAAACAAAAGGTTTTTGAAAGCTTGAACTGGAAGTTTCATGGGCGAGATGAAGGTGGCCAGTTTGTTAGTTACTTGGAAGTGACTAAAATTACTACTTTTTCCTAACTATAAAAATATATATTCAAGTTTTATTCCCCTTACTATACAGTAAATGTAACTTTCTAATGCTATGACCATCTATATTTATGAATTGTGCGTTGTTGTGTGCAGATAAAAAAAACTTTAAAAACAGGAGAAAGTTTAGGATATATGAGTTTCTGTCTTTCATTCCCCAAACCTGATCTAAATTTCAATGTTCTACTGTACTAAATGGTTCTAATCAGAAGATGAACAACCTCATCACCACCTTTAGTCGGTAATCAGACTTATGAATGAATTAGGAAGTGTTTATCGTGCTGAATCTTTGATGATAAAATCAGGATTTCTGAAAGATACACTGGAATCCTAAGAACTCTCACCTCAATAACTGCATCGAACACAGTCACAGACGGTTTTACTTTGGCAACTTGATTTTAAAAAAAGTTGCAGAAAATGTGCTGTAGGTTTCTTTATTGCTCAACTGGTTTTCATTAGGCAGTTACATCTATACCATAGCCAATAAATTGCTGTGAGCAGAGTCATATTGTTGCTGTATCGGTATAATTTTTTCATTAAGTTACAAAAAGCCTACATTGTACAATATGTAACCACTTTATAAATAAAATATTGTACCTGAAGAAGCCGAGGTAGTCGGTGAAACGCGTTGGGCGGCATAGGTGGACGGTGGGGTGCCTAGCTCCCACCTCGTCCCCACGTAGTCAGGCAGGTTACGGCTCATAAATATAAAAAGAATTGGATGGCACTCACCAAAAGCAAATGTGCTAAATCATTAGTGGTTTTATTTCGATCTCCAACACAACGTTTCGGAGGAACATCCTCCTTTATCAAGTGTTCTCAAACAAGTAATTCAAAAAACAGGTATATATAGTGAATAGGGAACTCCGCCCTTCCAATTAAGTGACATCAATATACTTACATATTAACCTCTACCTGGTAGTGCAAACAGTTTACATCATACAGTTATAATTACTATACCTGAGTAATAACAAGAGTGATAATAAATGCATTTATGTGGTACTTCCGTGAATTCCATGTGCTATTTGTATATTAGTGTCCATATGTTCACAATTTTCTCTTGTGTCTAAAAGAATAAACATAATTTTATTTAAACAATATCTCTCCTTTGAATTATTACTAATCAAATTACAAAAGCAGGCTAAGCACATATCAATAATAACAGGAGTAATTCAACTCTTCATTCAATCCCATTGGGGCCATCGTATTTAATTTATCGATCCACATGATCTCTTTTTGTAATAGTATACGATTGTAGTCGCCACCTCTTGGAGGTACACTGACCACTTGTAATACCAACCATCTCAATTGGCTACGTTACGGTTACGGCTCATGGGGTGTTGATTGGAAGGGTGGGAGCGGGTAGAACTATGGGCATTAAGCCCTGTACATTGGATTCATTGAATATTCGGCTCTACTTGTTCCACCGTCTGCAATTTTAATTACGTGTGTTTTAGGGATACTGGTCCCGTACTGCGCCTATACTAGAATGGCGGTATGTTAGTGAGTAGTGAGTGCTGTCTGTTTTTAACCAGTGATTAAAGGTTACGTTTTAATTTAATTTGTTACTTTGTGCTTCAACCCACTGAACTGGTTTGCTGGTGAGCAGGATAAGGACACGGGAAGTTGCAGTTTCCTTTCCTGGTTACAATTGTTGCTAATTACATTTGTAGATATACAAACCTGCGGTGGGGGTTTGGCGATATCACTGACTGTCTGGCTCTACTCTTTTTCTTTTTTTTGGAACATTTCAAGCCTTGTAGCCTGTGAAAGTGGCATCTGCAGGGACAAATTCACATGGCAGCAAATTAAGGCGAAAAGGTTATTATTAATCTTTCCACACAGCACATATGTGCAAAGCTAAAAAACAGGAGGAAGTCAGCACCAGAGTCTAAGGAAACTTTGCATATCCAACTCTGACTCACATATATGTGTTTAACATGAAAAGTGCTATGTTCCTATTTTCAATATCAAAAGTACACTAGCTTTTCATTACTTTAAAAAGGCCTCCTTTTCTGCTTTATATATGCCCAAAATATCCCAACCTCCCAAAAGACAGTGGATAGAGATAGTCAGTGCCTCTGTCCCCTGTTAACAACTTATTTACTGTATCTATGAAGGGGCTGCCCCAAAAAGTTTAACAAAGTATGGTCCCCATGGATCTCCAAACATCTCCCGTCACTGCTACCTGAAACCCAAACAAGTTTACACAATCTCCTAGCTATGTTAAACAAAAAAATAAATCTTAATAGCAATATCAGTATAATATTACCTCAGAGTACTTACCGGCATTTAGGCAAAATGTTTACTCAACACTGCTTAATTGTCCTCTGTGAATTTACCTCAAGTAACTCTTCTCTCTGTCTCTATTTTATTTTCTATCTCCATTCTCTTTCTGAGCATGGCAACTAAAACTAAAAAAAAAGTCTTTGCCTCAGTATTAGATTTATTTGGTATTGGACTTGATCAAGTGAATTTGGTTGTATTAGTATTTTAAAAGGGAGACAGATGTGCCTCTACAAAGAACTATTTTGAATTTTTACACAAAATAGAGTATTTCTAGTGGTATTGTACTAACTGTCAGAGCTGTTTTCTCTTTTCCTGTGGCCACTGACCTTTTAACATGTGTAGACTGAGCATCAAACCTGAGCAATATGCTACAGCCCATAAGGAGAGGCTAAGTAATTAAATAGATTTGATTTTCCTTTGACTAGGTCATTGAATGTAATTATCTTCTTAAGCAGCAAATAATTAATTCAATTTTGATATGTCTGTCCCATTTCACAATGAAATCTCAGTGCCACACAATATTTGAACTGCAGACCACAGGGGCAAAGTGTTAGACGTGAAGGTAGACTCAAATTTGCATTTGTAATATATATTAAAAATATATCTATATTTATGTTTAAGGTATAGGTGTACAGGTGTACAGGTATAGGATCCCTAATCCAGAAACCTAATTTTAAGTCCATTATAAGAAAATATTCCAAATTTTTAAAGAAACAGTAACACCAAAAATGAAAGAATTACAATAAAATGTGCTGATGCCCTGTACTGATAAATGTTCTCTGTTTGCTTCAGAAAGACTAATACAGTTTACAAAAACAAGCTGCCGTGTAGCCATGGGGGCTGCCATTCATGTTGAAAAAAGGATACACAGGATACATAGCAGGTAACAGATAAACTCTGTAGAACCGAAAGGTATTTTACCAGGCTTATCTGTTATCTGCATATACTGATTTCATAATCTACTATCATGATTACTCTGATTACAAAACAAGATAATCTTGGGAAACAATGTCTGCATAATCCAATCAATATACAGTATAATCTTTATTTTATATAATCCCAATTACAACAACCCCCAAAAAGGCAAAAACAACGGCATTTTTTTCGCCAATTCGCGAATTACGCTGGAAATTCACAATTTTTTCGGCAAAGCAAAACTGGGTAGATTCACCCATCACTACATATTAGCACTTGTGCTTATAATTTGTAGCAAAACACTTAAAAAAATATTTGTACTGTGTGTTAACTAATCATTTGAGGTTGTTTGAAATTTATAATATGGAATGGAATGGGAATTCGCTAACTGTCATATTTCAAATTAATTTCCATTCAGATTTATATAACTATTTCCCTTTCTCCTGACTGCAATGTGACATTTCACTTTACAGCATTTTATTAATTTGATAGCTATTAAGATATAAAGCTACACTCTTTACTAACACGTTGCCATTGTCCTTATTTTATAATGTCATAACAATTGAGGGCAATGGGCAATTAGTACAAAGGAGCAAGTGTCACAGCACAGTCAAATGGAAGGAAAACCGTGCTCCGTTTGAATCCTAAGGGAATTCTTTTCTTGCTATAGGCATCTTGCTAAATGTAAGTCTACAGTATGTTTTAAATTTATCTTGAGCCTAGGCATCTTACAGGTATAATTCAGCTGTCCAAATGCAAAAGAGTTTATGGGATTTCTACATTTAACTGTTTTCACTGAAATATTATCCCTAGATAGATGGTGAATTGCCAATTGGCCTGCTGTGTTATAATATTACTACACAATCCAACTGTCTGTTGGGATTCTCAATCATTGGTCCGCTCCAAATTAACATTTAGTATACAGTAGGATTATAGGACAGTTTATTATTTTTTCTGGTTTTAGAATCATTAAGATATTTTGTTCACCTGTTATCTGGTGACTAGGAGATATGTACCCTAGCAACCAGTGAGCAAGTTACTAAAATTGAGAATATTGATAAAAGTGCCACCAGACAGAATTTGCAGCTCACACATCTCAAACCAGGAAAAAGCAATGAGAGCAGACTTTTCCAGATACTATACATAACAGGATTCCTCAATGGACCCTTCGTCAGGTGCCATTCCACTGAACCACCTTGTTACATACCTTTATAAAACACCAGGAGACAGATGGTATAAAATGGTCACAGCATATATCACATTTTACCACATAAATAGGACATTGCCAGCCTAACACAAGGCAATATTCTAAAGCCAAAATTCAATAAGAGATTGTTATTATGCCCTACCATTCCTCACCAAAGACTTGAGGTTAGCACTATGGTATTATATCCACCACTAAGTACTAGGCTGCCTCTATGTACAGAAAGGGTGGCACCAAAATTCTGCTACCAGCAGTAGCTGCATCTTCCACCATGAGAGAAGTTCAGCAGCCCTGATGCCAGTCCTGATGCTGCAGTGTTTCAATGATAGTTGACAGCCTGCTATAGAAGCAGGGTTGAACTGGGGGGGCCTGGGGCCCACCGGGGCTGCTGTCTCAGGGCCCCCCTCTGCCAAACATGTGCGCATCTGTGCAAGCTCGCACACACGAACTGAGGCTTTTCTTCGTCCAGCTGGACTACGACCGGCAGAATGAAACACAGGGTGTGGATCTGGGCTGATGGGCCCACAAGAGCCCAGTCTGACCCTGTATAGAAGTCAATGGGAGCTGCTCTGATCCTATTGGATCATTTTTAACCAACTTGGGGGCATATTTACTTACATGCAAATGTTGATTTTGGATGTTTCCGCATATCTACATCAAACATGATTTTGCAAAACTTAACTTTGTGTCAGCAAATGAACGCTGGTGTACTTTCATCAGAAAAAAATAATTATATATA
>CM044438.1:93246125-93263586 GCA_024363595.1 Xenopus borealis
CCACTTGCACTCATATTTACACTGGGTACTTACAGTCTCCCAAATGCAAATCCTCACAAAGACCTTTTGAGTTTTAAACGCCTTAAGGTTTTTAACACTGCTGAACATTTAATTCACATGCAACACTCGCTAAGCAGCTCCCACACTCGCTTGCTGTATCAGAGATAAAGGATCAAACCACAGAACACAAGCCTGATCAGAATTTACCTGATTAACACCTCCCCCTTAATTCACAGAGAGAAAGAAAAAAAATGCTGTTTGCTACCAGCATTTTTTAAATGTTCCCCTTAGAAACTCTCAGACTAAAACACAAAAACAAAAGTTAGTGCCCTAAATGTATTTACTAGTTCACCCCAAACAGAGAAAAGAAAAGCAGTTTGTCTTAATCAGAAACTCTCAGAACACACAGCAGTTATTTGCACTTACTCCCTCAATGCTGCTGAACACTTAATTCACATGCAACACTTAGATCACATGCAGCACTCGCTAAGCAGCTCCCACACGCGCTTGCTGTATCAGAGATAAAGGATCAAACATATGGGAAAAAACTGGAACTGAATTTTGAGAAAATTTTTTTTTCCTTGAATTTGAATTCCATCAATGGAGCAAATTCACAAACATGCGATACGTTGGTTGCGCTAGCATTCGCAGCACTTCGCCAGGCGAATTTTCGCCAGCACTATGCAAATTCACTAAGATGAGAATTTGCGCTCAGGGTGGCGAATGTTAGCGAAGTAGCTCTACCGTTCGTTTGCCAGGCAGAGCGCAGTTACGCTAGCAATGCCTAATTTGTATACGGTGGGAACTTAAGCGTAAAATAGAAGTATATGTTGCAGCCACTACATTCCACTACACAAGCCCAGGAAACCTTTAATAAATTAAATTTAAGTTGTCCTATTGCCCTACATGTGCCCCCTGTATAGTTGAGTTGCCATATGTTAGGAAATGTAGGGGGGAAGGAGGGTAACCCCCCCAAAAAAATTATCGATCTTTTTCAGACTATCACCCTCCTATGCTAAATAGAAAAAATTTGACTTTTTTTTTTCAACCTCCTATCTATTGTATTGAACTTGGCCTGGTCTGACCATTTGAAGTAACGTCTAGCGTAAGTGCTAACGTTGAGGAAAATGTTCATCTTAGTGAATTTGCAAAGTTACGATCCTTCGTCAGTGCGCAACTTCGCCTGGTGTAAGGGTGCGAAGTTGCACAAGTCTATCTACTTCGCTAGCGTGTCCGTGTTAGTGAATTTGCGAAGTTGCAAAATTACGTCACGCTGGTGAATTAGCACTAGCGTTAGAAGCTTCGCGCTTTAGTGAATCTGCCCCATAGAGTCTTCGCGTGATATGTGATAATTTTTTTCACTGAATTGAATCTGGCCCATTGTATGATATCTCCTAATATCACTGTAATAAGAATAACTAATGCTTCTTAATTGTAACCAATAAAATGTCTACTGTAAAAAAGTATTTTCTAAAATAAAAGCAGAGACCTGTTGCCAAATGGCTCCAACTTCAAAGACATGAGCAGAATCCACAGCATTTAAAATGCCAGGATATGAATGAAAAGGAGATAAAAACTGCAGTCGTGGCAGTCAAATTTAAGTATATATTTGTGTTAAACATTTTTCCGCAAAGTTTTTATAATGCGTTATTTATGCATATATTATGCAGGTTGTGATCTTTTATCCTTTCCTGTTGAGAAAAAGTATATAATTATGTTGATTTTTCTCTCTGAGTTAATTGACATTCAAATAAATTACTTAATTGAACTTTTTAATATTGCTTACTTATTAACTCTATTATGTGGGTAACGTCTGTGATAGTTTTGACAAGAATCCACACCAGCTGCTCCTTATTATGTCTTTTTAGCTAAGAGCTCACAAAATGATTTAATAATTTGTCACAGTTTGCCTGAAGCACTTAATATTGTGTACCAGTCATTGCGTCCCTGAAATTATATCCTTTTAAAGCTGTTCCTACACAGAGAATTTAAAGCATTTTAATTCCATGTGAGATTACAGATATTCTGAAATCTGTTCATTATATTTCTAGCTATTTAACATATATCATTCTCTTATTTGTCATCAGATGTAGACTTCCTGTAATCCTTAAATCCATGTGTTGCTCAGGAAGGATATATGGGATAAAAGTATAGATGTAAAAATGTATTATTAATTGTAATGAAATTCTGTGAAATGTAAACCCAAAAATTAGAATTTTGCCTAATGAAAGAAAATATAACTCTAAGCAACTTTCCAGGAGCAGATAGACACTGTTTTCAATAGCAATTAAATTGCATATTTTCAAATGTATTTATACATTATACAATTTCATTCATATGGAGAAATAATCAGATTACACATGTAGCATGTGATCAAAGTGGCGTGTGGGGGGGGGGAAGCGGTTTTTGACAAATCATGAAGGGTTCTGTGTGGTGCATATACTGTATATACTGTGTGTACTGCAATGTAACACTTTCTGTACACAGTTATATAGGTTATATTGGTTGGGAAAACTTTCACTTGTTGATTTGACCCACCCCACATTGGTCTGACACCTAACTATTTAAAATGCTGTCAAAGGGCTTGGTCTTCTTGATCGTTTCTAAAAAGCCTAGACTGTATTTTGGTTACACAGTTTGACCCCTGCCTGATTGGCTGGATTCCTGTCTCCTTTGTTGACGTTGGCCTTATCTCCTCACTCCTCACTTGGTTGATCTTGCTTCCTGCCAAATGCTCCATTGTAGACTTGAAAATTATGCTTGCCCACAGTGATGTAACTACCATTCCCTAGACTCATTTTATATGCAAGTTTTAGTAACTTTGTTGTTTGCATTAATTTATGCTCTCATATGCAAACATATAATGTATATTATTGTTAGGCAGAACAATTTATATCTTTTTTTGCAAACAACTACTTCATTTGCAATAAAGCCCTCACCTCTAATCTAAGCAAACAGGGTGCTTGTTCACTGATAAATTAAACTACTAATTGTCTTGTGGACTATAATGCAATAGGCTTTTGCAATAGTGCTGTGTTTTGATAGCGAGGATGAGCAGTGTATAACTTTGTTAGCAGGTTCATGTAGCCATTACACAACAGTAACATAAACTCTATCCTTCTTAAACAGTATAAACAGTCCTGTGTATACACAGCATAACTCATGTGCACAGTGACCTCTGCAGGCCATTTGTATAAACACCACATATTCCCCCTATAGTAGGAAAGCATTTGGGCAAATGTAATAAACAACAACAATGATACAGTATGCATCTTAAAGCAATAATATACATTCTTAACATCAAATAGTCCTTGGTCCATGCTGGTAGTTTTCTAATTCTTTCAGTATGCCTTATAGGTTCACTTTCTTCAGGCCTATTGCAGTTGGCATCAGAAATAGGAAAATGTCCTTCATCAAATGGAATGTCTCCAAATTCATATCTATCAGGAGCAAGACAACTTGCATACCATATGCGTCCATCAGATAGTTCATATGTGTATGGTTGCCGATGGCGTCTCACTTCAAGTGGTGTAGTAAATTTAGATTGTACTTGTTTCAGTAATCCTGGTTTCTTGATTCTGACTAAAGATCCATGCTGAAAGTGCACTTCTGTTGCAAAAAGTTTTCTGTCAGTATAAGCCTTGCATTTGGCCTGTTGACATTTGACAATGTCAGCAGTAGATGATTTTGTAGGAACAGTAATTGGTGGAAGTTTGATTTCTGCAACATGTAACCTAGTGCGCATCTGTCTGCCATGTAATAATTCAGCTGGAGATGATTGGGTTATTGCATGGCATGTTGCTCTATAGTTATGTAGTTCCTGTAAGACAGCCTTTATTATAGAGTAGGGCAATCACCTCAATTTTTGATGTACTGGTTTTACATCTGGTCTCATCTCAACTTTGTGTACAAAGTTCTTTACACAATCCAATGAAGTGTCACTTTGTGGTGACATTTTAGACACTGGCTGTATGACAAGTGTACTGGCTGGTGCTGTAGTAATGAGACCATCCACTAATTGTAGGTTTAATGCAGCGAAGCGATCCCTTCCAAGTATAGCAGTACCCTTATTCACAATATAAAACTCACATTTTACAGTATTTGATTCAAATTGTACACTGTAACTGGCAAGCAACCAAGCACAGGGATTGGATCCTTTGAGTAACTAACCAGTCTCAGGGCAGGTGCAACAAGCCTATCTTTTGCAAAGTATTTCAAGAAAATATTCTTTGGTAGTATAACAACAGCTGAACCTATATCACGCATCAGGTTAATGGAGTGTCCTTTGTCAGCAGAAGCAGTATTGACATTGGTACATATAAACTTGTCTGAAATAAATGTACCAGCTTTATCCACACTGAATACTGTAACATTTTTAGTAGTGACTTCATGAACATCTTTAGCAGAACTATGACAGACCTTAGCAAAGTGATCTACCTTTGAGCATTTGCAGCACTGTACAGCTTTTGCAGGACATGTAGTATAGTTTGTGAGTTGTGTTGAACCACAGCAGAAGCAGTATTTTTTATTTGTATTTGCTGCACGGTTTTGCAGTGAATCCTTTTCTTTAGCACTGTATTTTGCCTGTGACTGTGCATTTTTAGGCTACAATACTGGATTCACAGACTGTACATTCCCAGAAGTTCCCTGACTGAGAGTTTTAGCCTCTGCCACAGCTGTTTCAATTTGGCTTGCAACTGTAATATCCTTTGCAAGGGTTAAATCCTGCTCTAGGCTCGAACTCACAGGTCTTACAAAAAAAATACGTGTTTTTAGTCAAAAATAAGAACTAACATTTCGGCTAGCACGCTAGCCTTTCTCAAAGCCTTTTTTTTTTAGAAAGGCTAGAGTGCTAGCCGAAACATTAGGCTTTATTTTTTACTAAGAAACAACGTTATTTTTTGTAAGACCTGTGAGTGTGAGCCTCCTTGTGGTATATATTTATCTTTTTGGGCTTTATTTGCACCCAGGCAACTTACACCACTATCACCCAGGCAATATATACAGATGCAATCACTTTGGATGGTGAGTTAAATGCGTCGCGACTTAACTCATTTATCTCATTTATCCCACTTATCACAGAATATTGTGTCACAGCATCCCATCCAATTAAAGAGTTCACCATTGAAAACAATGGAGCTTTGGTATGCTAATGAAAAGGTTAAATGCATTAAAGGAGTTAAGATAACTTTAGATAACACAGTTTCTTCAATTAATGCTGAGTCACGACGCATTTAACTTACAAATCCAAGTGACTCTATCTGTATATATATATATATATATATATATATAATACCAAAACAGGGGGGTTGTGGTGGGAGCACTCTAAAGGCTTTAAAGTATATATAAGTATTATAAATGCTAATGCATATACACCCAAAACAGGGGTTATTTTGTTACAAAGTTATGATCATAAAATTGATAAGCCACCATACCACATCAAGGTAAACCTCGAATGGCGGTCCCTAACTTGTTTTATTTATTACGTGCATTCTAGCATTACCTGTATTCAGTGTCCATTGAACGCTGTTTTTTCACTGAAGGCTAAATCCTCCCCAGCCAGCAATCAGGCTTTTAAAGGAGAGATATTCCCAAAACAAACGCCCAATTTTAAAAGCATAGGATCACCATTAGTTTAAAGGGAGGGGCATGGGGTGGTACAACCACTGGCTATGATCATAACTTTGTAACTTATGATCATAACTCCCAAGAGAGACTGACTTGTGAAAACTGTAAACCAATGAGGTTTTCAACTCATTGTTTAAAGTTATACCACAGAACTTGTTACTGTTTAAGTTTGTTTGGTCTGAACAATAAACCCCAGGCAGGAGCCTGTCCATTTCTGTTGCAAACTGAAGCCTCCTGTCTCCTCTGTAAGAACTGTTTTACCTGAGCCCTACCCGCTGTTATATATATAGTGTATATATGTATGTGTTTGTGTGTGTGTGTAATACAGAGTTACCAAATATTAGCAGCAATTTAATTTATGATTAGAGAGGAAACCTGAATTGTCTTGGGAAGTTTAATATCTGCCTAAAGTCACTAATACTAAAAATTTTGTTGGATCTGTTGATGAATTCTCAGCCAAGAAATAAGAAGTAAATCTCTCTGGGTATATAATTCGTTAATAACTAAAATTTATTCCATAAAGTGCTGCATGATAACTACAATTGCCCTAAGTTGACTTCCAACTAATTTGATTCCAGAAACATCTGAAAGTTGTGGAACTTAACCTTTTCTAACAAGACGATTGAAAAGCACCAAGTGTCCACAATAAGCCTGGGGAGAGTTACAGAAAATGTTCCCAAACTTGACTTTGCAGTTTTAATAAAAAAATGTAGGTCTGCAGGTGATTTAAAATGTTAATGCAATTTTTGCCCTTTATTTTGTTTTTGGATTATTAAAAATATCCCAGGTTTGCTGAGAAATGTTCTTCATTTTGTGAGACTAATGCAAGGAAGAAATAATTTAGCACTTCATAAAAACCCAATTTTGATGATAGCTTATTTCTCAGACATGTCAAACTGACCAGCTTTACTTACTTTTGAATACAAGTCCAAACAATTTTACCAGTCTGTACAAATATTAAAAAAGATAAAGTTCTATGTTTTGCATTTTATATTTCCCAGTTTAAAATCTTTCTATAAAACTGTATTTCCCGGATAAGAAGAGTAGATACATTCCTGTGTCTGCAGTGTGAATTTATGCAGGAATACATATGAAAATGTACTTGCTAAAAATAATTCATAATTGAAGAAAACTGTCACGAGAGCTAGATTTGGCGGCTCTCTCCCGGTGCGTATTTTCTCTTCTGCTTCGAATCCAAGATGGCAGCACCCTGGATCTCCACATGGGTGCAGTGATGTCACTGACGCCAAATTCTAAATAAAAATATGCTTAAAGGACAAGGAAACCCTAAAAATGAATAGGACTAAATATGCCATGTTTTATATACTGAACTTATTGCACTAGCCTAAAGTTTCAGCTGGGTCAATAGCAGCAATGATCCAGGACTTCAAACTTGTCACAGGGGGGCACCATCTTGGAAAGTGTCTGCGATACTCACATGCTCAGTGGGCTCTGAGCAGCTGTTGAGAAGCTAAGTTAAGGGGTCGTCACAAATTATCAAGGAGAAAATTAGGTTGGCCTGTAATATAAGCAGATGCTACAGGGCTGATTATTACATTCTGATGCTAGTTGCACTGGTTTCTGTGCTGCCATGTAGTTATTATCCATATTAATTATGAATCAGCCTTATACTGTGACATTTATATTCCATGTGTACTGTATATTTTTAATATGTTCCTCAGCTCAGTAAGTGACAGCAGCACAGAGAATGTGCAGTGAATCAGCAAAAAAGAAGATGGAGAGCTACTGGGGCATCTTTGGAGACACAGATATTTACTGCTAAAGGCTGTGGTTGCCTTGGGCTGGTACAAAAGCCCAAAACATAATGTATAACATTTCTACCCTACTTCTTTAGTTTAACTTTCTGGTTCAATGCGCATTTATAGGATTTCCTGATGGGTTCCTGGGTGCTTCTATATTTTGTGCTAATTGATTCCTGTACTTCCTGACCCTGCCCAAACTTGTATTTTTGATACTCTTCTGCCTGCCTACTGAACTTTTTCCTGGATTTGACAATGATTACTCCTGACCCCTTCTGTTACTGCAACTTAGACTTGAGCCCTGGGTTTCTTCCTTGGTCCTGACTACTCCCCGTTGGGAGCTGATAGGCCCCCTGACAAAAACAGAAATTGGCTTTGCAGAAAGGCAGATTTGCAGTTCTTTTAGGACCCCTGGATTAATATAGTTCTCTCTTTGTGCTTAGATAAGACAAAGCAATTCACAGCAAAAATCAATTTATAGTGATACATTAGGGGTTATTTATGGCACAATTTGGTTCACACAAATTTCTCCACAGTTAGTTTCACATAAAACCTCATTAATTAAAAGGTACAGTACTTGCATTGAGATGTCCTCCATAGCACAGAGGAAACCTGGAACTACTGCCACCTCTGGACCAGGCAGTAGCTCCAGTGTTCCCTCAGCAACCTTTTTTAATAAGAAATACTACATTATGGGGAAAAACATTGCAATGAAGCCTATTATAATTTTTTCAATGTCTTGTTTATTGGGGGAATTATATACATTATACACAATCAACGTGCAAAGTTATATACATTATACACAATCAAGCTTCTTGGTTGTAGGTGGCATAATTTTATTTTTGAATTTTTACTTTATTTCCAATAGTACATTTCATCTATTCTTAATATGTTTACATTCCAAAAGCATGTAAAAGTCATATCATTCTCTGTGATAATGATTTACAAAAGTAATAATTTATGAAGAATTAAGCTGGCCATAGACGTAAATATTTTTGAAAGATCCAATGTTTATCGTGAGACCACAATTGTCTCAAAATGATCGTTTAAATGCCCGATGTGTCCATCAACTAAAAAGACCATTTCAGGTGATATTGCCAGCAAAACTGAAGGATCGCAGCCTGCTTTGCCCTGCAAACATAGGTAGATTGCATGGGGACAGATAAAGATTTTCTAACCTGGCTGATCAATCATCAGACCGATGTCGGACAAAAAATCATAAGATGTACGATCGTTTGTATCCCACTAACCGCACGATAATTTGAGAGATTGGTCAGACTTCCCTAAGATCTGTCATTTGGCAGGAAACATTGTTGTATCTATGGGGAGCTTTATGCACAGCTTTGTAAGGTTTAAGCCACACAAAAACAATGGAATTTAGCTGTTCAAAGCTGGAATATATTTTCTGGAAATAAAAATGATGACAAAAAGATTAGAAAAATGTGATTAAATGCAAACTCCTGTGAAATGCCAGCAAAATTGCCAGGTATCCCAGCTAATAAATCACCCCATGTCTCTAAGCTTACATCTGGGTTTAGCATGTATTTGCAAACCAGAGTTTTCACTATTTTGATTTTGTAGTAGGTTAGATGGAACCAGAACAAGCAGACAAAAGAAAAGTCTATATAATTTGCCCCATGATTTAGCCTTTTCTGTTGCATCTGAAAATACCTTTACATTTACCCAAGCATTTCTTTTAAAGTTTTTACTTCTACTTCTGCATAAAGTGAGCTCTGAGCATCTTCCATCCACTCCACTAAAGCAGCACTTCCTGACATTACTTCTGAGCTTTCCACCTGACAGCTCCAAGGCATGGCATCTTGTTATGTTATTCTTTTTCCTCAGAAATATGCTCCCCCTCTGAAGTTTATAGAGCCCTTTGATCTATTTAAATGTTTCATCTAAGTCTCTCCTGCAGATACCCAGTAACCTGCTAGCTTTTCCTATTGCTTGCCTATACTCCATGCTCTTGTAAGTCATTTGAAATTAAATCTCTACGTGTTTTTTTTATAATTTTTAAAATCCAATTTTCTCTTTTTTAGCAAATACATTTAATTTGTATTATAATTCCTCTGCCTGGTATGCTTCAGAAAAAAAGAAACGACTACCTCTATACAATTCTACACCTCTATAAAATTACTAACTTAAATGTTAAAGAGCAACAGCTCCGCTTCAGATCCCCAGGGCACTCTTCTTGTTACCTGCATACTTGTGAATTCAAACCACATTTCTTTCCAAACAGCTCCACATCCATTCCTAACACATGCAATGTACAGAGTGTTGGTAAATCAGGCCTTTAGGCATGGATTTAACAGGGGCTCTATTGTGTATCTATGTATGAGTTGTTCTACATGCTACCAACTTAAAACGTGCTTTTTGTGTTGAAGTATTGCCTTGCAGGATTGTTCACAATTATTCTCAGAAGTCTGCAACACAAAGATTGTTTGTTAATTTTTTCTCCATAATAAATATACACATCACGCAAGTAATGTGAATTGATTACAAGCAAATTGTGTTGTAGTTGATGATTATTTTATGAGACAGCAGTCTCTTACTACCAAACACTGAGCTTCTAAACTAATTGCTAACTAGTCATTTAGTATGTGAATATTTTGTGAGTAGTAAGGCAACAATTTGAGACAGGTAAGGTAGCACAGCAAAGGTCTATAATGCTGCATCAGAATAAAAAACATAGCAGTTTGCTTTGTTTAGATTCCAATCCAGACTAATTTAACTCTTTCACAGTCAGCTTCCTATGATCCCACTGGTCACACGTTGAATTACCAACCAACACTACAATTGAGTTATCAAGCTATTGTTCTACAGAATTAATGTCTCTCAGGGTACTTAAGTATTAGGGATGCACCGAATTCAGGATTCTGTTAGGTATTCAGCCAGAATTCGTCCATTTTCAGCAGGATTCAGCCGAAACCTTGTGCCTGGCCTTAAATCCTTAAAATTATGTGACTTTTCATCACAACACAAGGACATAACATTTTTTTTTGCCACGCACATTGTTCACAGCTGGCATTTACCCTTCCTCTCACTAATTTGCAGGGGTCGCATTTGGTTAGGTATTCGGCCGAATTTTTCACAATGGATTCAAGGGTTCAGCCAAATTCAAAATAGTGGATTCGGGACATCCCTTATAAGTATATATGACCATATACAATGATAAAAAAATATACAAAAGACCTGCAAATATGAGAACAAAATGTGGTTTGAGAACAAAAGGGTGCCATCATATTACAAACTCCATTATGTACATTCTGAACAAGTAATCTGTCTCACAAATGTATAACATCCATGTTAGAGATGCAAGTATGTGTAAAGTGACTTAAATAATGAATTATGTATAGTGATGGGCGAATCTGTGGCGTTTCACTTTGCCGAAAAATTCGTGAATTTTCAGCGAAATTCGCTAAATGGCGAAATAATTTACGAAACGAGTCACACTGATGTTTTGTTGACGCGCGCTTATTTTGACGCGCTTCAGAATAGTTTTGACGCACAGTGCATATACATACATACCCCCAACGGTCACTTTTTTGGAGGGACATTTCCTCTTTTGACAGCGCAACCTGCAGTCCCTCATTTCATTTGTATTGGAAAGTCCCTCTTTTCTCTGCACGGAATAGCCAGAAAAAGAAAGAAGTTTCTAACTTAATTGGCTTTTGGCAGAGAGCCTAGAAGGACAGCTAACAGGTGCAAAAAAGATGCTTTTTAACTTAAAAATAAGTAATTGATTGTATTTGTAACAGTTTAGAGAGAAAATAAGGAGAAATATTTTCAAGCTTTCGTAACCTGCCAAATTTGGTAAAACGAACATGTTAATTAGTGGTTGTGGCCTCAAAAATGGGTGCGATCAAAATGTTGCAGCGCTACATATGGAAAAAAAAATTTCTGTCCCTCTTTTTACTTCCAAAATGTTGGGAGGTATGGAAATATGAAAAAAATTGTAAAAAATGGCATCTTTTGCTTTGTGTCTGAATGTGCTGAATAGCATTGGAGTCAATGAGAAGAGCCATTTACATGCGTTTCACTTAGTATACACACATGCCCTGCATTGTTAGTGGACTCTTATCTTTTCAAAAGAAAAAAATGCCTCCCATTTTGCCAGCTTCTTAAAAACATCTGTGATTATTATTTAAAATAGTGAAACATTAAAAAGGCATATTTTAATATATATTCATTTATTTTTAAAAATATTTTCACTGCACAGATTGTGCTGTTTTGAAGTGAAGCGACGAACTCAACGCGCTGCGAACTTGGCACGCGACAAAACAAAACACACGGCGAAACTTTGAAATGTCCGAAATGTCCGAAATTCTCAGCAAATTTGCCTAGGGTGAATTTATTCGCCCATCACTAATTATGTAAAAAAGGTGGACAGAATATATATAATCGTGTAACTAGCTAGAGCATGCCAAGCTAGACTTTATTGACAAAATGGATGCTTGTGACAGAAACCAAGATTTTATAGCACAGGATTCATTCTATCAACAAAATGAAAACTCAGTTTCACAAAACTGATAAAATAATACTGTCAGACACTTTACTGAACCAATAAGAACAAAGGTAATTGCCATATAACAAACAAGATGAAAAGTTGCCAGCTCTGCTCCAAATGGCTGCATCACTCCTTATGCATAGGATACTATCTGGCCTGCTATAGAAGGCACCCTATAATGTGCCCTGTTCTGCATAATAATAAACACGAACAAAGTACAAACATTTCCTAAAAGGGCTGCTGTTAAACATTAAGGGGAAGATTTATCAAAGGTTGAATTTAGAATTTGAAAAACTTCAAATTCAAATTCAAAAAGACCAACAAAAATTAAATTTAAGTTTTTTTTGTTCAAATAGGGCCATTTTCGATCGAATAGGTCCATTTTAGTTCATATTCAAAACATATAAATCTAAGTAATAGTACATTCGACCTAATTCGATTTGTCGTTTTTCGAAAAAACTTTGAGTTCACCAATTGACTCCAATTGGAGTCCACCATAGGGTAAAACAGTAATTCGGGAGGTTTTAGATGGTGAATGGTTGAAGTAAAATTTTTAAAGAGACAGAACATGATAAATTTACAAATTGACAAAATAGCTCGAAATTCAATTTTTTTGTTAAATTTTCACTTCAACCCATGATTAACCTGCCCTAAAGAATTCTTAATTGGTAGTTCTTTCAAGTGGCTGAGAAATAATATGAAATAATATAAGGCTATTCTTATTGTACTTATTGTATTTATTGTACTATTCTTATTGTAGTAACCTCCTTGCATGGCCATTTCAGTTAAGGGCATTCCTCCTGTTATGTCAAATGTGATTTCTATTCCTGTTCCCGTTTCCCTCTTCCTGTCTAAGTTAGGAGCAAGCATAAAGCAGGCCAGCTGTAATGCTTCCTAGCTGTAATCTTGCACTGGTTAGCTTACTTCAGTCTCTTACTAATATGTTTAGCTATAGTTCTGCTAATACATAATTGGTTTAGTCAATTTAGACACACATTCTGTATAGTAAGAAATGTAGGTCTTATGAGCAGTCTCCTAGTAAGCTGTAGTTCAACTACTACATAATTGGTGTAGCAATACAATTCAGCCACTCCTGAGTACTGTGTGCAAACAAGGGGTCATTTATACAGTGGTAATATTAGGGTGATCATAATTTATTTATATAGCAGCACCAAGCTTATTACGACAACGACACGATGGACAATAATCACCCAAACGTCAAATGTCAATGATGAAGTCAGTAGGAAACAAATGCTTGCCAACATGCTGTTCCCTGAGCAATGCAAAAATGTTGCAGGGATAGGAATGAATAAAAATATGAATCGTAGGTTTATTATTTTCATTCTCCACAAATAGTGTTGTCCATCTTTCTATCATGTTGAAATTGTCACACTCTGTTCTTTTGCTTCAAATGTTTTCATAATACAGGAGAGTTAAAAGTAAGTGGTTGCCAGGTAACTCCATATAATCATACTGTAAAAGCCTGAATTTTTTTGAGGTTAGTGATTCATTTATGGAATCATATTCATGATCAAAGCTTGTTTCCCAGATAGGCACATCATTGTTGGTTTGTCATTAGTGAATGTATTGTCATTATGTTTGAAACCTCTCCTGCCATGATCTATGATCTAACAAAGAAGAGGAGTGCACTTCATTGATAAACTCATTATACCAACATAAAGGAGGTTCAGCAACAAATCTTCAGAAATGGCAGGAAGGCATAAAATGTATATATATAGTACACAAACATTCCAAGCCAAAGTATCTGGTAGCATGACACTTTACCTGACACTGTAAAGTATTTCCTTGCTGCCATGTTACTATGTCAAAATTATATTAATTGAAGTTGATAATTGTTTTCTCCCTTAGCTCTCTTATGCACAGGTATTTTCTATATGGGACAGATCTATCAAATTCACATGAATGATTCAAAATTCGATCGAATTTTCAAAAAGATTTGAATTTGAATTTTTTAATGTTTTTGAAGACCACTTCGTCCATGATTGAATGATTCGAATAATACGAATAAGAATCTATTTGAATATTCGAATATTCAATTTGAACGATTTTATCGATTGAAGGATATAGAAATATTTCCTATTCAATTGTTCCACCAATCGAATTGCGGTAAAATCCTTCGAATTCGAAGGATTTTAATTCCTATAAAATTCTATGGTCAAATTTGAGGGTTTTTTAACCCTCGAATTCGACCCTTTGTAAATCTGTCCCATGTGTTTGATACATGCACTTACTGTAAATGCAACAGCTAATTGATTCCATTATAGTCTGAGTTGTACTCATGAGTGTTCAGAGCCACATTTTATTGCATTCGCATCTTATAATTTTTTTAAGACATGATTCTGCTGTATCTGGATATTCCATGTTCTGGGTCACTCCAGTTAAGCAATTAACAATTAAGGGGCAGATTTACTAAATTCAAATGAAGGATTCAAAGTTCGATCGAATTTTCAAAAACATTTGAATTAGAATTTTCTAATGTTTTTGAATACCACTTCGATCGATTTGAGCGATTTATAGATCAAATTGTTCCTATTCAATCGTTTGACCAATTGAATCGCGGTAAAATCCTTCGAATTCGATATTCGAATTTGAAGGATTTTACTTCACTTCCTGTTCACATGGTCGAATTTAAAGAAAATTTCAATTCGAAATTCGACCAATGATAAATCTGTCCCTAAGTATATTTAGTATATTTAGTATAAAAGTGTCAGGCAGTGTTCCCTCTATTGCACCTGTGTACATATTTTGAGGCCAGCGTACACCATAAATTGTAAACACATTAGGGACAAATTTACAAAATTCACATGAATGGATCGTAGTTGGATCGAATATGATGGAATTACGATCGTACGATTTAATCGGATATTCGAATATACAAATTTGGCCTCTTCGATCATCGAATACTGAATTATCGAATAGATTGAATGATCGGATATTCGATAATTCGAACATTCGATGATCGAAGGAATCAAAATTTTAAAATCCTTCGAATGCCTACTTCGCCAGATTGAACCTACCGAATTGCAATAGAAGCCTATGGGAACCCCCCATAGGCTTCTTTGGCTAAGTCCTGCTCGAATACCATTCATACGATCGAAGCTTTCGATCGTTCGAATTGTACAAATTTTTTTCGGAGACTCGAATGAAATTTCATAATTTTTTCGTGAAACCGAACATTCGGTATCCAATCGTACAAATTCATCAAGAAATTGAATATCGAACAAAATGATAGCCTAAAACTATTCAATAAACATTCGAATAGATTCGTAGGATTTTGGGTGAATAATAGTAGATTTGCCCCTCGTTGTTCACCCCAAAAATTACAATCTGACAACTTCCAATGTTGAGTGTATGGGCTGCTTTTCTATACTTTTTTTTCTATATGGGATGCTTTCTAAAGTATTTGGGCTGCATTTCTATACTAACTCATTTGGCAACCTCACTGTCAAAATGAAATGAAAATAAAAGTTCACAATGAAAATGTTAATTTCCTATTATATAAAAGGGTGGCCTCTAGTGCATTGATCCTAGTGCAAAAAGATCCCACTGCTATCTGTCAATAAAGTCCTTTGATGTAAAGAGTAGTTATCCAGGGAAAACAACCCAACTTTACCAATCTATCCTTATAATTTAAATCTTCCATTCCAGTTTAGTTGCATGTCTATGCACACTCTTCAGCTCATTTATATTCTTCTTAAGGACTTGACCCCAAAACTGCACTGCATATTCAAGGTGAGGCCTTACCAGGGACCTATAAAAAGGCAGAATTATGTTTTAATCTATTGTCTATGACCTTTACTGTATTTGCTTTAGTAGCTACAGAATGTCGCTACCTGGAATCATACTTGTTAGCTAAAAAAAACCTCAAATCCTTCTTAACTAAGGAAACCCCCAGCCATTTAGTGTATAATATGGCATAATAATATAATTTAATATTATTTGTGTCTGTTAAGTCTGTTAAAAAAGCAAGTGGTATTTTTAGAAAAATGAAAGTAAACTCCAGGAAACTGGATTATTGTCTTGTGATATCACAACTGTTGTTGCATTAATTGTGCCAGTGAGAATGGAGCATGAAGACACAGGGCTGTCATGAAACAAGACAACATTTAAGAATTTGCTTATTAGAAAACCATGCCCATGGTTACTGACAAATTTAGAACCCAGTGTTTGCTACTTTTATTTACCTGTGAAACTGAAATTTACTCAGTGTTTTACAGTAACAGATGTGTTACCTAGATCTTCCCAATCCTGTTAAAATGTATTATGCATTGTGACATCTTCTAATTAATAATTAATTTTGTGAGCAATATAATAAATTGCTATCAAAAGAAACAAACAGGTTTAACTTGATTGGGTTTATTTTATACTTCAGCTTGTACAGCTTTAAGCTTTATAGGCGGTTGTTCTGTGATTTGTTTTCGTTTTTTCTTTTTTGCCTGGCTAAATGGAGTCTGAACCATTTCATTCCCTCATGCGTGATGACAACATCAGATGCTTCTTGCTTCAGCTCATTGTTCTGGAACAAACTATGACCCGATGGGGATAGAGCTTTCTTTAAAATATCTACTGCAAAATTCAACATTCTGTCAATGAAATATAGTATTTTCTTTTACAACATGGCTTTCCAGTCAGTACCCTGACATACTTATTGTTATGGTCATTCCACAATGGCTTTCAGAATCCCAACTGCACCCATGTCAGGTAATGTCTTTGACCATTCTACTGTAACTACATTAAGGTACTAGAAAAATTTGTGGCACCACTAGTACATATGTGGCATATCTTAAATGTGACATTAGTTACTTTTTTAACATTTAAACTTTTTTATTTTAACCAAATAAAAATCTTCTTGATTATAATTTAATTGTGTAAATCTCTTTGCTGTTTAGACAAACAATTTTTCCAGCTGGATTATTGGTGACCCTGAAAAATATTATCTGTGTTCCCTTTCCTTTGAGTTTTCTCTGGCCCTGGGAGAATTTCCTGCAGCCCTGAACACAACACAGAATTCACTTGGGGCATCTGTCAGTATCTTTTATGTCAAAGTCACTGAATTTATTTCAATAACAGAACGTTATACTTTAACATATCTCTTGATGCCTTCTCTATTTGTGGGGTATGTTGAATTTGCACTGTATAATTGTTTCCATAGAAGTAAACATATTTGTCTGTATAATCTGGGGAACTTTCTACAAGTAAAGTAGTGACAAAATAAACTTTTTAAATAGGCTGTTATCTTGAAAATCATGGAAGACAATTTGAAAAGTCAAGGAAAGTACGCAAAATATATAAAAATAAAAGCATTTATCAAACCTAAACAGCCCAAAGTAATCCAGATGTATAGAGTGATAGTCCCCAGTCACTGCTTAGAAGCAATGCTGTGCTATATCTATTGTCTGAATCCATAATGTGTACCACATATAGGGATTCGCGCGAACATCGGCTGTTCGCGCTCGTCGGAAGTTCGCGAACGTCGCGCGAAGTTCACCATTTTGGGTTCGCGTTAGTTGGCGCATTTTTTTGCCCTCTCACCCCAGACCAG
>CM044438.1:93263686-93290252 GCA_024363595.1 Xenopus borealis
CGCAAGTTCGCGAATATGTTCGCAAACTTTTTTTCCGACGTTCGCGCCATCCCTAATCACATATGAGGAGAAAGGCTTCAGTCAGTTATTTTCTGCTCTGTGAGGATTATACATTTGTATGTACTTAAGGATTAGTAAAGTTTTTACCACTTTCAAATTTTTATGTATCTCATCTTTATAAATCAGTCCTATCATCAGGAACACTGTTATTTGTTTATATAAAGAACAATGTATTCTTAATTCATTATGGCGTGTTTAAATCTGGTCTCTGTTGTAGTTCTCTGGCCAAGCAACTCCATACAGTCTTTTAAAAGTGCAGTCAATGGAGATTCAGTCATCTGCTACAATATACTGTACTGTACATAAGCTCAGTGCAGAGAGACAGAAACATCCTTCTAATAACAAACAAGCATTTACTATAAAACAGTGCATATTCCTGTTAATCTGACCTTTACAAATAGTTCATTACTGCTTAACTAAATCCCTTTGCATGGATAGACTTTACTAACCATTGTCCATGCCCAGGGAACCCAACGGGATTTCAAACTCAACCAATACATATAGGCCAATTTTAGATATCGAGTTGATGTGTTTTCCACATGTACTTTCAGATAAGCAACAGTTTCAATCTGGAAGGGGTAAGCTGGTAGCTAGCATTGGACATGTACCCAAATTGTCTTATTCCCCAAACAAACAGTTTTCTTACACTGTTGTCTCTCACAATAGCCATACAATCCCCTCTACCCATATTTTATGTTAATTTTAATTTAGCCTTACATTCAATACCAATTATGCCTCCCACTAAGTATACACTCTCTATTTACTTCTCCAAACCCAGATCCACTATTTCACTTTTTACCCAATAACTTCCAACTCTTCTCCAATTTCTCTCCACCACTTACATAGTCATGTACTGCACATTGGCAGCAGAAGTGCTGTCACTCTGCAAGATTGTATAGAAGACTATGCAACCTTACATTCCTGCACTTACAGAGTCAATAAGGTGCATATGTGCAGAAATAGTACTGAAATTACCAACGGGAGAGCTGCTAAATAACAAGCTACTGTAAATAACTCAAAAATCACAAATATTAAATGTGACAACCACTTTAATTCTGTTCAGGCAATCACCCAATGCTTTCACCCCCTTCTATCTCCACAACAACATGGGTAGAACATTACTATTCTCCCAGTGTCCATATTTCTGTGGTTTTTGTCTTGCTTTGTATACCTGGTGGCAGTGGCCTGCTAATACTGCTCTTAATGTATGAAGCTATTGCAAGTGATCATGACGATGCCAAAGATTGTACTGTGCCACTTTCAACTGTTGGGGTTCCTAATGACAAATAGTTTCAAAAGGCAGCTGCCCACTGTATATAATAAAGCAACAGAGGCTATAGGTAACATATTTAGAGAGAAGTGTGTATCTGCATTAAAAAATCAGCCCTTGCAAAAAGGAGAAATACTGCAGATTTATATACTGAATTAGGCATTTCTGCTGCAGTCACTGGCACTGAAAATTAACATTCAGGTGTTGGTACAAAACATTTTACATTTTTGTAATAATTGACTATTAAGAGCTTGCGGTCTAGCATAAATGCAGATACAGTGTAATTATGGGAATTTGCATTATTTGTTATCACACAGAGCCCAGAACACTATCCTGATGTTTCAGCTTTTTGTGGTGTCTAATTACCTGAAACACCAATGTATTTATCAGTTTCTAAATATATATACACCAATTTTCTGGCACTATTCATATGCAGGTTTTCTTGTTATTTATCTATTAGCAATGCACAGTAGCACCGTGAGTCAAATGAAGGCACAGTACCTTTCTGCAAGTAAGGGAACATATTTTCCCACTATGAGTGAATTGATTTATTATACTGTGCACAGCTTTGTGTTCAGCCTTCTATAAGTTTACTGATGCCATAATGCCACTGTGCCAATCAGCTACTGAAAAAATCCTGTCAGCCACTACTTCTATTGTTAGTTTCTTGACTGAAAATGTAGAATGTCACTGTTCTGTGCCAAATATGCCTTTCCCCATCAACACATTTTATATTGGTTCAATTATTTACACGTGTTTAATGCAGCAGAAAACCATTTTGTATACCCTAAAGTGCTTTAGGTTGCCTTCAGAAACTGAAAAATGAATTAGAAGACACTTCCCTCTTAAATGTTCTCTGCATTGTGTTGGTGAAAGCATTCAGTAACAGGAAACAGTAAAAAGAATCAAGAAAATAAATAAGCTCTGCTGTTTTAAAGTTATAAATGGCTTCCTACTATGAAGATTATGCAAAGTTCAAAATTACAAGGAAGACATTTTTGGAAAAGTCAAAAGCATACCTCCCAATATTTTGGAAATACAAAGAGGGGCAAAATCATTTTTTTCACTACACCCATTTTTGTGGCCACACCTTGTTCATTTTATAAAATTTAAAGATTGGACATATTTATGCTGTTTTTTTCAGTTATTACAATGAAGGTAAATTGCTCTTTAAGCTGTGAGTCTAACTTTTCCCAAGGGACCTGTTATCTTATATTGTTACAATAACTTATTTGCTTATCTAGAAATTGTTCCAAATTATCTTATCTTCTTCTTTTGTTGTTCTGGGTTCTCTGCCAAAAGCAAATTAAGTTTTCTTTTTCTGGCTGTTCATTGCAGAGAAAAACTGGACTTTCCAGTACAGAAGAAGGACTGCAGGTTGAGTTGTCAAAAGAGGGACTGTCCCTCTAAAAACAGTTGGGAGGTCAAAAGAACCATAGTTTTTGTCACTGTTATTTATGGCCAATAAGGTCATTTAAAGGAATTTCAGCCTTCCAGAACAAGGTCATAAAGCTACTTCAAATGTTGAAAATGCAGCCGCCAGGGTTCATAATACAATAAGTATAAAATGGAAGCGTCTAATAAGTGAGTCAGTAAAAATGCACTTTATTTATGCACCGCTACAAACCTCAGCACAGGGCAGTGATTATCTGTAAAGGGAAAGGCAGAAATTCTGTTTTATTGTGAAACAAGATACCATAAGGGGAGTCAGTGCCTATAAATAAATGATCACTTATAGGACATGTGTATGTGCAGCCTTTCTTATTTATGTGCTCTTTCTTAGGGGACCTTTAAGCTATAGCACTCTTTTTTAACTTAGTTTGATGTCCGTTTAGCTTGTGTTAACTCCTGTAAAACTAACTCAAAGAGGCAAATTGTATTATTAATCAACCATTTGGGTCAAATAGTTAATTTAAACAAACACTTTTTTTAAAAAAATCATTAAAATAAAAGCTCTCTGTGTGGAGAGCTTTCATTTCGTATTTTCTTCAAGAAAAAACATGATCCCATTTTTTTACAGGAAAAAAGGCAAGCAAAAGCATGACTCCTCTTAGGAATATTCAAATAATTTTTAATGAACCACCTGACCCCAATGGTTGATTTAATTAAAAAGCAAGTATGTGCCAGTGCATTCAACTCTTCTATATATGGAAGATATGTGCTAAGAAAAATTGTGTTTCGGGCTGTTGAAAAATGTATCCAAAAACCTATAAGTGGTGTTCCTCTATTCCACTTTCCTCTGGCTACTTTCCCAGGCTGTGCAGGGGAGTCAGTCAGTCACTCTTCACTTCACTGTAGAATAAGAACCATTCAGCAACTAGCCTATAACAAAGCCTATTGTTGCTTGTATGAATTGCAGTGCTGTTACTGGCTAACTACCATGCTTCTAGCAGTGGCCATTAGGGCATGCCCACAGACAGGGATTATAGTAGAGCTATGGGGAGGTCCAACAAAGGGGTCATTTTGATATCATTATAATGATCATTTTTAGTACAAAGTGAAACCAGCACCATATTCTATTCATTATTATTATTCAGGGGATTGTTTACTAAAATTGGAAATTGCTCACTATTTTCATATTTTCAATAAACAAAGAAACACTGATGAAAAGATAGGCTGTGCAAAATCAGAGGTGTTATCAATATTCAAAAAAATTATCAAAAATCTAATCTACAAAGTCTGGAGTGACTGGATGTCTCTCATAAAAGAATCCAAGTTTCTGCTTTTAAGCTCTTTTGGTTTCCACTGATTGGTTACCAAGCAGTACTAAATCAGTGCCTTGAGGGGAGGAACATGGGTCATAAGTGTTGCTTTTGAATCTGAGCTGCATGCTAAGGATAAATTGTAAGCTCACTGAACAGTTATGTCTAGTGATGGGCGAATCTACCCTGTTTCGCTTCGCCGAAAAATTCGCAAATTTTCAGCGAAATTCGCAAATTGGCGAAAAAATTTGAGAAACGAGTCGCGGCACGTTTTTGACGTCGCGTCAAAAACGACACGCATTTTTGCTGGCATTTCCTGAATGTATTCACCAGCGGCGAATCGCGGGAATTCGCTGCGAATTCGCCCATCACTAGTTCTTTCCCATGTGGCCCCCTTAAAGTTAACTACGCTAATTAAGCATTAAAGAGCTGAATAGCAGGAAGTTGGGTTCTGTTATGTTTTGTTAGATATCCACTCACTCCAGCTTATTTGTTTTATTTTGTACAAATTATCCATTTATCAATTTTTTTTTTTTTACACTGATCTGGTGTGGGAAAAGAATCAATGAAATCATTAGAAATACCAATTGTACAATTTGGGTTTGACACATGAAAACTCAGATTTTTTCAAACTATTCAGATAATTGTACGAAACCCACCTCAGTTCTTGATATCTTTCAATTTTAACAGGACGACTGACATTGACTTCTACATGACCTCAGCAGGTTTGAGATGGACTATTAGCAGCATTGAGGTTTAATAAATCCCAAAAAATGCAAGACTTTTTTTTCCTATGAAAAATAGTTTTCATTTTTAAAACCCCAACCAGTTGGGATTTAATAAATAGCCCCCTGAATGTTTTTTTTCTATCTAAACACAGAAAAATAATAATAATGAAATAAAATCTTAAAATCTAGTTTACCAGTGCCTAGTGCTATGTTCATAAATGATCTACCAGTAACTAAATACTACTGTATTGTTTTTTGCCTGGAACTTCCATAGATATTTCTAACCTGTCACAGAAAGCACCCATCATTGGCCCATAGCTTTTCCCTTCTCTTCTTTGCTGAAATAGGGATGGAGGCAAGTGAGCAGCACCCACAATTCACAGACCTGGGTCAGTGGGTCCCTCAAGGCCACTGGGTTTTTCCCAATGTGTCCCGCTGGCCCAGTCCAACCCTGCATAACCTCAGTGGAACAAAATATAATAGTTAGCTCTACATCTCCAAAACACATTTTTGAAAACTTGTAGAGAAATCAGAAAGCAATTTCAAAACTACATTGTTGAAAATAAGTTTTGTGAAGATGAGCATACCTTTAAAGGACAAGGAAAGGCAAAGAAATAAAATCCCATTTTTACTTTCTTTAATGAAAAAGAAATCTATCTCCAATATACTTTAATTTTAAAATGTGTACCGTTTTTATAAGAAACCTGACTGTATTCAGTGAAATTCTCCCTTCATTTAGTGCTTCTGGCAGGGAAACAATCACTTATGAACAGCAGGGGGAGCCCTTGCCTTACTTACCAGCCATGCAGAACTCAAGCAGATCATACTGAGCATGTGCAGTGCCAGTGTCAGACAAAGATGTATAACAAAGTTACAAGATGACAGCCCCCTGTGGCCAACTTTGAAAGCGTAAATCATTTGTTTCATTAGGCTTGTGGTGCAGTAAGTTCATGTTTATGTTTAGTATACAAAATACAGCAATTCTAGCCTTATTCTATTTTACACTTTCCTTGCCCTTTAAGGACATTTTGGTTTTCTTAATATCAATTAATTAGTACTGAACCAATATATATACATCTTTTCCACTCTCTTTTCTATCTGTCTTTCTATCTGTTTGTCTATCTTTCTATCTCTCAACAAGTCCCTTTAGAAAAATGTAACTTAATGGATGAAAAGTTGCCAGCAAATAGATTATATGAATTTTGCATTGAGGTATTTAGAAAATGTTAAACCACCCATGTATAAAGCCATTTAATGTGCCTGTGACTTGGTCCTCTTGCATTAAGTGTTTAAACATTTAGTTAGGCTGAGATGTTGCAGTTACCATGGTAATTAATTTTGTATTTTAATAGGGTATTTTTATAGGGTATGTTAATTTCCTGGTGAATATTCAGTATGAAGCTGTTGTTCATTTCCACTTTATATATGCTATGATTGTTTAAATACATTGAGGTTTAATAGATCATTACTCATGGATCTTAGCATCTGATTAAAAGTAAAGATGTAAATGATTCAATTAACTATATCCTCAATGAAATGACTTCACAGAAATAATGTAAACGCAAAAGTGCATTGGTTTCCAATTAAATGTGCATAACTCGGTTAAGAAGGCAATATTGAAACAGTGTGTTGTGAGACAGTAGAAATCCTTTTGTGAGGCCCCTACCTGCTTCCAAACAAGGCAGTGAGAACATTTCAAGTGCAACCAAGTTACTGCAAAGGAACCAATGGTTAAAACACAGGATCACTACTGAGACAGGCATTATCTGGACTGGATAGTTTTCATTTGCATTCACAAACCTCCCCAGCTGATTTCTCTAGGGAGCAGTCTTTTTGCAAGTTTTTTGAAGTCAGTGACAAGTTAATTTCTTGACAGAAATGAGGATTGTATGATTTTCCTTGTTTCCTTTTTTTGTGCAGCTAAAACTTTTCTCCAGCTCTTCATCTTTCATCTTGAACATCTTGAAATCATCATCATATTGTTTTCTTCCATTATAACAGGTTTGTTTAGTGGTTGCTCTCAAAAATATCCCCTGCCAAGATGCAGAGTTTAGAAACAAAGTAGAAAAAGCATGATTAAAACACAGAAAATATGCAAAAGGAAATGAACATCAGTCCCAAGACTTGCCTTTAGCCCATAAAGGACCTTGAGTTTATGTCATCCTTTCGAGAAACGAGAGAGTGGCATGTCTTCTGTGCCACAGGTCATGAACAGTAAGTAAAAAAAAAATCCACTTTCTGATTTACAGTTTACTGCAGTACTTTATATGCCAGCCTGACACTTATGGCATCACACAATTGAAATTAAATGACTTATTCTTCTCTTCTGCCTATTGCTATACGTCTAGTTTTTTAACTGTCTTTTTGTTAGAGGAAATTGGTAATTTTCAATGGACCATGTAAAAGGAATCTTATTACAACATAAATTTTTAATCGCAGACTGACTTTCTTTGACAATGATTTAAACACAGTCTGAGAACTAATTTTACATGAAGAGCCTACTTTGCTTAGCAGTATTAACAGTCACGGTATGTGTTCCTATTCTAGCACATTTGACATTTCATACTCCGACTGCAGAGCAGCATCTCCTTGTTGCACTGTAGTGTTGGTGTGTTTGCTGTAAATAATTATATTCTAAGATAATTTGATCTTCATTTTGGGGGTATTTTGTAAGAATGTAACAATCTGGGGCGTTTCGCTTCGCTGAATTTTTCGCGAATTTCCCGAGAAATTAGCGAAATGGTGAAAAGTTCACGAAAATGTCAAAATCCGAAAATTCACAAAAAATTCGTGAAATGTTACCGTTTTCACGAAAAGTTTGTCAAATTTGAACTACTTCACTATAAATTCATGAATTTCAATCAATTTCACTATAAATTTGTGAATTTCGAACATTTTCACTATAATCGGAATTGCCGCGAATTCGAGCTAGGCGAATAAATTAAGCTAGGCCCATCACTACTTGTCATTATATTGTGAATGTAATATTATTTACAGTTGTTTACATTGTTGTATACACTGAAGAAGAGCTTCTCTGGGCAATTGGATATTGGGCAACAGGGTTATTGCAACTATATTTTTCACTGGGTATTTTCTACTCTAGGGATCAGAGACAAAACTCTGCATGGCAATGGCAGAAATTTGCTGAGGCAGCCATCCCAATAATGTACCCTCCATGCTTAACATTTAATTATCGGAGCAGGTCAAGGGGGAGGCAGGGCTGGATTTCTTTTTCAGCCACCCTTAGGCTGAAAGGTGAAACTCCCTCCCCCCTCCCCTTGCAAGTGCACCCATCTTCCCTCGCGAGTGTGCATGCACATGCACAAGCTGCCTTCTTAAACAATCATTGGATCCCGAATGCCACCCCTAAAATATTGCCGCCCTATGCCCAGGCTTTTTTGGCCTCATGTGGGGAGAGGGCTACAAGACTATAAAACTAGTGCAGAGAGCATGATTCTGATTTTAAAACCAGAATGTATGTTCTTAAAGTAACAGGAGCTGCTATTTGCCTTTCTGTAACCTCAGGGTGCTGCCACCTGAGGCAATTTTAAACTTACCTCATAGCTGCATCACCCCTGGGAAACTCTCTTGGTACATGTTCAAGTGGGAACTGGTTGAAGATCTGAAAATGAAGCTAACTAATGCCTTCAAAGCAGAAAAAAAGATTATAAAAAGATTGCAGAATCCAAAATCCACTGTTCAAAATTTCATCGAGAAATGTCAGTGTTATGTTTGGTAGCCAAGGAGGAGGAGAGTATAACAGTGCTTTATTAGCAGGTTCATAACAGCAGTAAGTCTTACTTTCACTTTCAAGCTGTACAGAAAGTCCTGTGTATGCACAATGACACCCGCAGGCCATTTGTTTAAACACAGTCAGCTATAGGCAAATGTTGAGGTCAAGGCAAGATCTGGAATATCAATGATACTTTCAGAGAGAAATACTCATATGCTAGCCAGAAAGGCAAATCCTCATATGGCATATGACAGGAAGGCTTAGCTGACACAGTAGTTTTGTTTTACCATTCCATGCTGCACTAGTTTTGGTGCTTGAATAAACAAGATCTGCATGGAATGGGCATCATACAACAAACATGATTTGCATGGAACAGTCATTAAAAAAACAAACCATACCTCTCTCTCTCTCTCAAAATAAATTGTTTTTCAATGAGAGCTGTAAAGTTGTAGAACCTGAAGTACAGTAGATATGAAGTGAAATCTGTAACTCTAAAAACTATACAGTTCTTTAAGGGAACCTAAACCCACAAGCATTAATTAATGTAATAGTGTTCCAATAAAAACTTATGCAATTTACATTCATTTTGTATTGTAAGTGGTTTCTGACATATTCGCATTAATGATGAGTGAATCTCTCCCATTTCACTTTGCCCAAAATTTTGTTAAACAGTTAGGTGTTTTTTCTTATGGCAACTTTTTTGTCTCAGTGGCAATTTTGTCTAAGTGACTTTTTCTTCTAAATACATTAAAGTCAATCGTTGTGTTTTCTTACAATTTTGTTGTGGTGGTGACAATTTTGTTGCTGCTAAATTTTCCACTGCAATTTTTTTCTACAGTTTCACGAAATAAATTGCATGTGGCGAATAAATTTGCTGCTAGACAGGCTTTACCTCAATGGCTATTTGGAGGTCCAGAGTGTCAACAACACTAAGGGGGTCAGATTCTTTCTGGTCAGAGATTTAAAGGGCAAAAAATTTTAAGAGAAAAAGGCCCAAAGCTGCTAAAAGTATGAATATAAATGTACTCCATCTCAAACTTGCTGAGCTCATGTAGAAGTCAATGGCAGATGTCCCATTTACAACTGTAAAAAAGCATAATCTGCACTGGGTCTTGTACAATAATCCAAAGAATTTATGGTTTTTGGGCGATATTGCAACAAAATCGCACAATTACGATTATTTTTATTATTTTATCGAGTCTTTTCCCACACCAAATTCTTTCAAGTAAATTTATTGATAAATCCAGTAAAAATGGGCACTGGATTTTGGTCAAAGTGGTTTAAAGAATAGTGATAATTTTTGAATTTGAGAAAATAACCCCCACATTGTTTTACATACAGTATAATGATTAAAAGGCCTCTAACTGCCTATGGACTGTCTATGCACTTCCTGGATTCAGTTCGCTGACTTTCAACTGAGCTAATGGTATGAGAAGTCTAAAAAAATAAAAAATATCTCAGAAACCACTTAAAATAGAAAAGGAAGGCAACTTAGTGTATTGTAAACAAGGCACCAGGGCCTGATGGTATACACCAACGGGTTCTAAGAGAGCTTCGTTCAGTTTTAGACCATCCCCTATTTCTGATTTTCTCGGATTCACTTTCATCTGGTATGGTGCCTATGGATTGGAGGAAAGCTGATGTCATCCCCATATTTAAAAAGGGATTACGATCTCAGCCTGGCAATTATAGGCCAGTAAGTTTGACATCTGTGGTGGGCAAATTATTTGAAGGCTTGTTAAGGGATCACATTCAAAATTTTGTCCTTGTGAATAGCATTATGAGCAGCAATCAGCATGGCTTTATGAAGGGTAGGTCATGCCAGACAAATTTGATTGCTTTTTATGATAAGGTAAGTAAGATGCTGGACAGTGGGGGGGGGGGGCAGTAGATGTGATCTATTTGGATTTTGCCAAAGCATTTGATACCATGCCCCACAAATGGCTGCTTTCTAAACTAAGGTCTGTTGGTCTTAATGAAGTCTTTTGCACATGGATAGGAAACTGGCTAAAGGATCGGGTACAGAGGGTGGTTGTTATGGTATGTTTTCTACTTGGAGTAAGGTTCTTAGTGGGGTCCCTCAGGGCTCGGTATTGGGTCCACTTTTATTTAACTTGTTCATTAATGACTTAGGGGAGGGTGTTGTAAGTTATTTATCAGTGTTTGCAGATGACACAAAACTATCCAGCCCAATTAAGTCCATCCAGGATGTGGCATCCTCGCAACAGGATCTTGACAAACTGGCAGCTAAGTGGCAAATGAGATTCAATATTGATAAATATAAATTCATGCACCTGGGATGTAAAAATATTCAAGCCACTTATACCCTTAATGGGACTGCACTAGGCAAATCCATTATGGAAAAGGACCTTGGAGTCCTTGTAGATGATAAACTTGGCTGTAGCAAGCAATGACAGTCAGCAGCATCAAGGGCCAATAAGGTCTTGAGCTGTATTAAAAGGGGCATAGAGTCACGGGATGTGGGGGTCATTCTTCCACTTTATAGAGCACTTGTAAGGCCACATCTAGAATATTCTGTACAGTTTTGGTCTCCATCACTCAAACAGGACATTATTGTATTAGAGAGGGTACAGAGAAGGGCAACTAAGCTGGTAAAAGGTATGGAAAATCTTAGCTATGAGGAAAGACTGGCCAAATTGGCGATGTTCACCCTGGAGAAGAGGCGCTTAAGGGCTGATATTAGGTTTGGGTGTTTTCTATGCTTATAGTTGTCTCCTCCCTGTCCTCCACCCTCCTTGTTTCCCATTCACCATCACCTTCCCTTTATAAACCCAGCCTTGAGCCTTACTCAGAGTCATTGATAAACTTGGCTGTAGCAAGCAATGCCAGTCAGCAGCATCAAGGGCCAATAAGGTCTTGAGCTGTATTAAAAGGGGCATTGAGTCACGGGAGGAGGGGGTCATTCTTCCACTTTATAGAGCACTTGTAAGGCCACATCTAGAATATGCCGTACAGTTTTGGTCTCCCTCACTCAAACAGGACATTATTGTATTAGAGAGGTTACAGAGAAGGGCAACTAAGCTGGTAAAAGGTATGGAAAATCTTAGCTATGAGGAAAGACTGGACAAATTGGGGATGTTCACCCTGGAGAAGAGGCGCTTAAGGGGTGATATTATAACTATGTATAAATATATAAGGGGATCATATAATAATCTCTCTAATGCTTTATTCACCAGTAGGTCTTCCCAGCTGACACGAGGTCACCCATTCCGTTTAGAAGAAAAGAGGGTTCTGACTATATATTCGGAAGGGGTTTTTTACAGTGAGAGCTGTGAAGATGTGGAATTCTCTCCCTGAAACTGTTGTACAGGCTGATACATTAGATAGCTTTAAGAAGGGGTTGGATGGCTTTTTAGCAAGTGAGGGAATACAGAGTTATGGAAGATAGCTCATTATACAAGTTTATCCAGGGGTTAGTACGATTGCCTTTTTGAGTCAGGAAGGAATTTTTTCCCCCTCTGCTTTGGATGGGGTTTTTTTGCCTTCCTCTGGATCAACTAGCAGTTAGGCAGTTAAAATTTAAAAAAAGTTAAAAAGGTTGAACTTGATGGATGTGAGTCTTTTTTCAGCCTAACTTACTATGTTACTATGTTACTATGTCAGCTGCACAATAAAAACTTTAAAAAAAGAGAAAAGGAATGCAAATGCAGAAGTGCTCAGAAAAGCCAGGTTAGTTTGCATCAATTTATTTTTTTGGAAGTAAGTGTTAAAGATAAGGTCTAAACAGAAAGAAAAAAGTATAAGTGGTTTATTGTTATCATAAGTAACTGATCCTAGCAACAAGATTTCATTTGGAAATTGATGAGAAATAGTATTAAAGGGGTGGTTCACCTTCAAGTTAACTTTTAGTATACTGTAGAATGGCCAATTCTAAGAAACTTTTCAATTGGTCTTCATTATTTATTTTTCATAGTTTTTTAATGGTTTGCAATTTTCTTCAGTTTCTTTGCAGCTTTCAAATAGGGGTCACTGACCCCATCTAAAAACAAATGCTCTGTAAGGCTACAAATGTATTGTTACTGCTACTTTTTACTACTTATCATTCTATTCAGTCCATCTCCTATTCATATTCCAGTCTCTTATTCAAATCAATGCATGGTAGCTAGGGTAATTTGTAACCTAGAAACCAAATTGCTGACATTGCAAAATAAATAACTATAAAACCACAAACAATAAAAAATGAAAACCAATTGCAAATTGTCTCAGAATATCACTCTACATTATACTAAATTTAACTCAAAGGTGAACAACCCCTTTAAAGCAAGTAATTGGAAATCCCTAAACAATAGAAATCCAGTGGCAAATGGTCTCAGAATTTCAATGCATACTTTATAATAAAACTTAATTCTAAGATGAAATGTTCTTCTTCTGCATAACTTTTATGCACTTCCCAGCTGCTGCAGATAGGTTACAGAGAAACATTTTGTTCTGACTTTTGATTTGTTTTCCCTTTTGTAGATACACTTTATTGAGTAAGAAATAGTTCATAGTCTGAGGGATGATATACAATTACCTCTCAATCCTGTTCTTACAGCCAGCACTAGAAAGTGAGAAATGATTCACAGATTCATACTGTGCATAGAAAATACTGTATCAAAAGCCCTAAAGGAAAGTGTTCCTATAACATATCACTTGACGCAGAACAAAAATGTATTGCTACCATTATTATTATTATTATTACTATTATATTATTATTATTATTATTATTATTATTATTATTATCATTATTATTATTATTATTAATAATAATAATAATAATAATAATACTCAATCACAAAATAAGACGTGAAGGTTTTAAACTAGTTTTGATGCAAAGCTGAATACTTGTCCATCTAGAAAACACAAACAAATAAGTAGAAAGAGCAAGCTGGTGTAAAGGAATATAAGTTGGAATCTTGTGTTTACTGACAACACCCCTTACTTTTACTTAATAAAATATTATATGGCAGAGGTTACCACTTTATATTTTTGTTAGGGAAATTATTGTAATTACTCTTTGGTGGTTTCATTTGGGATTATCATTTTTTCATTCGTAGCCTGATAGCATTTCTATGGCATAAGTTTCCAGAAAGAGTAATCCATTTGAAGGTAGACAAGTATAAATACTACTGGAATATAGGCATGGCTGTCCTTTTGATTGCCAGCTAGGTAGGATAGAGGTTATCTCGTAGAGACAACAGAACTAGTGATGGGCGAATCTGACCAGTTTCACTATGCCAAAAACTCCAAAAAGGAAAAAAAAAGTTGTAAAACACATTAAAGTCAGCAGCCAGTTTTTCACGGGACAATTTTTCAAACCGTGCAACATTTTCGTTACTATCCATTATAGTCTGTGGACATTTTTTCTTAGTGAAACAAGGCAAAATATTTCACTCATCCCTAATCAGAATCATAGAAAGTAACAAGTGCCTTCCTTTACCATCACCACATAGCCATTTCTGCTTTAGCTAGTCCCTTTGCGGCGCATCCATCACTCAGGTAAACAGGCAGTGTTTGCAATGTGAAGCAATGTGAATGCCAAGATGCATTCAAGCATCATCTGCTACCTGCACAGTTATCAGTAAAGAGTAACTGAAGTTTTCAGCACAAGTCACATTACCAAGGACACCTGGGAAACTAACAACATGTCTAGCCCCATGTCAGATTTCAAAATTAAATATTAACTAATATAATGTAATGGTAGAATGAATTATTTATAATATAAACAGCGGCTGAGTGCGCACATGCATGAAGTGACACTGGCGTCACCTGGCGCATACACGCCGGTGTCACTTCACGCGAGATGATGCCATTACACATGCACAGAAGTCCCAATCGGCATGCGCATACACGTAGGCACCAGAAGAAGACAGAGAGTGACGGGACTGGACGTGGGGTAGACTACAGAGTAGGTAGGTGCCTGGCACCCCCTCCCAGCTTTGCGCCCTAGGTACGTGCCTACTCTGCCTAAACCATGGCCTTCCCTGGGCTATCTCCTGTTTCTTTTTAATTGTGGATCTATTTATTCTGGTTGAATTATGCTCTGGTCATTTCTTGAAGTTTTAGAAGGTTAAGATAGTGCCCATAGTGGACATATAATATTTTTTTCTCTTTTGAAGAGTCCTTTGCATCTTACATATTATGTGACAAATAGTTGATGGATGTTAATGGGAACAAATCAAACAGTATATCACCTACACTCTCCCCACTTTACATAAAAAAAATGGCACCAAAAATCAATTACCATGGCAACATATTAATAGGTCATTGTAGTCCAAAGTGAAACCAAACAAAACTTATAAAGCAAAAAAACAGCATACACCTGTGTTTGTGCATGTTTTTGTTTCATATGTTTTGTTTGGTATTATTTTGGTTTACACTGAACTCCTATTATTGGCACCATTTTTCATCTAATGTGGGGGGCGGAGTGTGTGGTGTGCAAATTTTTTTTTTCTTTGAGAAAAGTCAGAGTTAGCAATTATAAACATCACACTTTTGAACCAATAAACTCTGGTGCTGTTTAAAAAACACACATACGACGTCAATAAGCAAATACATAAAATAAAGGTTTGCTGCACTCCAAAATCAGTGCTTTATTCAACATTACGATTCCTCCTTGGAACCTTTCAAGGTTGAATCTTGAAAAAAGACCCAGCAGGAGCCAAAGATTTTGTAAAATATATGGAATAAAGCTTTTATAGAAATATGGATATGATCCCTATTGGGACTGAAACAATGGCTGTATCTACTTACTCAATATACTTGTATGACTATTATAAATTACAAATATATTGTAAAATATATGGAATAAAGCATTTAAAGAAATATGGATATAGTCCATGTTGGGACTGAAACAATGGCTGTACAGTATGTAATTACTCAATATACTTGCTTGATGATTTGTGATGTTGTGAAGTTTATACTTTACCATGTTTACCATGCACCTTGGTGAAATATTGAAGCGCTGATCAACCGCGTGAGCTTATACTATGTGTGTGTATATATATATATATATCTTAAGACACCCACATATAGTGTAAAATGTAGAGTCCTCGATGAATCATTAAAGAGTTGCAACTGAGCAGCTCCATGTTCAAACAGTGGCTTGTGAGCATGTTGCTCAATGACGTCTTGGATTTTTCTCCCAGCAGCCTCACAACAGGTACAGCAGGTTTTGGTTACATAAAAACCAGGTGTACTACCAAACAGAGCCCCTGGAAGGCTGCCAGTCCACATAGGGGCTACCAAATAGCCAATCACAGCCTCGATTTGGCTGATCTCCAAATCGTTTTACCTTTGAATGTGGCTCACAAGTAAGATAGCTTGGGGTCCCCTGCTCTATCTTGTAAAGAAAAGGTACATTCTGTTCTAAGAGACCCATGGGAAGACCAGATCTATACGTCTTTCAACTTCTTATCTATAATATCTCTTTTGTAATACAGAGCAAATGTTTCAATTAAAAAAAATGGTTAATATGTAGAGGCTCAGTGAATATCTAACCAACTGTGTTTTGTTCTAAACAACCACATTTGAACTGCATTGTTATTGTAATATGCTAAAAGCAGCCAAAATGTCAATTCTCATAAAATGAATCAATCTACCAGGCCTAATTAAATATTTGGAAAAAAGGGCCTTAACACAATTCTCTGGATTTCTTGCAGTAATTAAACATATTAAACTTAATTGTAATTTTCAGATAATGGATTTTTTTCTATTATTGACACTGTGCTACTGACATTGGTAAAAGGAGTATGACACCCCACAGACAGATTTTAAAAAAGCAATTATTTTAGCAAACCATGCATGCCTTATTATGCTTTATTAAATCTAAATTTGCTTGTGGCCATTGATGTATCATATTCTAAATTACTTCCTTTACTGAGAGATGAACTGTGCTGCATGATGCAGTGAAACAGGAAAAATATCAGGTAGCTTTTCTGAATGTTAATAGTCTGGGCTGTTGTGCTTTACTGTCTGCTTTTTTTCTTCTCTTCCTGACAATTATCTTGCATTCTGCCACTACAAAAAATGAGAATAGATGCTTTGCTTTTCTGTTTAACTGATACTGCAAAAAATAATTATTTTCAGTGGAAAAAATAGACACTTTCAAAGTCTGGTTTGTGCTTTTACTACTGTAAAGATAGTCTCTTAGTACAGACTTGAACTTCTAGTCGAAAGGATAAACAACATACTTCACATTTGATAACAGGGGTACATAAGATAACTCTGCACTGAAACAGGCACAGAATTCCTAATGCTGGTTGAATTCAATTTTACTAATTTTTACAATTTGAATTTGAGTAGTTTTAGAATTTTTTCAGCCATGACTAAATTCACGTGTTAAAAGCACAAACTAATAAAAGCATGGAACAAATCTAAATAAGAATACAAAAACCTTAAAATCTTTGTTTTCATAGGAATGTTCATGCTATTACAAAATCACCTCTAAAAGTTCAAAGCAAAGAAAGACTTTTCCTTGTCCTCTCCATGTCAGTACTAATCGGGCACATCCACTACCTCATGCCCCATTAGAAGAACCTCTCACCAAATCAATAAAGTTGTCGCTTACACTTCCAGCATCTTTTCGCCTCTTATGCTCCACTCCTTTCAGGAGCTCACTTTTTTTTCAGGGGGGATTAGCTGAGACCTGACCACAAGGCATCCATGGAACTGGCCTTTTTTCCCTGATTCTCAGGGTTTTTCCCCATCATTACATCCTTCACTTTGGCGTTCCCCTGCTCCCCGAGTACCAGGCCTGCTCACAAGGCATCCGGCCCCCAAACAGTACGTGTACGACCGTATCAGTTTTGTGATGCAGACAGGGGTTCGCAAATTAGCAATGGCTTCAGCTAGATTCAGCAGGATTCATTAGGTCAGTGACATCATGACCCGGAAACCTTCTTCTTCCAGGTCACGAGCAAGTGGGGCACCTTGTTTGAACTTAGGGTCTGTGCTGAATGCTCCATGCCCGTGCTTTGTCACCTTGGCCTCCTCGGGTAGGTTGTTTAGGGGACTCCAAGTACTTGTAAGTACTTGTAAATTTTTTTGTGGTTACCGGAAGGAGCTCCAGTGTCTCAGGGTGACTATCACTGTTTTTTCTTTTCTACAGGTCCCCTTCCTGGCCAGGTCCAAGCAGCACCCGCCAGAAGTCTAGCCCCCCCCCCCCCCCCCCCCCCACAGGTTGTGTAGACTCAGATTTGGCTGCCATACTAACATGTATTCTCCTTTTCTTCTAGCATCATGAAAACTGCTGCTAGGCTAAAGGAATCATCCAGTCCACCAGAAGCCACAAACATTCAATGCCTGGGCTACTCAACTTGCAAAAAGCTATGCCAGTCCTGTCTTACAGATGCTGCCGGACCTTCAGTCCACCCTCTGATTTACTGGTTTGGATCAGAGAAGCTGTGACCCTGGAATTATCAAGGTCTTCAGCAATCAGAGATTGAGCTTCAAAAGAGGAAGAGGGAAGTAAAGTCCTTTTGGTTTGCTCTGCTTCAGAGGAAAATTTGGAGAAGGATTTTTCCTCTTTTGATTTTTTTATTTTCCTCTCCATGTCAGTATGGTCCTCTCAGATATTCAGTCAAGGAGACAATACAACATGACAGCAACACTCTTAAAGGATTGGATTCAATGGACTGTAGACCTTCCAGAATTAGATTTGGAAGCGATACTAAAAGCTTATAGGCAGCTTTGATGCCCTCTAACATTTATAGATAAATGTTTCAGAATCTATTGCACAGAAACTAATTAACACCAGAAAGACTGTTCAAAATGCATAAGAGCACAAACAGTGACTGCCCAAAATGTGGAGAAAGGCAGATTATTATTATTATTATTATTAATAACATGTATTTCTATAGCACCAACTTATTTCGTAGCTCTGTGAAGTGAATGTGATTATACAACTAAATCACATGAATTACATACATAGAACATAAGGAGTTAGATACATCACAATAAATACCGGTAAAGAAGGTGAGGAAGGCTCTATGCAGAAAGAGCTTATAATCTAAAGGGAAGAGAATGACACACAAGGTGTGCGAGTGGACAAGATCAGAGATAGGTGGATGAGATGTATTACTGTAAGTGGTATTGAATTAGGTAGTTAAGAGTGAGGGTAGGCTTCTCTAAAAAAAGTGGGTTTTAAGAGATTTCTTGAAAGCTGAAATGTTGGGAGAAAGTCGGACAGACCGTTTGAGAGAATTCCAGAGGAGGCATTCAATGCGAGCATGTGAGGATGTAATGAGAGAAGAGTTGAGTAGCAGGTCAGTAGAAGAGCGTAGTAAGCGGTTTGTTGAGTATATGGAGATTAGTTCAGAGATGTAGGGAGGGGCAGAGTTATGAAGTGCTTTGAATGTCAGGGTCATTAATTTGAATTTAATTCTGAAGGGCAGTGGAAGCCAGTGCAGGGATTGGCAGAATGGCATGGCAGAGGAAGAGTGGTAGCTGAGGTGTATAAGCCTAGCAGCAGTGTTCATAATGGACTGGAGAGGTGAGAGGGAAAGGCCAATTAAAAGAGAGTTACAATAGTCTAGACGCGATATGACGAGAGTGAATAAGAATTTTGGCAGCATCTTGGGTGATAAATGATCGTATTTTGGATATGTTCCTTAGGTGGAAATGACATGATTTAACAAGTGACTGGATGTGAGGAGTGAATGACAGGGCAGAATCTAGGATAACCCCAAGGCACCGGGCCTGGGGAGACGGGGTGATAGTGGAATTGTTAACTACGATGGATACTTCTGGAATGTTACTGGTGTTAGTTGGTGGAAAAAGAACCATTTCCGTTTTGGAGAGGTTTAATTTAAGGTAGCATTGTGACATCCAAGTAGAGATAGCAGACAGGCAGGAGGAGACCCGAGTTAGGAGTTCTGGGTTGAGATCAGGAGAGGAGAGATAGATCTGAGTATTGTCAGCTTAGATGTGGTAGTGGAAACCATACGAGCTGATTAATTTGCCGATAGAGGAAGTAAATAGAGAAAATAATAAGGATCCCAGGATCTAATGTCTGTGGGCTTGCCCATATATAAGAAGGTTCAGGAACCAGGTGCGAGAATATGCAACCAGACAGCTTGTCAATTATGTCCTACTGTTATCAACATGGGCATTCACACCAAAATGACACAGGGAGCTAAAAGATTATTGTGAATCGTAATGGATGTGGCAAAAAACAATACTACAAGTATGGATCTCCAACACCCCCCCCCCCAACTATCAAGCTTTTTTTGGAGAAGCTAACCACAGTGTTTTATATGGATTGGGTAGAGGCATCCTTAAATAAAAACACAATAGTTGAAATAAATTTTGAAAATGGGAAATGTTTATTGATATACCACTAGGGTTGCCACCTTTTCTGGAAAAAAATACTGGCCTTCCTGTATATTTATCATTTTTCCCTATTAATAACATTGGGATCAACCATCATTTTTACTGAACAGGTGGTAACCCTATGTACCACAGACAGTAAAAGTCAAACTTCATGCATGTTTTCTATATAAAGACTGGTACATAACAAGGACCATACGTGGAGACCCACCAATACCATGTGAGTGGGAACAGAAAGCAATTCCAGTATGAAAGCCTTCCAAACTAAGTCTTCTTACAGACAAAGAAAACCTACAAAGATAGAATATTTAAAAGGATTAATGTATTTTATTTAACTATTGATATGGTTAACCCTTTATCTATGTTTAGTGGTTATTTAAAAGCAATAACATGTTCTTACAAACTGTATTAAGCATTACATCTCCTGAACATCATTAATCAGCCACATTGTGACTATGATCCTGATATGTATGTAATATTGTAAATATGACATTTCACCACTTTGGAGATGGCAAGATCCTGTATGAATATTGCTAAAATAAAAAATTATTTTTGAAAGAAAAACCGTTAACGTAAAGTGAACCACTCCTTTAAGCAAGTTTTTTCATGATTTCAATTTATTCCTCTAAATGGCTAGCCTGTTTACAAAAAATAAATGAATTTTATTTTGTTAAAAACTTGATAGCAAAGAAATTCTATTAATTTTTAATATAAATATAATTTTTATTTATAAAAATTTTAAAAAAATGTACTATAAAATCTATAAAATACATTAAAGGCTACAAATACACCTCTCATTGACTTCTATAGAAGGTAGCCATGGAATTAACTGACAGTTTTTCTTCAAATTGTTTTAATTTTTTGGACAATTCTTAAAATCCAAATAAAAACAAATTCAAGATTAGTTTTCTCATATATAAAGAGCCAATAAACTAGCCAGGGAAGAGCCTTGCCATTTAACATCATTTAGATAAAGCAGCTAGCAATAGGACAGCTTCTGTTGAGTTGGTGAGAGCTAGATGAAGGCAAGCTAGCCAAACAGCTCAGGCTAGGGGCTAGTACTAGTGGTGGGCGAATCTGTGGCGTTTCGCTTCCCTGAAAAATTCGTGAATTTGCAGCGAAATTTGCAAAACGGCGAAAAAATTTGTGAAACGATTTGCACTGATGTTTTGTCGCGCGCCCAAGTTGGTGCACGCTTATTTTGACGTGCGTCAGAATAGTTTTGATGCACAGTGCAATGTGATAAAACTGCCATGTGAAATGCACACCCCCAACGGTCCCTTTTTTGGAGGGACATTCCCTCTTTTGACAGCGCAACCTGCAGTCCCTCATTTCATTTGTATTGGAAAGTCCCTCTTTTCTCTGCACGGAATAGCCAGAAAAAGAAAGAAGTTTCTAATTTAATGGCTTTTGGCAGAGAGCCTAGAAGAACAACTAACAGGTGCAAAAAATATGCTTTTTAACAATTTTGATATAATAAAATAAGTAATTGATTGTATTTGTAACAGTTTAGATAAGAAGAAATATTTTCAAACTTTCATAACCTGCCAAATTTGGTAAAACGAACATGTTAATTAGTGGGTGTGACCACAAAAATGGGTGTGGTCAAAATGTTGCAGCGCTACGTATGGAAAAAAAATTTCCGTCCCTCTTTTTACTTCCAAAATGTTGGGAGGTATGGAAATGTTAAAAAAATTGTAAAAAATTTAATCTTTTGCTTTGTGTGTGAATGTGCTGAATAGCATTGGAGTCAATGAGAAGAGCAATTAACACGCGTTTCACTTAGTATACACACATGCCCTGCATTGCTAGTGGACTCTTATCTTTTCAAAAGAAAAAAAGGCCTCCCATTTTGCCAGCTTCTTAAAAACATCTGTGATTATTATTTAAAATAGTGAAAAATTAAAAAGGCATATTTTAATATGTATTCATTTATTTTTAAAACAGAATGTGCTGTTTTGAAGTGAAGCGATGAACTCGACGTGCGACGAACTCGGTGCGCGATGAAATGAGATGCGCGACGAAACGAGACGCACGGCGAAAAAAAACACACGCGAATTTTCGTGAGTGTTTCGCCGAAACTTTCGCCATCGCGAATGTTGGAAATTCACGGCGAATTCGCCTAGGGCAAATTTATTCGCCCATCACTAGCTAGTACTCCAGCAGCATGTGCCAGATAGGACGAAAGATCATAAGGCTAAAAGGCTAAATAGGCCATTTTTCTAGCTGGGACCTCTTACAAACTTGGCAAGTTTATGTAAATCTCATTGGGAGTTGTATTAGTAAAATTCAAGCTTTTTCAATTTGGCAACTCATTAAAACTAATTTAAAACAATGGCTAAAATGTGATTTTGCTGCATTTCAGTTTTATTTTATGTTTTTACATACACTGGATTGATAAGCTCATATTCAATTTAAAAACTAAAATAAAACTCAAAGATGTGCTTTTTGAAAAAAAACCTTCTCTGTGTCCAGCAAAATAGTCACCCTGTGTATTAGAAAGGGTCCATTAGCCATTCCTACAGGGAAAGTTAATGTTCCCCTCGTATACCAAGTTGTACACATTAGTCACTCAATGCACTGTATACAAATTAAATTAATTCTCAGTTTTGAGCTCTTTGTTCACTTTTTGAGGTTGGGAACTGTTATCCAGAATGCTCAGAACCTGAGGGTTTTCTTTCCGTAATTTGGATCTTCATAGCTTAAATATATTAGAACATTATATAGGTATTAAATAAACCCAATAGGCTGGTTTTACTTCCGATAAGGATTAATTGTGTCTTAGTTTGGATACAGTACAAGATACTGTGTTATTATTACAGAGGAAAAGGAATCACATTTTAAAATTTGGTATATTTGGATATGTCTATGGAAGATGGCCTTTCCGCAATTCAGAGCTTTCTGGATAATAATTTGGATAAGGGATCCCATACCTATATAACAGAAAAGGTCAATTTGAAGAGGAAAAGGTTATTAGCTCATTATATATATATAATATATATATATATATATATTCCACAGAAATATATATAGTTAGTTATATAGCTCATTGGTGGGTACTTTCACAGGTAAGACAAACCCAAACAGCTTCAAATAAAAAAAGAAATCACTGAAATGACTTGAACCTTTCCAGAAAATAAGGTATGTGCTGAGAATAACCTGGTAGTTTTACAAATATTTTCAGACTTGGGATACAATTCAGTTCTTATCGACTTACAGCAGTTCTTAGAATAATTGGCACAACTAGCTTCTTTACCATCATTTTTATAGTGCTCTGCCTACAGTAAACTGCAGGCATAATAAATAGAACGTAAGAGCCAGAAATGTAAATTGCTCCCAATTATTGTCACATTAAATATACACAATATCCTTCTATGTTGAGGTTTACTGTTATGCATATCATTTGGCTAAAATGTCTAATGCTGTAGCAAAAGTTTTGCCTTGAAATGACATTAAACAATTTAACAATTCACTAAGTTTTCCTTATTGTGTTATTCTTAGTATGCCTGACAGAAGCAGCAAATATTTTAGGAGCAAATTCAAATTCTGGTATAGGTATACGAAAGTATAAAATACGGAAATACGAGTTATTCATGCAGAGAGGTGCTGTCAGATAAAAATACAACTTTAGTTTATATCTATTTGTCCCCCACAGAATTTTAAGTAAATAAATAGCTCTTCTAAGCACATTTTATCTATATGGTTATCAAGATGCCTTGCACTGGTCTCACAACCACTTTACAAATTCACAAATCTCTGCAAAGCCCTCTCTTTCTGCTTTATCACACTGCTTTCCTGTAACAGCTGAATTATGTTTTCTTATGTCTAAGACAGTAGTGATGGGCGAATTTATTCGCCAGGGGCGAATTCGCGGCGAATTCCCGCGATTCGACGCTGGCGAATAAATTCGCGAAATGACCAGAAAAATTCGCCACCAAAAATTCGCCGCGCAAAAACGAGTCGCACGTCGTTTTTGACGCGACGCGCCGAAAACGACGCGACGCGCATCGGAAACGGCGAAATGCGTCGGAATCAACGCGACGCACGTCGAAAACGACGCGACGCGCGTCAAATACGACGCGCGACTCGTTTCGCGAAATGGCGAAAAATTCGCGAATTTCTCTGGAAATTCGCGAATTTCTCTGGAAATTCGCGAATTTTTCGGCGAAGCGAAACGCGGCCGTTTCGCCCATCACTATTCTACAGTCCAAGAGTATGTTTGTATTAACTCTGAATTTATAACACTATTGCTTGAGAACAGACTGTACTGTCTTTAAAGGGCCAACAACATGTTGCATGTTAATTACTAAAGAAAACACTAATGACATTTTTGTAAAAATATGTACATCTTGCATGTATATATCCTCCAAGAAAAACAGTATATGTGTAACTAAATAGTTAACAATTAAATGGATTTCATTTCATTTAAACCATGGATTTCATTTCATTTAAACCATGCAAATTACTTACACAGGTCGAAGTGAAAATTCGAATTAAATTTGAATTAAAAAAATTTAATTTCAAAGTAATTTTGGGCTAGTTCAACTATCGAATAGCCCAAAATTCGATTTGAAAAAATTAAAAATGTCCAGTTTTGAATTTTGAAGTACTGGCCCTTTAAAAAGCATTCAACCACCTTAAAGCTGCCAAATTGCCATTTTTAGTCTATGGGGGACCTCTTAGAACCTGTCCTCAAATTTTTTCTAAGTCCTGAGAAATCAAAATTTTTAAAAATTGTTCAAATTCGAACAATTTTAATTCGATCGAATATGACCATTTTCGATCGAAAATGACCCCCCCCAAAAATCCAAATTTTTTTACCATTTGAAATTTAACCCTTAGTAAAATTGCCCCTTAGTGTAGGATGGGCGTTGAGCCTTTCACTCCTGGAGCAGCAATTACATACTAGCTTCTACTGGGCTTACCTCTGCCCAAGCTCCATCCAAGTACTTTTCCAACAGTTGGAATACAAAGATTCTGAGCAAATGTTGGCTTCACCTTTTATAGAACACAACAATGATATCTCCTAGCCAGTAACACATTAACCCAGGACAAGTAAACTGCTTCCCCTTCCAACTGTAAATTAAGACCTACAAAGCTGTCTACAACTTTCCGGAACTAAATCCCCTTTATGTGCAATGTCACATGCTGGCACATGTGTTGTAGAAATATAACTTATCTTAAGATGGTTGTAGAAGATAAAGTAATTCTGCATTATTATTATAATATAAACAAGGGAAAGTTGTGCTCACCACTAATTTTAAAACCATTAGGCGGGGGTGCAATGAGGCTGTGATATACACTGTGTATATATGTAATTATATTTATGTAATTATTATGCAATTATCTAATAATGCAGAATAAAAATGCCATGACGTGTCAAATGCAGGGGAGTAGGAAACATGTTTCTTAGACTTTTATGTGACAGTTAATTTAATTCCTCTAAGACAGGCCAGTGGTAGACAAAGGGACAGATTTATTATGAGGTATAAAAAATGTTGTAATGATTTGCCACATATTGCCAGGCATCGCCATGTAAAAAATATTTCTCACCTTTTCTTTTGAGCAACTTCCACCACAAGCAATGTACAATAATGACGGCAAATCTAGCGTTTTCATGTTGTAAAAATTTTTATTTGGTGTTAAATGGTGTAAAAAAATATTTACGTTTATTTTACGCATCTTTCGCATATTTTTACACCATTTTTTTCTGGAAAACTTTGTTTTACACAGTATAAGAAGTAGGCCCCAAGGTGTTTTCTCTGCCTCCATCTGGCAGAAAAAAAGCAGTGGCTCAAAATCACCCCACACTAATGCGCCAAATACTATTAAATGTGACATTCAGGAGTAGATGCACACAAAGGGGTGACAGGCACTAGGTAGTTAGATGGTGTATTTCACATTAAATAACGTTAGGAGAAGTTTGAAGCAGATGGGCGTTTTTACTAATATGGTGTTCTGGCAATGGGCAATGCCAGGGAAGAGCCACATGTGCCATTATACATGAACTGAAAATTAAATGGTTTCATAAGCAGTTAAATTACTGCTATCCAGCATTTCTAAAAACTGTAACATTCTGGGGGTTTTTTTGTTACTGGCCTTATAATAATGTAAAGCTAGTACATAACTAAATAACAGATATGCATGGATTAGACAACCATAGACATCTAATGTTTCTTAAAAGTCCTTTAATGGAAGATGCTTTACCATTAATTACACTCTGTATGATTTGCTTGTCACAGACAGAGACACAGACAATTACTTAAAGGAAGCATTATATGTACAGATTCCCAATCATCAGCATCTTTAGCACATAATTAGCTACAGTAATAGCTTGCCTTAATAACTGATTGTCTGTCCTGCTTAGTTAACCCTTTCAATGTTTTCCAAGAACTTTATGAAGACTCGCAAAATTGTCTTTAAATGGTCAAAACACTGATTGATGGAGGACAAAATTATTCTAAAAAAATTATGTTCCTTTTACTGCTTGTCAGTGAACTTTGAGTAGCACTGTCTCTGAGTTGCTGTAGTATGTCCTCAAAAAGTTGCTCCCATGCTATAAGGGCTTTTAATATAACCTGAGACAGATGGATAGATTAACTTCAGGTGCACTGTATGTATGTATGTATGTATAACTTTATTTGTAAGGCTCTGTTAAGGAGCCACAGAGCTGTACAGTGCATAAAAATACAATATATATATATATATATGTATATATATATATATATATATATATATATATATA